>JAEIFO010001553.1:17065000-17665000 GCA_018903695.1 Zaprionus gabonicus
CGTTTTTAAACGAACAGACTAGATAGCATTGCAACAGACGGACAAACAGACAAATGGACAGTCGAACAGGGCTACTTCGGAGATGTCTCCTAAGCTGCTTTGCAAAGTTCTGGCTATAATGAAGGGTATAAATATATACTAGAATGTTTTACAAATGTTTTTCTGACAAAAAAAGATAATGCATATAATATATAAACAGCACAAAATCGCATTTCAGCGCACTGTCAAAGTGATGATTAATTTTTGTAAATACGCCCAATGAATAGTATTGTAAACATGCGCTGAGCAAACAAAATTGCACTGATCAGATCAATAGATCGATGAGTCGAACGATCGTCTAGCATAGAGTATATATAGGACAGCTGTAACTTGTTTGTTGACAAGGCAGAATATCATCAGAACTAACTGTAGAAGAAGACAGACTTAAAGGCGGATTTCAAGAATTGTCAGTGTTTTGCTTGAGCTCATTTAATTGAGCTGTTCAGGTACATATTGATTGTTAATTATGTCAGTCATTGACTTGGGCGAACTTCCACTGAACTATAGCATATATATGCTTAATCTACAACCGCTGTCTGCTGATAAATAAAAGAAAGAAAGAAGTCAACATACTTTCAGCGATAGCATAGGTCAAGTGATCTAACAGATGGACATGCTAGACAAGGGTGTGTTCAAGGTTCCACTAGAATTAGTATATAGCTTTGCTAGTATTTGAACATTCAAGGTCGCATTAGTTAGGAGCTGATTCAGCTTAGTTTCACCCGCTCTGCTGCTGGCATTGATTAAGCACACTCACCTCGGAATCCAGCTGAAGTACAGCCTCCTATCATGTAAACTATATATAGAGTACATAAGTTTCTTCAGAGATCTTCGAGCTTTGGGCAGCCATTGTAGGGCAGGCAGCTCACATAAACATAACGCGAGCTTATCGCATCCGTTCGCCAGCTATCGGCAACTGTTGCTGTTGCTGGTGTTGCTGACGTAGCCGCCTGCTGCCCATGCTGCCCGGCCTGGTGTGTCTCCGTCTTCGTCTGTTCTGGCGATGAGAATCACTTACTCAGTTGCCGGCGTGTGTGCTGCCAGTTGTGCCAGTCAGATGTCATCGCCGAGTTCCGTTTTGCGTTTGTTGTTGTCGCTGCTGCTGCTGCCTTTGCTGCTGCTGTCGATCGAGGCACGCTATGTGCCAATACCACGTGAGTTCATCCCACCAACAATCATTAACAGAGTAATCACTCATTCATTTCTTCTTCCTTTTAGGCATCTGCAGTCAGCCGCCGCCACGCTCCGATGGGATCTGCACCATTGAGATCGAGGGCTTCTACTATGATCCGGTCACACTGGACTGCCAGATGTACACCATCGGTGCCTGCCGCCTTACGCCGGGCCAGAGCTTTGGCAGCCAACAGGATTGTGTGAACAAGTGTGTGCGGGGACTGCAGTCGCAGCGTCGCAGTCCGGATTACTATAGGAATGAATAATGAAATAAAGCACAAATTGACCTGCCAGACATACGTATACACACACTCACACACACACACACACACATACACAAATACAGACAGATTACATATAGCATATTAATTGCGTCTGATTTTAATCGAAAATGCTTCTTCTGACCCGTGACGTAATTGTTTATTTCCAAATGAGATTTTCACCGAACTTGCTCCAAACGTGTTTGACTTTGCCTCCGCGTGTGCCTTGCTCTTTATATGTGTGTGTGCCAGTGTGTGTGTGTGTCAGTGTGTTTGTGTCAGTGTGTTTGTGTGGCGTGTTCCAAGTCGCAGCCTAATTAATTAGTTTACTTAGTTGAACATTGTGCAGGCGCTTGCGTCAGCGATTAATACATTCCAACAGGGTATCTCCGTCGCATTGAGATGGGAAAACAGTTGCATAGAGTGTTGCAATGTTATACTAGGATTGTTTACTCATTTGTACCCAGGAAAACCTGATGAATTGCTATAATAATTACACTTTAGAGTTATTTTCAATATTCTGTATAGCTAGAAAAGTCTTAAATGTATTTAAAGGTTTTCTCTATTTTGTAGATTTTTGAACAACAGATATTTTCTTAAATATCTGTATAAAATCTTTATATAGGTATATTCCCGAAACCTTACACTTTTGATCATGTTTAGAATTCATTTAATTTTTGTCAATACTTGAAATAAGCTTTGATATTAATATCTGTTAAATATTTTGAAAAAACATATAGTATTTTTCCTGTTTTATTGAAATTGAAATTATCTTGACTTTTCTAATTTTAATTTCATATCAAAAGAAAGACTTTTTATATACCAAAAATATTCTTGAATTTAATATCTGTTTAATATTTCCAAAAATATACGTTTTTTTTTGCTGTTTAAATTCATATGAAGTTGTTTATTTTTAAGATCTGTTCATATGGAATGAAAGTCCTTTTCCACTGCGAATCTTGATTCTACTTTGAAAATCTCGAAACTTCAACAAGTTCTAACATGAAATGGTAAAATAATGTAGTATTTCAATATAACAATATAACAATAATATTATTCGTAACAATTTGTAATTTGCTTTAGTTATGAAAGTTTCATAAATCTTAAATTCTTCTTAATGCTTCCCAAAAGATTCTTTTATTTAACATATTTGCGAAATAGTAAATAACTTGTCTTGTATTTAGATTCAATTCAAGTAGTAATGTGTTTTTTGAAATGGTATTTCAAATTTAAATTAAATATTTAGTGTCCCCATTGTAAATCTAGTATCTTCAAAATGTTTAGCTTCTTCACTTCTTAAAATTAAACTCCAAATTATAAACTCCTGTTGTATAGTACTTCTTACAACAATAATTTGAAACAACTAAAACCATTATTATTATAATATTATCAAAATCTGGAAATCTACTTCAAGTTTGATAGTACTATAAATCTTGTCTAATTTTAGTGCTATATAATGCTATGATTCTTAGTTACCTATCAGTTTTCTAATCCCCCACCAGGGTATACCTAAGTCAACATAGTTTACACATGCTCCACCTGCCTCCGGCTGCCCTGACTAATAATGTTGGGGGATCTGCAACAGGCACACGCCAGTTAAAGCCGGAATCGGAGGCTGAAAGCTGCGACATCAATGCGAGAGCAGATCGCAATATTATAATGCATGCATAATAGCATACATACAGTACATATTATCATTATATAGGGGCGTCGTAGTAAGTCGATTTCGATGTCGATGTTGAAGTGTTATTGGATCGTGAGCTTGCTCGTTCTTCTCTTATCAGTGACATACGGATAATGTCGACGTCAGCGTCAGCAGCGGCATCGGCATCGACAGAGCGCAGCCTGATTACGATTGCTGTGTGTTTTGGCTTTTGTTCGAGGTTTCGAGTCGAGTTTGCGACAGCCCCAAAGCCAGAGCAGCAACTTAGCCAGTGACCAAAAGTGTCGCCCTAACTCATTTCCAGAATTTGCCAATATAAATATAATAAAACATAAAGATTTGATCGGTGCTGTGCTCACTAATAATAATATTGCCATAAAAACGAAAAATAATATCAATTAAATTATAAAGAAGAAACATATAGACAAATTTTGTGTGGAATATTTGAAGTGGCTGAACTTTTGTCGAGTATAAAGAACAGTGAGAAAGAGAGAGAGGGGCGTACATATTAACAGATCAACGGTATATATAGTATATGCCAGTTATAAGTCTCTCTATATATATGGCGAGAAGCTGCGCATTTCAACACAGCGATTCTATGGAAATACAGACGATATCTGTGCCAGCCGCAGTACAGAGCTGAATACGGGAAAACCAAAGAGGAGGAGCCTGTCAAAAGAAGAAATAAACCAAAGAAAAGGAAACTAAATCCGCAGGAATCAAGGAACATTATTTTCCCACTTCTACTCCCGTTCTAGCCAGAAAGTATTTGCAAAATGAGTCACACACTTTCCACACTGCTGTGGCTGTTGACGCTGCTGGTGCTGACACTGTCCAAGACACGTAAGTGAAGACGAGTCTCTCTCCAGTTACAGTATCTAATCTCCCTCTCCTTTCCAGGTGATCTGTGCCAAGTGAAGCCCAGCACCAGTGCACTGTGCGTGCCCAGCACAGTGGGCATTTACTATGATGTGGAGACGCAACATTGTCACTTCATGGGCTGCAGCACGAAGCGCCTGTTTGCCACACTGGAGGATTGCGAAAAGATTTGCAACAATCCGCGGCATGTGAAGCGACGCAACAACAGCAACAACAACAATAACAACAGTGGCAGCAAGGCCAATCAGACAACGAATTGAATATAGCAAACACTAGATAATATTGACTTGTGCTTCTCTTATTCGGTCCATATCGGTCTTAACTATATACTATATATATCTTTACTATACATCGCGGCAATTGTACTCGCACTCGGCCTTGCTGTCGAAGCGATTCTCATTGCCACCGCAGCCGCCGTAGATGAAGGCTTCGCAGCGACGCTGGACGGGATTGTAGGCATAGCTCTCCACTTGGCCAAAGCAGCGTCCGCTGATCATCGGTTGCAGGCATAGCTTAACTGCAATCGACAAGCAATAACAACAACAAGAAATACCATGGAAGCTGCTGTTCAATCTTTACTACTTACCACGCCTTGAGGCACCTTCACCCTTGCCGAACAGTAGAAGAAGTAGGAGCAGCCATTGCCAAGGCATTTTGCCTTGTGTCTGCCTCGTTCTTTGGCCAACAACTCACTGAACTCAGCTCACTCTGCCCAAGCTGTCACATTTCAAATGTCTCTCTCTCCAAGATTCAGCTCAGCATTGACCAAGTTAGCGCGCCTAGCCCCAGTCTAGCCCAAAATCAGCTCGGCCAGTGCGAATCTTGCATCACCTTCTTATATATATACCTTATATAGTATCAAGTGTATAATATAGGGTAGTATATGCTAGCTTATATGGCTCACATTATACATAGTATATAGTGTAGTATATGCTAACCTAGTTCACATTCTATTTATTTTACATAATGTACAGATTAGATTCTCTCTTTATAGATTATGTATATATACTTTTCTAGTGTATTAAAAGTTGCGGGTTAGAGGTTGAAACTGAATTAGTTTTTGAATGGCGGAACTACGCATTGACCAACTTTATGAATCTCTTTTATAATCTTGTAGAACTCTTGCAAAATTTATAAAAATTTCTAGAATTCTAAAAAAATGAATGAACGAAGGAAAATTGACCTTTGTTTCCATTATGATTTATAAAATGTATAATATATGTATATAAATGTATAATAATATTTGTACATATAATATTGCTGTTGTTGAATTGAAATCCATAACTCATTGCTTCAATAAACTGATAAGCCTTGCTTTTGTTACTGTTGCCCTACTACAAGTTGCCTATTCTTCTTTCAATATTCTTTGATTTCTTTTTATATTATGCATTAAAAGGTTTTTTTTAGGTATTTTAGTTCCGTTGTCATATATTTAAGAATATAACTGATTATTATTCAACTCATATGCCTTGTCTTCACACTAATAACCCATGCATAGTAGGCTTAGTGGTTCTATAAATACCCTACTCAAATGTTTGAGATTTTTCATATAGAAAACTTATTACATTAAAATATAAACGATTTTGAAAAACCGCTACAAACACACGAACAAAGCCAAGTATTCCAATTGTTCTGCCACCTTTTGTTTTCTAACTCTCACTCACATATAACTTGAATAACTTCTGTGTTTATTGTTCCATCGGGTTGAAATTTGGAAGAGAGTTAGACATTTAATCTAGCTAAGTATATGTCAAAGGTATACAGTTTTACCTTTTATACTTCGCCTACAAATTGAATTGTAAAATTTAATAATTGATTTTCACAGCCGGTGGGCGTGGCACACAATATTTGATATAAACTTTGTCTGTTCAAAAAATACAGTAACCTTCATGCCAAATTTGGTGTCGCTAGCTTTTATAATAACTGAGATCTGTGTGTTCATACAGACAGATGAACATGTTAGATGCATTTACACCAAGCTATTCTACATTTATTTAATATTTTCTATAATTGAGGAGTATAACTATACTAATAATATGTAAGTTCATATATTATATAGTATTTCTATTACACATATTCTCATTTCATTCTTCTTCCTTCTCTCTCTTTTTCTTCTACCACTCCCTGAACTCATATGCCTCACTTTCTTGCCGTTACCCTACACTCAAAATGCTCATAACAAACAGCGGCGGCGGCGGCGTCGGCGTTCACATAAAATGACGTAAAGCTTTTGCAGTGGCAACAAAAACATGTTCCGCATATCAATGAAAACAACAACAGTAGCAACAACAACAGCAACAGTAGCAACAACAATAACAGTAGCAACAACAACAATAACTACAACTTGCGAAGCAAAACCACAACAAAAATCCAAGTTGATTTAACTGAGTGCGAAAAAAAAGAACTAAATGTTGTCGTAGTTGTTGTTGTTGTTGCAGCTTTCGATTTCAACTAAAGTTGTTTACAACCAGAGTCATATGCTAAGCGATGGAAATAGATACAGATATAGATTGTTGATATATTTGTGAATGGGTGTGAAGTAGAGATTGAAATTGTCGATATACGTTTAAGCAAGAGTTACATTTAGTTTAACAAAAGATACATTTGCAAATAGTTGAGATACGGTCAAGTTGGAGCAATAGAGATATGAAAGATAGATGGAGGGAGAGACAGACAGAAACACTGGTAAGTTATACAAATATATATATATTTTTAAACAGCATTATAAGCCTACTCGATATAGCCATGTGTATCTTTAAAAAAACTTTAGATCTCAGAAACTAAAAAAGGTAGGGTAGCCAAACTTGATGTCAATAATTCTTATTATTTTTCGCAGATCAGATTTATTTTAGATATTCGACTCTCTCAACTCCCGTAAATCAATACAAACCGTTATCAAAACGTAATTTTAATGCAGAACAGTTCATTTTTAATAAAAATAGTTATTATTAATTCCCAAATCATTGCTAAAAATTTGGATGCAATCGGATAATTAACATAAAAGTTATTTAAGAAATCATTTTATGAGTTACTGATTTTTAAGCCGTTCCTGAAAGTATGCAACACAAAATACATTCGTTATCGTTTTGGACAGGTCTGGGTAGCGGGTATATCAGAGTGAAGCACACTCGTCTGTAGCATTCTTCTTTAGTTTTATAGATAACAACTGTAAATTCGAATACATTTGAATCTGCAAAATACTTCCAGAAACATTCGATAATACAAACCATTTAAAGATGCTTAAAAGGCATTACTCAAGTCTCTCACTCATTTATTTATTCATGTATCATTACAGAGGAAACCTTAGGTTAGTCAGTTAATTGAATGAACTAATGAATTCTGAGTGAGTGAGTCTATTCACTTTGCTCGCCTTTCAGTTGCATTCATCGTCGTCTTTCAGAGGCCTAACGCATCTCGAATTTAGTAATTAAACGCAGTATCGCATTGCGAGGGGCGCAATTAATGTGTAGCTCAGACTGACTCTCTCTCCCTCTCTCTCTCTGTCTTTCGCTGTCTCATTTTAGTTCTCTCTATCTCTGTCTCAGTTGGGCAGCATTTCAATTATTTCAAGCAAATTAAACAGTTAACTGAATTGTCACCACAACACACACAGAGACCATTCAATCAGGCAAATTTGCCTGCCACCCACGCCCGATAGTTATGAGTGTGAGTCTGTGTGAGTGTTGAGCTAATGAATAAATAGCACGACTGTGTTTGGGTGCGCACACAGCACGCAAAGCGATGCGACTAATCGTCGGCATCATCGAATTTCATCATCATCATCGCCATAATCATCATGAGCACTCACATCGTTGAGTGATAATTCAATTTGAGCTGCCCATTAACACCTGCAAACGGTTTTTGCCTGCCCTCAGTCTCAGTTTTGGCCACGTCTTTGTCCCTCATAATATCAGAGTCTAATTATCACTCGCCTTGAACCACACACTCAACTCTTCCTCTCTCTCTCTCTCTTTACTATCTCTCCTTCTAATTCCCTCTTTATATACATCTCTCAGTCTGTTGGTAATGCAATTTTAATGAGTCCACAAACTGCAATGCATAACTTAACTGGGCCAACTTATTCGGCCAACTCGTCATCGTCGTATTTTGTTATGCAAATTACTCACTGACAAATTACTCTCTATACCTCTCTCTACTACTACTCTTCTATCTCCCTCTCTCTCGCTGCTAGTATCTAACACATAGTAATATAGAAATTAGGCACATCGTGTTCCGGCATTGTCATCATTTGTGCCACTTTATTGACTAACAAATTAATACAAAATGTATTTAGTTGCGCTGGAAAAATAATTAGAATATATTTTTCGAGGTTTGGTTGTAAAATTGATGCGCATACCCTGTAAAATGAAGGGTATATTAGCTAGAATTTTATGTTTATATGGAAGAATATCACTTCAAATAACATTTGAATACTGAATAATCACCTTATGAGCTTCAGCTGAATTGTAAAAAATTTCCTGTGGTAAACAAAATAATTTCAATATTTTTATACCCTTTGAGCAGTGAAAGTTGTTAAAAAGGTTATACTATCCTAATGCAAATGTGTAGGAAAGGTAGAAGGAGGGGTGGCAGAAAGAAAGTATGCAATATATTTTAGCTGAGTATTAATAGCCTAGCCCTGTTTGTCTATCTCTCCGGATGTCTGTATGAACAAGCAGATCTCAGCTATTATAAAAGCTAGAGACACAAAGTTTGGCTTGAAGGTTGCTGTATTTCATGGGCAGATAAAATTTACTTCAAATGTTGGATGCCGAGCCCACCGCCCAAAAAAATTCTGATTTTTAATTTTTCAACTCGATTTATAAGCATTGTATAAGAGATAACTTTTTCGGAGCTTAACATGCTTGAAGATAACTTAAATATCTAACTCTCTTTAAAAATTCTATCCGATTGGTCAATTAACTAAGATTTTATTTTAGTCATCTTAGAGCATTAGTTTGTACAAGGTTTTCTTTTATTTTGTTGGTGTATTTTTAAGAGTTTTCAGAACTTGGTAAAGGGTATCTTGCTGTCGGGCTTGCCCATTTATAGATTTAGTCTTGCTTAACTCTCAAATTCTCAAAGAATTTTAAAGCTTCACTCAAATACAACCTTTGATTCACTTGAGCATCGATCATCAGTTCACTAGCTTACTCAGATTAAGGTTTCGAGATTAAGCTTTTATTTTAAATTATTTTTATGATTTTTTCAAACCATTCTGTACATATTTTATGATCATGAAACACGCCCGACCTAGGTCGAGCTCCAAGTATTGCTCAGTTGACGTACAGCAGATGCGTTGGCTGTACCTACTCAAAAACACAAACACATACGTATGCATAGACAGATAACTCTATGTATGACATATATATATACCCTACAGTCTATACCTATGTGTGCTTGTGTGTGTCAAACTGATAATTAAGCTCGCTCGCGCTCAACGCGTCGTATGCGCAATTTGCGCTAAACGCCTCGTTTAACAGCAAAGTCAGACACACACGCACACACACTAATAGCCTATGTTTATATTGTATATTAATTTTTTTTATTAAGCTCGTCAGCAAAATCATAACAAAGATTCAACTACAGCTTCAGCTTTCAGTTTCAGCGCGCAGTTATCGGCGATCACATTGAGAATCGGACAGCGAAATCGATCGAAAATAATGTTGAGACTGACCCAATTGCTGTGCCTTCTGCTGGCACTGTTTCTCTGCCAGCTGACAGTGCAGGCAGTGAACACGCTCCCTGCAAAGGTGGCGCTTGTACAGCCCACACAAGCAACGACGACGACGACCACAGTGAAGCCCAAGACGAAGCAACAGCAGCCTCTTCCCCAGCAGCAGCAGGCTGCGCCGTGGAAACAAGGTAAAGATGCGAAAGTATCTTTGGTGAAAAAGTATCTAAAGTAAGCTCTACACAGATGCCAAGTGCCTGCAGCCACTGGAGACGGGACCGTGTCGCATGAGTCTCGATCGTTTCTACTACAACAAGGAGAAGAAGATCTGTGAAACCTTCAAATACGGCGGCTGCAGGGGAAACGATAATCGCTGGGGCTTCAAACAGACATGCGAGGAGGCCTGTGTGGGCAAGAAGCGATGAGTTGAGCGAAAGGAATTCCCCTTATACTCTTCCCCCTTCTCCCCTACCCTTTCCTAGTGTTATTAACGAGTAAATAAAAGAACTAGCTGGAAATCATATTCGACAATCGCATATCAAAACAAGCCTAGTGGATCTACTGTTTGTTGACTCTGCTTCTCTGTTTCAATATTTGTATTCGTGACACGCATCTCTAGGCGGGGGAATAACTGAAGTGTTTCCAGGTAAACAATTGAATTAAACAAAACAGTTGTATAATTTTGTTGCGGTTGCAAAATAGGCAAAGGTTTTCCCAGAATGAGAATTAATTTATGGTTTCTAGAGTCGAGTTTGAATAAGTGTTGTGAAATATAGTAGAAAATATTTACCTACCTTGTTCTCTATCTATCTCTATTTATCATTTAGTTATGTCT
This sequence comes from Zaprionus gabonicus, assembly GCA_018903695.1. NCBI lineage: Eukaryota > Metazoa > Arthropoda > Insecta > Diptera > Drosophilidae > Zaprionus > Zaprionus gabonicus. The sequence goes on from JAEIFO010001553.1 coordinate 17,075,524, forward strand.
GTGCCTCTCTCTCTTGATGGCTAATCAGAGACTCAATTTGACTCTTCTCTTATATTCTCTATGTTAATGGTTCCCTTAATACAATATTTTATAAAATCAATTAGATACTTATGAATTTAATCTGATATTCCTAGACTCTATATCTGAATCTCTCCCCCGTTCTGTACCTATTTCTTTTTCTCCCTAACCTTCACTTTACAACATCATCAATGCACGATCGCTTTCCATTTATTATTATTATTTTGCAAACACTCTTTCTGTTGTGCTTTTCTTCTTCGTTCTATACCTCTTATAGCATAGTATGATATATAGTTCTCAGTAATTCTTAAAGACTCTCTCGATAAGTACAAATAGCTGTGTAATATCCATATAATTCTTGCAGAAATCATTAGCATCTTCTTCGTTTCTCTTTAAGTATCTCTCACTTTATCTGTATCATTTAACATTATAGTTGTAACTGTTAACAATGTTAACTGCTCCAATAAAATCAGTTGTGCTTCGCTCTATATCACTCTAAAAATTATATATTTTCTAGTATTTAGAAAAATATATAATACATTTTAGTTAATTCGAATTTGTTAATTGTTTTTACTTTAAAACAGACGACAGATCATAGTTCTAAAATAAATTAAAATTAAATAAATACGTAAAAAGGAGGAGGTTCTCTCAATTCGATCTACCTCCTCAAGCACTTTGAAACATACTATTCGTTTTTTGCAGAGCCACTAGAACTTTCTTTATCTGTCTATATTTCCTCTTACGTCTCTCACTTTATGTGTTCCTTTCAACGATCTTAAATATCAATTGGCTTTGTTGTATTTCTCTTTTAATTTTTTATATTATGATATATTTCCTAGTATTGAGGAAAGTACTGCTTATTTCTTTTCAGGTGCTCTTGATCTTCTTTCATAAGCCCTCTACAATATCCACATTATTCTTTTAGCGCTTCTCTTTATCTCTCTTCTTTCCTCACATCTCTCGTACTTTATCTACCTTTTCTACGCTTCTAGTTCCGTAAACAATATCCATGTCACACCCATTAATAGAACCATTAGCTTTATCATATCATTACTTGGGCAATTGTCAATCTATTCCGTGATACTACTTCAATATGATTGACGGGGAAGTTCCTGTCAGCTGTGCGGAAATAGGCGCCAGACGATCGAGCTATCATAACGCACAGTGGGCAGTATTAGCCGTATTAACGAGAGCGTTGAACCGATGCTCATTGAGCATATATCGTACGTCAGCAGCAACAGTTGACGAGGAGACGTGATTTACAGGTGAGCCGGCAAATCAGACAGGTAAATACGAGTACAAATAAAACTATGGCTACGTGAGACACATCGCCGTCTGTGTGACTCACTCATCTTTTGCTGAGTGCTGTGTGCGACTATTTAAACCAGGCTAACTGACTGTTTCGACATCATTTGCAGCTGACAAACCGTAACGAAATGTACTCCAAAATCAACATCTTCCTGTGCCTCAGCCTGTTCTCGGTGCTGCTGGCGGTGTGTGTGCAGAGCGCCGCTGTAGATCTGGTGGTGGAGAAGCTACCCGAGACAGTTGCTCCGACCACGCAACCTATCGATGCCAATTCGGTGCCAGAGCAGTGTCATCAACCCAAGGAAACTGGTCGCTGCTTTGCACTCTTCTATCGCTTTGCCTACAACCTGGACACACGTGCCTGCGAGCAGTTCATCTATGGCGGCTGTGCCGGCAACAGCAACAACTTCGAGACCCTCGAACAGTGCGAACAGATCTGCCTGGGCAAGGTGGCACCTGAATCGGCGACAGACGTCAGCCTCACCGTGACGACAGATCAACCCATTGCTGATACAACAACGAAAAAGTCCACAGCTTAGAATAGTTTAGTTTGCAGATACCTTATAATTAATCAACATTTAACTGCGGATATGTTGAAAGTATTTATACCATATTATATTTTTATATACTGTACTGTAAACTGTTAAAATTATTCATTATAAATATATAGATTGAGTATTTCTTTCTATTCTTAGTAATGTGTGTTTTAAATATCAGAAAAAATAACCATTATGATTTATTGTAATATTCCGAATAGATTATACCCTAATATGCACTTAAATTAAATGATTAAAAAAATTTGTTAGACCAATTTTGTAGCCTAATGAATAACTTTATCATTAATAACATATATATTATAATTTATTATACATTATATTAAATTTATATACATATATTATTTTTCTATTTATTTTCAAATTTTTATTATATTATGTACATTATTATTATATTAATATTAATATTTGAACTAAATTTGTATGAATATTATAAGAAAAGCTAATAATCAGTAAATTTTTAATTGAGAATGTTGACTTCAATTCGATCATTTGATCAGTTATAATATTGAATTATGTTATATATATTGCTATATAAACTGGTACTGTGTTAAGAGTATGAACTCATATACTTTCTTGAGATAACTATGAGACCCACCTCCAGTTTGTCCGTAGGTGCTCTGCATTTTAGTAGGCACTGTATAACCTAAATGCCAGAAATATTTATACTAGAATATCACCTAAATGTAAAAAGCTCCACTGCAGAATGCTCGACTGTAAATTACTCACTGTAATAATTTTTAAATATTTAATTTCCATGTTTATTTTGTATTGCATACTTGCCGGCGCCAGATAAATCTGTTCGCCTCATAAAATTCGATCCAAAATAATTTATATGTTTACTAAACGAGCAAAATTAAATTTTCTGAACTAATTTAGATAAACATAATAGTGATAATGGGGGCATGAAAAACTTAGTTTACGTGCAGTAATATTCCTATATTGTCACTAAAATTCATATGTGAATCACGGCTCTTATAGTCTCTTAGATGCACTTTTTCGACCAATCCACTTTAGATAGAACTTAAAAATAATGATAGAACTAATAAAGAATATATATACACATATACAATGTTCAGTCATTGATGTCCCCTTTCTGCTATATATGGAACATTCATTTTCTGTTAACATTAAATTATAAAACCCTTCAACTTTTTGGGAATCAAAATATGACACCGAAAATACTCTTTCATTGACACCAAAACCTACATTTAATACACATACAGAACTGAAGTTCGCTACTGATAATCTAACCCATTGAATTGTGCAATTAAGCAATTTTAATTTCACTTGCAGTTGATAATGAACCTCACAATACACACACACTCGTACACTGAACATCTAATCGATTGTACGAGTACTGTGTGTGCCTGGGAACTCTATAAAGCATAGTGTTTTACAGCACAATCCAGTTAGTCGCTACTTGGAAATAAACCCATTAAAATCACTTAAAAAAATGAAATTCGTCGCTGTAATTTGCTTAGTTTTCGCGCTGATCAGTGTGTCGTTGGGTCTGAAGCATGGTAAGCCAACGGATGAGATTGATTTCGGGACATGATAAACCTTTTGGGTTTCTTCTCAGAGGATTGTGGTCTGCCCCCTGCTGTTGATGGAGACGGTGTGAGAGCGTGCTTTGCCTTTATACCCAGTTTCTCTTATCACGTTAAAGAGAATGCATGCAAACAATTCATTTATGGAGGATGCGGCGGTAACAACAACCGATTCAATAGCCTGGAGGAGTGCGAGGCCAAGTGCAAGGAATAGATTAATGCGATGTCGGTGATTTGTGATTTTGAAGCTGAATAAAGTACTCAGTGGAGTAATATATATCTGAAAAGATGTGCCTTTGACTTGGTTTAGTTTTGGTTAAGGAATTGGGGAGGTTATATTTATTTTGTCTTACGATACGCTAGAGCAAAGGTTCCATTCATAAACATAGGATAGGTACCGTCTATAAACATTAGGATTGGATAGAAAATACCCTTGGGAATCAATATTTTCTTTAACTAGCTGTATTAATATTAGGGTACTTCCAAAAAGCGTTGCAAATTATAGAATTATCATGTTAACATAGTTACAATAGTTAAGATGTCTCCTTATGTTCAATAAAGATTCTTCTAGCCGAAACCTAATCAAAACAAACCAAACCTCACTCACGTACACATTCAATTCAAACTCACTCATACATTAATAATTAAGCCTGGGCCAGAGAGCAGACGACACACTTAAACAACAACCTTCTATTTAATCTGACACTACAAATAATTAATATTTTCTACAAAGTGGCGGTAAATAAAAATGCTTATGCCGTAAAATCAACCAGAGGCGAATCTGCTGCCTCTCCTATTTAATGTGAACTTTATTTCACATGTAGATGATAATGAACCTCACACAAACACACAAAGCAAACCAAATCGATTGCGCTGTGAGTACTTCGAAATGCTATAAAACCTGGCGTACCATAGCTCCATCTAGTTAGTCGCTATTTAGAAATCGCATATAGAACTAAAGAATCAACATCAAAATGAAATTCGCCGCTGTCGTTTGCCTGATTTTCGCTCTGTTCAGCTTGGCTTTGGGTCTGAAGAATGGTGAGAACAAGGACATGGAGAGACTTGGGGCAGGATAATACATATAATATCATATTCTAATCTATTCTGCACAGCTGATTGTGGTCTGCCCGCTGCTGCCGACGGTAATGGTCTGATCAAGTGCGCTGCCTTTATTCCTAGCTACTCTTATCATGCCGAGAAGAATGCATGCGAGGAGTTCACCTACGGCGGATGCGGTGGCAACAACAACCGATTCCCTACCAAGGAGGCCTGCGAGGAAAAGTGCAAGCAATAAACTGTTAAACTATTGACCCCTTAAACTGAATAAACTTGTGTATATGATGATGTAAGCTGAATAAGATGTGACCTTGGGTGTATTTTTTGGGACAGATTAGGAGCCTGCACTTATCAGTTTCGTTCCATTTGCAGCACTGGAGGAAAGTTCTTTTTTCAGTCTCACTTTCCACCTCGAGTATTGTATTTGGTTTAGTAAGAACTGAGTTATATAGCAAGTAAATCATGGGTGTGGTACATGAATATATAAAGTGTACATACATCTGTTTGTGTACCTAGTCATAGCTGAATCCCACCACAACATTTGTACTATATATGAATATTGACTCACTTCATCAAGCTTATTGTTATCACACGAAAACCAACGAATCGCCTAATGGGAATAATTGTCAGAGCCTCACGTAGTGTTTTGCTCATTGTTTACTTATCTCTATACTAGAGAGGCATATGCAAATTTAGTTGAAGCTCGGGGGAAAAAAAACCCGATTTAAGTTGTACCGAAAGTACTTGAAAAATATTACTCAATTAGTTAGAGAATACCCCTATTATTATTATTTGATGATATTGCGAATTTTCTGGTATCATTACTATAATATCTACCAACAAAATGATTTTGCAGTCGAATTTATGTAATTGCCAGTTATCTATAGGATTAAGTTTTTTGATTTTTAACTATTTATACTTTCTTGGAGATATGAGATTATGTCGATTAGTGCTTAATGCGCTTAATGAATCAAACATAGTAAATCAATTTTGTAAACTTTGTTCAGATTAAATTTAGAAGTTTCTTGTTTTCCTTTGTACTTGAATAGGCGAATAATACTAGCAAAAAGTCAATCTATAATAACTTCAAACGATATAAAATTTAAGTACCGCAACGGCTCTGAATTAAAACAATATAAATTTAACTGAAGCGGAATCTTAATTATACTCCCTACCCAAAGGGTAGAAGGCTATTATAACTTTGTGCCAACCGATAGAGTATGTAGCACTCAAAAGGGGGCGTGGCAGACCTCACAAACAATATATATTCTTAATCAGCATTAACAGTTGAGTCGGTTTAGCCATGTTCTTCCGTCTGTCCGTCCGTATTGAAAATTAGGTCTCAGAAACTATAACAGCCAAGAGTTTTACATTCTATGTCAATATGTGTTATTATTGCACGCAATCTAAGTTTTTTTTTAGATTTTTGCCTCGCCCACTCCCGCCCAATAAAACAAAACATCGATATCCAGGCGTAATTTTAATGCAAGACAGTTTATGTTTCGTAAACGCAATAAATATGAACAGCCTAATAATTTCTTAAAAATTGGTTGCGATCGGATAATTACCTTAGAAGTTATAAAAGAAATTATAAATACGAGTATGTACTGTTTTTGAGACCCTCCCTGAAAGTATGCAACACAATACGCACATACGCACAATATGGAACGCAGTAGCGAAGCCTAGGAGTTGTTTATAGAAGACACCGTTTTGGTCAGGTGTGTGGTGGATATATCAGCTGTAGTTTTCGAGCTTATTTTTCCAAAAATATAAGTTAACTTCCAAGTTAAAGTGATTTGTTCTTGAACTCAATATATTCTCGCTATAAAGATGAACAAACACCTTTATGATAAATGTAAATATTAACACATATGTATAGTATAAAGCAGCGAAGTTCCCCCACTTTGTATATGTACTTAATCGCATGCTAAACATTGACTCAAATAATTATGAATACAAACATACGTAATGGGTTTGTTTATAAGGTATACAGCTGTCACTCTCTTTAGCGAACCTTAAGTGAAACAAATGTGATTTGCCAGAAAGAACAGTGGAACTAAGTGTAAAAATTTAATTTTAGCTCAAATTGCTTTGCTGTTCACTTCGACTGTAATCGATGTTCTTTATAGAGTGCTTTCACTGTACGTGTTACAATATTGTTGTTTACAAATGTGGAACGATAAGCGACTCAGTTGAACCCACACAAATCGTATATTATTGTGAGCTTGACTTTTGTGCAGGTTAGTTCACATTTGTCAGCATTGTTGGTGTCAAGTTCCGGTGAATAGAATTGAAAAACAATTCTTGGAATCAATATGAAAGTCGTAGTAATGTTTGTGCTAATTATCGCCGGCATTTCTCAATGTCTTGCCAACAATAGGGGTACGTGATTCCCCTGGGAATAAATCAAAAACACAAACTGAACTCAAAGATAATGACGTGTGTGTGTTTGTTCCTTCTCTTCTCTTAGATGTTTGTGGTCTGCCGCACTCTCGGAACGGTGACGGACGTATTTCCTGCGAAGCCTATATACCTAGTTGGACATACGATGCACAGGATCGCGAGTGCATCAAGTTCATCTATGGAGGCTGTGGCGGCAATGACAATCGTTTCCCCACAAAGGAAAAGTGCGAGGAGACGTGTTTGTAGATAGTTTAAATGGCGAGTGAAATAAATAAAATATTACTATAAAAACAGAAGATAATGAGCCAAATAAAGAAATTAAAAATATTTAAAAAGTGTGAATATAACTGGAAAAACCCAAAATAAGGTTCCAAATTTATTTCCCTGCGACTGCTTTGAATGGCTATAAAACATGGTGTAGCAAAGTCAGTCATATTAAGTCGCTCCTGTACTGCTAAAATATCAACAAAATATCAAAATGAAATTCGCTGCTGTGGTTTCTTTGTTTTTCGCGCTGTTCGGTTTGTCGATGGGTCTGAAGAATGGTAATCACAAGGATTTCACAGATCTAAGGACAGCATGATATATTTGAGTTGCTTTCCAGAGTATTGTGGTCTTCCACCTGCTGTTCCTGGACTTTGTATGGCAATCTTTCATGTATTCACTTATTATTCCGAAAAGAACTCATGCGAATTATTTGTTTATAGCGGATGCAATGGCAACGAAAATCGATTCAAAACTCTGGAAGAATGCGAGGAGATGTGCGTGGAAGATGAGCAGTTTATTGACTTTAAATAAATTAGTTGAATGTTGAATGAAGTAATCAATGTATGAAAGACATGTCTTTTTGGAATCCTTCGAATATTTAATTTCTAATATATAATGTATGTAATATATCGAGCGGATCCAACTGAGAATATATATATTCCTGGTTTGCATTGATTGCCAAATTTATCAATATCTGTTCATCTGTTCATAGTTGAAATTTTAGCTGCTAAATCTACATTAAATCTGGAGTAAAGTTAATATATTACGACTACAAACTAGTGGTCATACCTCCTAGACAGGGCCGTTTCAACCGTCACGGGGGCCCTTGTATAACACCTTTGGGGCTCTTACCTTAATTAATTTTAAAAGACAAAACTAGGGCTTTCACTTGCTTGAATTTGTTTTTACTCAAAATATTTAATTGTTCTTTAAAAATCTCTTTTTGATTGCTAGCCGGCCCCTGATTATTGGGGGCCCTAATGATTGCACTGCCAGCAAACAAATAGCTACGGCCGTGCCCTTCAATTGAACTGTCAAACATAATCAGTGGAATTTCTTTAGAACACAAAACATAAATAAAATCTAATTGATTACGCTGCAAGTGCTTTGAAACGCCTTAAAAACATCATGTTTCAGCTCAGCTTATTTAGTCGCTATTGAGAAATCGCAAATATAATTTAAGAATTAAAATACAAAATGAAATTTGTCGCTGTGGTATTCCTGCTTTTTGCGCTGTTCGGTTTGTCGTTGGGTCTGAAGCACAGTGAGTACAAGTATTTTATAGATCTCAGGGCAGTTCAATACTTTCGAATGTCTTCGCAGAGGATTGTGGCCTGGCCCCTGCTGCCGATGGCGCCAATGGAATCAGGTGCTTCGCTAGCTTTAATGTGTTCACTTATCATCCCGAGAAGAATGCATGCGAACGCTTTCTGTATGGCGGATGCGGTGGCAACTCGAACAGATTCGATACCCTGGAAAAATGTGAGGCAAAGTGCAAGGAATAAATAAGTGAAATGTTTTGAGTGTTTGGTTTTTTTAATAAAGTTATAAGTTTGTATGATATTGAATAACTTTGGGTGTACGTAAGGTAGATTTTCAACAGATCTTCAGACGATATCTTCACTTATCAGTTGCATAAACGGAACGATCTATGTTTATACAAAATATTATTTTAATTTCCATATCAATTATTTATTTCGATACGGTTTGTTTTAATAAACAGCCACAGATAAGGTACATGATTATTTACTATACTACATGCATATACGTATTTTGTTTGCTTATCTCTTTATGAAAATTTGTTTTATTCTAAAGCTAAACTCAGAAAGAGAGGAACAAATGTAGACAGCGAAAATAATATAATAAGAAGCTGGTAATACGAGTAATTAGTGAATCGAAAACGATTTGATATACTCTGTATAATTCGCTATAAGATCTTGATAACAGCTGTAAAGAGTTCAGTAGCGATAAAGCTCTGCAATACAATACAATGAAATTGTATTTAATCTTTCTGCTGTCTGCAGTCTTTGTAGGCAATTCCTTTTGCCAAAAACATCGTAAGTTCTATGACATGTAAATTTCATATAACTTACTAAACTTATTTTACCTATATGTATATAGCTGTCTGTACAGCGAACATAACCAGGGGTAATCCTCATGGTTCACCACAATGTCTGCAAGATGTTGGATGTGTGTTCTACGATGAAAAGGTTAACAAATGTGTGGCTTATTCTAATACCCCTCACGCCGAACTGAGACTTAAGTTTACTGATTACGACTCATGTGAGAAAAAGTGTGCAACATAATCGCATATGGAATAAACTTTGCTTGAACATTATGAACAGATTTCCTATTCCAATACCTTGTATATTATGATACTAAGGTTTCTGTATTAAGTTTTGAAGAAGTAAGTGAATTTTGTTGAATAGATTCCGTTTGCATTTATTTTATTAGATACGCTGAACTATTAAACTAGCGCGTCGTAAAAATCAAGCTTTAATTTTTGACTTCAAGAGGTCATATTGTCCTTTTCTAAAAAATAAACCTTATACTTTTCAAAAGCCAACTTGATGGCAGAGCGATAGCGATCACTCAGACCTTCCCAGAAACATTATCTTCTAATATGTTTCTATAAATAAATGAATAAATAAATAAACATATAAATGAATTAAATTCATGCTTAAGTTGAGCTTATCAGACAGCCGTTTAGAACAAACTAGTCAGATTTAGTTCTACTTATATATAATCGGCTACACACGTCGACCATATGCAACAAACAGCTGTGCCTGATAACGTGTATCAGGCTGGACTTTCTATTCTCTGACCTGCTATGTCTAGCTCAAGAAGAGTGCAGATAAGCTAGACTAACATCTGCAGATTTCTTTAAGTATATACAATATATAAAGTCATTAAATACGAGCGATGTGGCAGTTGTACCAGCAGTTGCAGTTGCAAGTATGAAGTGCGAATATCTGTGGCAAGTTTCAATCGTTTTGCTGCTCTGGTGCCAGGCAAGCAGTCAAGCCAAGCCGGGTTAGTTGGACAAAGACTGAGTGAAAAGATATATCCATGTACTGCTCTCTCTCTTTCTCTCTCTAGCCTCCTGCAGCGAGAAACCTGCAATGGCTGGCATGCCTCAAGATGGGGCAGCCTGCATGGCCTTCATGCCCACCTACACATACAATGCGGCTAAAAATGCTTGCGAGAAATTCATTTTTGGCGGTTGTGGCGGCAACAGCAACCAGTTCGGCAATCGAGAGGATTGCGAAAGGGCCTGCAAGGATTAATCCAGTAATAAACACTTGAAACCTGCCGGCTTAAGTGGGTAAAACCCGAAGAAACAAACAAACCAGCTCGAAATCAAAAACAAAATCGCAAAAAAACAAAACAAAATTTTTTGAAGATTCAATAAATTTCACTATAAATTCAAGGTTTGTTGTTGTTACTGTTGTTGTGTTGCTCGTGTTTTTTGGCGCAAAGAGAGACACGCATCTTGACCCTGGCTCTTCTCTCTCTCTCTTTATCTCTCTCAGCGCCGCGGCGATAAGCAAGCCGGTTTAGCGCCTATAAAACCCAAGTTGACAGCGCGTTTTGCGATCAGTTGTCATCGTGTTGCGTCTTCCGATTTAAGCATCTTTAACCCATTTTCAAAATGAAATTTCTGGCTGTTTTCTTGCTGATCTGCACCTTGTTGGTTGCCGCACAGGCTCAGCTGAAGAATCGTAAGTTGTGACGAGGAAGAGAGAGAGAGAACTCTCAAGAAGCCTCAGCTAATTCGTTCTTGTTATTCTTCTACTCTCGTCAGCTGCTTGTGGCGAGGAGTTTGGCAAAATTGGCACCTGCCGCGCCCTGCTGAACAAGTGGACCTACCGTCGTGACACGAACGAGTGCATCAATTTCAACTACACTGGCTGCCACGGCAACAACAACCAGTTCGACACCAAAGAGATCTGCGAAAAGACCTGCAAGATCTAGAATTATGTAGAATATGTGAAGAGACCTAAAATAAAATGTTAATAATTAAGTAAGCAAAAGTATTGGAGCTTTAACTGAGTTGAAAAAGTGAAAGATAAGGTGTGCTGGCTGTAAATCAAAGAGAGTTCATAATGTGATGTGTCCAAGGTATATGCACAGTACGAAATGAGTAATGAGTTCATAAGAAACCATCTCTTTGAACTTAATTGAAAATCAGAGCAATAGTATTTGTTGCCAAAAAATATTTATATTCTAAATCTGGAATACAATTGTCTGTTCGTCTGTCTATCTGTATTAGCACACAGATCTCAACTGTTAGAAAAGCTAGCGACACCAAATCATCATGACATGAAAGTTCTTGTGTATCATGCACAAAGAAAGTTAATGTTCAATTTTCGATGTGACGCCCACTACCCACTTAAATATAGAAGATTTATACCTTTGCAGAGGGTATTATAAATTTAACCAGGAGCTTACAACGTACCTTTACAAACATCTCAGAGCCCATAAAGTATGTTTATTCGCAATTAGCAGCAAAAGAGAAGTTGAACTAGCCCTGTCCGTCTGTCCGTTTGTTCGTGTGTCCGTCTGTTATAAATCAAACTAGTCTCTCAGTCTGCAAGCTATCATAAAGAAACTTGGTATACGTGCTCGTTACTGCTGCAAGATATATATGAGCTGGATTGGACCGATATATCGTATAGCTGCCTTACAAACTATCGGCCGATTTTCGTTATTTGTCAAAATACTGCAGCCAAATTTACTATATCGGAGTTTTTCAATAATTTTATTATGCATATAAAATTTCTTTTTCAATTTCGATTTTAAAGTCTGACCACCCTAACATATAGCCGCCATACGAACAATCGGTCGAATGAAAGGTTTTTGGATGAAGACCAGTTCTGATATAAGAAATAACTGAACTGATCAGTGTCAATAAAGGTAAAACATACTGTTCTGCACCTTTATTAATCACTATTATAGGAACGATTGGAAGATATATGAAACTGCAGGGATATAGAACCTTATACCGACGTTAACTTTCCTTTTCGAATGTGATTTACTTATCCCTAAAATTACAATCCAATCGGACAATGAAGACGGAAGTACTTTAAGTTAATAGACTAAATTTATGCACAGTTTTCTGTTGGGAATTATAAGAGTGGTGTGTTTCTTAAGGCCTTTCAGTATTAAGCGCAGGGTATCTTACAATTGGGTTCCCTCGTTACATGTTTTGATTTCTAGTAATGCGTTTTAACAAAGCTTCAACGAAGTGCACTCAAGTAACAAGGCTTGTTGTAATTGTTTTCTATAAAGAGCCTCATCTTGACCCTGTTACAAGGCGTCGCTGAGAACTGGCGATAAGCGAGCGTATAAAGCCCGAGTTACAGCGCGATTTGCAATTAGAACGTTGAATCGTTTAGTGTGTTTCAGTTTTTATTTAGAAACCTCTTATACCATATTCAATATGAAATTTCTGGCTATTTTCTTGCTGCTCTGCACACTGTTGACTGTTTCGCTGGCCGTGCTGAAGAATCGTAAGTTTTAGAGAAGCTTCAAGCTAAAGAGATTCCATATTTATTTACGTACTTTCGGCAGCTGTCTGCGGCGAGGAGTTTGGAAAATTGGGAACCTGTCGAGCCTTTATCAACAAATGGACCTATCGTCGTGATACTAACGAGTGCATCAATTTCCACTATGGAGGATGCAATGGCAACAACAACCTGTTCGATAACAAAGAAAAGTGCGAGAAGACCTGCAAGAACTAAAGCTGTGTAGTGTATATGAAACTTAAAATAATTCAATAAAATTAAAATTCAGTGAAATAAATTTTGTTAAAGCTGAGGCTTGGCTGGCAAATCATATGCTGTTATTGCTGGCAAATAAACCAGGCAAGGCCTAGATAGTTTTTCACTTCTTAAGAATAAGTAAGGTTCTTGAGACCATTATATTTAGAGCCATTAAGCAAGACTGAAATTGTTGTACTCTTAACAAGACCTCATAAAACCATTATCCATTCCTGAACCAGAACTGGGTTTAGTTCCGCTACATATGCTAGAAGGGTATTCTACATTTTGTGTCGACTGATAATGAATGCTATAGACAAAAGAAGGCATAGCAGAACCTTCAGTTTATATATTGTATCATTTCATTATCAGCATTAACAGCCGTGTCAATATATAGCCATAGACGGACATGACTATATACATATATACATTGACCTTCCGTCTGTGTGCACGTCCGCCCATATGAAAATAAAGATCTCAGGAACTATAAGAGCTAGAACTATGAAAAATATACGAAAAAATTTCTAATTTGTGTTCGCTGATCAAGTTCATCCCTTTTGACCCCGTTAAATAGATAAAAAAACTATTTCCAAGTTTTATTTAAATGAAGTTTAGATTTCGTGTTTTAAAAACATTAAATATCAACGCTGATTACTAAAAATTCCGATGAGATCGGAGAATTAAAGTAGACGATTTTAAAAAAGGCCTTAGATTTTTTAGATTAACTGATTTCCAGGGTCCACTGTAGATTGGTCGTCTGGGGTGTTTGACTACACGCGAGTTGGAGGTTTGAGTCGCGAATCCTCAAGGCCTAATTGAGAGGGACTTGAAAGTAATTCTTCTAAAATAAAATACAGGGTAATGAGTGTGCCAGTACAATTAAAAAATGAAATTAAAAAAAAATTATAAAAATAATACTAATGCTACCTGCAAAGTATGCAGCACAAAATACGCTAAACCTGGAAGTTATTATTTTCTATTAATTATTCATTATTTTTATTGGACGAGCGCACTATTACCCTTAAAAAAAATAATAAAGCTACCTGCAAAGTATGCAGCACAAAACACGTTTAACATGTAAGTTTTTTTTTGTTATTGTTTTGTATTATTCATTTATTCATTGATTGGACTAGCGCACTTTTACCCTTTCTGGTCAACTTAATCTAATCTGAATTTTTATTTATTAATTAATTAATTTAAGTCAAGTTCCTTTTTTTAAAAAAGTCTTGAGGGTGAAACCAGTGCCCTCCCCCGGAGCCCCTGCATAGTCAAACGCCTCAGACTTCTCATCTACAGGGGTCGGCATGCCAGTTTTATAATCAAGAAATCTTGTCGGCCAGGTGGAAGGGGTGTATAACAGTGGAACACACGCGCTTGTAATTTGTTTTCTTTTCAATATTTTGTGTTTTTTTCATATATATATATTTTCTATATATTTTATTATCACTTGTAATTGTTGTAAAGTGACCCATCTTGACCCTGTCACTGGGCCTCTCTATGGCTCGTCGATAAGCGATCCAATATAAAACGCAAGTTGCATCGCGGTTTGCATTAGTTCTTTGCATCTTGCACTGTGTTCGACTCTTAACTTGGTTTGATATTTTGCAAATTTTTTAACACACTTCAAAAATGAAATTTTTGGGTGTTTTCTTGTTGCTCTGTATGCTGTTAGCTGCTGCTGCTGCTGCGCCTATTGCTGAGGACAAGGAGTATGGTAAGTTTTTAAGTACAACTCAAGCATAGCAGATCCCGCATGAAGTTTCTTGTTGCTCTGTATTCTGTCAGCTACCCCTCTTGCTGATGCTCCTACAGAAGATTGCCTTTTTGAATTAGCCCTGTGTCACATTCTTGATTTCTTTCCGTATTAAGTCGGACATTCCATATAGCTGTGGAGAATGCAACAGGAACAACAACAACGGCCTGCATGTACTACAAAGTTAAATAAAATATATATAATACATATAAAAACCCATATGATATGTATATATAGAAATTGATTTGATGAAGTAAATAAACATTGCATTTGTATTGTATGATCATTTATTGTTTTGAATTAACTTGTTAAACTTTAATTAACTGGCTTTACTCGATATATATGTTTTGTTATATATATACTATGTTCTCTATTTGTGGGCTGTAGAATGTTTATAATGTTTGCCTTTCCACTGTGAGATAATCTACTTAGTTGTTAGTACTAATTTTCTAGGCTCTGCTTCCACTTGGAATATTATTTATTATATATATAATAATTTATATGCACGTGTATGTGTGTGTGTGTGTATTTATAAACTTCATGTTCAGTTTGTGTAAGTATTTTATATGCTCATTAATTGATATATTCATAATCTTTCTTGTTGTTGTGGCTCTGCTGGCAGCAATCTCTAAACGATGATTAAAGTAGTTTCAGGTCAGTTTGAAATACTCACAGATTATAGGAGAATTTGATGATATATTTCTAATCTACAGAGGCATTTCTAATGTCTTTAAAGTTGATAGAATTTAGCATGAATTTAATTTGCATATTGGGAGGTGAAGTTTAAACTTTAGAACTGTTACTGAAAACAAGAAAATTTGAAATTTAAAGGAATATTTATTTATAAATGAATTTTCAGCTTTTTTAATTTTTTCTTTTACTTTAAATGAACACTTCTTTCTTAGCTTCAATCCTTCACTAAAATCAGAAAGGTTTTTTAAGTTTTTTGGAATATTTAAAACATGAACAAACAATTATATTTTAATGAAATATGCGTTTAGAACTGAGTAAGAGAGTTCTTCTCTATTTATAAATGAATTTTCAGCATTATTAATTTCTTTTTTTACTTTAAATGAAAAGTTCTTTCTTTGCTTCAATCATTCGAGTTCAGTTTTGAAAGTTTTGTGGAATATTTACAACATAAACAAAGTGTTATTTGTTTCTCTATTTATAAATAAATTTTCAGAATTTTTAATTTCTTCGTTTACTTTCAATGAACAGTTTTTTCTTTGCTTCAATCTCTTAAATTCAGTTTTGAAAGTTTTCTGAAATATTCAAAACATAAACAAAGTGCTATTTTTTAATGTAATCTCTAATTAGAACTGAGCAAGAGTGTTCTTCTTTGTTTATAAATGAATTTTCAACATTCTTAATTTCTTCTTTTACTTTCAATGAACAGTTCTTTCTATTCTGCAATCCTTCAAGTTCAGTTTTGAAAGTCTTATGAAATGAAACGTTTAGAACTGAGCAACAGAGTTCTTCTTTACTTTTCTCTTCCCAAGCACCTCCCGAACTTAAGATCATCTGCTGCCTTAGAGCTTCAGCAACAAGTCTGCACCTAAACCAACATCTATCTACGTAGTCTTTAATCTATAAGTAAATGTGAGTTGTTCTTGTCTTTATTGTGTTGCGCCCTCTACTAAACTTATAGCTAGAATTATTTATACAGAACAAGTGTCTATATGGTCTGTATATATAGTATATATAATTGTAAAGCTAAAACTAGCTGTTAATTGTTGTTGATTTAGAAAGAAAATGAATTGCACATGTGGCATGCCACGTTGCGGCATCTACTCGCTCTTGGTGAGCAGTGGAGCAGTTGCTGCCGTTGTTGGTGGCGTCTCCTGACGCACTGCAGCCACGGGCAGCTGCTGTTGCTGCACCTGAGTGGGCGTGGTTGGGGGTGACAGTGTGGCATGATGTTGTTGCTGCTGCTGTTGTTGCTGCTGCAACTGTTGCTGCTGCTGCTGCTGCTGATGATGATGATAGGCTGCAGCAGACTCGGCCAGATCAAGCAGCGCTGCCGAGGTGGAGCTGCTGGGCTGCGCAGCTGCAGCTGAGCCCAAACCGTTCATGGTGCTCGCCGTCATGTCCTGCGCCTCGTGCTTCAGTCGCAGCGCATTGTTGTTGTTGTGGTTGTGATTGTGATTGTTGCTGCTGCTGTTGTTGTTATTGTTGTTGTTGCCGTGATGATGTCCCAGCGCCGGATGATGGGCGAACGACAGCGGCGGCAAATGGAGGCCAGGAAAGGCCAAACCAGCTGCAGCTGCAGCATGCAACGACTGCAGCAGCGCCGCCGAATGTTCCTGTGCCTTGCGACGCAGCTCGGCCACCGAATTGGAGCGTGGATCATGCACCGACGAGGAGCCGGCGCCACTGGACTTCGGAGACTCCGGTGAACTGGCCGCCGAGCTGCTACTGACGGGCACACTCAGTGGCGCCATCACCGAAGCCACCGACGATGAGGCCGACGAGGAGGGTGGCATTGGTGGCGGCTTCAGCGAGCAGCACGAGCAGAGACTCTGAAAGGGCGAAACACCTGCAAAAGGAAGAGAGGAGAATAGGAAAATATTATGAACATTTTCTTATCAATTTTCAAATTGATTTTCATTGATTTTCGGCGGCACCTGCTGCTGATTTGATTAGCATTTGCTTTTGATTTGCTGCCACTGATTGACAGCGCATCCATCGAGATTATGCCATTAGCACCCCGCTTCCTCCCCTTCCCCCTTTAAACCCATCCTCCCTCCACCTCCCACTCACCTTTCAGTCCCGGAAAGAGCGGCTGGTGCGAGAACTGCGCCGCCAGATGAGGTGGCAGGAATAGCGGTGGATGATTCGCCGCACTGCGTTGTGCTGCCGCTGCGGCGGCTGCTGCTGCCACCGCGCTCTGCTCGCTGAGCACTGGGCGAAAGCCGCAATTGCTGCAAAGACAAAGAAGGAAAGAAGAAGAAAAAAAAAGGTTAGTAAGAGAAACAAGTAAAGAAAGCAACAGTTAAGTGGGCTTGACTGTCATACACCCGTTTCAAACTGAATAAAATCATCTACACAAAGTATTTCTTAGTTCATTATCTGCTATGTTCATAATTTGTATTGCATACTTGAGGGCGGCGCTTGATAATATAATTTCCCATTAAAATTATCTGTTATATAATTTCTATGTTAATTTTATTTTTCAGAAATCAATTGGAGAGAGATACTTATTGTGCACACCAAATATGGACGTTCTCGCATGAAAATTACGCTTGCAATTAAAGTTTTATTAATATATGGGGCACTAGAGGGCGTGGCTAAGTTTTAAAATATAGTTATTCTTTGTGCAGTAACAAAATATATTGTTACTAAATTTGGTAGCCATAGCTCTTTAAATATCTAAGATATAAGAGTTCATACAGACAGTCAACTCTTCATTGTTGGTGTTCATCAAGAATACTTGTACATATAATATATACTTTAAGGGGTCTGGCAAGCCTCCTTTTGCCTTTGACATACTCAAAGCTTTTATACCCTTCTACCCCATAGATAGCGGGTATGAAAAGGTGATAAATTGTTTAAAAATAAATGTCATAGCGTATCTTATATCGTATCATATATCTTATCGTATAATTCTAATCTAATATCTAATCTTTAGCTGACAAATTCCATAGCCAATCTATGAAATACGTATGAATATGTGCAAATTCAAAGTGATTGTTTACGTGTACCAAATTGAATAAAGAATGCCCTAATCATTTCTCGCGTGGACAGGAAAGTACACGTATGTGATTTTAATATCTCTTGCAGAGTATAATAAATAGGCAGTGGTTGCTCTATATATATCACCGCGTCCACATAACCCAAACCAGTCAGTTGCTACTGGAAACTAAATCAATTAAAAGCATTTAAAAATGAAATTCGTCGCTGTAGTTTGCCTACTTATCGCGTTGTTTGGTTTGTCATTCGGTCTTAAACATGGTAAGCAGAAATTTGACTGATTCCAAGGAAGAATATAATTTTTAAGTTTCTTCACAGATCTCTGTGTTCAGACTCCTGGTGCTCAAGGCTTTTGTTTGGCCGGCTTTACTAAATTTGCCTATCACGCAGAACGAAATCTATGCGAAAAATTCATTTATGGCGGATGTGACGGTAACGCAAACAGTTTCGATACTCTAGAGGAATGTGAATCTGTGTGCAAGGAAAAAGATTATTGAAATGGTGAATTGTCAAATTCTGTTTCTTATGTGAAATAAAATTATTAGCTTGATCTTAAACAATATAGATCGGGTAAAAATGCTTTGAAGAAAAATAAATTTATCAGTATTTGAATCGCTGGAAGGGAGTTCAGAAATAACTTAACATTCCTGTTAATTTTTACATCGAGCAGTTAACATAAACATGTTTTAGCTTAACATAAACTGCATATGTTAGCTACAAGAATATATATAACGACTTATTATCCATCTAAATACCATCCACATACATTTATGTTTTTGTGTACCCAGCTTAAGCTGACTCCAAGAATAAAACATTAACTCATCTTATGAAGCGACGAAGAGGAAAACCGAGGAATCTGCTAATCGATATATAGTAATTGTCTTTGTTTCCTTTCATGCTTTACCTATAGTTAAGTAATCTTAAAAATTTACTAGAGAGAAATAAGTATATAAATTGAGTTTAGTGCATAGTCAAACTCAGGGAATATTTCTGATTCTGGTTGGAGCAAAAGCAAGCAAAGTACTTGGAAAATATTTTTAACTGGATAATGAAACCCCTATGAAGGGTAATTGATTACAAATCAATCATATAAATAAATTATTTTTTATGATATTATCAAGGTGGTAACTAAGCTATATATACTACTATACTAAGCTATATTTATCTGCCCATGTTCTAATTTCTCAATCAAACTTCTATAATTGTATGTCATCGAGTTGCTCATCATCATCATCGAGTTGCTTAATTTTAAAACGTATTAACTTGAGAGATTTCTCGGCTCTGTGAGATCATTAATGTTTGTACAGCTAACTCAAATGCTTATTTCAAAATTAACATATGTACACTTTATATACGACGCTTTAACAGATTCAGCTTTATTTAATTTCTTAGAGAGGCATAAAACAGAGGAACAGAACAGAAAAAGAGAGCACAATCTTTGTTTACGTAGAGAATAAGCTGATAATACGAGTAATTAGCTAAGCGAAACGAATTCTTATACTGAGTAATGTTCTATAAGATCTGGCTTAAGGCTGCTAAGTATTTAGTTGAAATAAAGCATTGCAAGCCGTAGGTTCTCAATTTGTTAGCAATGAAATTGTTATTGCTTGTCGTAGTGTCTGCTTTATTTGTTGGCAATTCTTTCTGCGAACAAGATGGTAAGTTCAACAATTGGAATTAAAAAGCATTGTTAAATATTTTTTCTCTATTATTTTGTAGAACTCTGCACAGTGGATTTAGCCAGTTATGGTGATGCTCGTGGTACCCCACAGTGTCTGGCAGATGCTGCTTGTTACTTCTACGATGAGAAGGCGAACAAATGTTTGCCATATTGGCGAAGGCCTGATGCAGAACTAAGAATTAAGTTCCATATTAAGGAAGAATGTGAAAATAAGTGTGTGACTTAAGTGTTAAAAAGATGTTATTAAATATGAAATAAATTTAGTTGCAAAAAATAACGTTGTTTGAATAACTTTGTGTGAAGTATATATATGTAATGAATACTATATAGTATATACGATATTTCCTATTAGAAAGTTCACAAATATACACTAAAGTTATGTTCTATTCAATACATTTTGCTATCCAATTAGTTTCCAAATCAGGATAAGTTCAGGTTTCGCTCGCTTTAATTTCTAGTGACAAGCTTAGTCAGTTAGGGTGACCATATGTATAATACTTTTATGAAATTGTATTTCAATTTCTCGCAAATTTTTTAGACAATTGAAAATTTCTGTATGAATCATTTTATTAACTAATTTAATTAAATTCTACCTAAACTACTTCTACTCGTACTTCTATTATCAACTCATATTAATGCACTGCATATGGTCAACTTTAGATTTACCAAATTCAAGTATAAACTTGAGAGTTCTTCTCTTTTAAAAAACTTTCCTTTCAAATTGACTTCACTTTCCAACCAGCGTTACTCATAATGAATGAATCATAGTGCGATTCATATCTCCCAGCTACAATTGCAACTAGCAATTTGAGCCCCTTAGGGTGACCATATGGGAAAGTGTTGACCGCTTTGGCCTGCCATTTCATTTCATTTCTCGTCTCATTTATGCATTTCACCACATGCAACTGCTGTGCCCGCCTTCTCCTCCTCAAATGTTTCGTTTTTTTACTGGAATTATATCACAAACACCCAACGCAAATAAACAAACAGCAGCAACAACAACAACAAACCGAGTTTTAATTAACGCTTAATTGAAATAAATTAAAACATTTTTATGCGTAATTGCATTATTATTAATAAACCTAAATATTTTGTATATCAAGCGTCAGTTACCACAGCTGATGTTGTTCAATGTTGTTGATGTTGTCTAGTCCCATTCTCATTTTAATTGAATGAAATATAACGCTTAGGTCGCATACCAGAGGGCCGTACCCCCTCCCCCACCCTCTCCCGGAATCCCCGCGAGCGCACAGTTAATGCAATTTACAAATTTTAATTGATAAGCGAGCTCAATAAAAAAGAGATGCAAACCCAGTATACAGTACAGTATAGTAGATAAATGATATGCCTCGCATAATCCATTAATAAAATTATTATCGTTTTTTATTGCTCATAATTGTTGACGCAATTTCATTTTTTAGCTCAGCCCAAGGCTGAGTTAGAAGACTAAAGAATTCTGTGCGCAATATCTATGGAAATTTAATATCAATTTGTTTTAATTTAAATGAAATTATTTAAGGCGAAATTAATATTGATGTTTTTGCATGGGATTTCATCGATTTTGGGTGTGAAATCTTACTGAGAAATATTAAAGATTCCTAAGATTGTGATGGGAATAGTTTTTATATTTTTGATTGATAAGAGACTTTTAAAAAGTTATGAAAATAAGTAAGTATATCATTGATTTAAGGATCGTTCTTTGTTTCTTAATAAGTATTTTTGAATAACTTTACTTGTTTAATTTCTCGAAAATACCATTCTTCTTTCTTTATATATTTAGCCAGTCTTCTTTTTCAATTCTAGATCCAATTAAGGATTATTTTTCGGAACATTTCAAGAACTTCGACTCTGCACTTTTCATTTCTCTCTTTCAAGCAAGATTCTGAAGATTGTGGTGGGAAAAATTATTATATATTTGATTAATTGTCAGAGAATCATAAATAGTTGTGATAATGAATTAAGTACTTCCTTTATTTATGGATCTTTCTTAATAAACTGTCCTTAATAAACTTTAAGAATAACTTTACTTGTTTCATTTCTCAAAAAACCTTTCTATACATATTTAGCTAGTCTCCTTTTTCAATTCCATATCCAATTATGGATTATTTTCTCGAAATATTTCAAGTACTTCGAGTCTGCACTTTCAATTTCTCTCTTTCAAGCACTCTAACAAAACCTGATTACCCCCAAAAGCAGAGTTGCCTCGAACACAAATAATAAAAGATAATAAAAAATGCAATTTCCATTTGTTCCAATTTGCGTTAAGCTTTTTAGCGTTTAGGCCATTTGGTTGCGGTCCTCGGGGAGAACTTTTTGGAGCACACGATGCAAATGTGTCCAAAATTTAATAATTCTTAGTGCGGCCTAACTCGACACGGAGCAAGAGTGGAGAGAGAGAGAGAGAGAGAGAGTGGATGGCAGGTGAGACAGACACTGACAAATCTCTGAATGCTAATCGAGTTGGGATGCGACCGCGACAGCGAGGCAGCGAGCAGGACACGCGGGCAAGGACACGCATTGGGCAAGGGGGAGAGGGGAACACAGGGTGGGCTGACTGAATGTCGCGACCACAGCCATTGGGCCACAGTCGTCGCGGCTGCTGCTTTTAATTCTTTTCACTTTTTTTTTTGCTCTGTGTGGGTTTTTTCACTTTTCCCTCCTCTCACGCTTTTATTGCCTCCCACATTTTCCACGTTGTGATTTTCGAGGCTTCGCCGTTTTCCACGCTAGTTCGGACGCTTGAAACAGAATTTTCTATTTTCTAGCGATTTTTCTATTTTGACTTGATGCATATTTCAGCGATTTATAAGCTGTTTGTTTTTTTTCTTTGTGGGGCACTGATTGAAAGGGCATTAGATAAGACAAGGGGCAGATATGGTCAAGTTGGGGGAAGCTAAGTGCTATTTTAGAATAAGGTATTAGACTGGGAAGTACAGAGAAGAGAGTATGGGGAGTTGGAAATATGGCGAGCTGAACACGATATTGAAAAAAATACAAGAAACATTTCCTAGGACGATAGGTTTAATGAAGAATCTCTGAGGTTAATATAAACAAACTTATGGACATTTAATACCCGCTACCCGTAGGGTAGAAGGTTATATCAGCTTTGTGCCAACAGAAAATGTATGTAATAGGCAGTAGGAGGCGTGGCAGACACCACTCACTATAAATTCTGACTCAGTATCAAGAGCGAGTCAATTTAGTAATGTTTGTCTGTCCGTATGTCCGTTTGTCCGCCCGTAAGAAAAGCCAGATCTCAGAGACTTTATGAGCTAGAGCTTCCAAACTTGGTATCAACATGTGTTATTATGGCAGGCAAATTGAGTTTATTTTAGATTTTGGTTACACCCAATTCCGCCCCGTAAAACGATAAAAACCGTAGCGTAATTTTTATACCAAACTGTCTATTTTTGGTAAACACTATAACTAACAACTTCCTAATTATTTCTTAAAATTTGGTTGCGATCGAATAATCAACATAGAAGTTATGTAAGAAATAAATAAAACGCACTGATTTCCTGAAAGTATGCAACAAAAATGAAAGCAAACGAAGGTTTTTTTAAGAAACCGTAGTGGTCAGTTAGTTCCTGTTAGTTTTTTTTGCTTTTCTAATATCTCAAGAGTGAATTCTTATTATTTTTTTAAAAGTTGGTACGTTATGGTATTATAAAAGGTATATTTTGTTTATCCCGTACATTTTATACCCTCTATCTTATTTCTCTCTTTGCTGCTCTTTTTTTTTTGTTTCTACAATAAACTCTTATTATTTTGATAAAAGTTGGTACATTATAGTATTATAAGAGTTACATTTTCTTAATCCAGTACATCTGCTCCCCTCTTTGTTGTTTTATCTAATTTCTCTTTTCAACATACAAAATTAAATTTATAATTCCAAAAATTTTGTGTTTTCTCTCTTTCTTCCCAACGTTTGCTAGCAATTAGGCCCCAAGCAAGAGGCAAAAAGCAAAAGTCCTGGCTGAAGAGACTGCGCAAACAGCACACACACAGATTCACTAACATATAGTAACATATATAGTGTATATGTGTATGTGTGTGTATATAGTATTCCGACTGTGCAAGTTGGTGAAAAAAGCAGTAAACTTAAATGTTTGCGTATAATTAAGCACTCATCCTTTGGTCGTAATTAAATTTTGCATGTGCACATCCAACAGCTGCCCCGCTGCGAGAAAGAGAGGGAGATATAGAGAGGGAGAGGGATAGATGAGAGGTAGCTGTCTGCGACTCTGAGCAGGACAACGTCGCTTTGGCCGCAGGCAACGTACACACATAGCATGCTGTTTGACAGACCCCCCCACCTTGTCTCCCGCTTCCCTTACTTTGTCTGTCGCCGCCTTAATTGCAACACTCAACAACGACGTGCCCAGTCAGAGGCTGGCTGCTCTCGCACTCCTAATTAAGACATTCAGAAGCTCGAGTGTTGTCGTTGAGCTCGTTAGTTAGTACATAACTTTTGCTCTCGGCCAAGAAGGGGGCTACAAGATGAAGAAGAAGCAGTGGGAGAAGGGGAAGAACAGGCAGAAAAAGAAAGGGGAACGAGTAACACGTTTGTCAATGTCAGACTCGCTCTCTCTTTTCCTCTCTCTCTGTCACTTACCTAGCGCATAAAAAGTTTTCTTTAAATTTTCGCACTTTCCACAGATTGCTAAGGATAAAGTTTTTCTTCTACCCCCTCGCTCAAACCCCTCCCCCTTCTCTCTTCCCCTCTTTTAACTTGGCTTAATGAATTTTTACACATGCTGGCTTCAACCGTAATTTTTCTGGCAAACATTTTAATGCTTTACGCAATTCTAACAAATTAAACTCAAGCAATCAACACCTCGACGGCTTAGCTCAGTGCCACGCCTCCTCCCCTTCTATTTGCCTTCTCGGCACGCCACCCAGAGTTGCTGCACACGCCACTGAGAGGCAAACCCAATTTCCGTAAATTGTTTGCGCTGACTAAAGTTCTTTCTCGCATACCCTGTAGGAATTGAGAGCGGGGTAAGGGGGTATTATAACTTGAGAGTATACAAAGAGACTAGTATTTATTTCAAATTTTTAATGTTGTTCCTTTTTAAATTATTTGATTAGTTTAACTAGTTTGTATTTAATGAATTTTTGGTTGTATTTTTATTCCTTGAACAATTTTTAAATTTTCAAATACTGATTTCTTTTTTAATGCTTGAACAATGTTTATTAAATTAATTGTGCATATTTATAAATAATTTAGCTACAAATTCTCAGAGTTTCATCACGATCTAATTATATTTATAGAAACTATACAGATTTTATCTCTTAGCTCCTTAAAAAACTCATTTGCAACTCTTAAAAACTATCTACAGGGTAGCTGTTACTCCATCAGTTAACTCTCTGTCCACCCATTTATGCTGCGTATTACCTTTAGCTGAAATTATTTCCTACTTCCGACCCAAGCTGCCAAAATCAATAACGCGAAAGCTCTGAACATTATATGCTTATTATATTAGGCAACCCAGAAGTTGTTCTTCTTCATGTTGTTGGTGTTGTTGTTGTTGGGTCTGCTGAGCGAGGCAGCGGCTTATTTTAATTGCATGATGAATATTAAAATATTTGCTTAATTTATTATTCAAGCATTCGTGCGCGCAAACATCAACGAGGCAGCTACGAAATACGCGTACACATAGGTAAATAACACACACAGGCAGAGCATAAATACGCATGTGTATGTGTGTGTGCATATGTATATATATATTGTATATATGTGCACCACACATATATCAGCATATAGCTATTTTAGTCGGGTACTTCATTGGGTTTCAGCGCTTCGTATAAGACTGTTTACATGTTTAAGTACCCCAAATGTTGCATCCTCTGTCTCCTTTTCCCTTTTCACCCTCTTCACCTGCTCTCCCGCATTCCCTAACTCCACCCACTTGTAATTACATATTTAGTTATTTGTGCATAACATATTTGAGCTGCCTGTCTCAGTATTTGGCTAACATTTTCGGGTTAAGTAGTTTCGCGTTTAATTAACCCAATTTTCAGACTTCCTAGCTTAATGAGCTCGAGGTTATGATAAGTTTGGACTGGTTCTAACTTGGAAATCGACTATATAGCGGAATTAACTTTCTTTTTCATCTAAAGAACCCACAGAATTTTCTAACAAGCGTGTTAAAAGTGGTTTTATTCAATATACAAACTAATTAATTGAGAAAACTCGGTTGGAGTGATATAAATATGAAGTAAGATTAGTCAAGCTCACTTAGGTAAGTTTTCCTATAAGATATAATATTTCTACTATATTTCTTATATTCTACTATAATTCAGTTTCTTTGTATGCGAACATTTTCAGATCAAATGTTATAAATACTCTTGGAACAAAAATCTTAAACAATTTCAAATTAATAGTAAAGCTTCATAGCATATATGACATCAAACATCTGTAAAATAGTTCATCATATTATTCTCAACTCTATTAAACCACAAGACATCGACCTTAAGGAAACTACTAGAGACTATATAGCAACCCAAGCTATCAACCTATACTGCTTCATCACTTCAGGCCTCCTTTTTGACCTTCTCAGTACTCTGTTGTACAATATTCAAGTTCAGGCTTCATCAAACATTGTAAAGTGTTCGACAAACTCGTGAGATTCAACTGAGACTCAACCAGTTCAATTGCAGTTCAAAGCTTTAGTGTTTTCTCGTGTTAATTGTTTATGCAAATTTTTGATAATGTACCTCAAAAAAAATAAAATAAAAACAAAACAAAACGTTGGCAAAAAGGCAGCTGCCAGGTGAGTTTTATACTGTATGCGGAGAGTAGGTCAAAAAACAAAACAGAGCGAGTGTTTATACAGAGATTACTTCAGACATATGTAGATATTATACATATTTATATACTCGTATATTGATAAAGCTTTATTAATTAATTTATAGCACGACAAGTTAATTTAATTACGTTGCGATACTTTTAGCTTTGGACTTTTTCGATGTAGATATTTTTTTTAGGTATTTTGCTTGTTGTCATACGGACGGACAGACAGGCAGACAAACGGACATGCCTATATCGACTCGGCCGTTGATATACAATTGTGGGATCTGCTACACCTTCTTCTGACTGATACAACCTTTTTTGATTGGCATAAACTATTGCACTAATTATAAAGATTGTCTCTTCACAATAGGGTAACTAAACCTTTTTCAAAAATGGTTCACAACTTTATTATTTACTATATTGTTTACGTAATTTGTAAACTCAAATTCTATAATAATATTTTTAAATCTTCTTCACACTTAATATTCTTTTTATTATTATATACCCCATCAAACATCATCTAAGAGCCACTTCAGATCAAATACAAAACATAAAGATAGCATAATTCGTCACTTTTGTATTGTGTGCATCCATTAGGAGATGCTCAGCACATTGTCGAGCTATCGCAGGAATCAGAAACTTCCACAGCGAACGAAGTTCATAAAAAGCAAATCGAGAATTTAATTGGGCGTAAACGAGGGTGTTTTCGCGTGTTTTGTAACCATATGCCACGCCCGACAAAAGGCGGCGGGTATTTATTTTTTGCGAAATGATGATGAGGAAGAGAGAGAAGGATGACAGCACAGGGGTTGGGGATGGAGTGTGCCGCTAAGCAGTGGGCGGTCTCATCAGGCCGGCAAAAAGGCCACGGGCGGGCTGGAACTCAACATCAACTTGGCCTCAATTCTTCTCTCACATGTCAACGCGCCCAAACAACAACAAAGCGTCAAGCCACAATAAAAAACTAAACAACAGGGATAAGGAAGTGGATCAGTATATAATGGCACTACTGGAAAGAGGACAACCCACTGGGCTGTGCCACAACTGCTGAATCATTGTGCTCCTGCTCTGCCTGGTCCTGCTGCTTCTGTTGTTGTTGTTGAAGTTGTTGTAACGGTTGACCAAATCAATTCCGACTTTACGCTATATGCTAATGCCAATTGTCGATGCCTTCGATGCATGCACTCAGCACTTTGAGATATCGTTTGATATCTTTCTTTTTCGATTCCGTTATTGTTATTCAAATGCCTTCGACCGGATGTCCTGTGTGTGAGTGTCCGTGTGTATATGTGAGTGTGTGTAAGTGTGCATGTGTGTGTGTATTTGTATCTGCGTTGCCTTCCCCACCCAGTGTCCATTTGCCAGCGCAACTCGAGCGTTTCATCGCAAGCATTTATCATCGCATTAGACATGCTCTTAGCTAGATATCTTTGACTATATACGATAAACTATATCCATATCGATTCACTCTTGCATATTTTATGCTAAACAAGCAACTGTACAAAACACACTCGAATGAGAAAGAACGATTAAAGAAGGAAAAGCAACTGCACTGACGTCAGTACAATTAACTTAAGATCAGGACTAGAAATTATTGTTTCTTGATATACATAGAACAGAAGGTGCTTACATAGAGTTAGACATCTCTGGAACGTCTCCAATATGCATAGTTGAGAAGAGATGCTGAGAAGCCTTTTCCCTGGTAAGTTCAGAAAAGATTAACAGTATGACATCCCTTTCAACTTTTCTATGATATATAAAAAGTCTAAAATATATGTAAATATTATGAATATTCTCATGAGTACTCGTATATTCTTCTCGATATTCAATGTTTAGAAGAGAGAGAAACCAACCTAGAATATATCCCCTCTATCTTCCATATCCCCTCCTTCTTCCAGCTAATTTGCCTCATTCTTTCTAGACATCAAATCGATTATCCAGCTGATTTATCTATTGGCTAGCAACTACTTTCCCTCACCCCTCCCTTTTCATACACTTCAGCTAAGACAAAGCGAACTGAAGTCATTCAGGCGCTGTTCCGCTGGTGATTAGAGGAGGCTGCTCCAGAGCACGTGTCGCTGCTATCAATGCGGCATCATTACGGGTACTCCTCCTGCTGGGTGACTGAGAAGGAGAAATAAAGAGAGAGAGTGAGAGTGGAGTGTCTCTCGCTCTCTTAATGTTTCCGCTGGCGCACACGACATCCGCTGACCGGATGTGCGCCAATGGAATTTAAACGTTTTCATCCAAAACATTAACTGAATCCTCTTCCGATGCGCACGCCTGTTCAATAGCCCGTGCCGGAGTTCATAGCACCGCAGGAGGGAGTCTGTCCGTCCCAAAAAGTCGACCCGCTATATACCCACCCAGACTAATGTCATTATTGCTCTCATTGTGGTTGTTTACCTCCCTCTCCCCCACCCAGTCTATCTATAAGGATTTTTCCTTGCTTTCCACTCGTAATCAATTGCTAATTTAGTCATCGTCACCAACAGTTTCTCCTGCTACTGTCCTTCTTCTCTAAGGGTTGTCCGCGTCTCGTGTCTGTCCTCCTGCCTTCTCACTACCAACTCCGTCTGTCCACCTTCCCCTTCTCCTTCCCCTTCTCACTTGCAACTCCCGCTCAGATTTGTAAATATTTGCTTGGAAAATTGTTTTTGGGGGTTGACATTTGCTTTGTTTGTTTGCTCTCGCTTGTCTCGCTCTCCCTCTCTTCCTCTCTTTGTTCGTCCTTTTTTTCTGGCAGTTGTTTTTGTTGTCAAATTGACGACAAAATGCGACACTTGCCATAAATTTATTGTTTGTCTGTTTGCTTCTTGCTTGCCTAATTCGCCATTCGCCAAGTGGAGGCTTAATGACACGCGGGCAATTAGCAGATCGTTTCAGGCTTTAATCGTCCTGCTACCCACTACCCCCTGCCCACACTCATCTCCATGCATCCAGGGGCGTCTCGAGGGTTGACACTCATTTGGGTAAACACATGGGCGGTGAGTGATTGCTTCTGCTATGGATAGTCCGCGATTTATGTTGAAGTGGGAACTATGGTAATTGGTTTGTGAGGAATTTAGAGGGGGAATTCTCGGGGAGAATTAGCGAAATATAATCGAGAACACTATTTGGGTGAATTTGTTTGACTTATGGTATTATTATTATGGTTTGTTTTGGGATTCGTTTGGTGGCATTCTAGAATTATAATAGTATTATTATAGTTTATCAAGGTTTCTTTTAGTAGAGTGTTAAATATATCGATATTTTTTAAGAGTTCCCCTAAATACAATATAATAATATTATATATGATATTATATGTTTGTTCCAAAAAAGGATAAAACTAGTATGCATGGTGAAATATTTATAATGAAATGGAAAAAGAGTTTGTTGATTACTTTCGAACTTTCGTTAACACAGAATGGTTTCAAAATCAATTCTGCTCATACAAAACCTGAAAGAAATGCAACCTTTGAGATGCCCAAGGTTTTATGCCCTTTTGCAGGTTCTTGTCTACATCTATCTTGTTATATTATATATAACGGAATGAAATTACAATACGTTCATTACATTCTTACTTTTTATGTCACTGAAAGTTAAGTTATTTCAGAGAAAGCTGTGTATTTTCTGCCGGTTGTTCCTATTATAACTATCTGTTAAACTCACCCAATTTAAATGAAATTTTATAAGCTTATTATTTATTTCAAGATTGTCCGATGTAGTGAGTTCGATAGTAATATCTTAAAAGTTAACAAAAATCTGCCAATAGTTTGTATGACAGCTAAACGACAGATCGGCCCAATCCAGCTCGTTGAGAGTTATTTGCAGTGTGCAGCAATAGAAAGCATAAGAGCCAAGTTTAATCAAAATTGTTTTAAAACTGAGAGACTAGTTTGCGTTGAAACAGATAGACACAGTAAGAAAGACAAACAGGAAGACAGACATGTCTAGATCTAATTCCTTAATGATATTATATAAAAATATTAGAATATATGAATATAGTTTATGGGGTCAGAGATGTCGCCTTAGGTTCATTTTATTAATATGATATAAAATAAGATATTATTAATCGCATCTTTGAGCTTGAGCCAGCAAGCATGAGATTAAAAAACAAAGGTCGCTAAAACTCTATAATAATATTTTATAATATATACGTCCAATTCATAAATTATCTAAAAAAAACCTTATAACCTTATGCACTTATTTTTAACATAATCATATCATCTCATATAGAAGTTTTTAAAATATTCTGTTCGATATTTTCCAAGACTCCCCTAGGTTAATTACTATTGCAGCTTCTTTTTAGTACTACTTCACTATACAGTATATACTTAAAATCGTGTCTACTTACGTCTCATTGGCAACACTGCCAGCACCAAAGCTGCCAAAAATGTGGCTACCGAAGGCAGCTGCTGCCGCTGCCGAATGGGGCAGCTGTGGGGCATGCGGTGTCGTCGGAGTGGGAGTGGACGACGCAGAGTTGTTGGACGAGCCGTGAGCCATGCGAGAGCCCGTGGTCAGCGACATGGGGCCACCCACCTCGATGGGTGAGTCAGTGTTGCGCGAATTCGAAGGGCTGCTGGGCCCCAGACCGCCGCCGCTAATGGAGGCGAGGGGCGTGTGCTCGCGCATGCCCGAGGGCGAGGGGGAGCCGGCACTGATGGAGCCCAGCGACTGCGAGGCGGAGTGTGGTGTGGCCGTTAGCTGGTTAGAGGACAGCGGACGCTCGTTGTCGCTGGAGTCAAGATGGAGATGAGCTCCACTCGGGCTACGTGAATGCTGTTGCTGGTCCATGGGGCCGTTTGTCAGTGGACTATGCGAACGCTGACGTGGCGGCAGCTCGTCCATGTCGTCGTCGATCTCGCCGGTGATGTCGGGCGAGGATTCACGTGAGTCGTGAAGCTACAGGGAAGAGAGTGAGGGGGTAGTTAGGGTTAATAATATTCAGTAATAGAATAATTAAGTCAGTTCAAGAGGTTGAGAATTTGAACCAACTAGTTTGATAAACCTAGCAAAGAACTAGTTCTTTTGAACTTGAACTATACCGAAGGGGAAAATCTTTAGTTTTAACCATATTGGAAAAATACATACCAGTACATACACATATGTAATGTGTATGTATGCCTATGCAAATTAGGTTAATAGAACTTGTTGTTTCGATCTCAAACTTCACTTGACGGCTATTTATTATTATTTACTTGGAACTAACTCATTTCTACTAGTTTAATTTTAACAATTTCTTTCAATTTAATGGAAAACTTAAAATTTGCACTTAAAAATCTTTTCAGAAATTGTTCTTTCAAACTGAAACCTCCCTAAAATGATAACCAATTTACAATTTGCATACCATTTGCTACTCCGAACTTTCTCATTGCTTATACGTCAACTTCCATAATCATTCTGAACTTACTGTATCTATAATAAATTCCAAAATAAGAAAATGTACAAAAAAAATGTGTGAACTAGTTCGTTTCAGTAATTGCTTGCATTTATGTTTATGTGTGAAGCTAATTTCTTAGCTCTGAAACTTCACAATAAAAATCTCATATTAGAGTAACTTTTAAGCTCGGAACTAGTTCATTTTTATTAAGTTTAAATTCGTATAGTTCCGCATCATAAACTTTGATATATCTATGATAACTAAGATATAATGATTTTATACAACAGGATAGCTAGTGCATTTGATTATTTTTTAACCTTAGCTCGCTTGTTCTCTTCAGTCTTTTGAAACTTAGCTGGACATTAAGCAAGTTAGAACGTCATTTTGGGTAGAATAGTTTGAACTAGATCATTTAATAATTTTTATACTTTACTATATGTAAACCCAACTTGAACTCGCTAGTTCACTTGAGTATTTTGAAATTTATCTCAAATTTTTCTTGATGTAGTTCCATTGCTCTTTTTCATATATTCTATTTTG
Source organism: Zaprionus gabonicus (assembly GCA_018903695.1). Lineage (NCBI taxonomy): Eukaryota > Metazoa > Arthropoda > Insecta > Diptera > Drosophilidae > Zaprionus > Zaprionus gabonicus. Next base: position 17,108,273 of record JAEIFO010001553.1, read on the forward strand.
AAACAATAGCTTGAACTAGTTCATTTGGTCAACTTTATACCTTACCCTAATAAATAAATTTATCTTGAACTTTGCCATGAATTTTTGCTAGAAGACGTTCCCCACATTTCCATTGATAGCTCACCCCAAAAACTATGAATCACTTGGTTCCTTTTCTCGACTTTCATCACACCAAACTCGCAACTCACCTTATCCAGTGAGCTGCTGCTCTCGCCATTCTCCCGCTTGCGCTGCTCATCCTTGAGTCGTTCCGCCTTGCGCCATTTGGCACGTCGATTCTGGAACCAGACCTGAGTAAGAGAGAGAAAGAGAGGGAGAGAAGAGAGGTAAAGTTAGGTTAGAAAATTGTTTGGAGTAGCGTTATTTATGTGGAGTGTCCTCGCTTGGCTGCCAGCCAATTGAAAATTGAAAAACTTTGCTCACACACACGCACGCACACAGACAAGAAAACAATAAACGAAATTTTCCACCTCAGAAACTTTAACAATTTGTTGTGCGCTCCCTTCCTCCTCTCGCTCTTCTGGGGTCCCAAGATATAAACAAACAAAATCTGATTTTCAATTTTGCGCAGGCACACAAAACAAATTTGGCCTGTAATCAGCGCCTAAATTGGTAAGGGAGCGGGGGCAGCAGCAGCAGGAGTAGGGGCACACACACACACCCGTGCACACACACACGCCGTCACTAATGAGGTACAATCAAGACAATGGCGCTGGCAAGACTTGGCACATCCTTCGTCCTCACTGTGCCTGCCTGCCTGTTTGCTTATGCGCGCGTGTTTCCTTTTGCTTTTAGTTCCGGTTACGCTGATTCTGATGCTTAGAGCGCCCCCTAATGGGATTTCGCCATCTTGAATGTCTGCACTTGCTGTCTTCCTCTCTCTCTCTCTGTCTCCCTCTTTCGCTCTCTTCTGCCTGGCAAAATTTCCTAATCAAAATTCAAATTAGAAATTGTGCAAAAGTTCGCATTGTTGTAATCATAACGCAACATAAAACAATTTCAACATTTTGCGCCTCGAGGCGTTGTTCCCCTCCCCCTGCTGCCGTCTCTGCACCAGCTTGACTTCCTGTGCCGCCATGTTGGCACAGACACAATACACTCCCGCACACACACACTTACCCACTTAACCAAACACTAACCCAAGCTCCAGCGAACAATAAATTGCGCACAATCCAACCCCCAAAGCGGACCTGGGCCGGGCGCAACCACCCCCCAGCAGCAGCAGCAGCAGCTACCCCCAGTTGCCCCCTCCCGCCTTCCCCAGGCTGCTTCAGGGTTCTTTTTCGGTGGCGACGCCCACCAGTTACTTAATACAATATTTATGCCATAAGCACATTACCAATAAAATATGGCTGGGTAAACTTTTTTCCAAGTGCAGCCCCCTTCTCCCTCCCTTTCCCCCTCGCAGCCCCCTTAGGGTGTGCGACAGAGATACGTGGTGGAGCGAGATAGACAGTGTATGCTCGTTATTATACTGACAAAAATTGAATAATGAAAAACAATTGTGTGCGTCTGCCTTGACTTTTCCAACCAATTTTCCTTCTCCCTCTGCCAACCATACTCGTTCTCCTTCTCTCTCTCTCTCTCTCTGTGTGTGTTTTCCTTCAATAATAATTTCATGCACAATTTTGCTTTGTTTTATTGGCCTTCCTTCGCCCTGTGTAACGTGTTTCTTTATTTATTCAATTCGCTTGGTTTAGTTTCTTGATTGCTTGCCTGCCTGCGCTGACGATGATGATGTTGGCAACTCTATTTGAATTTGACTCTAGCAAGAATCTTTTTTGCCTTTTGGCAAATTCATTTACAACGTTTGCTAATTCATTTCGTTTTTGCATATTTAATTGACGTAAAGCTCTATATATATACATTTTATCTGTATTTTATTTGGATTTTTTCATGCATTTTCTGTCATTTTTCATTTTATTTGAGTAAATTTTATTTTATTTTACTTTGCTTGCATACTTTCAGGCGCAGCTCTTAAATTGTCTTAAAGTTGAAGATTCTGATTTTTCTTAGCTCTCTCTAACCTGGTTATGTATGCAGACTTTCACTTAACTTCGATTAGAATATTATTAAGAAATGGATTTCAATTTTCTTGCTTTACGCTTTATGCAATTTGCTTTGATTTTCCATTTCAATTTTCTTGCATAATTTTGCTTGATTGAATTTCTTTCCATTAGTGAAATGGAAAAACTAAATGGATGCTGAGTTAGCGCCAGTTTTCTTTCTTTATAGACGAACAAATGCTTAAAAGTATTTCATTTTATAACAATTACAGATTTTGAACAGATTATGAATACATTTTTTTTTAAATAAGGTTAAGAGAAATAGATATAATGAATCCTCTTTAGCAATTTGACGTCATGGTAAATTAGGTTGATATACCTATAAAAAAATGACTTAGCAATGTTTTCTAGACAACTCGCGTTCTTTACTCAATCTAAAAACTTCTATATGCTTACCTTTTATATTTAGAATTTTACCTTCTCTTCCAACTAATCTCAACATTTATTTCTTAACATTCTTTTGAAATTAATATTAAATAGAATTAAAATTTAATGAACTATGAAAAACGTTTTCAGACTACATATGGCAAACCTACTATTTTTTTAAAACAAAACCTATTTTACTTACCTATTTTAAACCAATTTTAAAACTTCAACTTCTCTTCAACTCTTTCCCTTCCATCGTTTCTTCTTTGTTTTTACGCTTCCTCAAACACGTCACAAGACATAACCCAACCCAGTCTTCAAGCGCGTCTCCCTATCGAGGCAGCTTCCGTGTCTCAGGAGCCCTACTTCAACTAATTTGTTTACCGCTATTGAGAGAACAAAAAAAACACACACAACAAAAGAGAGTAAACATAATGCTGAAGAGAGAGCGAAAAGAAAAGCGCCTGAAGGCGACAAAAGTGCTCATAATTTCGATTCATTTCGATAACAATGCGCAGCAGGCAGAAGGTAAACAAGATGAGAGATGAAACTGTAACATATAATATTGTATTATATGGGATATACAAACATAACTGGAGGAGGTGCTGCCTCGTTGTGGTTACAAGTAACCAAAAGCGAAAACAAACAAGCGAAATAAAAAAAATCCAAGTGGAAACAAAAGGTGAAACAAAAAAACGAAAACACCCTTCTACCCCACCCAGCGGGTGCAGAGAAGGATGTGGTATGTGCGGATGAGGTCGGCCGGGTAATTATGGCAAGTGCGGACCATTAGCTTCCGCAAACAGCCTGCTCAAGTGGAATGAACGAACAGATGTGTTAATATCAAACGCATTTGGTGAACCCTTTGCAGCAACAATCATCGCCGAGCTACCGCAAGAGGCAACACCCCTTGGTACCGCAACCGATTCCGATTCCGACTCTCTCTCATTGCCGGCGGGCAAACATATGCAACAGCAGCAGCCATCAACTTGGATCAGCATTAAAGGATTATTGAGGCAAATGCAATTATTTGACAGCCAACCCCTTTGTCTTGAGAAGCCTCCGGAGTAGCTTGGTGGGTTGAGAGGGTGCCTGGCTGGTACTAGTTTCTCTTCGCCAAGTCAGCCCCCAATTCCCAAGCACTGTGATTATAATAAATTATCAATTATTGGCATTATATGTGCTCTCCACTTTCTCTCTCCCTTTACTCTTGTGGCTGTGGGCGGTGGGTGTGGCGAAATTGTTATGCTACCCAGTCATAATGCTAAACGAATTATGTATGAAAATACTTTTGTAATGCGAAACGTGAGACGGACTAATCGTGCAGCATGTGACGTTGCAGGTTCATAAATATTAATATTAATGTTTTTAGTTCGCATAGTTATAGAGAGAGTTGCTGCTTAGCCCCCAGGGGTGGATTTATTTCTAATTTACTTTGGTTTGGGTGTAGAGCACTGTCAGTTGGAAGTTGATTAGGTTTACGAAGGTAAACGAAACTGGGGTTTATTTTTGGTATTTCTAAGAAACTGATTCTGGAACTGTTTCAGGTAACCAATTCCAAATGTGGTGAAAATTTGAAACGTTGTTAATATAGCCATAAAAGTATGGACCTAATGACATTCCAGAACAAAATCAAAAAATTTTTATGTATATTCGGGAATAGTAACCAGGCAGGAGTCGACATTAAGGACACAGAAAATAGCTCGAATGTGTAGGAACAGAGGTAGTTAGGGTAACTATAAGTAGCACGGACACACATATTATATTATAATTACGACGTGGCATTGTTAAAATAAGAACAAACATAGAGATGTGGCAACACCAAATGTAATCGATAGTAATAATCGAAATGAAAGGTATTTAAAATTAAACAGCACTTAAAATATTGATATTATTTTCTGTTTAAATTATTTAAAGAATAAATAAGAATAAAAAATCTAGCTTGAAATGGAGTCATTAACAACAGGACAAAGTATAATTAAGGGTAGCAGAAAAGGCATAAAGGAACTCTGAGGAATAAGGCACCTTATTATTTATATACGATATGAAGGTTAAAGTCAAGTAAAGATATAGTCAAGAATAATCAAATATATTTTGTCAAACGTATGAAGTAAAAAGTTTTCAGAATTTCGAAAGAGGGTAGCAGTTAAAATAAAGTATATAAGTAACATAGATAAAAAAGATCTGATTGCGTTTTTTTGGGTTAACCCAACCCTCCTCAACAAATGTTGACTTATTCTTTTTTACTCCAATTTGAATCCACTAAATTATAATTAAATTATTTTGTACATATTTGTTTTTACACTTTTAATTAAAAAATTTAAGCAATCAGGTTAATTAATTGTGTTAATTTTAAAAAGTCGACTGACTATAGTTGACTTTTAATAAATAATTAAATAAATTAAAAAGATGGATAAAAAGGACAATAAATGTATAATCAACTGGTTCATTCCCTATCAAATCAACAAATGCTAATCCATGCCTACTTCTTCTACTTCTAACTACTCTTGACCCTCTAGCTCAGCTCAATTTCCAGCTCATCTCATTTCATTGACTTGCATCCAACAATCATAAATCACATTTACCGGCACTCATTCACATTCATTCACAATTTCCTCTCATATCATTGTCAAATTGCACTCAATGCGTCACATTCAAATTGATGGACTCACTATATATACCCAGCATTATCTGGTTCCGTTACTAAGCAAACTCAACCTGAAGCGAAAATGCAAATTAAGTCAGAGAAATTTCGCAGAGGGAAATTACAATCGTTAGTTGCCACAATTTGTGACACTGTGCGGGGGCAGCCAGTGACAATTAGCGGATCTACTTCCATGCCACAAGGCGAGTCTTTACTCTCTCTCTATCTCTTTCTCTCCACTCTTGAGATGTGGGTGGCAGGCACTCAGGCACGTTGCCCACGCGCGGCTAAGCCAAAAAGATTGAGCAAAGACTGAGCAAATTATGTATGTGGCGAAAAAAAAAACTTAATGAGGATGCAACGCTAACTAGACACGTATAGCCCCCGATCTAGAGGCACTCTTTCCACCTCTCTCACTCTCTCTCTCTCTCTCTCGCACTAACGAGCTGGCTATTTAAAACACTTTGGTGGCGTTAGGCGCTGACAATGAGGCGCACTCGCTTATTTCCGGCACAATTAGCAGACCGCATAGACACACACAGCACAAGTTCCACTTGCCACACGCAGTACCCAGCTACCCTCACCACCCACTGGTACCCCTCGTTTTCGAACAGTTTCCCAGGCGTAACCTGATACTTTGAATTAAATTTGCTGCAAATTTCCATGTCAACTGTCCGACAATGGGACACTTGTCGCAAACACGTGTACGTTGTCAGCCATAACAGAATTAACAGTCAAACCGAACACCCTCCTGCCCGACCGTACAGTACCTGCCACGTACCCCACACGCCTGTCAAGCTGCCCTGTCCGAGTTTAGAAACTGAAATTCGACTTTGAATGTCAGACGAACAACAAAAAATACATTGCAAAATAAGTGGAAAATGCCACAAAAAAAACCAAAAGAGAGAAGCAGAGAGGTAGAGCAAGAGGGTCCTGGCTTAGTCTGGGATTTCGATAATGGAATGAATGCCAAATATTTCTGATGAGGGTGCACAGTTGCGCAGTTCTTCTTCTCTCTCAACATTTTCAGCGACCGCATTTTGACACATTTCTTTTTCGAACCCGGAAATAAATTTTATAATAAAATTTATTATGTACTTCGTTTGATTCCCGTCTGACACAAGGTCCCTGCCCCGCCCTGCTCTGACTCGTTTGCCGCTCACTTGGAGTCAAAGTCGCAGGCTCAACGCGGTAACCTGATATGTTTTTCCACTGTCAATTTCTGATGTTCGGCGTCTGTCGCGACGCAAAAATCATTTACTTAATGTGTATCGAGAGAGAGACTACTGCCTAAGCCCGCCTGGGTCCGAGCAAGGTCCCAGAACTGGGGGATATACCGGGGGATTCGCTTGGATTCGCCGCCATGACAGAGACGAAGTACTTTGAAGTCTGAGCTCTCATAGTAAGCGATATTGATTGATAAATGAGCTAAAGATTTCACATCGATTTCAGATGGCAGCCAAGGTAGATAAGAAGAAATCTGTTGAAGGCACTTTAAAGTGGAAAGAGTAGGGTGCTATAAAGAGAGCTCCTTCTGCATTATGAATATTCTATCTATGCAATATCTGACTTTAGACAGCATGCATAATGTATTCGATATTTGAAAAGGAACAGGATATTAAATTTAAATATTGTTAATATTAACTTCTTCCCTGATTCCAAACCTTAACTTTCTTCTCTGCATATATTGTATATATGTATTATGCATACATGAAAAAAGACCTCTCTCTGCGCTTCTCATCGAAAATATTTTTGATTCTTTCCCTTCTGCTTTTTAGAGCACAGATAAAATATTGTAAAAGCTATGGCAAAACTCGTTGCTAACTGTATATTGAAAAGTAAATTAGATTTACTACAAGTTCCTGTAGCAGTACTCTACCTCTCTCTCTTTTTATCTCTTTTCCCCTCTCTCCCATCAAATTCTTGGCCCTCAACTCATCCCACCGAACTCAAGTTGAGTTGGAAGTTTGCATATTTTGCCTCATTCAAAATGTATATAGAATATTTTTAAAGGCCCTTATTGCATTAGGCTGGTACATGACCCCAGTACAACCCGCTAACAAGAACCCCCAACCCACTCTGTTCTAAGACATGCATATGCATTATTAATGGAGTCGGGGGCAGTCACAACTGCTGCTGGCTTTGATCAGACTGCGTGACCGGACAAGGGCTAGGGTTGCCAACTTCCCCACTCCTCTCGCTATTCTTGTGAAATTTGATACAATTTATGAAACTGAAATTCTGTTTTATTTCATTTTTGCTTCGTTTGTTTGCCACTTTTAACCTTTCGCGTGGGGACGTGGGGCTTGAGTACGAGTATTTTGCATAATTTCCGGCAAAAGGGTTGACCCATTAGGCAAATCACAGAGAAGGCTATCAGACTATATTGGACTTACCTGAACTCGTGCCTCGGTTAAGTTGATTTTCATGGCCAGATCCTCGCGCGTAAATACATCCGGATAATGGGTCTGTGCGAATGCCGTTTCCAGCTCCTCCAACTGTTGAAAAATGCAGAGGAAATTGTGTGGGAGGGGGTAAAGTTTTCATCGTAACTGGAGCGCTTTCATCACAAACCATTGCTTACCTGTTGCAGTGTAAAGGTTGTGCGATTCCGTCGCTGCTTGCGCCGCACAAAAGTCTCATCGTGTATGGCAGGATGATACGAGTAGCTTGTATCTATAGTATATACATACATATATCCAGGTCGCAGGAAGATGCAGCACAGCAGCAAGAACATGCGGAAGAAGAAGAAGAAGCAGAAGAGAAGTTACACTCGAGGTATTAGCCATCCTAAGGTGTTTGCATTAGCTGGCATAATTAAGATAGTTTTCAGCTTCCACTACCTATCTCCCTTTCGCTCTCTCTCTCCCTCTCTCTTTCTCTCTGTATCTGTCTCTCTTTCTCTCTCTCTCTCTGTCTGTCCCTGCTTCGACTGACCTCTGTGCATGCTGTGCATAAGCTGAGGCAGCATAAGCGCCAATAAGCTGACTACAGATTTGAGTTGAGAGAGCTCAACTTAAGAGACTTACGTGTTTGTAATTACGTAAGCACAGTGCATAATGCCCAAGCAACTGCATAAGGCATTGGGGAATTTTCGTTGCACTACTACGTTGAAGGTCGCAAGAGTTTTTGGACATACACAAAACTTTAAGGTAAGTAACCTTTATGTAAATAGACTTTAACGGTATTTTTTTTAGTGATTGCGGCTTAAATTAATCCAGCCCTAATTTATTCCATTGAACTGTATTATTGGAGAAACTAACACAGCCAAAGTTGACTACATTCAGTCTACTATCCAAACCAGTTGATGTACAGCTTAGGAGACACCTAAATATACATATGATTTGAAGAAATCGATCAAATTCTTGCTCATTTATAATATAATCGAAAATTACCTCATGGAGTAGAGCTAAAGCTACGAAATTTTAAATAAAGAAAGAATAGAGAATTTAATGAAGCTCATCAAACTTCTACTCATTAACAATCTAATCACAATTTACCTCAATGAACTGCGTGTAAAACAGCCCGAGAGCTATGAAATTTTATAATGAGCCTAAGAATAAAATAAACACAAATAATATACAAAATAAGTTATCCAATTCTTAAACATTAATAATAAAATCGCAATTTACCTCATTGAACTCAGTCAAAAACAGAACAAGAGCTATGAATTTTCAAATACAGTTTAAGAATCAACTAAATATAAGTAAAATATCAAGAAACCTATCAACAACCTATTCGTAAACAATATAATCGCAATTGACCTAATAGAACTGAGCTAAAAACAGAGCTAGAGCAATGAAATTTGGAATAAGTCTAAGAATAGAGTAAATATAAATGAAATAAAAAGCATATATCAATTTCCCACACATTAATACTTTAATTGCATCTAACCCCAATGAACTCAGTCAAAAACACAGTCACAGAAATGAAATTTTATTTACAGCTTATGAATCAAGTTTAAAAAGATAACATATAAAAAAGCGCATCAAATTCCTAATCGTTAACAATATAATCGCAATTTACATCAAGAAACTGAGTGAAAATGAGACCATTTGCTATGAAATTTTGTAGCCAGCTGCTCTTCAAGCAAAGTTATCAGAAAGTGCTTAGTTCCATAGGTTAGACAACCCAATTTCCTCGAAATATCAAAAACACGTGCGTATTTGCTATACCGATACATAAACTGTATTTATGGCCACTCAAAAAATTTCCTAGAATACTTTGCAAGATCTTTGCATTTTTTATGGCCAACTCTTAGTTTGCCTTTCAATTATTTACCTAAAAATGTACCCCGCTCCCGCCTCCTCCTCTCTTTGACCAAAGCTTATCAATATGCTCCCAGAAGAGGGGCGTGACGTGCCCCATTGCTGAAAGGCAGCTGTTGCCAAAAATTGCAAAATTTGCCAAGCTAATTGAATTTTCAAGCAGGCAGCGCCATTTTCTATGCTACGAAATATTTTATAACAGCCTTTTGAGCAGGCCAAGAGGAGGCAGAGAGAAAGAGAAGGAAAGAGAGAGACAGCGTTGACAGCCGCACTTGACCCCGGGTAAAAGGCGAAAGGCAAAAAGGCAACAAGAAACGAGGCCAAAAACTTGTCGGACTTGGCATTGTTGCTGCTCTTGGTGCTTTGTTGCTGCCTTTGCCTTCTTCGCCTTTTGGCTTCGTTGTAAAATTAATTTTCAATTTGATTTTAAATAAATAATTAGGCTAGCAAATTGCAAAATTTAATTTTCATTTCTTCTGCCACCGCCCACCCACGCCCACCAACGACGCTCAACGCCCACAGTTGTGTCAACTTTTTTGGGGCAACGAGCGAGGACTAATCGGATTAGCTGCAAAATGTTGTTAGACTCGTGCAACGTGTTGTTGTCGAGGAAGGTAAAGAGGGGGTGGAGCTGTGCGGGGATCTATACAGGGATCTGTGCTGGTTCTTGGTCCCCTTGGGAAGGCGCATATAATGCGCACTAATGTCATTTGCTCACACACACACACAACTTTGCCGACGGCTTATCAAAGTGTCGCTATGCAGCGCATTTAAGTCTCGATTAATATTTGATTAGCTAAGTAATTAGAAATTTTGCAGCAGCAGCAGCAGCTACTTGCCACATGCCGCACATGGTCATTTGCTGCTAATAAGACACGCATTTAGAGCTCTCTGAGAGCATTCTCCCTCTCACTCTCTCTCGACCTAATCGAATAGTCATGGAGCCGAGCAACGTGTGCACTTCCGTTTGAGTTGGAGTTTTTCAGCAAAGGGGGCAAGGGGTGGTCAAGTCTGTTAATCAAATTTTTTTGGTTCCCAATAATTGCTTGAAATGCAAATGGACGCCTTCGGCATAGTGTGCCGCATGCGGCATGAAAGTAGCAGGCAAAACGGCAACGAGCCAAACTGGCAACCGGCAACGGCAATTAGCACAATTAGGTTGCCAGTGCAAATCCCCAAAGCGTTCATCAGGCTCAATTCTACGTATACCAATGGACCTCCCTCTCCTACCCCTCTCTCCCCCTATCTCTCTTTAACCTGCTTTACCTCAGCTCTTTTCTATTTGCCTTTCGTGCTCCGCCAATAAGAATTTCATGCTGAAAGCATCGAGCAAACATTCTCATCCACAAACATCAAATGTCAGCCGTTCCCCGGCAGCAGCAGCAACAGCAACAACATCGGAGGCAGTGGCAACATCAGCAGTGGCAGCAACAACTCAACTAACCGCACTTGTCAGGAAGACAGGATTAACAAATCCTTGTTGGCAAATTGATTCAAAAAGTACGCAGCGTGCGCACAGAGGGCAAAACGCAACGTCAATGCATAAGAATGTGGAAGTAAATGCTGGCACGACTACGCAAATACCCTGTTAGCAAGTAAATTTCACTACAAAGGATTTACAAGTTATATATACTGTTAATTGAAAACTGATAGCTGGCTTGATTCATTCATGATAAGGTAAATTTTGGCTATATTCTGCGCATTTAATTCGTTTCGTACGTAGAAATTGGTTAAAAGACCAATTAATATTGTTTGACCAAATTTGTATTTAAGTAGCTATAGAAATACGACCTATTTTAATCTTTTTTTTTTATTTTTAGCTATATCCTTGACAGCAAAGGAGCTATAATCTTTTAGTTAAGTTCATAAGCCAATCAATATTCAATAACGTTCTGTACCAAGTTTATTATATTTCTTTAAGAAATTCGACCTATTTCAACCAATTTTAACCTATTTTCATTATTTTTAGCACTATTTTATACAGTTACAGACTAAGCTCATATAAGTTATATAGATTTTAAAACAATTTATAAACTAAAACGTATTCTAACAAACTTAGTATAAACCGCAACCTATTTTTCCTATTAATTAAACCTATTTTATCTATTTTTATCAATATATTGGACATTTGGATACAAAGTTCATTTAAGTATTTAGGCTTTTATGTCAATTAATAGACAATGTAGTCCACACAGCTTAGTGTAAGCCTCATTCTATTTTAACGTATTAATTCAACATATTATCTATATGTTTAGCTATATCCTACAGACATGCGCTTATTTAATTTGGTGAATAAACAGATGAAGATAACAAAACGTATTGCAGAAAGTTTAATATAAATCGCTTAACAAATACCAAATTTATCACATAATTTCCCAATTTTTTTGCTATAACCCGGAAAGAAAGAGAGAGCTATACTCCCCCCATTTAGTTTGTAAATCGATTATTTTATCATACTTTAAACTAATGTATCTAGTTGTATATAAATACAATACAATTCTTAACATATATATATTCTAATTTCAACTATTTTGAGCACAATAAAAAATCAATCCATATGAAATTTTGCACACATATCTATTAATATATTATAAAGTGATCCAACGAGTTTCAAGATAATGCATTAAGAAACTTAGCAGTTATCACGCATCAAAAACCAAGTTTAACTTCATTACCCACAATTTCTCAGCTTTGTCAGCCACACATACCCGCTCTGCATCTGCGCTTACAGGTCATAACAAGACCTCTCCAAATCTACCCTATGTTCGCCCTTATAGCCCTGCTTTCTCTCTCTCTCTCTCTCTCACTGTCTATTTTGATCTCCCTTGCTCTGAGTCTTGTTGTGGCACTGTCTGCAGCCCCGCTCGTTAGCTGGGCCGGTAATGGGAGATAATTCAATTTTTAAACATTTGGCATAACAAGCGAAACCATCATTAAGGGATTTTTGGTCCTCACTGGAGTCGAGAGTCAAGAGAGATGAGAGACGTGAGGAGTTGAGGCTGAAGTTGATGCTCTGCAATCAGCTACCCCCTCCTCAACTGTGTGTGTGTCTGTGTATTTGTATCTATAAGATACTTGTCTGCAACTTTTGTCTGTCTGTCTGGCACTTGATTGGCACATGCAGCTCGACTTTGTCTCGGGGAAAATCAATTTTCATTCGATTTTTAGCATACTCCGGAGTTTTTCCCCATGTTCTCTTGCGTAATCTCAGACGAATTAACATTTATTATAGTTTTTTCTGGCACACTTTACTCTCTCTCTCTCTTACTTTTCTCATTCACCTTGCAAATTGCTTGCGACACTTTGCGCTTAAGTTGTTACCCCTTCTCTCTCTCTCGCTCTCTCTTTGGTATTCCCAATTCCCCGTGCATAGGGCAGCCCTTTCCCGTGCCACGCTCTCAATTTCAATTTTCCCGCATTGAGTTGCCAGTTCCCTTTTCTCCTTTTTCTCACTTCTCGACGTTTGTCGCACGCGCTCGAAATTTTAAATTAGTTTAGCCATCGAGCCGACGACGCTGCTCTACGGTGTCGAGTGACGGAATCACGAATCACGAATTACAAGCAGCAATCCGGGTAGGAATCACGGAATCACGAAACGAAACTAAATTGAATTAGCCATGCAAATTTCTCGAGCTTTTTGATTTGTCTCTCGCCAAAGTGTCGCAGTTGATACCTCAGATATTTGGCGTGATTACTTAGCACATAAGCTTTTATGTAAACGCATTTATCTCGGGGTTTTTTAGTTAGAACTTTGTCTTTTAACTTGGCATAAATTGATTTGAAAGGGTTTGCAGGTATTTGAGTGAGCAAGGGAAGAGTTTTAGTTTGAAAATGATGTTAAGTTAATTGAAATACAAGAGAGAGAAGGGGTATTTAAGGAACTGATATATAATGCTATTTGAAGAGTAAGACAGAAAGAGGAAATGTATTGCACAATAATACTTGGAGAAGAGGTAATATAAAGCACAATAATAATTGGAAAGAATGATGTATCAAGTGTTTAAGACCTGAATAGGTTACGCAACAATTAAAACAGACCTAAATTTGAACCTGAATGTAGATATTATATAGTTTTTGCTATATTTTAAGATATATATATATACGACATCATAACCATAAAGCCATGATTCGTCACCAGTGATGACCCTTTTGAGTAAATCTCGGTCTTCGTTGACGTTATTTAACAGCTCTTGAGCGATGCTCATGCGACGGTTCCTTTGGTCAAAATTAAGTAAAACATCGCCGAGCACGCAAAACACTTAATACCTTTACGCCTCTCACAACCAAACAAAAAATACTATACACTTGAAACTTGGTATAGATTTTAGGGAAGAGTGTACCAACATAACAAAACAATAATAATCGAATAGTCGAAGGTACATTGCCCACGAAAGTCACCTTACATTTTGAACACACTTCGTATATATGTTTATAATGAGCGATAAGCTTATTCATCTTGACAAATTGACTTATTATTAAATAAGTAAGCGATCCTAAGAGTTTCATCATTATACATAATTAAGATAAACAGCAGTTATAAGCATTTTAAGATGCTAACCTAAAATAGCATTTTTATACAAATCGCTGAAGGTATTAAAGCTAAATAAATTACAACTTTGAACAAATTAATATGATCTTATGAATAATTCTGTGAAAAAGATAATTTAAATAATTTCTAAACAAAGTTTATGGTCTATTTAATGGATCGATTTATTGTAGTTAAGAAACATTTGAATAAGTTCTCTTATTGTTTTTTGATGATTACTCAAGCTTAGTAACCTTTCATTAATATAAAAAAATCAATAAAAAGTCTTCTATTGACTTCCTTATTTAATTCCATATTGAATTCCCTTTCAAGTCCCTTCTGGCATGCCTACATGAACCTCTTTCTAATTTTCTTGAATCCTTTCTCGAACCTCTTCACGAATTCCTTGTTGAACCTCTAACTGAATCTCTAACTGTATCTCTTCCCGTACATCAATCACATTAATATCCAATTAACATTTGTAATTCACAACTGATGCGAACTCATTAAGAGTGCCTTCCCATGGACTTAGTTTGCATTAGGCAAAAGTAACTTGACTAGACTCGATTCAACTTGACTTGAGAGTGAGACTCAGACTGAGACAATTTATAAATTGCATTAGTGACACCTGCCAGAAGGATGCCACATAGAAGCAGTTGTTGTTGTTCTGGTTGTTGTTGTTCTACGTGTTGTTGTTGCTGTTCTTGTTCTTGTTGTTGTTGTAGCTGAACTGAAATCAAAAGCGACAGTTGAATTTGTTAGCTAATAAGCCGCAAATATGCGTAGCCTGTTCATGACTTCCAGCATAAGTTAACTGTCTGTCGTTCTTGCTTACTCTCTCTGTCTGTCTCGCTTACTCTTGGTGTCTGTCTTGCTTACTCTCTCTCTCTGCGTGTCTCACTTGTCTGTCATATTGAATAAGTCAGTCAGTAAATGGAATTTGCACCTTCTGGGCAGCTGATTAGCAGCAGGACGTGAGCAGCACGAATCTTGGCTACGTGTACGGGCAGGCACCTTCTCATGCATTATGGATACACAAGTGGAGCACAAGGCGCCCACTATCCCCCTCCCCCTCTCTCTCTCACTCTCTCTCTGAGGCTAATGCGTTCGTAAGTCCTTAGCTAATCCCATTAGATGCCGTAGGAATCGCTCAGGCATCCCGAAAACTAAACTCGACTTAAATGCTTCGCTATGTGCAATTTGTGTCGGTGTCGGCACCTTTTAAGCCATAATCAATATAAAGTGCACACAGTGCACCCTTTTGGCGGCAGGTGGCGCTTTGATATAGCTATAATTTACAGCTATGATTTTTGTTTTTTCCAAAATATTTCTGATTGCTCTGCCTGACGAAATCGCGTGTCGTTTAGACACTTTCGCGCGACACATTCCAAAAGAAAAAATTTGCATGCCAAAAGCGAGCGAGATAATTGCATGATCCAAAATCCAACCAAACCCAAGTTGACTCTGCTGACTACTCAGTCTCCTCCCCTTTCCCTCCCGCCTCTCTTTTCATCTGGCTCCCTACTTGGAGCCACTCCTTCACTTTGCGCTGCCTGTGAATATCGATTGAGTTGCCGCCTCGTCTCGCGTCGCATCGCATCACATCGCGTCTCTCTTCGGTTTTTTTTTTTGTTTTTTTATTCAATTATAGTTATATGTAACTGTGTGTGTGTGTGTGTGCTGGTGTGTGTGTGTGCTGGTAGTTCCTATGGCAAAGGCAAAGTTTATTACGGGATGAGAGTAGAAAATCGAATTGCTCTGGTGGTTTTCTTTCGACAGCTCGACGAAATGGCGTTTAATGGAATTTTTATGCGTTTCCATTCCGCGAGTGTGACTGCCCCAACTGGCTATGGGGACGGGCAAAGGGACAGACGTAGGGACAGACTGATAGTGGAATTGATTGACTGCCAGATTGACTCATTCTCCAGATGAGATTCGTTGTTCGAACTTGAGTTATGACATAACAAACAGTTGGAGTGCATCTACAGAATGCAAGCAATGCCAGAGACGGCTTTTAAAACCTAAAGTTGAGGTTATGTAGAGACAACTTAAGGTTATGTAAACAAAAGTTGAGGTTATGTAAGCACAAGTTGAGGTTATGTATAGACAAGATTAGATTATGTGGACACAAGTTAGAAGGTAGATTGTGAAGAGTTTACTGAAATGAATGAAATGCTTCTTTAATAGACAAAAAACAATGAAACGAGAATTTTTCAAAGTCATTTTGAGGTTATGCAGAAATAAAAACCTATTCAATATTTAACTCAAGTTGAAGTTTGCCAAAAATAACAATAAAAGAGCCCCTGTTGAGGTAATGCTCCTGAACGAGTCTTTTAATATCTATTAAAGGTTATGTTGAAGAATTCCCGCACGATGCATTAAATACCGTCTAAACTAAGGTTATGTTCCACTGAAGTTGAGGTTAAGCTAAAAAGTAATTAATGGAGAACCCTTGGTGATGTCTCTATTAAGGTTATGTCGAGGAATTGTCATTGAATGCTTCGAACACTGTCTAAAGTAAGGTTATGTTCAACTCAAGTTAAGGTTTTGCTAAAAACTAATTATAGAAGAAACCTTGTTGATATCCATGTTAAGGTTATGTTGAGGAATTCCCGTTGAATGCAAAAAAACACTATGTAAAATAAGATTATGTTCAAAACAATGCAATAAAACGTAATTTTATTTAACTAATTTGAGGTTATGTTGGAAACGTAAGAAAAAATCTATCTGAGTTCTGTCTAAACTAATAATATATTGAAATAAGTTTGCTTGAATGCATAAATAAATACTATAATTAAAACATGGAAGTCGAGTTCAAGTCCTGCATTAGTGTTGAGTAATTTCTTCAGCCTATGTTGAGGTTATGTATACATTAAAACTTATTTATAAATTAAATTCAGTTGTGTTTATGCTAAGAATTCTATTATAATGGAATCTAATTCTATCTTTGTTAGGACTATGTTGAGGAATTCTATGAGAATGCAGCAAACACTGTTTAAAGTAAGGTTATGTTTGAGAGAATGCAATGAAACGCATTATATATACTTGAATTGAGGTTATGTTGAAAAAGTAAGATAAAGATCAGTTAAGCTCTGTCTAAGCTTATGAAACATTTAAATAAGTTTGCTAAAATGCATAAAGAAAGTCTTGAATTCAAACAAAGAGTTCAAGCCTTGCATTAGTGTTAAGTAATTTCGAAAGCCTAATTTGAGGTTATGTTGCAGAAAGTAACCAATAAATATTTGATTAATGTTATGAATGATGAACCTAACAAAACTCCTAACTACAACTCAATTTTATTTCAATTGCTGGCATGTGGCTCTCGCTGCCTATCTCACTCAATCGCACTCTATCTCTTTCTATACCTTTCCTAATGCATATTTCATACATATAGATCAGATATTCGAGAGACTATTATCGAAAAACTTATCGCAGATTCAATTAGCAGTCCAAAAGTGAGCAAAGAACTCTTGCTGTCTCGTTTTAGCTCACAGCTAACTAGCTTACTCGTCACCTCCTCTCTCTCTTGTTGTCTCTCTCGCACTCACTTACCCTCTGACCGTTTCAGGGCACAAACTTCTGCGCATAATTCGAACGAACGAAAACAAACCCTCCCGACATGTGCGAACTTGTAATCCGATATGCGACACAGTCCCCAGGCATGCCACCTCACCTACCCCTCCCCGCCTTGCCATGAATAGAACTTGTCACCCCGTGTAGCATGTTGCAGATATTCGTGCCACTAATAGAATAATTCGTTAATGTAACTACACTACAAGATACAAGATACACAGAATATAATCCGTTGCTCGACGAAGGCGATTATCATTGGCTTTTTATCTAAATTCTATTTGTGCTGCTGCCGGCGTTGCACTTTTGGCAGTCACTGTAGAGAGATTTAAGGACTGATTTGCTACTCACATGGATGCGTTGCGGCAAAGGGATAGTCCAGTGTGGGCAGGCGCGGCGGATGCGGTCCGCAGGGATGCAGGGCGGGCGGGCATTGATAGCAAAACATTCCTCTGCCCGCGGCTGCAGGACCGAGCTGTAAATAGAAGAAGAAAATCGGGAGATATATGAATTAGATGTGTAGATACTAGATACAAGATGTGATATATAAGATGAGGAAGAAGATACTGGTGCAGATGCAGATACAAGTCATTATTGCAGCTCTTTATGCAGCTAGACTTGAACCAAAAGATACAAGATACAAGATACTGTAGTGAAAGATTCTGATACAAGATGCATCTGAAACTGAAAAGATACATGCAACATGCCAGCTACAATCAGCTGCCACAGATGCAGATACAATTCATGGCGAAGATTGTCAGTAATTTTGATTAATTTGCTTGCCAATCACGTTCCGATTCTGCGACTTGTACTTTAACTGCAATTCAATTGAACATCAAAAATAAACGCTAACTGCGCTGCGACTGCGACGCCAACGGCAACAGCGACTGCAACGCATGCGGGCTTGGGCTGTGGCAGTGCCTCAGGCTGTGGCGACTTTGCGTCGCCTTTAATGTTGTCATATGCACCTCAAACTCAATTCGATTCAATTAAAGACAATTACAGCCTTATGACAAATAATCTACAATCGATTTGTGTTGTCTCCCTCCCTCTCTTTCGCTCTCTGTATCTTTTGTTGTCTCTTTTGCATTTCTTGCTGCAGTCTGCATACAATTAAATTGTCCTCAAACGAATCAATTGATTTAAATTAATTGCATTTGCCGCAAAAGACTCGCATCAGCTCTATCTGCCTCTCCCTCTATCTCTTCACTCTCTCTGTCTCTTTAGATCTATTCGTCATGCATCTTGATGAACTGACAACAGTTACGAGCACAATTGCCCGGTCCCGTTGGCGCCTTTAGCATCTTTCAACTCTTAATTAGTCCAAGAATTTTCCGAGGCGAGTGGAAATCAAGTCAAATGTCAAGCGAGGAAAATGTTGCAACCCAAAAAGACAACGGGACAGGAAAATGCATAGGGGAAATCCTAGATATAAGATACAAGATCATTTGAGGTTCTTGAGGCGCAGTGTAAGCGATACTTGTGAGAAATTGCGATTGAGAAGAGTCCAGGAGAAAAGTTGTTGAAAGCCTTTACTTGGCATGAAAGGCACTAAGGAGGTAGAGGGCTCAGCTTGAGATGGCATGAAAAGGAAAAGATGCACTCTATTTAAACATAGGTAATATCTTCTTAAACGAATTCTCTGGAAATCTACCATAAGAAGGAGGAACGATTTTCAGTTATGCATTGAAAGGAAGAGAAGAAAAGAAGTTAAATAAGAAGAATATGCTTTGTTTGAAGACATCTTCTAAAATGTAAAACTTGTTTAACTTTTTGATTTTACAAACATTTTATATAAAAACCAAGCAAAGGGATTAAAAACTAAAAACAAATGACAGATTTATTTATGCATACAAATTTATTATTGCATATAAGTGAGATACAACGTTGCAAACCTAAACAAATAGTCAAACCTATTCAGTTGAGCGGCATTGTATTGTATGTAGAAAATAATTTTGTTAATATTTGTTCTAATAAACTCAAGTTGTAAAATGTGCGCTTATAATACTTATGATTTTTTATTGACTCTTCTTGAAGAATTATACCATACATTAAGATAATAAGTGTGTAATATGTATTTAAATTAACTAATTAGCTTTGTAGATAAATATCATCGATATTAATATTTTTTTACATAATGAAGCTACATTCTTTTACAATTTCTGTACTAAATTATCATATTCTATCAAATGTCATTTCCACCTACAAGCTGTCGCTAGTACCAATAACATTTTTCCATCTTTTATCTGAGAATCAGTATAAACATTATTAACTCTTAAGATTTTTTCAGTTTTTACAACAGTGCTAATGTTCTCTTTGAGTTTATCATATAACAAATGTAAACTCTTTACCTCATATTATGGAAATCATATTTTACTTTCTTACTATCTACATTTATTTTTTCTACCACTATTCCTCAGTTTATTGTTTTATAACGAATGATTGCTGGCTCTAGGTATACGTTAGTAAAAAATAAAAACAATTGTTTTATATTTAATTTTTGTTTTCCAAAAATTATGCGTTTAAACAACAAAGATCGCCAAAACCCTATAATATATTGTTTTATAATATCGTCTCTCAGTCCTTTCGTATACGAGGGTCGTTTGATAAGTCCGTGACTTTTTGTATTTGCCGCGCACCTGCTCTAAATACAACACTGCTCCTGTCAGCAGTTATCGATTAACAGCTGACTGTAAAATTTTGAGAAAGCTGCGTTTTTTGGTTTGCGTTTTATAGGCATTGAAAGCAGACGATCTCGTGAATTTTAACGAAAATGGAAAAAAGCGAATTTCGTGTGCTAATTAAGCATTATTTTTTGCGTAAAAAATCCATCACCGAAACCAAGGAAAGACTTGATAAATATTATGGGGACTCTGCACCATCAATTTCAATGGTTAAGAAATGGTTTACTGAGTTCCGTTGTGGTCGTACCAGTACAAGTGATGCCGAACGTTCAGGTCGCCCAAAAGAGGTCGTCATGCCAGAAATCGTCGACAAAATCCATGGAATGATATTGGATGATCGGAGAATGAAAGTGCGTGAGGTAGCTGAGGCTGTAGGCATCTCAACTGAACGGGTACATCACATTTTACATGAATATTTGGACATGAAAAAGCTTTCCGCGCGATGGGTGCCGCGATTGCTCACACACGACCATAAGCGCAACCGTGTGACCATTTCAAAGGAGTGTTTGGCGATGTTCAACCGCAATCCAAACGAATTTTTGCGCCGTTTCGTTACCGTAGACGAAACATGGATCCACCACACCACACCAGAGACCAAAGAACAATCAAGACAGTGGGTTTCTCCGGGTGAACGTGCACCAAAGAAGGCCAAGGTGGGTCTGTCGGCCAACAAGGTCATGGCCACAGTTTTTTGGGATGCACAAGGTATCATTCACATCGATTACCTTGAAAAGGGTAAAACGATCACCGGCGAATATTATTCAGAGCTTTTGGACAGATTCGATATTGATTTGAAGCAGAAACGACCGCATTTGGCGAAAAAAAAGTGCTGTTCCATCAGGACAATGCACGGGTGCACACGTGTGTAGTCAGCATGGCAAAATTTCATAAATTGGGCTACGAACTGCTACCCCATCCAGCATATTCTCCAGATTTAGCCCCCTGTGACTATTTTTTGTTTCCAAACATGAAGAAATGGCTCGGCGGTAAGAGATTCGGGTCAAATGAAGAGGTCATCACAGAAACAAACGACTATTTTGAGGGCCTTGAGAAAACCTATTATTTGGAAGGAATAAAAAAATTGGAAAAACGCTGGACTAAATGTATAGAGCTAAAAGGAGATTATGTTGAGAAATAAAACGCTTCTTTGACGAAAAAAATATATTTTATTCAAAAAGTCACGGACTTATCAAACGACCCTCGTACTTTACATTCTCTAATTCCTTTCTTCAACTCCCACCACACTTCTAATGATATTCACAAAATGTCCAACCCTTCCCCCATTTCATCAATGTTTTAGTTCCCAAAAATCCCCATGAAAATGTTTGCCAAATCGCGAAAAACAGTTTTCCACTTGGATTTTCCGCGTTCTCTTCATATTTGGCGTGCCATTAAAATTTCAAAAATCAATTTCAGAAATAGCATTTTGATTTGATTTACATTTAACACCCCGGGGTCGGTCAACACACACGCACACACACACACACTGAGGCATGACTGGGCACTGCGCAGGAATGTGCAGGATTGTGCACGACTCTGCAGGCATGTGCAGGCAGGGTACCTCGATTTAATACTCCCAAATAATTCAACATGAATTATTCAGTGGAAATTAATTCACTAACAACGCCGGCAGCGGCAACTAACGGTAGCGCGTCACCTACCGTCACGGTCCCAGTTCGGGCGCCACTAAAACTTTAGCAGTACCTTGCTAGGGGGTAAGTAGTGGGTGAAGTGGGGAGGGGGTACTGGGTGCTGGCCACGGGCCGCATGTGCAACATTAGACACGAAATGGCAATTTTCCATTTGGCAAATGAGTTTTGCGGCCGACGGACTCCAAATACAACAATTATGCAAAATTACAAATTCTCACAATTCTAATGGAATGCGCTGGTCAGGGGGAGGGGGAGAAAGGGACAGGGGAGAGGGAGAGCAAGACAGGTAGCCCTAGTTGGCTGACTAAATGGAAATTTATTGGCGGCGCACACAGGTCGCGTTGAGCCTGTGGGGACGCAGCTGCTGCCCAGAGAGACAGTGCTAGAGAGAGAGAGGGGAGAAGGGAGAGAAAAGAGAGAGAGAGGGAAGACAGGAGCGTGGTAAGTGTGTGAGGGAGCTGGCATGCTGTAGCGACGCTGTACCGTTAAATTATTTTGCGTGTGTAAATTTGGCGGAAATAGTCTGTAACATGATATGCTAACACTTGTGGTCCACACACAAGTGGGCGTGCGGGGCTTGCGGGGCGTGGCAGGCGACCGTGTGCCGCGTGTGCGGGCCATAAATAAAATTCATAAAGTTCTTTTTTTAACAAATTTACTCAAATAAATTAAAATGGCGCAAGGAAGCGGCAACAAATTCGACTGGGATTGGTGCGGGTTGCTCTGGTCTGGACACATACATATATAATATATCTGATATATATATGGTATGGTATAGTGTGCTGTGCATGGGAAAGTATGCACACAATTAATTTTAATTGCAATCGGAATTGAAAATATAACTAGAAATGCGACGAGCGCACACAGGAAATTGAAAGCAGAAGGCAAAAGAAGCGCGACGTGAGCCCCCGAAAAATGCCTGAAAGCTCCAAAACATTACGTAATTCTATTCCCAAATGTGTGCACAAACATCATAAATTGATGGAAAATACATATACCGAACATACATATGTACATGGATGTGGTGTGCATGGATTGATGTATGCAAAAAGAACAAATTTATGTAAGGTACAATTGATTGGAGCTGCTATTTAAATAACAAACTAGTCACTTATGATGCGTTTAAGTTGGTGGATTTTGAGCTAGAAATAAATCTGAGCTGTAAATAAGATTCTATATAACAAGTTGCATATCTTTAGTAATTGAACTGGTTAAGGTACCTTTTGATATGCATAAATTAACTTTGAAATTAAAATGTAAAAGCGCTATATATGGTACATGAGTAAGTTCTTGTCTTATTTAATCCCTTTTGATAGGTATATTATGGTTCTCCAACTCATAAAATAACTAAGGTCTGCAGTGTTTTAAACTTTAGAATTTTTCAATTTGAATAAGATGCTTATAATATGCAAAAATTTGAAGCTCTTTTAGATGCTCAGATCTTTCAGTATTTAAAAAGAATATCACCAAGTTGTCCGTACTATATAATTAATATTATATTTAGATGATATATACTAAATGGGAGAATCAATCTACTAAATTTCATAGTTGTAGCGCCTGTAGACACTGAGATCATTAAGCATGTCACTTGGTATACATAGATGTACGATGTGAGAACTAGTCTAGCCAATTTCAAAGCTCTAGCTTTTATGAGAACTAAAAACTGTCGTGTTTATACAAAAAAGCGTATAATTTTCTAGTTTATATAAACCAAAATTGCATCTAATAGAATGAAAGTAGGAGAAACACTTTGTTAAACATGCCTACATGCTCGAAATATATTTCTTTTGAATGAAAAAACGACTCGGGTGAGGATTATTCAAGTAAACTTGCGAGAATTTGTCTACCAACTTTCATGCATCCACCTATTAAGGGAGTTGAGATCTCTAATGATTACCACATAATACGCCTTAAGTGAGTCTTGTTTTCGTTCACAAGAAAAATAAATAATTAAGGTAGTATATAAGTAATTATGCTCTACAAAATCTTTCCACGTCATTTTATTAGATTTCCCACCAAAACTAACTACTCCTTTTCACCAATTTATACCTCAAACTCTACTCACTGTTCGAGGCAATCAAAAACGCGCTGCCTACTTTCGGGCGGCGCCAACTAATTAACGCACGCACCTGAGCGCAGCTTAAAGCTGGCAATGCCATCAACGCGTTGCAACGCCAGCAGCGCAAGTGTCGCCAAAGCCAAATGCAATTATCCAATTGCAGGCAGTACTACGCAGCATGATGGCCAGGCACAGACAATGCCACACACAATGTGGCAGCAAGCTATGTTGCAACAGCAGCAGCACACGCGGAATTCAATTAGCTGCGTACTAAACAGCGCAACGATTTCGATTTGTGCGAGAGCAGCAGGCAGAGACTAATCGGGGGAGGGGGAGGAAGAGGAAGAAGAGGAGAAGGAGCAGGAGGAAGAGCAGGAGAGAGGAGTTAGAGCGCAGGAGAAACGGTCAGCGGCGTTGCCAGCCTGGGCAAATCTGTGTGCTAAGCTCGGACTCGACGCGGCCTTTGTTGTCACTGCATGAGTGCGTAGGGTGTGTGTGTGCGTGTGTGTGAGTGCCTGTATGTGTACCTGTGTGTGTGTGTGCGTCATGTGGGTGTTGCACACTGCACGCGGTCGCTAGTTTCTGCCA
The DNA here is from genome assembly GCA_018903695.1 of Zaprionus gabonicus. Taxonomy (NCBI): domain Eukaryota; kingdom Metazoa; phylum Arthropoda; class Insecta; order Diptera; family Drosophilidae; genus Zaprionus; species Zaprionus gabonicus. Next base: position 17,132,695 of record JAEIFO010001553.1, read on the forward strand.
CGAGCCGTCGCCAAAACGGGAAATTCAATCAGAGCTGGTAGGATTAGCCCGACGACAGCAGGCAGTGTGAGACAGTGAGAGAGGATGAGGGAGACAGCGAGATAGAGAGCACTTGCCCTCTCCCTACACTTCTCCTCCTCTCTCTGTGTGCGCTCTCTCCCATTGTCTGTGCTGCACATCCGCGTCTACGCGCTGCGTTAATGGAATTAAAAATTTAACAAATTTTTACAATTTTTTTTTCAATTTTTTCCCCTTTTTTTCCGTTTTTTGTTTTTTGTTTTTTGTCGCTTGTTTGTTGTGTTCGCTGCGCTTTTCATGCCAATACACTGGTGGAGTTGCCATACTACAGCAAAAGGGGAGCACTGCCAGCTGCACTGCACTCTCTTTCATTTGATGTGCGCTCCTCCCTCTCTTGATCTCTTTCTCTCTCTTCTCCTCTCTCGGCACAGGGTGTTGCTGCCGCTGATTGACTTGTGTTTCGTTTTAATTTGGTTAATTCAAATTAATCAAGCGAAGTCGACAACTCTTTTTTTTGTGTCGCGCTGAAAGTGCATTTGTTTTGCATACCCTAGACCAGGAGAGGTAAATGGGGTATATTTTTGTGAGTGGAAAGTAAGAAAGGAAGTTAATGCACAGAAGTTGATACACAATTTCTCATGTTTGGTCTGCTAAGTGTATGTACGAGGGTCGTTTGATAAGTCCGTGACTTTTTGTATTTGCCGCGCACCTGCTCTAAATACAACACTGCTCCTGTCAGCAGTTATCGATTAACAGCTGACTGTAAAATTTTGAGAAAGCTGCGTTTTTTGGTTTGCGTTTTATAGGCATTGAAAGCAGACGATCTCGTGAATTTTAACGAAAATGGAAAAAAGTGAATTTCGTGTGCTAATGGCAAAATTTCATAAATTGGGCTACGAACTGCTACCCCATCCAGCATATTCTCCAGATTTAGCCCCCTGTGACTATTTTTTGTTTCCAAACATGAAGAAATGGCTCGGCGGTAAGAGATTCGGGTCAAATGAAGAGAAACACAGAAACAAACGACTATTTTGAGGGCCTTGAGAAAACCTATTATTTGGAAGGAATAAAAAAATTGGAAAAACGCTGGACTAAATGTATAGAGCTAAAAGGAGATTATGTTGAGAAATAAAACGCTTCTTTGACGAAAAAAATATATTTTATTCAAAAAGTCACGGACTTATCAAACGACCCTCGTATTTTAAAATCTTTAAATGTAGGAAAGGATTTAAAAATAAAATATAATGATATAATAAAGAAGAAAAGAAAAGCTTTCCACGATATATTAATACTTTCTTTCTTTTTTCAAGACCATAGAAAAATTTAACAAATAAAAACAAATTGTCAGGACTCACTGGATATATTAAGAAAACGATTTAAAAAGTACTATAAGACAAAAATACTTTTTTTCTCTTCAAAACACTCTCAATATGTTTAAGAAATAAAAACAAGGTTTGGGACCCATTGGTTCAATTGAAAAACATATAAAAGATAGAAATAGTTTTGTTTATTTAAAAAATATAAATTTAATTCTATTAATGTATTTTTTTCTTTTTAATAGGCCCAAAATGTTTGAAAAATACGAAATTATGAAAAAGAACTAAAAATATATATTCTAAAACATTACACCACTTTAAAATTTCATAAATATTTCTTTTGTCTTGTGAAACATTTTTGTATAAATGAAAATAAAACAAAAAACTGTATTTTTAAATTGATACTCAATTTTTTTAAGCAGACTTTCCATTTTAAACTTTCATAATATATTTAAAAATAGTAAAATGATGAGTTCATATTTATAAACATTTTAACACATTTTAAAATATTTCTGCCCATTTTTCTCTCCCTTTTCAAGTCACTTAAGAGGTATCTGCTTGTCGTGCATTACTCTTATTTTTAGTAAAGTGCATTGGCATATTGATGCACATGAATATGTATGTAGCAGACGCAGTTCCAGGCATGGACAGACAGACAGAAGCTGTCGCAGACGCATTTCCACTTTGTTGTTTGCTCAATTAATGCAATTGCTCGCCTCGGCTGATGTTGTTGTTGCTGTTGTTGTTGTTATTTTTGTGACATTATTAATTTATATTTATATTACTTTTTTCCAGCTGGTGCTGCTGCTGCCGTTGCATAATGTGCATCAGACGAGGCTGCTGCAAATTGCATTACATTTTGATGCGTTTTAATTAATTTTGAGTTAATTTTCATTTTGTTTTCCTCTCGCATACAATTTTCATTTTTCATTTGTTTTTGTTATTGTTGTTGCTGTTTTTATTACCGTTGCATTTCATTTGAGCAAAGTACTCAAAGCGTACAATGAGCTAAGTGTCTGATTTTCGGCTGTAGACAGCAAATTCATTCATTCATTAATTTTGTGTGAATAAGGCATGCAGTGAATGAATATCCCATCAAATTTTGTTCTTTTCGAATTTGAATTTCTGTTTTTTTAATAAATACATAAGTGTATCTAAAGTAACGTGAAATTCTATCAAAGTTTTTTAAAAGAAATTAATGGAAACGATTTGGAATAATAAAAATAATAATAAATAATTTGGAATAAATAATTTAATATATTGATGATCTTCTGATCAATTTCACATCAATCTCTTGGTTCATGAATTCTTAAGGTTTCTATTAATACATATTATTTATACAATATACGAGGGTCGTTTGATAAGTCCGTGACTTTTTGAATAAAATATATTTTTTTCGTCAAAGAAGCGTTTTATTTCTCAACATAATCTCCTTTTAGCTCTATACATTTAGTCCAGCGTTTTTCCAATTTTTTTATTCCTTCCAAATAATAGGTTTTCTCAAGGCCCTCAAAATAGTCGTTTGTTTCTGTGATGACCCGAATCTCTTACCGCCGAGCCATTTCTTCATGTTTGGAAACAAAAAATAGTCCCAGGGGGCTAAATCTGGAGAATATGCTGGATGGGGTAGCAGTTCGTAGCCCAATTTATGAAATTTTGCCATGCTGACACGAAATTCACTTTTTTCCATTTTCGTTAAAATTCACGAGATCGTCTGCTTTCAATGCCTATAAAACGCAAACCAAAAAACGCAGCTTTCTCAAAATTTTACAGTCAGCTGTTAATCGATAACTGCTGACAGGAGCAGTGTTGTATTTAGAGCAGGTGCGCGGCAAATACAAAAAGTCACGGACTTATCAAACGACCCTCGTATTATATACATATATATAACAGATCATCTGCTTATCATCTCCTCAGATCATCTCCTCAACTCCCTCTTCTTTTGAACTTTTCTTTCAATGTTCTTCATTTTATTCATTTTATTTCTTTAGACATTATTGCCATATTCTAATTCAAATAATGTGAACAACAAAATTTTCTTTTTCTTTTATATTCCTAAAATTCATCAATTGGTTTTGAGTTCCAATTACTCCCTAAATTGTTCTTCAAATTGCAAAAGTTTTCATTAATTTCTAAATCTCTTAAAATCTTTTGTTCTCCCAGTACCAAACGACCTTACAAGTCAATATGTTTTTTTCTCTCACGCCCTCTCTCTCCCTTGTTGCACTCCTGTTTTATTTCTTTTTTTTACAGTACTATACGATCATTAAAGTCTTAATTTTCCTCTCTGCCTCTCACTCTGTTTTGTATTTTTCAGTTCTTTCCCAACACTTATGTATTCGAAATCTCTGTCAGACTTTCATTCCACTTTCATGGTGCACCGCCCACAACTAACCCAGTTACACAAAGATCTATTGCCGCCTTCACACCACCGCCGCCTCTTTCCCTAATTGAACTGCTCCAGTAAACCACTAAATCCTCCACTCAAGCGACACAAGGTCAGGTCATAGTCACAGTCTGACGTCACTGCACTGTCTCAGAGCTCAGTGCAATTTTCGGTTCGGTTCAGTTTCGTTCAGGTTTCGGTATTCTCTATTTCCCTAATGGACTTATCGGCACGCTGTAATCTCGGCGACTAAACGAGATGAGAGAGAGAGGGAGATAGAAAGAGAGAGAGGGAGGGAAAGTGAGCGAGAAAGCGCGAGCAGAAAAATAGAAAATTCTGCAACGCGGCAGCTAAGGCAAAGGGAAGAGGAGGCAATGGCGCGTTGTATCCACGTGCGAGCATAGCCCGAGCCGGAGCCAGAGCCGTAGTCGTAGCCGATCCCGTCGCAGCCCGCTGGCATTAGGACCACTTAAACGCATTTGCGAAATTGCCCCACCACCCACACAACAACAAAAACTACTGCGGTAGCAACTGAAACTGCAACCAATGTTTTTGTTTTTATACCCGCTTACCAGAGAGGGTATATAACTAGAGGGTATTCTAACTTTTTAGCAGCCGAAAATGTATGTAGAAGGCATCTGCGCTCAATAATATACATTATACCTATACATATTTACATTTAAAAGTATATTAGTACCTAATGAGCATCAACAGCCGAGTCGATATAGTCTTGTCTGTTTGTATGACCACTTATAACTCAGAGACTATAAGAGATAAGACTACCAAATTAAGGGTCAATATGTCTTATTATTGCGTAATAATAAAGTATACTTCAGTATTTAGCCACGCCTCTTTTAGCCTCCCTTAAGCGATAAAACCCAAATTACTGCCATAATATAAATGCTAGATTGTTTATTTTTGTTGAGTATAATATTTAACATTGTCCAATTGACTTCTGAAAATTTGATTACAAAAGGATAATTAACATAGACGTTATTTGAGAAATAATTTTAAAGGAGTACAGCCCACAAAGTATGCAACAAAAAATAAAATTAGAAGTTAAGCATTTAAACGAATTGGTCAATTGTGTAGCGGGTGTATCACAGTCCATCACACTCGACTCTCAAACTTATTTTCTCCTGCCTAAAAGCGTGATAATTTTGCGGGAGGAGGTTGTACGTGGGTACTACTGCCTGGTGTCAGTTCTCTCTCAGCTCCTCTCTCCATCCCACTCTCTCTTTCTCTCTCTGATGAGGTTATCACTTTGCGAAAACTAAAGTGCATCCGTTTTTAGAATTGTCCGTCCGCATAATCAAACTAAACTGGCGCAGAGCCCACATATGTCTGTCCCTCTGTCTGTCAGTCTGTCTGTCTGTCTGTCTGTCTGTCTGTCTGTCCGTCTGTTTATGCACTTCTCTGGCGTTGATTGCAGTTTTTGGCTGCTGTTTTGTTTTTGCTGTTTGCATTAAGCGCATTTGATTGCGTCAATTGGCTCGCGCCTAGCTCAAACCTCAAAAATATGGGGAAAAAAGCACAAAACTGCAAACTGTTTGTGATTTGAGCTGATGTTGCAGCACTAAGGAATACCCTAGAGAAAGGAAACTACGTTTATAATTAGCAATAGGTTTGATTGCTGCAAACATTTCAACTTTTAAGATAGTTCGGGTTTCTAAATGAATCAACGAACTTTTAAAATGGTTGAGATGGTAATAAAGGTAACAGAAGTTTTGGTGGGACAAAAAACACGTTAATATGATAGTAAATTATTTTAAAAATATAGGAAATATATGACTTGATTTTGCAAAACAATTTTTTTTATATAATTTACGCCAAATAATCTAGCACTTTATTACTATATTATTATATATATTCCAACTAAATTATTTACTATAGTGCTCTGCATATTTTTTATGATAAATTGAAGAAGATTTTAAACTAATAATAAAAAGACCTCAAACACCCATTTATACTACCATTTCTATGTATAAAAGATTCAAATTTTAAGTGTTTCTTTCTCATTTCTTTATGAAACCAATATAACCAATAGAGTTCCTAATATTCCTTAACTTTCCTCCAATCTTTTAACTTTTGTCTTACACATTTAAATTATCTATTGTTTCGTTTTTTTCTGTTTTTTAAACTAGCTCTCTTATTTTTCTTCATGTTTCTCGTCATATTCCACCATATATCTATGAAATTTTTTTATTAACACCTTTAGAAACCTCTACTGTCCTCTGTTTCAGATACAACTCGTTGCTTCCTAGGCTTCTACAGGGTATTCCCCGAGCAAAGTCAGACTGCAGCTATGAAATCTCTGGCTACGAAAAATACCTTCTAAATTGAATTATGCGCCCGGCTCAGCTGCCCACCCGCCGTGAGCTGCAGCTCATCGTGTCGACGACGATCCGTGTCCAAGTGTCGCCAATTGTGCAACACGCGGCAGTTTGGAAAGAGTGGGTTGAGAGAGGAAGGGAGAGAGAGAAAGAGAGGGGAAAGGCGGTACGTACAGTGGCAGCGGGCGATAGGCAACCCTTCAATTTGAATACGTCTTCGGGGCGCCCGCATGTAGGAGGTCTGGCAACACATGCCATACCATATATACCATATATAGTATATTCATATTCGTATTTCATATATGTCGCTTGACAATTGCGTGACTCGTGTTGTTATTCTTGTTGTTGTTGTTGTTGCTTTGTTTTATTATAAATATTTTGATTGAATTTTCTGTTTAATTAAAGCAAATTGCTTTTTGTGTGCATTTGCCAAGGGGTTCCAGCTCTGCAGGTTCCCATACCCTCACAGAGGGTATTATAATTTCGATGCACTATATGCTATACATTGGGGCGTAATTGTACTCAAGAACAATGATAATCTAGACATATCAGACAGTTTTTTAAGTGTTTTTTGAATTAATTATGAAATTACTGCATTTAATTTAAGATTGTTCGGAGCATAGATATAAATAGGTCATATCTTAAGGTGATTTACGGTTAGTTTGTGGTTTATTTAATAAGAATAAATTGCTTTATCAGCATGAAAGTTGAGTTTCATAAAGTAAATATTATTTTCTGAACTGAAAATCAATTTTACAAAGTTTGAAGTACTATATCTCAGTTTATAGAGTATTTAAATATCAGCGCATCATCCCTATTGGTTTTTTTGTCAATTATTGTCGCACGTAAGTTGATTTGAGCGTGTGGCTTTTCGTGTCTCGATAAAAGAAAAGTTAAAAGACTTTAGAAGACACTGAATATTGCGATAGTCAAAGAATAATTTTAAAAAGTATTGAATCTATTTTTAACCTATTGAACCTATTTTTACAAAGTATTTTCGGTTACATTGAATGGAAATATCTTAAAATCTAAACAATGTTATTCTTTCATATGAACAACGGGATTAAGATTTTAACTGGTTGTTTTCAAAAGAAACATCAAGAAAATAATGCAAGTAAATGAACAAATTTAATTATATTCCCAAATATATAAAAAACATATTCTTTAAATACACAGCCACAATTTTCAACCTACTTTTCACTAGATTTATAAGCAATAAGTTTTATTTTCCATTTAGATCGCTTCCACTCAATATATTCCAATGTCCAACACTCAATTTCACTTGATTTCTATATGCTAATTCTATTTATTCCACTTAATTGAATCAGTCTATTTTCAGTTCGCATAACACCTAAGCTAACCTAACCAATATATGTATATAAAATGTTCGCTATATTTTCCAGACCGCACAGCAATTGCCCCAGTTGATTCAAAAAATGTTTTCAATTTGGCAATTTTGCAATTTCGACAGTCAATTCAATCAGGCAATCAATAAACATGCCAACTAACCTCCAACTATTGCACGATAATTCTATTTACTAATTTAAATATGCCAAATTGTGTTTTATTCACTGTTTTTGACGTTGGTACCCTAACGTGGTACCCTCTCTGCCTCTCTGCCTGTTCATTCGCCAATTCCCCCATTCCCTAATTGAGTTGAACGAAATGAAAACGAATCGAAACTGAAAAAATTGAACGACAGCAACGACTGCAGAGCAACAACATCACGCTGACAACACCCCCCTGCACCCACTCAGCACCCTTACGCAACGGAGGAGGTATCCCCACTAGGGAGGGTAGCTCCAATGGAGCGCATGGCGTTTGCATGGCTGCCAATTAATTTGCGGTTGATCAATTCAATTTGAAGGCTTTGCCCCTTTTTTTTCTCTGCTGCCAGAGGTACCCGGTACTGTCTCTCTCTCTCCCTGGCACCCTCTCTCCTTCCCTACCTCGTTAGCTGCAGCTTAATTTGTTGGCGCGTTACGGATTCGTTTGGCGAATTATTGGTCATTGATTTCGTACTCCCTCACGTGTCTGCAGTGCTGTGGTCGAGTACAGGGAAAGAGGGAAAGAGGAAGAAGGGAAGAGGGTTGCTTGGGGGCATGAGAAGCACCGAGAACGGCGCAGCGAACTCTCGCTTTAATTATTCGCAATTATTCAAACTGCATTTGAAGTGATCCATTTGGGGTCGCTTGGCAATTAAGCTGACGAACTTTCTTTTCGCAGCTGTCTGTCGCACTTCCTCTCTCCCACTCCCTCTGCCTCTTGCTCTTTCTCTTCTCCTTCCTCTTTTGCTTTTTCCCAGTTCTTTTGAAATCCTTTTGCTGAAGTGTTGTACGAATTTTGTGCGATTTCTCACAGGAAAGGCATGAACACAAACACTTTTGGTGTGCGAGCACTCAAACAATTCGCACACACACACACTCGCACACACCCGCACACACTCGCACAGCTTGTGCGCACTTGAAGACACTTGTGAAAGATTCTTATCGCATCAGAACTCATTAAGAAATTTTTAATGCAAATTAAAAGCGTCTAAATAAATTACGCGCAAAATGTTTGTGCCTTGAAAGGAATTGAATTCGGGCAAGAGAGGTTAGAATAGAACGGATAGAGGTATAAGGTATGTGTGTTTGTGGTTTCTATGCAGATTTTTATCTTAAGATTAGCATATCAGCTTTTTCTGCAAATGAATTGATTTTTGATTTGAATTAAACTTTTTCAAATAACTTTCAGATTTTATATATATAAATATATCTCAAATCAGCACAACTCATTTTAGAGGTTGAAATTCAAAAAAAGGACTCATAATATTCATTTTAAGATCACAAAACAAAACTACAATGTCCAAGAAGTCAAAAGTGGGAAAGGATATTGACTATGGTAAAAGGTTGTAATACAATTTGAAATAAAGTTCACTACTTACTATGAGTTAAATGGTAACAATGGTTGTTAACTAGACCTAGCTAAACTTTTAGAGCTCATAAAATATTGAAATGAATTTTTTTGCTTAGATGCCTTGGCTTATTTTTCATAAAAATCTTTTTAGTCTTTTAAATAGATATATTGTAGTTTTCTATTAAATTTGCTAATCTCTAGGGTTTAAATCGATATATTTATATTTAAAAAATATGTCATACTCCTCCTTAATAACGTCCTGCACTGTAAATAAACCTAACCAAATTAAAGAAATTCAATTAAATTCACAATACTTGCTCATTAGATCTTGTACTTTTCAAGGTATTCTTTAAGTTAATAATATTTGAACTATATAACAATATTATTTAGTTTATTTACCTAATTCTTTGCATGTTTTATTAATTTCACATTTCTTAAGCCGTTATTTAAAATATTTATCTATAAAAATCCTTATATTCTTCTTTCTTTGATTACCTTTATTGGGTCTTTGTAGGCAATTCTAGGTCAGGCATAAGATCTCTCTGCAATCTTCAAAACCCCCCACAAAAGTAAATTACACATATTTATCTATCTACCTCCAGTTCTCCTCTTTTCCCTTTGTTTTACTTTCTACAATTGTTGTACTTCTTCCACACATTCCCCCCTTGTTCCCTCTGTCTTCCATTGACTTACCTTATTACCGTCCGTGAAAATTTTGGCAGTAATTCTTCAAGCGTGGCGAAGAAAGAAAATCCTTTCTGTTGCTGCCTCAAAATGAGCAACTTTCTGTTGGGTTTGTGCAAAGAGCGAGTAAACTTTTCTTGTCGGCGAGTTTACCTTGTTGCGTGTTGCGTGTTGCAGGGGCAGGTGCAATGTTTCAACTTTAACGGGACTTTAACTTGTGGCAAACTTTCCAAGGGGGGTCACACTCAATCAAGGCTCTAATTTGGCACAAAAGCGAGTTGCGAGTTTAGAAGTTCACACACACGTGACGAGCAGTAACTGTTGTTCTACATATATAGGGTATATACACGTATATATATTTTTATTATTGTTCTTGTATATATATTCTCGTTCTGTCTGAAATTCTCAACTGATTTCAACCGACGCGCAAGCACAAACTGCAATTTGCAATTGTTTTATTGTTGTTTTTATTGTCTTCAATGCACACGTAGATTTGACTTGCAATACTGTTATACTGTCATACAACGTACACACTGTGCTACTATGTCTATGTGGGGGTTAGAATTGCTCTGTACCGAACGCGTGCAACGGCCGATGGCGAATGATCTAACAGCGCGCACAGAGGCTGCGACGTTGTTTCTGCTGCTGCTGCCTCGGCTATGACTGCTCTGCCTGCGTTGACTGCGCTGCGTTGATGTGTTGCGCTCGCTTCAAGATGGCCGCAATCGGGGGTTGGGTTCGGCAAACGGCTTCGGCTTTGCGGCCGCCTTCGTGACTGCGCTGCCTTTGGCAATGTGTGGGGGGACCCCTGACTGCGTAAGCGCCGCCTTGCTGCATTTCCCTGTATTTTTTGTGCGCGGCGCAGGCGCTGCGACGTCGACCAGCCAAAGCAGCGCACTGCTATTGCCGACTCACTCGCACAGCTGTTGACTCCCTTGCACGCACAAGTTGTTCTTGTTTTGTTTTCTTCTTTCATTGTCAAATTGAATTTTCGGCATGGGAAAGTCCAAGCGGCGACGGCGACGGTGACTGCGAAGTTGACGTCGACTTGACTTCTAATTTCTCCACACGGCAGAGACGGCAACGGCGACGGCGACGGCGACGAGGCTACTTTATTTTATTACAGAGAGCGAGAGAGAGAGAGAAAGTGTGTGTCAGAGCGGGATGCAGTCAGTGAGTGAGTGTGTGTGAGCGAGAGAGGGAGAACAAAGGCGCGTCTCACTTGCTGAGGCAGCCTTAAATTGGATTTTCATCGTTATGCTTGGCCGTTAAGTGAGCGCCGCGCGAGAGGTTGTGCTTGCGGCGCCAGCAGAGGCAGCAGCAGCAGAGGGAGAGAGCACCAGCAGCAGTAGCAGTGGGAGAGCGGTAACACAGTGGAGTGGGAGAGTGGGAGAGCTTTGAGTGGCTTGCAGCCATTGTGCTTTGGGTGGTCCTCTTTGTGCTGTTGTTGTTGTTGTTGTTGCTGCTGTTTGTGCTCGTGCTCACTCTCTTGTTGTTGTTGCTGCCCGTGCTTCTTCTCTGCCTGTGCTTTTGTTGTTGTTTGTGCTCGTGCTGCTGCTGCTCCGTCTCTTGTTGTTGTTACTCCCTGTGCTGCTCTGCCTCTGCTGCTGCTGCTGCTCTGCCCTGGGTAAAAGCGATTACTCAGCGTTGGAATTTATTTGGCATATCATTTTTGACAACTCAATTTATTTTTATTAATTTGCAGCTGAGCAGCGCAGTCGACGTTGCCACCTACCAGGAGAAAGAGAGAGAGAGAGTGCGCTGCTTAAGCTACTGCTGTTTCTCTTGCTCTCACTCTGTTGCTGTCGCTTGCTTTCTCTCTCGCACTGACAATAGCAAATCCCTTGCAGAATTTAAGTGAATTTCAGTTAATTTATTATCATGCATTATTGCCTTGATGGCTGCTTCTCTTTTACTCTATCCTAACTTCCTCACTCTTCTTCTGACGTGCTTTCACTCTCCCTCAATCTAAGTCTCCCTCTATCTCCTTTTTACTATATCTCCCCCTCTCACTCGTCTTTTCTTTTCCCTCATCCCCTCCGTTTTCATCTGTTCTCCCTTATCACTCTCCTCCTCCCTCTCTTCCTACATCTCTCTCTCTCTCTTTTTCTCTTGTTCCCCCTCTCTCTGTTGCCCAATTTCAGCACTGATCCATTTATTATTGTTTGCTTTTGGGTCCTTGGCCACAATTACCAAATGAATTTGCTGCCTCAGCTATTTCTATTATCCTCTTCTTTCTCTCCCTACCTATTTCTGCCCACTTCTCCCCTTCTATTGAGTCTCTTTATTATTTCGCCTTCAGCTGCTGCTGCTGCCTTTTTGTTTGCCCCTCTTTCTCTCTCACTCTCTCTACCTCTTAACACCTTCTTGCCTTTCTTCTTTTTCTGCCCTTCCTGTGCCCTTCTTCTGCTTCTTCTTGTGCTTTGGGCGCCTCAGCCTGTCAGTCTCGCAAATTGGCGCGCTGATTTATGAGTTTGTCTATTGTAAGTTTTCCTTCCTTCTCCTCCTACTCTTCCCACTCCTCTTGCTTCACTTGCTGCACTTGCCTCCTTGCTCCTCCTACCCCTCCTGCTCCTCCTACCCCTCCTGCTCCTCCTACTCCTCTTGCTCCCCTTGCTCCTCATACTCCTCCTGCTCCCCCTACTCCTCCTGCTCCTCATACTCCTCTTGCTCCTCCTACTCCTCCTACTCCTCTTGCTCCTCTTGCTACTCTTGCTCCTCTTGCTCCTCTTGCTCATCCTACTCCTCCTACTCAACTGGCTCCCCTTGCTCCTCCTGCTCCTCTTGCTCCTCTTGCTCCTTTTGCTCCTTATGCTCCTCCTACTCCTCCTACCCAACTGGCTCCCCTTGCTCCTCCTGCTCCTCCTGCTCCTCATACTCCTCCTACTTCTAATACTTCTCCTGCTCCACCTGCTCCACCTCCTACTCCTCATCATGCAGCTTCACCTTCTTCTCCTCCTCCTTTTCTTCTTCTACTTTTTAGTTTTTCTATTGTTAGTTTTGGTTGTTTTTCAGCCTTCGTCCTCCTCCTCCTTCTTCCTCAGTTTCTTCTTAGTTTGCGCCTTAGTTCTATTAGTATTTCATTTCATTTCCTCGCTCCCTTTCCCTCCCTCTTTCTCTGTTTTACTTTGTTCTACTTTAGCTTATTTCATTTCACATCATTTTATTTGCCAGCTTCATTTTTCTCGTGGTTTTAGCGGAATTACCTGCTTAATAATAAATGTGCTGCAAACTCTTCCTTCCCTTCTTCTCTCCCATTCGACCTCCTCCTTCTCCACCTTCTTACACCCTCTTCAAGAAACTGCAGTTGCATTTTTGGTTTATCAGCGGGAGGAGGGAATGGGGGGAGTTGCTCTGTGGAATTCCTCGCATTCTGCAAAAGATTTTTCCTTCTCGCTTGTTGCATATTGATTAAGTCGGGGAATTCCAATCTACAATTGATTTCCCGGGGAAAAGTGCAAAAGTTTGCAGTAAAATGGAAATATGATAAAGCAGGAATGATACTATTAATGACAAACTTATGACACCAAAATGTAACAAGAAATTTTATCAAAATTAGTTTAACTGTTAAAATAAAAAGAAGACTTTAAAATAGGCTTTAATTTATGTGACTGTAATGATATCAACAATAAAATTTTATAAAGTTAAAAGTATAATATAATATAAAGATTGATCGTTTAACTACAAAAAATTTAAAAACTAATAATAAATGTATGAAGAAAAAAATTGTCAAGGTACATCATTAAAGTATATTTGTAGCATAAAAAACTAATAAATTATTAAATTATTAAAAAATTATTTTTATAAATATTGAGAAACAACATAAAAACTAAATTATATTATAAGATACTCAAGTATTGAACTGTGTTCATGAAACAGAAATAAGATCCATAATAAGATCGAGTTGAATATAAAATAATATAATAATACATGATTTAGCGGAAATCATTGAAGTAAAATTGAATTACTGAAACAAGAAAATAAATAAATAGAATTATGATCATATTTTATTTTAGAATATTTTTTTCAGATAATTAGTTTGAAGTTTACAATTTAACGTAACTTCAAACAATTGTAATTTTAACGGCAATAAAATAAATATATGTGACAAAGATATTTTAGAACCGATAATGATAATACAAATAATACAAAGTTCAATAGGTCGCTTTAATCAAGTTAAAATGAGAGATTAATTGAAAAATTCCCAATTTTAATAAAATATAATTCAAGAAAATGCGAATAAGTAAAATAAGACCAAATAAGTATTAAATGTTGATCCAATTTAATTAGAGAGGAAATCATAATCGAATGTTAGGAAAATACTTTTGAATACTACTTAACTTAGATGAATTCATTTACTCTATGGATTTTTGAATTAGGTATATGTCTGTACTATAATAAATTTCTATATTTATTTTTACTATATTATATACACCCGTTTGCATTTATTTATCATTCCTTTCACCAATATATCAATTCCTTTAACCACTTTGGGGATTTCAATTTTACGAGTAACCCGCTAAAAATTGCATCGACATCATCAAATTCGGCAATTTTAGCCGGAAAAAAACATTTGCGATAAACGACAACTTGATGGATGAACGCATAACGAATCAACCAAGGGAGTGGGAGAGAGAGAAGCAGCATGAAAGAGAGCGAGACAGAGAGAGAGAGACGTATCAAGTTTCGCACACTTCTATTGCCTGCCCCTTCAGCTTCTTCTTCGCTTTAGCGCTTTATCGTAATTCTGTTTAGTCATTTATTTTATTATGCGTTTTATGCGTAAGATGGCGAAAGCAGAAAGAGAGAGATAGAGAGCGTGCGAAAGGGAGGGGGAGTAAGAAAGGGGGAAGCTCTCAACAAAATGATGCGTTCGTTTGGCTATAAAAAGGCCAAAGTGGCCGACGACACGGGCCGAGCAAATGGACCGCAATAGAAACAGAGAGAGAGAGGGAGAAGGGAGAGAGATAAAGAGAGGTATATATTAGGAAGAAGGGGGCGCGGCACTTTGGGCCTCTGCCTGGAAAAACAATTTGATGGCGCCAATAAATTTGTTTTCATGCCGCCAATTCCAGCGAAATGTCGCGCAATAAATAAGCCTGGCAACCCTAGAGGAGGAGGGGAGAAAGGGAGAGATTGCAAAAGAGAGAGAGAGAGAAAAGGAGAGAGGTGGAAAGAGAGAGAGGGGGCGAAACTTGCCGAGTGGCAACCGCAATGTAATTTGGCCAACAACTTTGGCTAAAAGAAGTTTAATAACATTTTGCGCAGACTGTGCGTAGCGAGGGGGAGGGGTAAGAGTGGGGGCAAGCAGGCAGTGGCATGCAGAGAAAGGGGGAGAGCTTAAGGGGGCAGTAAGGATGTGCAGGGGGAGGGGGGATGAGGCAAAGCCCGCTCAACTGGGGCTATTCATTTCACGTTGCGCCATTTTTGGCTTGAGCAAAATTTATAACGGTAATTGAGATGACTGCCCTGCTGCCTGCCACGCCCCCTACCTCTCTCCTCCCCCCTCTGCTGCTGCTTGCACGTAAAATGCATTAACTGCCTGTTTGGCTCGGCCTCAGCAAAGGCAAAGGCAGAAGAGGAAGAAGAGGAAGAAGAAGGCGAAGGCACTCGAAAAAGAAGCAATTTGTAAATTGAAAATGGAATGGAGCAGAAGGAGGGAAGGGAGGGGAGAGGGAGAGAGTGGTGGGGAAGAGAGGGAATAGCCAACGTTAGATGACTACACAGCTGGCCTCGTGGTCAGTGGGCGTGTGTGGGGGCACGGGGGGCGTGGCAACGCGGAAGCATGAAATTAATTATTTGCCATTAGGGCTAAGTAGATGATATAAAAGAAGAGAGGCGGAGGAAGAGTGCGAGGAAGAGGGAAAGAAGACGTAAAGGGAAAAGAGAGAGGGCGGGAGAGGGGAGGTAGAAAGGGCAAAGAGGAGCCACGGAAGGAACTCCATAGGCAATATGGACACACGGAAAAGAGAAGAAAAACTGGGAGAAGAAAGAGAGGGAAATGGAGGCAGTTCAGACAGTCAAGAAAAGGAAGTGGGAGCACTAACGGAAAATTTAGGGACTAGATAGAGAGAAAAAGAGAGAGATGAAGAAAAAAGAGAGAGATAGGGTTATGAGAAGCAGAAACAAAGAGGAAAGAAGAATGCGGAAAGTAGAGCAAAGAAAAAAGAAGGAAGAAGAAAGAAAGAAGTAAGAAGAAAGAAAAAATACGAAGAAAGAAATAAAAAATAAGAAAAAAGACATAAGAAAGAAGAAAGAATAAGGAATAAAAAAGAAATAAGTAAGAAGAAAGAAGCAAGAAAAAAGTAGAAAGAAGAGAGATACAAGAAATAGAAGAAAACAAAGAAAATTGATGAAAGAAAAAGGAGAATGAAGAACGAAGAAAGATGAAAGAAGAGAGGAGAATGCAGATAGAAGAAAGTAGTAAGAAGAAAGAGGAGAGAAAAAGGAAATATAAAAAACATGAAATAATAAAGTAATTAAGGAAAATCAAGGAAGAAGAAAGAAGAAAAACTAAAGCTGACAAAAGAGAGAAAAGAAGAAAAGAGAGAATAAAAGGGGCTAAATAGAAAAAGATAAAAACAAAAAAGGGGAAACAAAATAGAAGATTTCTAAGAGTCGAAGAAATAGAACGCAGTAGAGAAATAGAGGAGGCAAGAAGAGAAGACTGAGTAGAAAGAAAGAAGGTTGAAAAAAGTGATGAAGACCTATAGAGAAAAGTTCAGGAAGGAAGTAGGACAGAAATATAGAAGGGCAGAGAGGGAGAATGGAGGAAAGGGAGTATGAGAATGAGAGGAGATACATTAAGAACAAGAAGACAGACAGAGAGAGGAAGTGAATGGGGTGGCTCAGCCGCAGGCAATTTAGACAGTCACATCCCAATGATAAGGAGAGGGGAAACAGGAAAGCGCGAGAGGGAAGGCAGAGAGACAGCTAGAGAGAGTTAGATAGAGTGGGAGAGGGAGGGAAGGGAAGGGGTCAGAGTGGGTCTGCTGCAGGCAATTTAGACAGTCAAGTGCCCATATAAATTACATAAATTTCACCCAGAGTGCGCCCCCTGAGGGCGTCTCGCTCTCTCTCTCTCTACACCTTCCACCTCCCACCTGCCACTCCCCCTGCCCAAGCGGAAATGGGCGAATCGTCCATTTTGCTCTGGCGCTACTTTGGCGGTTTATAACTGCATCTCCCCCTTTCCCTTTCCCTTTCCCTCTCCCCTCCACTCCTTCTTCATCTCGTATATCTTCGCCTGCTTCTTCTGCATTCCCTTTCACACGCTGCTTCTACTTTATGTGCCTGCCTGGAAAATTAATGATGCAAAATGAAGAAAATTCTATCAAATGCGCCAATAAAGTTTGCCCTGCTTAGCTGAGGGAACGAAATGGAATGGAATGAAAAGAAGAAGGGGGGGCGTAATGAAATGCGCGCTGAGTTTTTGAGGTTAGCCGAGGTGTAGATGGAAGAATTAATATGATGATAAGCAAGTTATGAGATCAGGCAAATGAAAACTGATTTGAAATTGGAAAGGTAATTTGATTTTTGATAAGATTATTGATTTGATATAAAAGAAATAACAATAAAATTTTAAATAAATAATTATAAATAATTAAATAATAAATAATAAGTAATAATAAATAGATATCATAGTAGGATAAAGTGGTAAAATATGTTCCTCTAAATAGGTTAAAGGTTTAAGGACTAAATCCAAATCAAAGTGAATCTGAACAGTTACTACGATAGTGATATATACGATATAAACCCTTTTAATAATCTTCATTTCTTTTATACTGTTTCTACCCTTCAACTATTGAAAATGTTTAAAAAATATTATTCTTACTTTATGCAAATGTATCTAACAGACGAAAGGAGGCGTGGCAGAACCCACAAAGTAGATATATTCTTGCTCAGGTGACATTCGTCCGTCTATTCGTCCACAGAACTCAGCTATTATAACAGTTAGAGATATTAAATTTGTCACGAAAGTTCATGTATTGCCTAGGCTGATAAAGTATATACCTATATTCTCAATCGGCAGCAGTAGGGAAGATGATTAGACCATGTCTGTCTGTCCCTGTGTTCATCTGTGGGTATGTTGCAACGCAAACTAGTCTCTCAGTTATCCTTGAAAGACATGCTTCCTATTGCTGCACACTGTACATAAGTCGGAACGAGCCGGATCAGACCAATATATCCTATGGCTGTTATAAAACCTATCAGATTTTTGTCATTTGTCAAGATATTGGCAAGCAAATTTACTATATCGAACTTTTAACTATATGAAACATGCACATAAAATTTCAACAAAGTCATACTTCTATAATATATACATAGCTGCCATAGGAACAATCGGCCAATATGCAAGTTTTTGCATGAAGATCCAATTTAATGTCAGAAATTACTTAACTTATCAGTGTTGAGAGTTGCAGTGTTGCAAAGGGAGTCATAATTATATTGAAAATAAACAATACCATTCAATTCTGTAGCGGCATTTAGTTAGCTTTCTATATATCTATATCTATCTGTTTCCAATCCAATCGGGTAGTAAGATAATGTTTTACTTTAGTTTTTTAGTTTATCTGTAACAGTTTTTCAAACCATAGCGAAGGGCATCTTACTGTCGGGCAAGCCTGCCCTACCGTAACATTACTTTATTATCTCTTTACTGTCTTCCTTCTGTCTTCCATTCCTGTGATAAAACTTGTTCTAGTGCCATCTCTCCCTTTATTATATATTTTTGCCTCTTTTCCTTTTGCATACCCCCTTATATAGAATGAATTAAATCTGTCTCTCTGGAACCCTAGTTCTTTAGCTTTTCTCTTTCTTTAACATTTCTCTTGCTCTCCAAACATATTGTCATTTCTTCCTCGCTCTTTTTTTCTTTTTCTCTTTCTCTCTCTACTCCTCTTCTTGTGTTTGTCTAGTCTGATCTGCCTCCATTTCTTTCGCTGTCTTTCTTTTTCTAGAGTAGATCTCAATAGAAACATCTCTCTCTCACTCTCTTTCCTTCTCTCTTCAACCATTCTTGCCAACATTCTTCTGGTAGTTCTTCTTCAAGCACCTTCCCACTGCCCTCACCTCCCTCTCCCCTTCACCCTTTTTCCTTCTCCTTACCTCCTCCCTACCTCCCTCCCTCCCTCCTTACTCTTCTCTCGTGCATAATTTCATTCTCGTTTCTCATTTGGCCCACAAAATCAATTAAAAGCGCAATTAATTTGTTTGACAGCTAAAGAAAACAGACGCCGCAGCAAGCAGAGCAGAGAGAGAGAGAGAGAGAGGAGAGAGAAAGAAGGAGAGTGGAAGTGGGAGGGAGGGAGTGAGAGGGAAGAGCGTAATTGGCTGGACAGGCAAATGAAATGAAGCAAACGATAGACAAATGAAGCAGATGTAAGAGCAGCAACAAGAGAGAAAGAGAAAGAAGGGGAGGGAGGAGGAGAAGGAGAGGGGGAGACAGAGAAGCTCAGCCGGCAGCGCGCAGTGCGAGTTGTCATAATAAAAGTAATTTAATTTTAATGAAATTGTTAATACGAAAACAATTTCATTTTGTAAAAAGTTTCACAGCAAGAGGAAAAAGAGGGGGAGGGGGCAGATGAAGGGGGCGTGGCAGGCAGGCAGGCAGGCGGCGTAAATTGCTCGTGACAATGAGTGAAAAATTCGCACACAGCGAAAACTTTTGCACAGCAACAGAAAAACAATAAACAAAAATGTGTGAAAAAGGGAAAGAGAAAGAGAGAGAGGGAGAAAGGGAAAGAAAACAACAGCAGCAAAAAAGTAAAGCCAAAATGCCGTCGGTAGAGCAGCAACAGCAACAACAACGACAACAACAACATCCCAACAGCAGCTGAGCTAACGGTAAAGCAAAAAGGGGGAAAGAGACAGAGAATGGAGGGAGAATACAAGGAAAAATGAAATGCTGATGCGAAGATTTAATAAATGAAATTGGTGTGTGATTAAAAACACAAAAACCAAACGAAATCCATCTAATCAACTTTTGCTGCCTTCCCCCCGTTCCCCCTTCTGACGCCTTCTGCTACCCACCCCTGCCTTGCTGCCCCGCCCCCAGGTTCACGACGACAAGCAAGCAGCGCAGCTCCAGCAGCAGCGACAGCGCAGCCGACGCCACAGTGGGTGGCTGTCTTGGAACGCCTACTGGCGGGGCATAGTGGGAAATTAGGTAAAACAGTGGGAATTACACTGAGCAGCAGATCGTGGTGGCCTTAAAATAAAATATAAAATAAATTCACTTATTTGCCAAATTATTGCATCATTATAAATATATTTTTCTTGATTTTTCTATATAATTTCTTAATTTTTTAGTGCGTTCTCTGCACATTTAAAACACATTTCGAATATTTCCCCGTTTTAGAATTTACCCCTCACAACGTTTATTCCCTCTAATTTAGCTCCTCCCCTATTTGTGTGCAAAAAATGGCTGTAGCGCAGCATCTCGCTTGCACTTGCTTGCGCGGAGACTATCTGTTGTACAAGTGCAACAGAGATGCAGCTAGCTAGAGTTATGCGTAAGTTACATAGCCAAGCAGCTGCTGTCAGTGAGCAATAAATTAAAAAGTACTTTTGGTACTTTCTTAGTTTTGCCTTAGCACGTGCAGCAACCGCAGCCTAGAGCTTTTACTGTATGTGGTTGCTGCCTCGGCTATAAAAAGTGATAATGTTTGGGAAAAAAGGCGTCAATAAAAGCCGTTTTGAAAGGGGGGCATTCAAAATTAAAGAAACTGAAAAAACAAAAGCATTTCCCGAAGAGAAAATAACATGAAAGAGAGAATGAACAGATTTTGCATTAAAAATTAAAATAAAACTGCCTTTACTGTGTTTCCCAAGACACGATCCCAATTGTGTCCCAAATGAGTCCGATCAAAAAGGATTCACCGTGTACTGTATTACCGACAAAGTTGCGACTGCTTGCAAGCTCGTGCTCTTATTTTCAAATAATTTCAGAAAATTTATCAGATTTTTCCATTTCCTTCACGTTGTACATTAATTTTCTTTAAGACAGATTAACCTACCAATTTTCTCCAAAATGTTTATTAAAAAAAAAGCGCAGTAATTAAAATTCCTTGGCAATTTTCTCACTTTGGTTTGTTCCCCATATTATATGCTGTTGTTGTTCCTGTGGGGTCGTCTATAATTGAAATCGGTATTTTTAGACATTTTCCGGATATTAGTGGTTCAATTTAGCTCCCACAGAGATTCGCGCGTGCGATTCTAAATACAAACTTGACCTATGTGTGAGTGTTCGGCTCGTTTAACTTTAATTGGCGCTGAGAGTGAGTACCCCAGTATTATTTAGATATAAATTTAATATAGGTTCTTTATAGTTCGTTCCACTTGATTTACAATCACGGAAGGGAACAAAAAACTCCCACCCAGCATCCACATGTGTTCCAAATTGCACACACAGACACAGACTTGCAGCTACGCAACTGCAACGGCAACAGCAACTACCTGTTGCCAAGTTACGCTCTCTAGTTCTGTCGCTCTTTCTCTCTTGCTCTCTAAGTAAAAGCCGCTCTTGGCAGCACACAGTGGTTCAATGCGCAATGTTTTGGCAATTTTTGATTTTATTTAATTCTATAACTATTAATGATGTATTTATTATAGTCAAAGCCTACTATGATCAGTCGATTAATTACAAATATAAAATTTAATTTTTAATTAGGTAGAATATTTAAAACTAATAGGTTAAATTCAGTTAGGAATATATAATAAGAAACAGTGAAGTGTTTTGATTTATTATAATAATAACATAAATTAGACGATCCAACATCAGTTGCAGAGGACTAAAAAAGCTCTAGGTCCGGAGAGTTTGATATCCGTTAATGGTAAGTACGGTAAATGCCAAACCTTAAAGTTTAAATAAATTGCGCGGTAGAAGCAAAGAATTATTAGTTTTTTAGAGGGATAATTGTCTAATTTCTCAAAAATTTCAAATTTTAAGTAGGCACCGGAATTTGTGTAAGTAACGATAAAGTCTGAAATAATAATTATTTACAATGTACTAAAAATTAATCATTTAATAATATTAAATCACTCTACATAATATAATTTATTAATAATGAAGAATATAATAACACATTATTTTAGTAAGCACCGGAGTTTGTGTTAGTAATGACAAAATAGAAAATATGCAAGTCCGAAATGAAAAAATAATTTAATTATAATTATAATTAATCACTTAGTATACTTATATAATAATAATTAACTCATAATTAAGTAAGAATAATCATAAAAATAATAATTTAATTGTATTTTATTATTTTATTGTTAGTTTTACTGTTAATTAAATAGTTAATTCCCACCATGCACAACGGTGCACAGCCCACTGTAAAGTCGCGACGTGAGCGAGCTTAATGCGCTCTCTTCCCGTTTTGCTGCTCTCTCTCTCTCTCTCGCATTGCGCGCGCAACTCTCTGCTCGAACGATTTTGCACGCAGCGGCTGCGCTCGTCGCTTAGTTTGTTCCTCGATTTTGCAGCCGCCGCACGCAAACTTCGCTGTTGCGGTCACCGTCACCGTCACCGTCGCCGTCGCGCTGTCGTGTGCTCGTTTTTGTTTTTGCCCAACGCTTTTTTACTCGTACGATCTATGCGCATATCGCGCGCCGTGTGCTCAATTCTAAGCAACAACAACTACCGTAATAACAGCAAGAACAAGAACAACACCTTAGTCTGCCATATGTGCAAATTATTCAACATGCAGAACAATTAAAAAATGCTTTAATAACTGTGAAACATATGCAAAAACAACAACAACAACACTGATAGTTGAAAAATGCACTTGTCAGCCTCGAGAGAGAGGGAGAGAGAGAGAGAGATTAAGCAGCAGCAAGGCAGAGAGAGGGCGCGCAAGACAAGAAGAGAGGGAGAGAGAGAGAGTGAACGCACGCTCATTTGACATTTTAGTTAGTCGCTGCAGCAACAACAAAAACAACGCACGTTGCTTAATTTATAGTGGAAAATTAATAAAAAAAATTGTTGCTTACGCCGTGTTCTTGTTGTTGTTATTGTAGACTCCTTTTTTGTGCATTAATTAAAAGCTTTAAAATCTGGCAGGCAATTTGATTTCTTGCACTACTCGTTCTATCTCGCTCTGCCGCATGTGACGCATATGAATGCGACATTTGCTTTGCATAATTTGCCGCTGCTGCTGCTGCTGATCTTGTTGTTGTTGTTGTTGCTGCTGCTGCGTGCGTCAAATGAAATGAAAATCAAAAGCTGCGTCTCCACATCAATCAAAGCTTCACTTACAAACACACACACACGCGCGCACAGAATATGTTTTGTTGCTGTGTGCTCTGTCTCTGTCTCGCTTGCCCCTTTAGAAGAAGAAGTGCTGCCCACGCAGCTGGCGTCGCCGCTTGCGTCGCCCTGTTCGTCAAATTTTGCGTCGCATTTTCCTTTTTCGCAAAAGTTTTTCCCATTTCAGCTTCACAGCTGCTTCAGCTTTTCTTCTTATTGTTGTTGTAGTAGTTTTGCCACACACACACATACAAACAAACAGATATTTAGCTAGTTGTTGGTTTTTTTGTTTCCAATTTGTGCGCCGCAGTTCGCTTCGTTTCTGTCTCGTTTGTTATTTCTGCTGCCCGCGCGCGTCTATTTTTAGCAACAACAACAATTGTTGCTGTTCTTGTTGTTGCTTGTCAAGTTAACTACGCTACGCTGGCAGCGAGGCGGCAGAGCAGAGCAAGAGCAGCACAAAGCAAACAGCACCACAGCAACAACAACAAAGCAAAGCGAATGCAGACACAGTCCAACTATGCGAGAGAGAGAGTGCGCGCGCTCTCTCAGGTGATAACGGACAAAGAGAGCGCGCGTGAGAGTAAGAAACGGTCACTCTCTCTCATGCGTGCGTGTTTTTGTTGTTCTTGCTCCCTTTACAGTGCCCGCGTTAAGCTCAATTTAATACACGCACACACACATACGCACACGCACACCAACAAGTACAACTGCAAGGAGAATAAGAAGAAGAACAACAGCAACAACAACAACAAGAATATTGTGACAAAGTTCCAAGTGCAGCGACGTTAGCGTCGGCGCTGCAGCGTCGCTGCCTTAATTTCGTGCTTCCTGTGACGAACAACAACAACAACAACACCGAAATCAATGTGAGAGAGAGAGAGTGAGTGCGTTAGTGAGTGTAAAAGCAACAAGTGGAATAACAACAACAACAGCTTTCTTTAAAAGCCGGCTGCGCAGCGCAAAGAGAGAGTGTGTGCCGTGAGAGCGAGAGAGAGAGAGGAAGAGCGCGAATAACGACACTTGCCTTCTTAGCGGATTTTTCAACAGCTTGTCAAAATGTGAGTATTAATATGCAATTATATTATTGTTTACCGCTGCATGATTTATTATTTTACAAGTGTATGCAAATATATGCACATCTCTGTCTGTGTGTGTGTGTGTGTGTGTACGTGTTTCCAAGATTTGTTATTTATGGACTACGCCTACGATTTGCGATTGCACAATCGAGTGGAAAGTTGACGGAGGCTATCGCCATTTTGAGCGCCCTTAAGCCGCGACTCTGTCTGTCCCTCTGTGTAAGTGTGTGTGTGTGTGTCTATGTGTGTGTGCTTGCCCTTGTGCCTGCATTGAATAATCAATGAAGAGGCTCAGCCCTTGTGCGTCTCTTAAGCTCTTGTTGGTGTTGCTGTTATTGTTGTTGCTGTTATTGCATTACTTGCATATTCATTTTCTTTGCTGCGCACTCCACACACACACACAGACACACACACACAAACAAAGGCGGCGCCTTGTTGTTGTTCTTGCGTTTTATTTTTAGACTTTTGTCATAAAGTTTAGCAAACAAGCAGCAGAAAGCAACAGCGAACAGCGGCACAAATGCGGAAAAAACAACAGAAAAGAAGAAAAAAAAAATAAATAAAATATAGCTGACAATTTGTGCCATAAAATAAAATTATTCGTCGCAGTCGGCGTCGATTTACAACTGCGCAAAACTAAAGCGAAACAACAACAACAATTGTAACTGTAAACTAAAACCATATTGCTTTAACAGTAAAGAACAACAACATGGCAACAAAGAAATCGATAACGATAAATAACGAATAAATTGATATTGAATTTGTTAAAGAAATCTAAACAGATTGAAATTGTGTCTGGAAATTGTTTGTATTTTCCTGACACTCAACCTGTTGAATTTGGTTAGGAAACAAAGTGACAAACTGGTTCTTAATCGATAGAAACAGAATTTATATTTCTATACTAAAGATAAAGAATTGATTATGTCTATTTTCTTTTCCCCTTTTCCCTTCTTCATACTCCTACCTAACCTAATCCACTTTAAACTGCTTGTAAATGATAAAAACTGGTAAACACCCTAATATAATCATCGAACTTATCAGTATACATATCATTTACTTTTTAAGTTCCTTCTTTCCCTTCTCCTTTAATTTTGATGACTCGAATAAATACAACTACTGTTTCTATAAAAACAATTCTTATTAGTTTTAAAAATAACTTTAAAATTCTATAGAAATATGATAAGTAATAAAGCTACAAACCACCAGGCTGAGCTCAGGAAGTCATGAAGATAAGAAATGTCTAAAAATGTTCTGCTTGGTTTCATCGATCTTATCAGTACATGTCATTTCTAGGTTTAGACTTCCCTTAACTGATTTGATAACTTAAGAAGTCTTATCATACGATTATTAATAGTCATATTATAGCTACATATTTACTACTATTATGTTTCAATGGCCATACCCCATCGCGATCTTAATGAATAACACCTTAATCCAAATATTATCACTTTTGAGGGAACTTGTTTTACTTAGACCTAACTGAAAGACTAAAATATATGAAATCTTCTGTATTTGACTTTTATGAATATTCATCGAGCTTATCAGTAAACAATCTTGATATCTATCTTGATTTTTTTCTTCTCTTCTCTTTCAATTGTGATAACTCATATAAATAAAACGACAGCAATCTCTATAAAAAGAATTCATATCATTTGTAAATAGATCTATAAATTCCCTATGTGTTTGAAGTAAATAACTTCTATAATGTTGTGAAACTGTTATAAAAAAATCTGTTATATCATAAATAAAACCAAAATCCAAATACTATAATCTTATTGCCTCAACTTGTTTGGCTAGACAACAGAGCTAAGACTATGAAAGACGTAACACTTTGGAAGAACTTAAAGATTCTGCAAGTTTTATTTCACCAAAGCCGGTTTACGGCTCGTGTTCATAATCTTCATTTTCTTTATGGTTCATTTGGAGACATTTGCCGTAGAAATGTAAGTTTTATAAGGTAGTCGCGCCCCTCTTTTTATTTTTTTTGGAAACATTGCAAAGTATGTGATCTCTGCCCTTTTCTCTCTCCCCCACTCTCTCTTCATCCCTTCCTTGTTGGTCATTAGCATTCGTTGCGCTTGTATAAGCCGCATATCAAATTCTTGTCGAAATGGCACAAATTTTTATACCGCAGTTTGCCTTCGCAGTCGGCGTCGCTGCTTGTTTACGTTTACAACTTGTGCAGGTCGTTTTTCAAAATGTTCTTCGACCAAGAAAAAGAGAGCAGCCGATAGCAGGCAAGAGAGTAAGAGAGAGTAGAAGACGGCAAAAAAGAGAGCGCGTGAAAACGAAATGTCAAACTTTGCACTTTGTGGAATGTGGTCAGCAGTGTTGCCCACATTTTTGACCATTAAAATATTAAAAAAAGAGGTAATTAACAACTGAAAAGTATATTGTTTTTTAACACCTGAAGCTCCAGAGATATTTAATCGTTATAAATAAAATAACCAATAAAATAATAATAAATAATACATCATATTAAATCATCTCAGTATTAAAATAAAGCTAGATTTCACTTATTTCGATTTCATACCTTTCCACATAAACATTTTTGACGGCAAAAAAGCTAAGTTAGCAACACTGTCAGATCTTGACAGCGGTCAACACATACATAAGAGCGCAGGGCATCGAAGAGAGGACACAAAAGAGAGAAAATCAGAGCAACGTAATGTAACGTCACGTAATGCGTAAGGCGACGCAACACGTAGCTCGTTCACTCTCTCTCTCTCTTTCACGCTCAAACAGCTGTTGTTGTTTTCCGATGTTTATTAATGAATCTTCTGCGTATTCCATTGACCTAGCGAACTGGCATAAAACAAATAAATAAATAAAATAAATTAAAGTACAATTTGTTGTAGAGTTCTTTAGCCTTCAGTGTTTTGTTTTTGTTTCTCTATTTTTGCAGTTGTTTACAAGAGTTTTTTCGCTCTTTCTTTTGTGCTTTACGTTCGGAGCAGATGCTTATCGGCTTGTGTGCTTTACGTCAAGCTTTTGCTGAATAAGCTGCAGAGTGTTGCACCGAAAGCTCGCTCAGTGAAGCGAAAGCTTTGCTGTTGATATTCAGCGAGTGTGTAACGGAAAATTGATATTGACAAAGCTCACTGAATTGATATTGAATATAATGATAAAATAACTAATTAAATAACATTAATTTTATTTGGGAACTATATATTTTTGTAATATATTTAATTATGGTTTAGTATAAAAATATTATATTTTATTTTTAATTTTTTTCCTGTTCTTTTCCGGGTTTCTCGAACCCTCTTTCAACTTGTTATTTACTTTCACGAATGCAAAAAAAAAATAATAAACATAAAGAGGGCATCGCGTGAGCTGTATGCATTGTTGTTGTTACTTTTGTTGTTATCGCCGCCGCCCAAATAACCTTTCGATTACGTCAATTAAATAAATATTGCATGCACACATAAATAACCTAAATACGTACCTATAAACATGTGTAATTACATAAGTTCTTCATGGCCTTATCAATGTCGCTGAATGCAAACAGACAGCGACAACAATAACATTACTATTATCGATAATTATCGAAGTCAGTCGTTGCCGCTGTCGTGCGATCATTTACTCAACCACATCGAGTACGGCCCAGAACGCACTCAACCCTCTCAATCCCCTCGCAAAGCTGGAGAGCTTTGCGTGTAGTTCACAATTTGCCAATGCGAAATGTCTAAATAAATAAATAATGCCCCCTGATATATTTATTGAATTCGTTTCCTACAACAACTGCATTAACAAGAGCTACAGTTGATAAAATCACGACGAGTGGGCGAGGGGAGGTTGAGTAGTAGTAAAATTGTTTGGGAAACAATTTGAAGTGTCGTATACATGCTTTAAATTTTATGAAACTTTAGAAAATACTCATAAATATTTTTCTACAAAGAAAAATTTAAAAGGGTTTCCTACATTTTTAATGATATTTCAATTCTTATTTTTAATAATTTTATTTTATTTATTAGTAATTTTTATATTATTTTTTAAATTTAGATAAATGTATATGAACTCTTTGCAATTTATCTAAGATCACAGTAGAAAACATGCTTAAATTTTGATTAGATACAAATTTATATTTTCTTATAGGGGCCGCGACCTAACATTGAAGATCTATTGTACCCATCAGATTTCCTTATGAATTCTTAGATTTTTCCCTGTTTTCCACGAACTGAAAAAATACTTTACAATTTTAATATTGTATGGAAAAATATTAAAAACTTAGGATTATTTTTTTTCAATCTCAAAATATTTTAATGTTTTCCTTGAACTTCCATTACTTACTTGCTTAACAGCCCTCGCAGACAGCTTGAGTTTTCAACGAATCGAATTGTTTACATGCCCCGTAATATTATTTATAATAAATAAATCACTTTTCCTAAATGCCTAGCACAAAAAACACGCTTTTGTAATTATGGCCAAGACGAAAATAGAGCAAAAGCAAAGCAAAGTAAGGCAAAGCAAAGTAAAAAGGAATCGAAACTCGGCGACAATTGGCTGTGACGAAATTTCTATGAGCTGCACAATTTATATTAGCATAAGCCATATGGCAAATACATACAAATATCGATATACATACATACATGGCAATCGATATGATTTATGGGCTGGCCAATAATAAATCAGTCGTTAAATGCTATGGTCTATGCGGCCAGCTAACTTGGTAGCACGACAATCGAGCGTTAATTTAAAGACAGCATTAATCGATATCAAAATCGAGTTAAGGCTGAAATATGCCTACGATAATTGTTGGGTGACGGTAGAGCAAACTGCACATGGTTGAGATGCATTGAAAAAGTATTTAAATAAAGAAGTATTAAATAAAAATAAGTCAAGTAAAATTAAAAATAAAATAAGTAAAAAAAATATTAAATGAAATTTAAAGTACATATACAAAATTCGTGGAATTTAAAGTAAATATGCAAAGTTAGAGATAATATGAAGTACAAAATCTCAAGCCCATACGGCGTATACACAATATGTGTTTACATTAGTTTATGCTGTGAAATTTATGGTCAGTTAGTTGGTAGAAAAGTAGAACTCTTCAACCTACTTAGAAAAATACATACATTATTTAATTTGTACACAGTTTATTTACCTCAAGTTCCCGATAAGCGAAGAGATCTCATAGTTATCCCCTGGGAGTGCAAGCACATACATAGTTGAACAATTAAGATATTCTCTCCCCTTACATCTAACTAAATTGCGCGCATGTCATCGCAAAATGCTCTGATCCCCAAGCGACTCATAAATATGCATGTGCTAGGAAATCTCACAGAGCAGGTTCAGATGCCTCGTCTTGCTTTACTCTATACAATGCGTGCCTGGAAGTGAATACCCTGTGGGAGGGTATGTATGACTAGGGATTGCATGTGTCTCATGGCTGATGGTTTAGGTATATTTAAGTGATTTGTTTTGGCTTTATTGATTTATGTTTATTATGAATTTATTTGCATGCAGGTCTATGCCCAAAAGTATGCTACGGGCTAGGCTTACACATAATTTGATTATGATATGTCAGAAATGTCATGATTTTTATTGATCTTTCGTTGATAAATGTGTGTGCAATGCTTATGATTCAATTAATAATAATTAAAAATATAATATAAATATTATAAATGAAAATCAAATATATTTTTACGGAGGAATTTCTTCTCAGGATTTCTACGTTTGGAAAAAAATCTGAAATTAATTCTCAACATTTCGATTCCTTTTCTGTGCTTGTGTTCTTTATTTGTAATCTACGAATCTACAAAGAAACTCCAATATGTTATTAATAATAATTAAAAAGTATCCCATATTCAATTTATTATGTACTGCGCCCTACAAGATCTATTGTACCCCTCTTGAGCTTAAGGCTCCTTTATCAGTCCAGTGATTTTTCCCTGGCTAATTGAGCTTATCTCTGGTTTCGAAAAGGAGCTTTCTTTCCCGTATACAAAAATAATTACATAATAATCATAAAATATATTTAAATTTGTTAACAAATATTTAATTAATCTAGTCAGTAATTCTTTTTTCTTCCCTCAAATTTTAAAAATTCACAAAAAAAACTTAAAAATTATTGTCTATATCTCATTCCACTTCCAATACATCATTGTACCACTGTGCCTTTAGGATGCAACATTATAATTTGTTTACGAAAACATAAATATGGCTTCGATTTTGCATTTCGCATTCATCGATATCATCGAACGTGTCGTTAATTGTTCGATTGCCTCGAGGCGCGGGTATTAAAAAGTCGGTGGAACGATTTAAGACTTCCATACTTGTTTCGCCTGCTGCCGCGTTGTTGCTGTTGTTGCTATTGCTGTTGTTGTTGTTGTTGTTGTTGTAGCATGCAAGCGAGCAATTAGATCGCAGAGGCCCCCAATGCAATTGTTGTTGTTGTTGTTGCAACCATTCTATTATTTTGTTAAACGAATCGAACTGAAAACGCACGAATCACAGCAAAGACGCAAAGGCGTCAACAAGTTACGTTCAGGCTGCGATCGCATGTGCCTCAGTATGTGTGTGTCGCTCTCTCTCTATGTGTGTGTGTGTGTGTGCGTGCAATCAACTGGTTTCAGCCAAATTCCGAGTTTTAATTTCAACGACGTACAAACGGCAGCAGCAGCAGCAGCAGCAGCAGCAACGGCAGCGACGGCGACGCTTCTGGGGGTTCACTTCGATAACAACAACGTCGCTGCCTCTGCCGCTGTCTCAGTTAGCTGCGCTGCCAACGTCAAATTCAACTACTATCGATAGCCAGTCTACGGTCTTCGCTCTCTCGCCGTGCCGTCGCCGTCGCTGCCAACGCATTCTCTCTCCCTCTCTTTCTCTTCGACAGAGTTAAGTTCAGTTCTCGATTGTCGCTCATTCGATGCGGTCGTGGTGCAGAGTCGCAAAATACAAAAGTTCGTTAAGTTTTTATATACCAGAATTTCCCAGCAATTCTTCAAAGAAGAGTTCAGAAAAGAGCGGGCGCGGCGCGTCTAGCAATTAATTTTCTTCTCGGGTTCGCGAGCTAAAAAACGAGACACACGCATCCCGAGACTAATTACAACGTCGCGAGTCGCGAGTCTCCGAGTTGAGTGTGTGCAAATTGAAGTCTTAAGGTAATGCCCATTTACGGTGCCTGCCACCCGTTCCCGTGCCGGTCTTGGTAGTCTCTCGGTCTCCCGGTCCCATGTGTGCACTTTCTGTCCAAATTGGCGTTTTAATTAAATGCCAGGCTTGCCAAGTCTCTGACAGCTCCATGACAGTCATGTGACATGGAAACGCAGAAGCCGCCGCAGCTGTCAAACGGTTTCTCAATTCTCGATTCTCGATTCATAATCGAAATCGTTAGACACGCTGCCGCGTAACGCGTAACGGGGCGGCGCATGCGCTTTGTGTGGCCTGTGGCACGATGCCTGGATCTCAGATAGCACAACGATCCAGTTCCAGATCTTGATCTGGTTCTATTTCCTGTGCGTGTGCTCCACATGATTTCATGGCATTTTGATGGGCTGCTACGCGTATTTCTAATGCTTATGACGGAAATGCCGCAAATGTGTGTGGCTCAATAAGTGTGTGGCAGTGTGTGTGTGTCAGTGTGTGAGTGTATAATATCTGTATTGTGTGTGTATGTGTCTGTGGGGCTCTATAAACAAATCACATGGCGTTGTTAACAAGTGTAATGGAAAGTTGAAATCACTCTATTTGGCAGAGAAAGATATATATAGAGAGAGAAAGAAATATAGAGAGTTGGAGAGAGAGGGGTGAAGACGGTTGTTGAGGTAGAGCAAAAAGCGAAACAGTTCTGAATTGTTGAAAAATTCTCGTTTCGCTATGGAAATTATTTGCTTTAATTGAGATTTTATGGCGTTTTTATTTATGCAAAATAATTTTATTTGTTTTGTCTGGAATAATTTCGAAATACTTCTCTTGAAAATGTTTCAATTGCAATTATTCAGCTTACATTAAATGTACAATGTTTTTGTGTTTAACTGCTTGTTTTTTAATATTTCAGATTAATTTCTTCATTGGAATTAACTTTTGGGTATATATCATTGTTTTGTTGCTTGTTTCTTTGAGTTAAACTGAAGTTATAAGATTGAAAGAAATTTAAAGAAGTTTTTATCTTTAATGCTGTTTAAAAACCTCTTCTTCAAATTGATTTAAGAACCATCGTCTTCTATACTTCAAAATTAGTTAAATTGAACTGTAACTGAAGTTATATGAAGAATTACTGTTCTAAGATCTTCAAAATAAGATTCGAACTGTTTTTTAAGTTAAGCTTTGCACACTGATTCCATCGTAACAATTAAAAGAGATCAATTTTTTTTGTATATCTTTAAATCTTTTAATCGCTGCACGCCTCTTCTGCTTCCACTTTAACCGGAACTTGCATTTAAAACAAGCCACTTTTTTCCAGAACTTTCCCAACTTTGACATTTTCCAAGCTTTCTTTTGCTCTTCTTCGTCTTCTTCACGCGACTTCCTACACAGTTATTAAGTGCCCTAGCCTTGGCATTCCATTGCCATTCATTACCTTACATTCAAAACACATTTGTTTTCAACCTTCCTACCTCCCTCCCTTTCTCTCTCTCTCTCTCTTTCTCTCTTTCCCTCCCTCTTTCCTTGTCTCTCGTGCGCCATGTCAACCCCTTGAACCGCCCCAAACCCAACCGAATCCAAACTAATTCCGCACTTGTTTCACATTTCGCTTTTCGCTTTGGGGTTTTTCGCTTCTGTTTTCTCTCTCTCGATATGCTGTTTTTTGTTCAGCCTGTTTAACTGTTTTTTACGTACAGTTTTGTATTTGTTGTCCCGCTGTGCGAAGGTTTTTAATTGATCGAACGTGCGCTTCATGCCAATTGCCCGACGACCGAGTTGATTTTCGCCATTAAAAAGCGTCGCCATAGTTAGAAGAAAGAGAGAGAGGGGGCAAGAGGCATGTGTGTGTGTTGTGTGTGTGAAGGGGGAGGATCGAGTGAGCTTATAGCAAATTGTTGTGCAAATCGTATCGTATCGACCATGGCTAACTAACCAAACCAACCAACCAACTAGTTAATACCCGCTGTCTTTTTTTGCCTCTTATCATACGATCAGTATGTTGCCTTCGCAGGCCGCCTGCGATCGATCGATCTTGTGTGAACGTGTCGCCGCCACTAATGAGTGCAGAGTCGCAAAACCTAACGATAAAATAACAAATGAAACACAGACATTACAACGATGACTTTGGCAAACATAAATCACACTCGTGTGATCTCTCGGGGTTATTCGACTTGTGATCTTGTTGTCATTCGGGTCAATCGGGTACTCTGCCAATAAGTCACTGAGTTGACGACATTACGCTTAACGTTTAATTACAATTTTATGGCACACACATAAAATGTGTTGAGAAATGCTTAAAAATAACTTGAATAATTGCACGCTCTATGAAGTGGTATAGTTGTATACTATATATAGACAGCGCTGCCTCGATCAATTTCATTTTTTAAGTGTCAAAAATTGGGAGGGTGCTGTTGCGAGGGTTTGACTTGAAGGCACCCTGTAGGAATGTCAGATATTGTTTTAAATATGAGTAATGTGAGGAATTATTGTTTCAATTTCTTGTATGAAACTTTAGGAAGAGGGTTCTTCAAGGGATCTTAATATATAATTAGTTTGAAAATGTTTTAGAATTCTTTCATCAAAGCTTTAAAGTGAAATAAACTTTGGCGATCGATCTACAATAATTGGTTAGGTACTTACTTATTTAAGTGAGCTTCAAAGGTCAAATCGACCTATAGGTACTAACTTATTTGTATGATCTATGCGTCGAATCAATCGATCAATCGCTATAAAAAGCTTACTTCAGTTATAAGCTTGGATTAATGATATTTACAGAATTAATTAATCAACCTATAGGTTGTTACTAATTAAAGTGAGCCTTAGGTCAATTAGGTCAATTTGACCTTTATGCTTAATATCATATTTAATATGTTCTACTCTGTCTTAAAGAATTCAGCTTTGTAGTCAACTACTTCATTTCAAGTCAGCCTTATATAGTTTCCCAAACCGATTTGTAGCACACTCGATAATCGATCTGTTTATATCTCTTGCACTTCTCCCCCACAAAGTCAAAAAAATCCGCCTCATTCTTGTTTTCCAGTTGTCTCTACTCTGGTATTTCTCTCATGTTGCGAATGTTTTGTGAGTGCTGCGAATGAATATGAGTGTGAGTGTGAATGTTCACAACGCTTCGGTTCGAGTTGAAATTGAATGATTGCCTTGAGTTGAGGAAACGCAGACAAATCAACAAACAAACAATGAGACAGCGAGACATGCGGGACATTCAGACACTTGACAATTATTGAGACCTATAATTATAGCATTCTATATGGAGAAAGAAAGAGTATAGCAGACACACACACATAAACACACACACACACACAGCTGTATATGGGCACCCGTTATGGAATCGACATAACTTTCAATTGATGTCTCAATTCGATCAACTCGACTGGAAAGAGAGAGAATGGGAAACAGAAATGCGACAAACAGATCAGAGAATGCGACAGTTCGGAAGAACTCAACAAGGAGTAGCCCCCACACACACTGGCACACAGACACACTCGCACACACACACACACACTCCCAGTAGGCCCGGCTAACTGCTTAATTATGTTTAAATGATTCGAATGAGCTGCATTTTTGACATGCCGCATACGTTGCTCAGTCTGTCTCTGTCTCAGTTTATACATATGCATAAGTGTGGGTATTAATGAGTGTGTTTGTGTGTGTCTGTGTGTGTATCTTGTCGCTAACTTGTTGACTGACAGCTGAGACAGTTTGTTGCGATCAAATCATGCATGTCGCATGCATTTAGATGTCTTGTGGCATTTTGTTTGCTGTCTCTTTTGATTAGCAAATGATGATGATGATGACGATGACGATCACGATCATCGATGATAATGATGATGATAATAATGATGATGATGATGGCAATCAGGAAGCTATGTCAATTGTCTAGAAGTTGCGGCAAAGTTATTGTTGCAATTGAGTTTTGGACACAATTCCAAATTGAACGCCTTATAAAGTAAATAATAACATATAATGGAAGTAAAGAATGTTGCAGGCAATTTTAGAAACTTTTTAGAGCAGGAAATGTGCGAAAAGTTTCAGATATTTATTTAGAGTGCTGACTGGGAATGTTTTGCAACTAATAGAAAAAGAATAAAATAAAATAAAGTTGTTTAAAGGTTTCTCAACTCGTTTTTACAATATTATATAAAAAATTAAATAAAGTTAATTGAAGGTTTCTCAGCTCTTTCTGCCTGCCCATTACTTTGTAAATTTGTTATAATGCTACAATGAGAGCTCTAATTAAAATATATATATAAACTTGTACTAATCTCTTTGCGATCTTTTCACGTAGTCGTTAATGCTTACTAAATAGTTCCTTGTTTCCAGTTTTATTTGTTTCTATTTCCTTAGTCGAATTTTGTTTTGTTGTTTCGAAAATACACTCAACAACAGGCTGATCAATAAAGTGAATCATTCGGAAATCAAATGGGTTACTCATTAAACTAGCTAACAAAGTTTTCCTCCAACCAATTGTTTATGTAAATTAGTTCTAATTAGTTGGCAACTTAATTTGGAAAGAAGGAAAGAGAGTTCCGTTGAAGAAAGTGTGTAAAGACTAAGTAAAATACGCCATAATTAAAGACTAAATGTAAGACTGTGCTGTATCAAATAACACTTTGAATAACAAGTACAGTAAAATTTCCGCTGCACACACACACAAACACACACAGAGTGATCTTCACGACAGGTTATATGACTTGTAAACATTGCTAATCTCGGCACGAATCCACGAGTCAAACTAACATACACAACCCAATATGGTTGGTTGGCGACATATGCTCAAAGCCGCAGGTCAATATAATGCTTATTTCTATATATACAAACTGAATACGATGGCTTAGGAGGGATCTGTATGTGTGTGCGCTTATCAGTGGCATGAATGAACTCACGATCGATTGATGTTAATACCCTCGATTGGGTAGCACGTTGACATTCCAAGGCGCCTTCCACATTTTATTGACGAAGCAATATGCAAAAGCGGATCGAATCGAATCGAATTCAATCGAGAAAGAGAAGCAGCTTCACATTTATACATATATTGTACATATGTAAATGTTTTCATAATACTAATTAAAGTTAAGAACCTGTTTGCATTGCTTCACAGACACTGGAAGCGCGCATCAGTTAAGCGACAATAAAAGTATAAAATCATTTAAAATATTACGTATACGTAACGCGTTCTACCCGAAGCGTCGATTGCTCTTTCATTTCCATCGCTGTTTGATTATTTATGTGCTCGAGATGAAAACAAATTGCACGCGTAATTGCGCTTAAGTGGCCCAAAGCTGCCACACACCACAAGTTGCCCCTGCAACATATCACGATCACGATCGAAGCATTTCCAATATGTATTTCTTTGAGTGGTCTATCAATTGTTCTATAAATAAACTCAGCAATATCTATCGAACGTTTTGTGTCAATTGTTTTAATTTGTTATTCGTCGCCTTCGTCATCGTTTTGTTTTCGTTGTCACTATTTGCCAACACTCTTTTTTCTCTCTTCCTCTCTTTTTTTTTAACTGGCAAATTTTGCGCCCAATTACGCGCTGTAATTGCCCCTACTGACCGGCAAGGGGCCTCCCCCATGGCCAATTCCCATTGTTGTTTGGCTTTGCTGTTGTTGCTATTCGTTTTTTTTCTGTATTTTTTCGTTTTTTATCTCTTTGTATTCGCATTGTGCGAAAGTGTTGTTAGCTTGGCATACAAATCGATCGTTAATCCGCGCTGTGCGCTCATAAAAATGCTAATTAACTTTTAATACGATCGTTTGGCAAAGTTGTTTGGCTTCAAATGATCGATCATTTCTTAATTTCAA
Organism: Zaprionus gabonicus; assembly: GCA_018903695.1. Taxonomy (NCBI): domain Eukaryota; kingdom Metazoa; phylum Arthropoda; class Insecta; order Diptera; family Drosophilidae; genus Zaprionus; species Zaprionus gabonicus. Next base: position 17,169,573 of record JAEIFO010001553.1, read on the forward strand.
ACGATAACAAATAGCCAATAGAGAAAATAAATATGTCATTTGCAGCAGAGCAGAAGATTGCCGTTGATCGTTGCCGATCAAGTTTTATATTTAGCAACGCTTTGTGCTCTAAATAAATTAAATAAATTCGTAAGGAACTTATCTTTATAAGTTATAGAAGATTGTGCTATAAATTATCCAGAGGATCAGTGAAGATCAGGCAAACTCATTGGCATTAGTGAAAGTAAAGCGATCAATGGCAAATAGAGAGATAAATACACATGTTCTTGCTGTTGAAATGATCATCGTTGACCGTTACCAGATGAATTGATCAGAGTAGATCGTTTGCATGACCGTTTAATCAGATTGATAATAAATGTTCAATTAAACAACACTAAGGTATAATTAATGTAGAAGATACGATCACTTAGCGCGATCGGTTTGTGTGATCGTGTCTTCAAGTTGTTGTCAAGGCAAAATCAAAACAATCATTTAGCTGAAGTTGAAGAGCAACTGTCTTAGGAACGATCTTCGGTTTGTGCCAAGTGGCAACGATCAGTTTAGTTCTACACCCACGCCTGCACAAAACTGAACTTAACTTTTGCATATGAGTTTATTAGACTCGAAAGATCATATAAAGTTTGCATATATTGCCTTGGTTAGAGTCTTCAGGTGATCTTCACGTTCTTCTTTTGCTGATCTCGCTTGGCTTGCTCTACTTGTGGATCGTAACAAATTTGTGTGTCTCTGTTGTTTTGCTTCTTTGGCTTCGTCTCAGTTCAACCCGATCGTTCTTCATAATATCGTTTCTTCAATTGCTACCAGCCCACTCGAAGATCGTAGATTCTTTTGGCTTCTCGTAAAACCTGATTGCTAATCGTTTATAGCTCGCCTTTTTGTGGTCTTAAGTTTGCTTAGTTTATTTTTAGCTTTTCATTTCATTTGGAATTGAATTATTGTCTAAACGTAGCCAAAAACAACAAGTGTAAGAGAGAGAGAGAGAGAAAGAGAAAGAGAAGGAGAGAGAGATAAATATGTCAAGAGTTGTTTGTGCCAGTTCTGGCTTGGGATTCATTAGATTCATTGGAACATACGCAAAACGAGAATTTAGATACCAGAAAACCCGTAAAAAGACACCAAAAATTCTTATCGTGAATGAAGGCGTGGCCGTCGTTTAGAAGCGATAGACAAGCGCCTGTCGACTGCCTTCTCCCCCCCCCCCCCTCTCAGCGAGGTTTGAGACATACGAAAAGCCGCCAAGTCATGTAATGCTTGTGTATCTATAAGAATGCCCTGTTTTGTGAAAAGCTCGAGTGGGGTATATGGAATGAGAGTGGAGTGGAAATTAAATATAGACATAGATAGAGAATTAGTTTAAAAAAATAAAAGATAAACCAGTTCTGATTTTAAAGATATTTAAAAGAAGATCTAAAATTAGTTAGTAGCCAAAAGAATAAAGATTATTAAACTAAACTATTGTATATATATACATATATACAAACTATTAAACCCCTTTAATATATACATCAGATAAATCAATTTATAACCTATTTAAAAATATATTTTTATTTTGTTTTATTTATCTTACGGTTCTAGAGAAGATCAATGAGTAAAGATCATAATATTTATTTTGTTTTCTTTATTATTTCTAGGGTGTTCCGTGACCCTACCTCTTTTATATTAAGTCTTGTCTCTTTTAGCGCAGTTAGCTGGCCTAAAATATGCGATATACGATAAGCTGGCAATGTATTTTTTTTTCGGGGACTGGCAACTGGAAATAGTTGCTAATTTGTGTGGGTCGGCATTTAGCACGTTTAAAGACCCCACGATTGTTCAGCCTATCAATTACGTTAGCCCAAAGTAATTGAAACGCATTGCAAGCGACAAATTGAAGGCAACTCAATTAACAAGTTCCAAGTTCCAACTGGAAGACCATATAATCTTCTGGCATGACTGTAAATCAGCAGGGAATGCCGTGTTGATTAGTCGGCGATAAGATTCTAGCTTGTTGTGGAAAAAGTTGCCAAGTAAAAAGTTTCCGATTTGAATAAAGTTTAGTTGTGATTTAATACACTTGCTGAGGGTAGATTCCATTGGGGATCTTCCACCTTATAGGGTATATATATTCTTTATTAGTGTGTAGTACAAAGTTATCATAATGGAACTTGTAATACTTGTTTCCCATTGCTGTACGTTGTAAATCAGATGTAATGAAACTGTTCTGAGCGATATATCGTATAGTTGTCATAGAAACTAACGATATAACTCTGCTAGTTTTGAAGATACCTCAATGAAACTCGTCATGTGTTTCATTTAATTTATTTAAATCATGTTCTTCAAGCTTCAGTAAAATCAGACTACTATAACATATTGTTTTTTTAATAAATAGATAGCAATATGTTGGTTCTGAACGATATATCGTGTAATTATCATAGAAACTATCGACGGAACTTCATTAATTTTGAAGATATTCCATACAAATTCGGCATGAGCTTCAGCAAAATTGTTTATAGATAAATAGGTCGGAATCAGTCGATTCTGAACGATATATCGTTTATTTATCATAGAAACTATCGACAGAACTTTGTTAATTTTGAAGATATTCCAATGAAACTTGCCATGTGTTTCATTTAATATTTTTATAGCATGTTCTACAAGTTTCAGCAAAATTGGAATACTATAACATATAGATAATATAGCAATAATCAGCTAAATTTTGTTGCTCTTTCATAATTAAAACAATCGATCAGGTTTACAATACTTTTAATGCTTTATATCTTTATTTAACATTCTGTTCTGTTTATTTAATTTTTAGTTCACCATTTTCTTTAACTTCTATTTACTTCTTTTATTATTTTATTTATTTAATTTCTTTATTTTCTTTTCTTATTTTTTCAGGGCTTCCTTTAATCGATTGAGCAAATTCCACGTGGCGGCGGTTACCATAGTAAGCCGCCTGGATGCGTTTTTGCTTTGATCGGCTGTGCTTTGCCACAAAGCGGCCAGCCAGCAATACAAACAACAGCAGCGGCAACAACAACAGTAGCAACAGCAGCAATAACAACAACATCAATACAAATCCTCAAAGCATCAATGAGCCGTGCAGCAGCAGTAACAGCAACAGCAACACTAATCGCACCAATACAACAACAAATGCACCAACAGCAACAACAACACCGCCAACAATCTATGCCGAGTATCAAAAGTTGCAACCGGCGATAATCAGGCGCAGCGACGACACTGAGGCCAAACCGCCGGACATAGCAGAGAGCCGGAGAGAGCAGACAGCAATAGGAACAGCAGCAGCAGCAACAACAATAGCAGCAGCAACAACAACAGCAGCAACATCTACTCGGCAGGCAAACGAAGCATCGCCTCCTCAACCGTCGCCGGCATTGGCTGCCCTCTTGTGCCGCTATCGGCGACACAGCAGCGCCGAAGATCATCAGCGCACGTATTCGAATTCGAATTCGAAAACGACACGAACTGATTCGAATCTAGCGACGAGCGCGAAATTGAGAAAAGCGATCAGTATGCAGCAGGAACCGAATGCCAACTATCAGTTTCAGCCCGACCTGGGTCTGGTGAACATCGTCAACAACAACACCAACAACAGCAACAACAACGGTGTTGCTGTTAGCAACAACAACAGTAATATCAACAGCAACACAAACGCTTACAGCAACAGCACTAGCAACAACAACAACAATAACGGAGGTGCTGCTGCTGGTGGCATTGTGACCCTGCCCGCTGCCAACAGCATTGGTCTGCTCGGACTGGAGCATACTGCGGCCGGGCTGCGTTACATTCCGGCACCGCCGCAGCCCTGTCACTCGGATGTGCTCACCCACACACTGATCTACGGCACACCACCGTCGGGTACGCCGCAACAGTTGCACACAGATCCGCGTAGTTTGTTGCACCAGCAGGAATTGCAGTTGCAGCAACGTTATCAGCAACTGCAACAGTTGCAGGCACAAACACAGGGTGTCTACACGGCATCGGGTAGTCCTGTACCGGTGCTGTATCAACCCACGCCCACCAGTCAACCCGTGGCCATACCAGGCACGTGTCACTCGCCGCAGCTGCCACTGCAGCAACAGCAACAGTTGCAGCAACAGCAACAACTGCATCAACAGCTGCAACAACAGCAGCAGCAACATCAGCAGCAACAGCTGCAGCAGCAGCAACAACAATTGCAACAGCAGCAACAGCAACAGTTGCAACAATTGCAACAACAACAGCAGCAACAGCCGCCCAACTCGTTGGCTTTGGCTCAACAAATGCAGGGATTACGCATTTCCGGTTGCCCTCTGCCAGGCAGCCCCTGCTCGGCGACGCCCTCACCCGTTGGCATGATCGATCCACAGATAACATATGTGGCTGCAACGCCGCAGGAGGAACGTTTCATACAGATCATACAGGCCAAGGAGCTGAAGATCCAAGAGATGCAACGTGCGCTGCAATTCAAGGATAATGAAATTGCCGAGCTGCGATCGCATCTGGATAAGTTCCAGAGTGTCTTCCCGTTCAGTCGCAGCAGTGCAGCCGGCCATGCTGGTGCTGGTGCAGGTAGTGGAGGAGGAGGAGGTGCTGCTGGTGGAGGAGGAGCTGCTGCCGGTGGTAGTGGACCCAATTCGGCATCAGGTGCCACACGCAAGTCGGGACAAACGTTTCAGCGACAGCGTGCACAGGGTATCTCTGCGGAGCCACAGAGTGAATCTTCAGTGCTGTTGGAGCATGTCAGTTTTCCCAAATACGAGAAGGATGAGCGGTAAGTGAGGGAGAAAGGGAAGGAGAGTAGATAGTAGATAATGTATACTGTGCAATATATGTATATATATAATATATACTGTAATATATATACATATATAATATATACTGTACTTTATGGTGTACATTTCCAGTACATTGCAATTTTGGAATGTTCTCAACAAATATATTTTGAATATATATCTATTTGAGAAAAAGAAATGATATTTCGGTAGAGTTTAAATAGAATCGGTGTAAATGGGATGAGTGTATAATGTAATATAGTCACATCAAATCATATAAAATATATATCGTTTAGGCATCCAAAGTTTAGGAAATTCCAGGCAAGATTTGAAAATTTTCGTGTTTAGAGAAATAAATAAAATAAAGTTTGTATCTGTGAAGTAAATATGTTGAGTATATAATATCGCTTAGACTCATATTGTTTCCATATTACTATAGATAACTATAGAGTTAGGAACTCCGCGACCGCAAGAGCAGACGTGTTTAATAAATCCCTGAAGACGGTTATCGCAGTGTAACCAAAATATATTGGAAAGAATCAAATAAATTAAAAACAAATTGTTATTATTTTGTACCTCGATCTCGAGCCAGCTACAATGAGTATGAGATAAATCTAATGAATATAAATTTTGGGATGTTTTAAGAGAATTTTTGAAAAGCTTTGTTTTAAGGGTAAACCAAAGAAAAGTTTTTATAGAATTAAAATAATGTTGTAAATTTTGTATATAATAGAGTCAATTGGAATTATAAACTAAGCGATTTGTGGTATATATTTAGGGAAATTTAACAGGTATCCACTTAACTAGACCTAGACCTTTAAAGAGAGTTCACTAATAGTGTAAATTGAATTTTTTGGGATGTTCCAGAGAACATATGCCGGACTGCGATACCATAGTAAACCAATGCAAATATTCATTGAATATTCTTAAAAATTAGATAACATTAAATGTGTTTGTACAATATTTATATATACTCATATAAATGGATTGCGATTTCCATAGAATTTTGATAATTGCCTGAAATTAACGTTACTTTGATTGGAAATTTATGAGTTTATGAGCAGTGACTCAAGTTATTGTACACTAGATAATTTTCATTTGTATATTTGTTGCTTTAAATGTTATGAAATGGATTGTTAAAGGTTTATAAAGAATAAATATTCTTAACAGGCGATAAGTTCTTTCCATTTTTGTTCAACTTCAGTTGCTGAGCAATCAATCATGTCAATTTCTTGAAGATAGGTTAGTTCTTAATATTGGCCATATTTTATTCATATACATTCATTTGCTTATATGCCACCACTCATTAGTCTCGAGAGACATTGAAATTTGGAACACTTGCTGATTAAATCGAGTAAAAGATCAGCAAGAACCCACATGCGCCCATCGTCAGAGTTAGCTGTTAGATTAGCCGCGCATTATGACTATATTTATATATAGATCACAGACTTGAATATAAATATACTATGTAGATGTGTGTAGTCTATGCATACAATATATACATATATAGCTTTGGCGATAATGATCGTCATTAGCGTTATATGAAGGCGATCTTAATCAATATCAGCATCAGTCGACTGCGGCGCGTTTTGCCTTTCGACAGTCCCAAAAGGCGTTTATTAAAATTTGTGCTGACAGTTCTGGGCGGGTTCCCTTATCCCAAAACCACAAATCACAAATGAAATGGCCTTGGACAGTGTCATATACCATACATTTCTGTTTCCCATATTGTACAGAGAGAGAGACAGTGCCAAATGGGGCACAGAACATCGACGACGATTTCATTGCGTCATGTGGCAGCCAATTTTTCATCTATTTCTATTTTTTAACTAAAAGAGAAAATAGATGAGATTGCTGAATTCAAAATTGTAGAAAGGTGCGAAAGTGAAAACAAACAAAGATTGTACGAATATTGTATATCCTATTGTACAATCGACATAATATACAAATATATATTTTATTGCTTGGCTCGTAAAACAAATAGAAAAGTATTCGAACTCAGGATCGTAAATTCATATATACGATATTTGCAGATATATAGATCATGTGTGTGTCTGGCAAAGTTCATTGTCTAGTGATAATACCCCGCCCCAAGGCTGTGCAAATGTGTGTGTGAAAATGCGTGGGTGTTTTCTTTTTTTTTTATAGCCGATCTGAACTGATCTGTCGGGCTTACGATTTTCACACTTTGTGCCTCATGCTGCTCGATTTCACTGGCCAGATCTGGTCGAGATCATCTGGTATTTTGCACTTTTTTGTTTTCCTTCTTTCCGTTTGTTTGTGTGTGTGTGTGTGTGTGGGGGGTGGAAACATAAAAAACATAAATATTTAGATATTTTTTTTTTGGTTTCCCCGCTAGATATTTCCTGCTGGCAAATGAGCAAATTATTCTATGGGGCGACACGCGCACTCAATTGGCTGTCAATGATCGGTGTAGTTTGCCAGATATCATCATCTATGGCGATGGGATGAGGAAGGGAATCAGCAGGCGTCTTTGAACTTGTCTGTCTTCTGTGACGTAGTTGTCGCTGAGGTTGTGAGTGACATTTGTCAAAGGGTTGGGCTGTTTGATAAGAAACATTATTATTATGGACTTGAGTATGGGTAAGCTTGTTAGATATGTTTGGGAATGTTTGCGTTCTTAAGGAAGAAGAATATCTGTTGAGTTGATGGTGATTAAGTAATTTATATGGGTGAATTTTGTTGAGGGAGTACATCAACGTAATTTGATTTTTGTTTCAATTTTATCATACATTGAAAAGAGTTCAAGAAGAGTATATTTGTCTGTCTGTGTGTCTGTACGTATATGTTTGTATGACTATCTGTCCATATGACTGTATGTCTATGTGTCTGTATGTCTGCCAGTCTTCTTTCTGTCTGTCGGTCCGCCTGTCCGTTTGTCTGTATGTATCTCTGTCTGTATGTCTGTCTGTCTATCTATCTATCTGTCTGTCTGTACGCCTGTCTGTCTGGATGTCTGTATGTCTGTATGTCTGTATGTCTGTTTGTCTGTCTGTATGTCTGTATGTCTGTCTGTATGTCGGCCTGTATGTATGTATGTCTGTATGTCAGTGTGTCTGTTTGTCTGTATGTTTATCTGTCTACATGCCTGTGTGTTCGTATGTCTGTTTGTCTGTCTGTCGTATGCCTGTCTGTCCGGTTGTCAGAACTTACCGAGCTCAGTTATTATAAAAGCTAGAGACACCAAATTTGGCATGAATATTCTGTGTAACCAAACACAGCTAAGGTTTATTTCAAATGTTATTGCCACACCTACCGCCCATGCTAATCGATAGTTTTCGATTATTATTCATCATATTTGAGGCTCAAAATACATACAGATTAATACTATATACACTTCTGTTCTTATTTTTCTTTCGATAAACTTTCCCTGCCTCAAACCTATACTAATCTTTTAGTTATTTAATGGGTATTGAGAACAGCTCTTTTTTTTTTTGGCTATTTTCCACTTTAAGCTCAATTTATGAATATTTCAGATCGCATAATTCGGCAATCTTATCGACGTAACCTTCTTACTATTTTATTGCATTTGCATTCTTCGATCGGCGACTTTATCCATGTTTCTGTGTGACAAATTTGCATTTGGCATTAAATAATGCGGCAAATTTGTTAGCTCTGCAAGGCAATTTATGCGGCTTTTCGGCCAAAAAACTGCTGACACAATCAGTGAAAATCGCGGCAAATTGAAATCCGACTTGGAACGTGCGTTGTCCACGGCTTAGACGCCGAGAGAGGCAGTTGTGGGCGGTGCAAGAGAGGAGGGTACCCAGTTGACCAGTTGCACAGTTGACCAACTCTACATATCGCTGACTGCGATCTATGTTGGCGGGTAGCGTTGTGTCTCGTTGTGTGTCGTGTGTGTGTGTGTGCAACAGGACATTTTTTGACACTTGCATGGCATAAATCAAAAGCGCCGTAGGCCTCTCTCATGCTACGTGCCACATGTGGCAACACACCCTCCTCTTTGCGAAGTCTCTTGGCGTCTCTTGGCGTCTTTCAGCGGGGCCATCTAATAAATAAGGCCTGCAAATTGTGCGAAATTGTGTCGTGCGTCGATTGCCAGCGGGTTGCCTGAGAACTTGCTATAAAACTATCATATAAGAGGGAATTTCTTACCGTTAGGTAACCCAGCTAATTGCAGAATGAGCTCTTGCCGTACTTTAATCACGACTTGTTTTATGGGAAACTCATTCGGGCAGTAATTAATATAAATAGTTTAATTATCAGAGGGTGCACTCGGAAAGCTTTTATATTTTATCTATGCATATTTGAGTTTATTCTTTTAACGTTCTCTTGGCAGTTTCCATGTCTATAATCTATATCTAGCTCTATATATATGTGGTTGATAACCTATTAACTATAAATAGCTTCCCATTAAATTCCAATTAGTCAACAAACTCATATTTGTTTTGTTTATTTTTATGGCAAACATTTGCCAAATATTTATAGCTATATTTTGAGATTAAAGATCATTAGTATTGTAGATTTAAATATTTTTGTGGCAATAAAATGTGTCTATATAGTCGACAAAAGTCTTGAATATATAATATGAAGACAATTTGAAAAACATTCCATGAATATTTGGAATTTGAAGGTTCTCAGCAGCCCTATGGTATGCTATAGTTTTTTTATTATTCGATTTTAGGTGATCTTTAAACTTTTTGAGAAACATCTTCTATTATTTTAATTAAAATTGTGAAATGAAGTACAATTTTTGATTGATGAATACTTAATGTATTATATTTTATTTTATTTATTACACAAAAAAATTTGCTGTCAAGTTTTGACTACCTAATACGACTCATAAGTAATCTCGGAGATGTAACAACACTGAATACTCGTGTAAAAAAAATCATAAATCTATGCCAAATAAATTACAACATACATTAAAGGCAACTTCACAAGTAACCATAAAGTACTCATAATCCACAAGTGATTCACAAGTCGTTCACAATCTTTATGAACTTACCCATAGATCATGCGTATCTGAGATGCCGTTAAAAGTCTCACCTGCCAGGTGTGTGTGTGTGTGCGTGGGGTGCTCCATAAATGTCTCTGTCTCAGTGTCTGGTTGCAGTTGAAGCTGCCACTTTGCATTATGCACTTTTGGCTGTCGCTAATGATCACTTTGCACTTTCAATTGCCAGAGTTGCCACGTTGTTGAGCCCATGGGAGAGACGCCGTCATAAGTTGCATATTTGAACTGCGATCTATGATCGCTTCAGGCAAAATGGGTATAGCATGCTGCGAATTGCTGGCGACGCCAAGGGGGGGAGGGAGGTTGCCGCCTTGGCACACATAAAATCGAAATTTACGCACAAATATAGTCATATAAATGGTTATAGCTTCCGACAGACTCGCAGACTCAACTGGAACGCCGCCAGATTGTCAGGCTGCCTGCTTGGCTGGCAGCACGCCCCGTAGGTCTAATTGAAGCTATTAATTGTTTCGACTTGCCTGCGGTGCTGCCACAGCACCAACCCCAGCATGAGTACGGTAGCCTCTCCTTGCTGGCCTGGCAAAAAGTTGCAGTGCTGCCACTGTCGCACCGTGGGCAACACAAATTGCACACTACACGCATTTTTCTGCGTGATAATTAACGCATATCAAATGTTCAAGTTTGAGCTGAGTGAGTGGCTATAAGAATACCCTGTGAAATGGTTAAATATTTAAAGGATATTTTTTATAATTTCTTGTAACGAGAGTAGGCAAGATTTGCATGAGTAAATTTTTATAACCAATTTAAATGCTTCATGCGTATATCATTATTCTTATTTTTAAATAGAATCTCAAGCATTTGATTCTTTTGTTTAAGACTACAGTTGCCCTAATGCCACATATAGTATCTTTAGCATATATAATATAAACAATTTTTCTTTTAATTAAATATAAATTGTGCAAAATGAGAATTATATACGTATCGTACAGCCTTTAAAGAATATGACAAGTAAGCATTGTGGGGGGGGGGGGGTTCTATATATTGGGTTGACCGAAAAGAAACCGGCGATCAAATGTATGGTTGTTTAGGGTATATTTAAATTCTCTCGACGCCCCGATTCGATTGACGCCTTGATAACGTCATCATGAACTGCACTTGGCCGACCTGAACGTGGCTTGCCTTTTCGGTCAACCCAATATTTCCATGTGAAATTTAGGATAAATATTCTTTAATACGAAATTATAAAATCTTCCTTTATATGATAGAAAAGGGAATAATATAAGTGTTATCTTTTGTTCTTTAATACGGAATTATAGAATCTTCCTTTATATAATAGAGAAGGCAATAAGAATATATGCCGAGGATCTTAATTATTATAATTGAAAAAAAATGAATCATAATTTAACGAATTTTATTAAATTTGCTCTAATTAAGATTCTTATTTTTTTGAGTCAAAATAAATAAACATTATTTAAGGTCAGTGGTCCATTCTTCTTCCAATCCATTCTTCTTGTTTTATATTGTATTATTCTATAAAATATATGAAATCATATGAAGTTAAAATGAACCTTCATCGTACTTTTATAAATGAGAACAGAATATAGGTATGAATATGTTATATTTGTTCTTATTCTTTGTATGATATCTTGAACGAGAACATTTATTCCTCTTAGCATTGCCTAGTGGGTAAACCTTAAAGTTAATAAAGAAGAAAAGGTATAATTACTGTCTTCTTTCTTTTGTTTGTAGATTAAAGTGAGGGCTTAGTACTGTCTAGTTAATCAACTAATTTACTACATTTCTACTACATTCACTTCTCTTCCCATTGCAACCAATATACCCCACTTGCATATCTTTCCACTGTCAAAGTTGGCTGCAACTTGTGGCGTTGGAACAACGCCGCGGGTGTTGCACCAACAGCAACACGAACAGGCACCGCATCGCTGGCACATCGTACGACAACGGCAACACCGTCGTCGCATGGCGTCGGGCGAACCCGTTTTCGGGGTGCCCAAAAAGAAATACCATACCGTGTCGGGGCGTTGAAATCTAATACGAATTTTTCTTGCGAAAATCCATAGAAAACATGAAGTTGAGGTGCTTGCTTCCTAGACCCGAGACTGCGACCTCGCATTGCAAATTTTCATATTTTAATTGTAGCTGCCAAACTGGCGCCGCAAGTTGCAAGTTGCAAGTTGGAGAGAAATTGGTGGCAACAGTAGTGTCACCTGTTGCCTGCCGCATCACAACGGAATGGGAATTGGAATTTCGAATTCGAATTTCGTCTCTATAAGTGGGAAGCTAACAAATTGCTTGACCGACCCGTCGACAGACGTTGCGCGTGCGTGTTACGCCCCCCGATCGTGCCCCAAGTTGTGGCTTTAATTAAACGATCGAGCCGAGGCTCGGTATGCGCTCGGCTTTGGCTCGATTCAGTTTGGTTTCGCTTGTCAAATTCGCTGACAGATAAAGCCATTTGACATTTACAGGCATTGGTAACATGGCAAGTACCGCCCTCTCCCCTTCGAATTTGTATTAATATCATATCGTATAAAAATTTGGATTTTATTTAACGTGCAACAACACGACATGTTGCTCGACGAGGCAGATAAAAGGCGATTTATATGTGTCAGTTGGGAAATTAATTGGGCTCCGTTGGTAATCGCGACTCATGGTTCATTTTAGTACCTAACCAATTGACCGTTTGCTACCAATTGCGGTATCTGCTACAAATTGTTGTTGCTGCCACATGTATCAAGTATATTTCATTTTCATTAATTTATCAATATCTTTTTTTCTGTTGCAGCTCCCGTGAACTTATCAAAGCGGCCATTTTGGATAATGACTTCATGAAGAACTTGGACTTGGCGCAAATACGTGAAATTGTTGATTGCATGTATCCGGTTAAGTATCCAGGCAAGAATTTGATCATCAAGGAGGGAGATGTGGGAAGCATTGTGTATGTTATGGAAGGTGAGTTGAAGTATCTTTTTATTTATTAGGGTGTCTTAAAAAATAAACAAGTGGTTCAGTTGATTCGTCAATTAGAGCAGGGAATCATAGAAGTTTTGTATTGCATTTGTTTCTGATTTTTGTTATAAATTATATGTAAGGAAATTTATTAAGACATAAATAGTATAAAGTGAAGAAATTTTTAAGTATGTACAACTAAATTATCTTAATTTATTCTCAGATTCAATCGTATAATTAAATTGATTATTATTTAATTGGTTCGAATGAAAAAAATCATTTGAATTCCATTAATCATTGAATGGAACTATTCAAATTTTAATTATATTATGTGTATAGTTTAACTTTTTTGATTTAATTTCTCTGTTAAGTTTTCTTTTGAATAATTCATTTTTAATTATGTACAAAATTAAAAAAGTGTTTGTTAAATAGTTGAATTATTTTCAAAATCAAATTAATATATCTTATTATATTGTTTAATTTTTGTGACAATTTGCTATTTTATTTCTATTCTATTTAGTTTATCAGATTTTATTATTTTTTTGTTTCAAGTTTATTTACACATTTATTTTATTTTATTTAAAACCTATTACATTTTTTTTTTTTAATTAAATATCAAAATATTCAAAAATCCATTTGAAAAACCGCTTCTAAGTATGCAATAATTGTTTTTCAATCAAACTCACTGCACTTTCTCAAGCCACCGCAAAGTATGCAATGGCAATCTAAAAAGCTAAAATTGCATACCAAACCTCCTCCCTCTCCTTGCCCCAACCACACCCCTTATATGCCTGCCGCCCACAGACACACAGCACACAGCATCGTAGTTCCGTCTACCGATCGTGCAACTCGTTGTGGCAGATAAGCCACATGAGCGCACCTACTGCTGCCTGCCACACGCTGCACGTGCGCACCGTGCGGCGCCGCGACTTGAGGTTTTCAGTTTTTTTTTGGTCTTTGGTTTGAAATACAGTATAATTCGCTTAGCTGCCTCGAGTACTTTGCACAATGCCTCGATGCAGGTAACTTAAAAATGCAGCTAACTTAACTAACTAACTAACTTAACTAACTTCTATTCACACAAAAAAATGGAAAAATAATGCAGATATCTTGCCGATGCAGCTAACTATCGATGCAGCTAAGCGAATTATACTGTATATGTAATTCTCTCTTGAGTGTGCCCTCCCAGCAATGCACTCTGGTCGCACCCACACAGACAGAAATGTCATCGGGGCAGCTGCTCCCCAAGCGAATTTTTCTCGATTTTCCTTTCATTTTGGTTTGTCTGTTTCTCGCTCTGCTCTGCTCTGCTGCTGGGTGTGTTTGTCGCTCTGTCTAATTGTTGTTTTAAATAATTCGACTTCGGCGCAAGGCTTTTCTGTTTTGTACAATAGTTTCGCGTTGACTTTGCGCATTTTAATTGCGCGCTGGGCGACGGGCGACTAATTGCATTATATAGTCCGTAGTATACCCAATTATAATAAGCTGCAAAGGTGAGGCGAGCAAAAAAGCGAGACGTCGTTTCCTCATTAAGACAAAACCCCGTTGACGATGATGCATGCAACAGCAGCAACACCAGCAGCAGCAGCGACAGTTGGTGCTGCTTCCTTAAGCTGTGCCGTGCAACCTCCGCACTTGAAAGCCGGCTGCACTTGGGGCACAGCAACAACAACAACAACAGCAACAGCAGATGTCATGCTGCAGCTGTTGCCACAGGCAACCAATACACACTCGTTTTGGCTCTCCCACTCTCACTTGCCCTCTCTCTCTCTCCTTCTCTCTGAGAGCAACTTGATCTGTGCAACAGATGTGCCAAAATCATCGGTGTCGGCAATGTAGGCATATCAGGTACACTATATGAATGAAATGATAACCCCACTGTACATCCGTACACATGACCAAGTTTGACAAGTCAGCTTTAAAATATGAAAAGCTGTGATAACAAAAAGTACGTGTACGTATACGTTGAAATACTTTGATAAGGCCTTTGGTTATTGGAATGAAAAAAAAAGTGTTACTGATTAGAATAGAGGCCGCTGTATCAGCGCGCGTCGTCTGCGACGTCTGTGAGAGCATCACAACAAATAAGTTCGTCGTTGAATCGATTGGAAAGCACTCGTATAAATATAGAATACTTAAGCTAAACACGAGCCGAAAAAAATAACAAAACTAAGCATAAAAATAAAATTATATATGCTTTAGAAATTAATCAGAAGGTTGCGAATAATAGGGGTCTAATCATGGTCAAGGAAGTTCAATAAAACAATTTCTTATCAATCGTTCATTTGAGAATGGTTTGTATTTTGATGCTTTAATGTGTGGCATTTTTACTCTTGATATAAAGAGTTCTAAATAATATTGGAGTACGTTTTGCATGTGTTTTTTTTATTTTAATTTATCGTAGTGTTTTAGTTACAATTTGATACACAGCACAAATTTAGCATGGCTCAATGCAGGATATGAACAAGAATATTAGACAAGTACATAAGATATTTACAGAATGTGTTAATGTTAATTACTACAATTTGTGTATTACTATTGACTGTTTTAGTATTATTTTCTTTTATTTATTATTATTTTTGTATATTTTCTAATGTACGATTTGTGTTATGAATGGGTAATAGATGTATTAAGTGAATTTTAGGCAGTCAGTTCAATTTTCATAATACGAGGGTCGTTTGATAAGTCCGTGACTTTTTGTATTTGCCGCGCACCTGCTCTAAATACAACACTGCTCCTGTCAGCAGTTATCGATTAACAGCTGACTGTAAAATTTTGAGAAAGCTGCGTTTTTTGGTTTGCGTTTTATAGGCATTGAAAGCAGACGATCTCGTGAATTTTAACGAAAATGGAAAAAAGTGAATTTCGTGTGCTAATGGCAAAATTTCATAAATTTGGCTACGAACTGCTACCCCATCCAGCATATTCTCCAGATTTAGCCCCCTGTGACTATTTTTTGTTTCCAAACATGAAGAAATGGCTCGGCGGTAAGAGATTCGGGTCAAATGAAGAGAAACACAGAAACAAACGACTATTTTGAGGGCCTTGAGAAAACCTATTATTTGGAAGGAATAAAAAAATTGGAAAAACGCTGGACTAAATGTATAGAGCTAAAAGGAGATTATGTTGAGAAATAAAACGCTTCTTTGACGAAAAAAATATATTTTATTCAAAAAGTCACGGACTTATCAAACGACCCTCGTATCACCAGTTCTACTTTTATTAACATAACATATTTGTATGATATGTATGTACATATGTATGTACATACACTGTTGAAAAAAATTTCAGGTCCCTG
This sequence comes from Zaprionus gabonicus, assembly GCA_018903695.1. Classification (NCBI taxonomy): domain Eukaryota; kingdom Metazoa; phylum Arthropoda; class Insecta; order Diptera; family Drosophilidae; genus Zaprionus; species Zaprionus gabonicus. Next base: position 17,185,555 of record JAEIFO010001553.1, read on the forward strand.
TAGCTAATTTTTTTTTCATTATTCACAGTATTATTGCATTGCATTATAAAAATTATAAAGTTCTTAATATTCAATGGTCAACAGGGCTGCCAGGTCAGGCTTTTGACAAATCTGTTCTTTAATATATTCGTCTAGCCATGGGAATTTTGTCCTAAAACGTATTCCATTATTTTTTTTTCACTCTTATCCGTTTTTTTTTTCATTATAATCTGTCCTCTTTATATGAGGAGAATCTATTAATATGTATTTCATATGTACGAGTATGTTTGTTATATTTATCCTATTGAAATATAAAACTCTCCCAGACATAATTTTACGCTGCTGTAGCACAACTGCAAGTCGACCTTGCCCTGTGCAAAACTGGCGCACTTGTGTTCGCTGAAACTATGCTCTCAACATGTGAGTATGCGTACACATATGAGAGTGATTGTGCGTGTAAATGTATGTGTCAGTTGCTCTCTCGCAGACTCACACACGTTTTATGCTGTCTTTCGCTCTCTCACCCGCGCTCAGCTGATGCGCACACACGAGATGAAGTTCGCCCGCATACGAAGCTGCTGTCGGCACTGTCGAATTGCTCTCACTCTCAGTTGCGCGCACTCTCTTTCGAATGAACTCTCTCTCTCGGCTCTCTTTCTCTCTGTGACTGCGCAGGCTGTTCGGAATCACAGCAGCACAACAGCTTCGCATTCGTTCGGTAGGCAGCGAAGCGAGTGAACGTGTGAGGCGCATGCGCGCTCGGCCTCAACACAAAAAACAACAACGTGCAAATTACAACAACAACATTTTCGATACTCTCGTAAGCGTAACAATAACAACAACAATCGCTTTGCAATTCGTGTTCGCGTGAGTCGCGTGCGTCGTGCTTCGTGAGTCGTATCGCAGTTGCAGTTTTTGCATATTGAGTGTTGTTGTTGCAAGCCTGTGCATGCTTCGTCGCGCGTGGAATATTGCAACAAAAGTAACAACAACAACTACAACAAAAGGCACAACTAAAAGAAAAATAATATAATACTTACTTATGTTTAATAACCGAACTGGCGCTGTTGTTGTTGCTGTTTCCCTCCTTCTGTTGTTCTCTGCACACGCAGCAGACACACATTCGTACACTCGTGTTCACAACGATAATTACAATGGGGCTTAACACGCTTTTTTGCGCTATTTTCAACACGAAAATTACATAAATGAAAACATTTTGTTTTCTTGCTCCCCTTCCCTGTCACTCTCTTCCACCTTTCGCACCGTTTTTCCCATGTGTGTTTACAAAACCAAATCGACCCGGCTATAAAACCAGAAATTATGTTGAAAACCACAACAACAACAATGTGGTTTCTACGAATTGCTTGAAGAATTCTTGAGGAGAAACAAAAAGCAAAAAGTAAAAAAAAAAGAAAAGAAAAAAAAAGTGAAAGTGTATTTTTTGTACTTGGATCGCGATACTGCCCACACACTGTGGGCGTGACATGCATAGATCGAAGACAGACTAGTGCAGATAGATGAGAGCGGAGGAGGAGGGAGGAGAGACGGAGGGGGAACAAAGTGGAACGAAACGAAACGGGAATCAGCAGCTCTAAAGTTACAGTACATTTTAGCTCAATTTTGTTGTTGTTTTTGTGTTTTATTTCGTGTGCGATTGAACGACGAAAAGATCACTTGAAGAATTCCGGTTTTGTGGTTTTCCACAGTTGTTGTTGTACCCCCTTGTACCTCTTCGCCGTTCTCTACCCTACCTGAGTTCGTATTTCGCGCATTTGTATTTTGTCGGTCATTGGTCCGACGACGAAAAAGACCGAAAAAAAAAATACTCAAATAAAATGTTCGAAAAGGTCCAAACAAAAATGCCAAATGTCGAAACGAGTAAACCAAAAAAAAAAAATTAAAAAAAAAAATAAAAACCCGTAACTCGACTCACAATTAATCGAGTCGTGCAAGAATGTGAAGAAGAGTGTAGACTGGAGAGTGTGTTGAGAAAATTTCATTTTTGCAGAAAGTTCTATAAAAATGCGGAACACGTGGGCCGCATATCATTGCAAAGAGCATGAAAAAGAAGCATGAAATATCAACATTAAATTAGAAATCATGCGAAAGTTAAAGACAATCGAGAGAGAGAGAGAAAGAGAGAGACTCAAGAAGATCTACAGCTGAAAGAAAAGTGTGTTAATGTTGTGCGTTTTGTTTAATTCGGATTCCTCTTTGTTGCCCCATTTGACTTCTTTCATAGCTCATTTGTCTCAAGTGGTCGTTAAGCCGGGACCCGCGGGGCACTCTCACTTTTCCAGTAGCTGGAGGGGCCATGCCCATGCCGCCCCCTTGGGTTACCATCTGTTTGACTTCTACTTAACAAGCCAGAGATCTTTTCCGCTGAATCTCTGATTGAGTAACTTGCGATCGCTTGGGGCGAAACAGGTTGATCAAGCACATCAGGAAAATGAGCAGATCATTTGGAAATTAACTGAGGCGAAATGGGAAAATTAGTTTATGGAAATGATCGTATTTCACCTCATTCCAAATGACATTTTCCATAGCTTGTTAATCTTGGGGAATTTCCTATCTTCCTTCTCTCTCTCTCTCTTTACTTTTAATGGGGGAATTTCTTGTTGTCATTATTGACTGATCGTCTTTATTGATTTGTGTGCTCTACACAATTCGTAAGACACAAACAAAAAGGTTTATATACTAAGTATACTCTACTCTGGAGATGAGATCATTTATATTTATTCACTATTTCGGCAACGATTGATCGATGTGCTCGATTTAATTCCCCCCTCTCCCTCTTAACTATCATTCGAGAATCTTATGATCTTGATAACTTCATTATATGTAGCGTTTTTTTCTTTGCAATTTGTATTATGATGTTACGAAAAGTGTTATTGCTTCACGAGTTCTCTCGATAATTTATCGTGATTTTATGATGCTTGTAAAGTTCATTGTGAGGATCATTTAATTGATTCGCGCTGAATTGAGAAATGGAAATCGCCAATGTCAAGTGATTTCAATTAGCGACCAATGAATTTCTCTGAATACCTTTTCATAAGTGAAATCGGGAACGGGCAAACAATTCCATTACGAATATTGTTGATACTTTCTGGTTATGCGATCGTTTGGCATTATCAAAAAATGATTTTATAACGCATTCTTCACTTGTATTCATATCAATTTTCAAGTTCACACACACAAATACCGCACATAAACTTAAAGAGGGGAGAGATACGAAAGACTCTAAACATAAAGGGGGAGAGATACGAGAGACCCTTTTACAAATTGCTTAGATACAATCGAGACTGTTTATTGTGATGCAAAATATGGGGAATATATATATTCTATAAGATAAAACAAATTATACCAGTTAGGATTCGCAAATTTCGTAGCTAATGAGCTCACAAGATGTTACTTCCCGATTCTGGTTTGACTACAATCTAATAAGCGACAATATCATCTATAAGAAACGCACGTCAATCAGTTTGGAACTTTCTTCATTAGCATAGACAGACAATGGAGAGACAGAAACATAATAAATATTTATTTATTATGAACATAAGAAATGAGGACAGTCCGGCTAAACAAAAAGTGACTAACTTAATGGAATTTTTAATGACAAGTTGCACAGAGAGAGAGAGAGAGGGAGAGAGGGAGGGAGTAAGGAAGAGGTACTGAGTTATAATAGTAGCAATAATGATATCGTATGTGAGGCAAGCGAAGTTGAGGTGAGTTGAGATTATAAAATCTGCTGCCCTTGGCATATAAGGCAACTGTCTGTGACTAACCTGGCTTTAATTGAGGCTGCTGCTGGTCACACCGACTGGGCGTCTTGACGCGCAGACAACCGTTACGTTTCGCTATAAATAGCCAAGAGAGACAGACAGAGAAAGAGAGAGGCAAAGAGAAAGAGAGAGATACAGTGAGGGAAACAAGCGAGCTTAAGCCAAATGTTAAACCGCTTTTTGCAAATTCTCGTCGCTCAATGCGATTGTATTCAAATCGCACCGCGACCAGCTTAGCCAACTTGCTGACCTTGCCCGGCCAGCTCCATTAAGAGCCGTACACGTCCAATATTGCAAAACCTTTTGGCCAACAGCTGCAATCGAGACGAAGTCTACTATATCGTATATCTCTCTATATAGCATACTGTACACTACTGTGTCTTTAAAATTGTTCAACTTTGCGTAACGGATTTCCGCATTGAATTGCTTTTTCGGCCTGTCTTTGAACTCTGCCCCTTTCCGGCGGCGCCTTTCGGTTTTTCAAAAACGTGTTTAATAGACAAGTTTTCCAGTTGGTTTGCACAACGATTGTTATCGAGGTAAGGTTGAAGAAGGTGTTATCGTTTCGGGAACTTGTTGATAAACACATTCCTTGAGTTGTATCTATTTCTATTTTCCTCTCAATGATTGTTTGTTACAATTTACGCAAATTATTTCTGTTGTGAATGAACGAGGCAACGATCATTATGATCAGCTTGTTAAGTTCGCTTGAGTTATCACAACACTCATAATTAACTGGGTAACACCCATGAGTCAGTTTCCAATTTTCGTCGTACAACATGATCACCGGTAACCGGTGCAATGTGTGAATTTGTTTAGCGTTGCTTTCTCAGATTTCCCTCGAAATGCCACGATCAAATATTATCTTGTTTACTTTAGAGATTTACAAAACTATCTAAGAGTCACTGAATGGCATTTGTAATCCATAAAGTGATCACAACTGTGTGTGTAGATTAGTCAACTCGTTACTGATCTACAATATTTTGTTTTGTCTCGATCGGCTGCTACATTAATGAAAATGAAAAACACAAAAACTACTTCAGTCAGCAAGTGCAGACTTGTGATCTGTCTTCGTTTTGCATTATTAACTCTGATTGATCTGTCACGATCGACTTCTCCCGGCACAGCTGGCATTAAAAACTGTTGATTGTCGGATCAGTGAAACTGAAAACAAGTTGCGAGTCAGTTTTAATCTAGTATTAAGGGTAGATTTTTCATATTTTCGCTTCAACTGATCAATCATCCGTTTCGCTTTTCTCTTTTCGTTGAACATTTTATGCAAATCAACTAGCAGGTGATCTTTTACAGTGTGTTTGCTGTAACTCTGTTGATCCTGTTAGGATTTACAGTGGCTTGATCACTGCTCTAGTTATTCATGTTGTTGATCATGTTAGTTTTGCGGCTTCTTTTATGATCGCTTTCTTCGAACTCTGTTAATATAGCTACGAGTAGATAAGTTGTTTAGTGATCTTCAGAATTCGCTTTGGAGATCTTTTCTGTGACTTTCAGTATTATAACTTATCTTTATTGATTACCGATAAAGTTATTTTTGCCTTGATCATGCTTGAGTTGTCTTTCTTTTATTAAGTTATCTTTAGTGATTACTTTCTGCTTATGTAAGTAAGATTTAAAGGTACAAGTAAGTTACGTTCATAAATTTGTCCGCTGTGATCTTCATTGATCGTGTAACCATATAAAAGGAATCTTTAGTGATCTCCGTTCTGGTTATCTTTATTATTGATAATGATTGACCTATTAGCCTTCATTTAACAAGTGATCTTTGTTGACCACATTATTCTAAATTAATTATCTAGGTGCTATTCCCAGTTGCTGGGCTGTGATCTTCAGTGGTCTCTTACCATATTAACTTAATGATAGTCTTTAGTTATCGTTGCCATTAATCAATATCACTTTTTTCTTAACTGACTTAATACAATTGAATTTGAATGCTGACTCGTACTGATCATTAGTGATCTCATTCCATATCTTTGCTGTAACTTTAATGATTAAAGTGATCTTTAATATCGCTGGTCTAGTTATATTTAACTCAGTTAATTCAACTTTAACCTTAAGTGCCTAAGTGATCTTCACTGATCTCTTGACATGTCTTTGCTATAAATTTAATGATATGAAGTGATATTTACTGATCAGTGATCTTTATATCTTTTCTTTTTATCATGTTTGAATTAGTAGACTTCCTTTTATCAAGCCATCTCTAGTGATCACTTTCTTCTAAGTGAGTTAATCCAACTCGGATCTTAAGTTGCTTAGTGATTTTCAGTGATCTCTTGGTAAAGTGATCTTTACTTATTACTCATCTAGGCATCTTTGCTTTTTTAGTTGATTCTTTTCTTTCTTTTAAGTAAGTTAATCAAATTAAGATCTTCAGTAGTGATCTTCAATGATCTCTTGACATGTTTTGGCAGTGAATTTAAATAGGTAAAGTGATCTTTACTTATAACTCATCTAGGTATCTTTGCTTTTTTAGTCGACTTCCTTTTATCAAGTGATCTTTAATAATCACTTTCTTCTAACTGAGTTAATCCAGCTATGATCTCGAGATATCTTAAGTGATCTCTTAATATGTCTTTGCTGTAACTTTCCCCCTTGTGATCATTTGCTTGATCGGTCATGCTCTACTCCACTTAACATTGCTGAAGTCATCACTCACTACGTCATCTGTGTCTGTCATCATCTATGGTATTGTAACTTTCCCACACGCCCTTCTCCAGCAGTGGCCTTCCCCTCCCCTCTCCCTCTTCCTCTCTCTCCTTCCCTTCTCCCTTTGATTACATGCAGCACACGCTTTTTTGAGGGCAATTTGCAATGATGATTCAAACTGCGTACAACCATTCGCTCATTCGTTCGTTCGACACGATTCATTCACATGCTTATTCGAATTGCAATAACAACAACAACAGCTCGTAACTAATTGTTATTTATTGAAGCGAATGATCCATATGACAAAACTCACGTTCATCTCAGGGAGGGAGGAGGAGGGAGGGGAGGGTAAACAACAACTAAAACTGCTTAAGTCTCTGCAAATATTTAAACAACTGATCGCGCGACGATCTCAGTTTGTGTGCGGAAAGTTCAACGCGAGGTTCGAGGTTTACAACAACAAACAACAACAACAACAACAATATGCAAAGTGTGAACAAGTTGGAAAGTTTACAACATGAACAACAAATCGCTTGGCTAATATAAATAATAGAAACCCGAATACAATTTAGGTATTGCTCGACCGAAGGGCCTTCCTCGTCGCCCCGCTGACTCGTCAAAATTCCAAGCGCGAATTTCATGAAATGGTTATGCAAAAGACGCCAGACAACAACAGCAACAATAACAACAGCAATAACAATAACAACAATAACAAACATACAGCAACAACTTTACTTAAGACACGCCGCCAACTTTGTTCAGTGAATTTGTGAAATCCGTGAAAAGAAAAACCCAAAAATGAAAATCAAACATTATCCGGGCAAGGCAGTGGACGCAAGTCTCTCGCTGGAGAGCAACAGTGCCATGGGTGCCCTGTATGAGGCCAACTGGTTGCAGGCAGCAAACGCTGCACCACCCACAACTGGAGGCGTCTCTTCTACTGTTACTGTACCTGATTCTGCCCCTGCTCCATTGCGCAGTCTCAATCGACAGCCCAGCAATGCAGGCAGCTTTCTGCTCGATGGCATCTCTGTCCTAAGTAAATATCAAATGACGCTGGAGAAGATCAGGCAGCTGGAACTGGAGCAGGCACGTGAGAAACGTGGTGTGGTGCACACCATGAAGGAGCTCAACGGTTATCGTCCCTCGGCATTGCAACATCACAAGCAGCAGCTGCACAACGGTTGGGTGGATGAGGAGCAGCCAGAGGAGATTGAGGAGGAGAAGAAAACTACTGCGCCTGCTCCTGCCAGCACCGTTAATCATTATGTGCTTGATCCCACGGAACGTCCACGCTTGCCACGCCCCCGCCAACAGGTATCAGTGAAGCCGCCCTCGCTGCGTCGCTCTCAGACAATGTTGCAACAGATGCCACCCAGTTATGTCACACTGCGTGCCCCCAAGGTGAAGAACAGCAGCAGCAGTACGAGCGCCGTCTGGGAGCAGCCGGCACAGCGCGTCATCTGCCAGCAACCGCAACGTCTGTTGCCACCACCCACAGAGCCGCCGCCTGCACCGCCCACGCAGGGAGCAAAGCAACGTGCCACCAGTAGCAATGGCAATAGCAGCAAACCACTCAGCCGTTCGCAGACTAGTGTGCAACGTTATGCCACCATTCGCATGCCACATCATTCCACCTCGCTTTGTCGTGCCACAGTGCCACGTGCCCCAGCGTCAGCGCCAACGGTGCCTGCCGCTCCTACAAGGCGGCACAGCCTTGAACAGGCACTGCAGGGATTGAGACTGGAGGACGAGGAGCAGAGGAGAACACATCAACACATCTCGCCCACAGCGAGCAGCAATGGCAGCTCAAAGGATCTCAACGGCGAAGGCTTCTGCATACCACGTCCACGTCTCATTGTGCCCGTGCATACCTATGCCAGACGGCGACGCACCGGGAATCTCAAAGAGCAATCAACGACGCAGCAGGAGGAGGAGATTGAGAACAACAGTGGTAAGAGTAGGTGGGGGAAAAGGTTTAGGAAGGGTTTAAGGAATTCAGATCTGCAAACAGTAATAAGATAAACGGAAAGTCAGAATATTATATATTGATTGAATTGAGATATTATAAACACTTGTTCTTAGCTAATGCTTAAGTCTATATTTGACCTACATAGCTTTGATAATAAGTACATTAAAGAAACTATATACGCAAGTATACGATTTATAGAGAAATTAAGCTGAAATTAAGTTAATGTGAGGTAAAAATTAGCTAGCAGATAAAACATCTATAAAAATCAGTAAAATGTTTCCATAATAAATCCATTGATTCAACAAAGAGTATATTAAAGATAGGTTAACTTAGGCTTGTTAGGTTGGATAAAGAAAGTTTATATCCTTAAGCTCTACAAGATATTTAAGCTAATGCGAAAGACTATATTAATCTATAATATATCGTACACTCTAACTATATCTGAAGCTGTGCGATTCAATGCGTAGTATAATTACGTTAATGTAAATTATAAATAAGTTAGAAACTTGTACACTTATATATTCAGTAAATTTTAAAAAGATTAGACATAGAGTATATTAAAGAATCCTTTCTCATCTTTCGCTTTCTGCAGCGAAAATTCATAAGAATTAACTACAGAAAATAAAATAAGTGAAATACAAGGTGCGTTTCAAAGTAAACAGGGCTTTTTTAATCTATGGTCGCGATCTATATGTCGAATCTGCTATCCTTTATCGACTTCCAGTAAATTGATTTATAAAATCGATAAAACTATTTGTTCTGCCTTCTTTTTAAATGTCCTGTTTACTTTGAAACGCACCTTGTAGGTTAATAATAACAAATTGATTGAAGACTTAACTTACCTGCATAGCTGAGTTCTAACCATATACAGATTCCAATACTAAAATCTGTTGAAGCTTACAGCTATATTAAGTCTCCCTGTAAACAATTTGCCTTATTTATTTACCCATTTCCTTTTAAATCCCCTCATTCTCTCTCGCACCGTTTCTTCCTCTCCAATTGACGAATCAAAATTGTTTACAAACAAATTCCTCCACAAACTCAGGCTAATAAATTTGTCCATACTTTGCTTCCCATTTCCAGATGGTCGCGTTGAGGTTTCTCGTGAGGGCAAATATCTCTCAACATTGTCTGGCGCAAAGGTTCTCGGCGAATTGGCAATACTCTACAATTGCCAGCGAACGGCAACAATAACCGCCATTACTGAGTGCAATCTGTGGGCAATCGAGCGACAATGCTTCCAAACGATCATGATGCGTACCGGCCTGATCAGGCAGGCAGAGTACACGGATTTCCTCAAGAGGTGAGTGGGGGCGATAAGAGGGTACCGATTGGGGGATGTATTGATAAGCTGTAATAAGTAATAAGGGATACGAAGAGGCATAAAGAGAGGTACACGTGTATGAGCTAGGAAAGCAGATGGTATTGTGAGATAACAATAAGATAAGGTAGCTATACGACTAGATACCGTGAAGTGGAGTACCGATAGGCAGTGATGCTGATACACATAAAAGATGTAAAGGCGAGTTTTTTGTAATGAGGGATAGCGATAAGGAGTGATGGAAAAGGTACAGTTAAAAAGGTACTGTTAGCAATGGGAAATACCCGTACATTACAATGGAAAAGGGTACCTCAGAATACGTTCTGGAAAGTGGAGTCTTCGACAGGAAACGATACCGATATTTTTTGAAAAGAGGATTCTAATTATAATAAGCAGAGTGAATAAAGTCGTTTGAAAGGTACTGAAAGTATTATATATCGAGAAAGATTCCCTTTTCATCTTTGTCTGCCCATATAAAGAGGAAAAGCTACCCTTTTCATCTCAGATAGATAGTAGAGAACGACACCTTATTAAACTTTCCTCTCCTCTAATCGATACATATTAGATTCAGAAACTTTCTATATTATAATACCGATTATAAATTGATAAAGAAAAACTATCGATGTAAGCGATTTCAATATGAAAAGAGAAAGAAAAACTTAAACGAAATACCATTACGGTGATGCAAAGACAAAGAGAGCGAACATTAAGAAGAAGCATTATGTTTATAAAGAGGAATTATCGATATTGATAAGTCTGGTAAGATAAGACTTTAGCGAGATATTATACTACGAGACACCCTTAGGGCATTGTATACCATACCATACCTGCATCTAACATGTCAATAACACTGATGATCGATCAACTTCGGCTTCCTCGATGCATGTTCACATTTTTAATTAGTTTTTTCTGCACTGTAATTAATGTGAATTTGCACTAAATTGTATCGATTCCGCAAGTTTTTGACTCGATTTAAGGATTTTTTTTCTGCTATTTTGTTCGCGCTTGTTTTGCCGAGGCAACTTTCTCCATCAAATGGGCAGACAGCTACAGCTTCAGCTTCAGCTTGAGCTTGAGATGGAGCTGGTGTAGCTGAAGCTGAAGCTGGAGACGACGCGACGCGACGTCGTCATGGTCATGGGCGTCTCACTCATATATGTCTATTGCGATGACGTGCAGTGCTCAAAAATGGACACAGAGAGTGTGTGGCGAGATGTGGCGGCCAACGAACGCATAGAAATTTTCTTCTTTTCTTTTCCATCAAATGTGCAACCAGTTTGTGCCCCAACTTGAGGCAACACCGCCAGCGTCTTTCGGCGCCGTGAGTGACCGACAAATTAATCGTGTTTAATTGAACGCGTGCAGCAGCAGCGGGAACAGTTTTGTCCCGGGAGCTGTACCCCTTTTTCCCCCGTCCTCGTCGTCTTCACTCACCTCCCTTAATGGGTGCCTCATTTGGCATTAAATTGCACAAAAATGGCTAGAGAGAAAAAGCAAAGAGAGACTGGGAAAAAAAGTGCATTACGCCAAATGAAATGGAAAGTGCATTAAAAAAGCCTGCAAGGCCCTGACTTGGCACTTTAAATCAAGCCCGCAGCTGCTGCCTGCAGATTTAGTTGAAGACTCTGATGCTTACTCAAAGTACACTGCAAGAAATGGAGTAAAAGAAAAGTTACTTTTACTTTTTAGGTATAAAGAATGAGTGGGATTCTTCGGTGTAAGAAAGGGTGAATAATTTAATGGTCAAAATAACAACTGAAATTCTTTGTCATGATTGTAAGTAATAGAACGTTTCTTTAACTATGATTCCCAACAATATCAAAATATACCCATTATTAAAATCGCGGGAGTACATTAATTCATAGATTAGTAGTAGAAGTAGTAGACTACAAGTACTTCCCCTACTTCCCAAGTGCATTAGGCAGATCATTATTCTTTCCTACGATTTAATAGTTTCGGTTTTTTATTGCAAAAGCTCTTGTATTGTATTATTGCCTGCCTGCCTGAACTCTGATGGCAACTCTGATTTACGATCCTGTTTTAATAGGCTTCATTAGTGTTGCCATTTAACTGGTTTAATTAGCCATCATGTCCGTTAGGCGAAGATTGAGTGGAGAACCCTATGCTAATGCAGCAAGGGGATTCTTCTGCAAAGCCACCTCACTCGAAAGTCGTAAAGTTCCTTTGCACAATTGCAGTTCATAGATTAATGATCGTTATGCATAAATTTGTAGGGTACTCCACAATATAAATATAGAAATTTATTTTTATAAAGCAATATAATAGAGTTTTTATTACTGGTAATTAAAATAGTAATAAACATAATAGTCGATGGTACATTCATAGGTATTTAATCGGTAACCGCATATGAAAATACAAATAGGATTCATTTGAATCTGCACCTGCAGTTAGGTTCCCTAGCTGTGCTAGGGGGTACCCTGTTAATGAACTCTGGTTAGTTACTCTTGTAATGAACTTTGAAATAGTTCGTTGGCTATCCTAGTAAGGAACCATAATAAGGTACCACAGTTAAACATATTGATTAGATACCTTGGTTAGGTATCCTAGTTAGCTACTCCGCCTTGGTAGGCTAATAACGTAGTAAGTTTCCCAAGATAGGTACCTTAGCTACGTAAGGTGCCTTAGTAAGGTACCCTAGTTAGCTACGCTTAGTCAGGTACCTTAGTTGGGTACCTTATAGAAGGACCATAGTTAGGTACCCTAGTCCAGTACATTAGCTAGGTACCTTAGTAAAGTACCTTAGCTAAGTACCTTAATTAGATACCTTAGTTGGATACCTTAGTTAGGTACCTTAGTTAGGTACCTTAGTTAGGTACCGTAGTTAAGTACCTTAGTTAGGTGACTTAGTTAAGTACCTTTGATAGGTACCTTAGTTGGGTATTTAAGGTACCTAGGTGAAGAACCTTTGTAAGGTACTTTAGTTAGGTACCTCAGTAAGGTAGTTTAGCAAGGTATCTTCGTTAGCTTTCCTAGTGGGGTTCATTAGTTAGCAATCTTAGTTGGGTATCTTAGTTGGGTACCCTAGTGAGGAACCTTCGTAAGGTAGCTTAGTTAGACACATTGGTTAGGTGGCTTATACGAGGTACCCTTATACGATGCTCTAAGTTCTTTAAACTGTTTGCTATAACTTCACTAACTTCTCCTTCCTCTCTTAGTGTGCCCATATTCAAGGACTTGGCAGAGGATACGCTCATCAAAATCTCCGATGTGCTGGAGGAGACACACTATCAGCGTGGCGATTATATAGTGCGACAGGGTGCACGTGGCGACACCTTCTTCATCATATCCAAGGGCAAGGTGCGTGTGACGATCAAGCAGCAGGATACGCAGGAGGAGAAATTCATAAGAATGCTGGGCAAAGGAGATTTCTTTGGCGAGAAGGCATTGCAGGGGTAAGTCAGAAAACAGGAACTGAAGGAAAAAACGAATTCTAATAAATTCTTCCTTCTTCCCCCGCAGTGATGATCTGCGCACGGCGAACATTATCTGTGAGAGTCCCGAGGGCGTCAGCTGTTTGGTCATCGATCGTGAGACCTTTAATCAGCTCATCTCCAGTCTGGATGAGATCAAGCATCGTTATGACGATGAAGGTGCCATGGAGCGTAGGAAGTGAGTAGCTAAAGGAATATATATAAAGTTCAAATCTAACTGTATTCATTCCCCTAGAATCAATGAGGAATTCCGGGACATAAAACTGACAGATCTGCGCGTGATTGCCACACTTGGTGTGGGCGGCTTTGGTCGCGTCGAGTTGGTGCAGACAAATGGGGATAGCTCCCGCTCGTTTGCCCTCAAGCAGATGAAGAAGTCACAGATTGTGGAGACAAGGCAACAGCAGCACATCATGTCCGAGAAGGAGATCATGGGCGAGGCAAATTGTGAATTCATAGTGAAACTATTCAAGACGTTCAAGGATAAGAAATATCTCTACATGCTGATGGAGAGTTGCCTGGGTGGTGAATTGTGGACCATATTGAGAGACAAAGGGAACTTCGATGATGCCACCACAAGATTCTATACAGCCTGCGTTGTGGAAGCATTTGATTATCTGCATTCGCGTAACATTATCTACAGAGATCTGAAGCCAGAGAATCTGTTGCTGGACGAGAAGGGCTATGTGAAGCTGGTGGACTTTGGTTTTGCCAAGAAACTGCAGACGGGTCGCAAGACATGGACCTTCTGTGGCACACCCGAGTACGTTGCTCCCGAGGTGATACTGAATCGTGGCCATGACATTAGCGCCGACTACTGGTCGCTGGGTGTGCTCATGTTCGAGCTGCTGACGGGTAAGCAAGCAAAGGAAGAATTCTTTTATAGCTCTTATTGTATCTTTCTCTCTCTCTTTGCAGGCACTCCACCCTTCACTGGCTCCGATCCCATGCGCACATACAACATCATACTTAAGGGCATCGATGCCATCGAATTTCCGCGCAATATAACACGCAATGCCAGCAATCTGATCAAGAAACTCTGTCGCGATAATCCCGCCGAACGTTTGGGCTATCAGCGTGGCGGCATTAGCGAAATACAGAAGCACAAGTGAGTCGGATAAAGAAGAATTCAAAGAGAGAATGAATATCCAACTAATCCATGTTCTTTCCCCCTTTGCAGATGGTTCGACGGCTTCTATTGGTGGGGCCTGCAGAATCGTTCACTGGAGCCACCCATTAAGCCCACTGTGAAGAGTGTCGTGGATACGGGCAACTTTGATGATTATCCACCAGATCCAGAGGGACCGCCACCAGATGATGTCAGCGGTTGGGATAGGGATTTTTAAACAATGTGTAGACTCTTTTACTCTATATATATATATGACGCTGCTCTCTTGCAAACAAGCTGGAAGAGAGAAGAACAAAGAAAGAGATAGAGGAAGAAGAAACCTTCTGGGTGCGATGCGATTTAGTCAGGGCTAAGCTACCCCCGCGAAGCTTCCTCAACCAGTTCAAGTCTCCGATCTGAATGATATCATATGTGAACATGTGCAACAACTATGAATTTATTAACGAGTTTATGTTTATATATTACTATATTATACTATTATATTGTCTATATGTATGTAAATTGATTGAGAAACATTATTTCTAGTTCATTGGAAACTGATATAAATTTAATTTAAGTAGGTTCGTTTACACCATAAACACACACACACGCACACACACGCACACACACGCATGCAAATATGTTATCATCTTCTACTTCTGTTCTGTAAATTGTTTTCTAACTAATGTAAAATGATTGTACCAAGTGGAAACAAACACAAACAAACACACACATACAAATGTATACATACAAAAATCGGGTTGCCTTATAGTCAGTAAGTTCGCCTCTTATGCAATTATCAATGACCAAGTGCCCACTTTCCAGCACCCTTACCCGCCTCATGTCCAGCTGTCAAAACTATCTTAAGCATTTGTGAAACTATTCTAAATATTCTTGGATCATTAGCATTAGCCATCATTTCTTTTTATATATATATACACATGCATATATCTCTCTATACGTACATATAACTGAGTAAAAATTGACCTTTTAATTAAATGAGCTAGAAATTATAATAAATAACAAATTGATGCGCCTTAAAAGTGTTTGGAATTATTCTAGAATTGATTGGAAGAAATTGGAGATATGTACTATCAATAATACTTAAGTAAGTTACAAGGATTATTAAGCTTAAAATGAAGATGTTTTTTGTACTTGAAAGAAAAATGAAAATGTGAGATGTAGTGAGAAAACAAAGAGAGAGAAGAAAGAACTATACCGATTTGATTCTAGCCGCATAATTACAAATATTGATAAAACTATTCACATCACTTATATAGTGTATAGCATATCTATGCCTGTAGAGTAATTATTTATTGCATAGAAGCATGATAAAACATGAAGTTAAGATCTCTTTTATTGTTGAAGACGTTTGGATTTAAAAGTCAACGACTTTGATATCACAGCACTTTTAATGAGTTGTATAATTATTTGGAAGAACAAGAAATTGTGTATGGTAAAGTTGAATCAAAGATGGACTGTAATATAAAGATCCTTTGGGTGTTTGAACCCAATGGCTTCTGTGAATTGGTCCTTAAAGAGTATGGTTATGTGGAGAAAACTTGAAGATAAGACGAAACTAAAGTCAATATCTGATGTTTACATAATTTTATATTGACTTAAATTTCTCTTTTTATTTCCCTTTATGTTTAAAAAAAGGTCGCAGAGGGAAGATTAGGACTATGCGATTAAGTTAAGATCTCTATGATATTTGAGGCAAATTGAATTTATATTGAATTGATTTGGGACTTCCAATGAAAACTTATATGAAGATCAAGACAATGCGATTATGTTAAGATCTCTTTGATATTTAAGGATACTCGGAACTGTATTGAATTGATCTGCCCTATTGATTTCCAAAGAAAGAGTATACCAAGAAGAGATGAAGACTATGCGATTCTAAAGTAGGAATCTTTTTGATATTTTAAAAAAACTTTTACGTAAATGGGTTATTTTCTTACAAAAGAACAAATAGAGAGTTCAAAAAGCCATTGGAATAGAAAAATATAAAGATATAAAATAATAATATAAAGAGTAGAAAAATATAAAGATAAATAATCTTGAAGTTGACAATAAGTAAAAAGAAACGATTGTTGAGTTGAGATCTCCATGATATTTGGAAATCAGTCTGATTTTATTTCTCACACAGTATACACTTTTCGACTTTTCGGTTTCCAAACTTATTAAATTTATCATATTTCGATTATGGCACTTTAATAATCTCTCCACAAATTGAATGCAATTAATAATTTTTAGTTATTTACCTTTTTAAACTTGAATCGAGCTCTTTTTTTTTTTTGCTCCACTTGCCTCTTAGAAATTCAGCTCAGTCAGAGCTCAACTTATTGTGAACTTGGGCAAAACTCACGTTTTGAACTCATTGGAAAGCGCAGTAAAGACAGTGAAGAAAGTGAGAAACAAGTGTAAATTATATAACTCGGAATCATAATAGTAGTAGAATCAAAAACAAAACTCGATTACGTGCGCAAACCAGACAAGAAGAGAAGCCCCCAAAGAAAGCTGTGAAAAATCTGCCAAATGCCCCCAACGGCACACTCTATAGAGAACATTCTGTGCAGACAGTTCGTGCGACTCTGACAGAAAAAATACGAGAACAGAAACCAAAATAAATAAATATATGAAAAAATAACTGAACAAATCTCATATCGTATAAAGTATCCCAGCAAGTTGTACAATATATATATACATATATATTTTTTGAAGTGGAATTTCGATTGGAATCATGATAAGCTGGCGTATACTCTGGCTGCTGCTGGTCATGTCCCTCGCCATGAATGCCGCTCTGCGCTTGGAGAATCAGACACGTGAACATGTCAAGCAGCTGATAGGTGGGTGAGCAACGACTTCCAAACTGAGATCAAGACTCAGCTTCATACCTGCTTTCCCTTCTTCCCATTCTTCCCTCCTCCCACTCAGCTTCCACGGCTGCCTGCAAACAGCCGAAGGCGCCGGGACTGTGTCGGGGAAGGCAACTTCGCTACGCCTACAATCCCCAGACGGGCAACTGTGAGAGCTTCTACTACACCGGCTGTGCCTCGACAGAGAACAACTTTCTGACCTTCGAGGAGTGTCGACGCGACTGCATGCAGCGCATACGCTACTAGATACACACGATTCAGTTTCTACATATATACTTCACATAGGTATACATACATTATATATTATTATTATTATATATTTGTTCACATCAAATAAAAGTTGTTAGTTTTACGTTAAGAAGGCGCCTTCCTTGTCTTTAAGATGCGCCAACTGGCGTGGAGTAGCCAGAGCAGGAGGAGTAACAGCGCCAGACTGTCCAGCGAATGGTAAACGAACCAATTGAGCTCTGTGCCCGGCGAGTGCAGCAGCTCCACAGCAAAGAGACCATGTTGCAGCACATGCTCCACACTCCACACGGCGTTCTCTAGAGGAGTGCGTTGACGTTGATTGAATATCTGTGAGAGCTTCAAGGCGCGTTCGGTGTAGCTGGAAGGAAGAGAAGGAGAAGAGGTTAACGTTGTCTCCTAGATGACTTCACTCTGCACTCACCTGGCATTGCTGAGCTGCTGCAGTGACTGCCTGAGACTGTGCACTTCAATGTGCTGATAGTCCAACTTGAGGCCAATGCCGCGATGCTGCGCCGCATACGCATTGAGGAACTGATCGCCATAGATGGGTGTCATCAGCAGCGGCTTGCCGCAATGCAGCGCTTCAGTGAGGCCCAGCAGACCTGCGTGTGCCCAGAAGAGCTTGACGCGTGGTTGACCTAGGGAGGAAGGAAGCAAAATGAGTCACTGTCCACTTTAGAAGAGACTCAACTTACATAGCAGCGCCAGCTGTGGCGCCCACTTGACAAAGAGGAACTTGCCCGGCTTCAGTGGCGGCATCTCCTTCGGATCCGTTTCCCACTTCCAGATGACATTCAATGGCTGCTCATTGAGTACCTCCAGAATGTGCGACAACTTCTCGGCATCGATGCTCGAGGCACGCACCATGGAACCCCAACTGATGAAGATGACACCTTGGGGGGAAGCATCTAAAAACTGCACGATCCTCTGGGGCAACTGTTGCTTCTCACTGCCATTGATGTGCAGGCCGCCAACCTCAAGGAACTGAGGCGTCTGCGGACGACTACCCAAGTGGGAATAGTGTTGATTGCCCAATATGAAAGCGGTTTGCAGCCGAGCGACCTCTGCCACATCGATGTCCACATTCAGATGCCGCTTGATCAGTGCATTATCAGCGGGATTAGTGTGCCAGCGATAGATAAGCTTGAGAAGCTTAGCCTGCGCGAAGTTAAGCAGTCGCTCGTGCCACTCCAGTGGCTGAGCGAATCCCACAAACTCAGATTGAATATAAGAGGGAGTATCGGGCAGATCGATGCGATCATAGAAGTAGGGCATGAGGGCGCACGTGCTCAGTCCGATAATGGGCAAGTTTAGCAACTTGGCCAGGGACAGTTGGCAATCCGTGGAGAAGTATTCAGTGATGAGCAGCTCGTAGGGTTTCACCTTGTGCCGTTCGAGCACTTTGGCCACATGACCGCTGGTATAGAGCAGCTCACAGGCGGATTGGCCATTCCCATACAGATCGTAATACTCCTGCAGCAGCACCCAGAGTGAACGACTGGGCGTGTGTTCGGTGAGGGGCACCTGATTGATTGTCGTGCTGGACTGATCCTCTGCGGCATCCGAGATTAGCAGCTCCTCATAGTTGGGCAACTGTGTGGCAAGTGGATGCTTCACGTACGAGATGACAGTGAGATGGTGACCCCGATGCGTCAACTCAGTCAGCAGTGGCAGCACCACCTTAAAGTGACTGAATCCGCGATGAGGGAACACTGCCAGCACATTGGCAGCGCTGACGGCGTCAAGGGAGGCAGTGGCCACAAGAAGAATACCAAGTATTACCGGCGTCATTAGCTCTGCGCTGCTCGCGGTTGACTGAGGTGCTCATTGTGTGGTTACTTAATCGCTTGTTAGTTAGTAATCTAATGATAGATAGCGCAGCTTCGGTCTATTGCTTACAACATATATACACGTATAGAATATCAACACATATGTGAAGTATCTGTGGGAAAGCTGGCAACACTGACGTGTTATCGATCAATTCTGCTGAAACCGTAGCATACTTTTGGTTGCATCACTTTTGCATGTGCTGGCAATGATAGAAGTTGGTTGTGTGGGGCACAGTGAATTATTCCATAGCATACTTTCTTGCGCGAGCTGGATGGAATCAATTGCATTCTGGTAGTAATTGACATATAGATGGCGCCAGCAAAAAGTCGATGGCATTTGCATTGCGGGTCAGGAAAATATATGAAAAAGGGAATTAATTAATAATAATTAATAAATAACAATTTTGTGTATTAACATAATTTAAATACAATTTAATGAACATTTTACAAAAAATTATTTATTTAAATTTGGCCAAGAACCGTATACATTTCGATTATATTGAATTACTATTAAGCTTATAAAAAAATTATTCTCTCTGTATGAATTAGTATATCAATATAAGGAATTAAGAAACTCAATTTATGATTAATAATTTTACTAATATAGATTTTAAGTTAATTTAAGTGCTTATTTTATTATTAATTAAATTTAATAAAGACATACTTCTTATTTTTTAAAACAACATTAAGCTAAAAATAAATTGGAAAAACCCTTGAAAATATCAAAACAACAGATTTTATTATCCCTCGATATTTTTTATTTTATTTATTAATTTACACAAAGTCACTTTTGCGCAGTCGATTTATCAACTATTCATTAAATTATTAAAGTACTTCATTCATTTTTATTCTTAAAAAGTTTGTATTAGAATGGAATTAGAAAAATATATTGCATTAATTAGGGATAAAAGGATTAAAGTAAACATTGTAAATTCGTTAAAATGTTGCTTTATCAAATATCTCTACCACTTCTACGGTTGTAATTCTTAATGAAAATTTTAATTCCAAATAACACTTTCCAATTATTAAATTTAACACAGAACTATGCAGTAAATTAAACTTCACACTTTTTGATTTATTAACTTTCTTAATAATTTTGATAATTTTCCATCGTAAATCCATAAACATTTCTCAAATTATGCAACATTCAATTTCTTCCCACAGTCATAAATCGAGTGCCCACTTCCCCCGCCTCGATGCCCTTATGCAATCTCCATACAAAGTGCTCTAAATTACAAGCCAATCAGTTGTGGAAAGCCTTGAGACTATTTCAATTTCGGCAGACGCCTCTTCAAAACGAGGCCCTCCAATAATGGACAGTAGTAAGCGTTAATTGAACCTCAAGCGATGCCTATAATTGTAATTGGCAGACAAGAGAAAGTGCAGAAGGAAGAGGGGAAAGAGGTGAAGGGAAGCAAGTGCCGACAGTGCAGACTGAGATTGAAAACATTAAGTGAGATTCTGATTTGTTTCGAAATGCCAATGCAGATGCCAGAGCTCGTTAGGCGCCTCGATAACAGCAGTACGTGGATGGGGGCAGGGGAAGGGTGCGCACAACGAGGGGAGCACTTGCAGTTGTATCTGTGTAGTGGGCGTTGTCAAACGACCCACTTCCCAGCAACGGCGACGACGACGACGACAACAAATTGAACAGCGCGATTGGGCCACAGGCAACACGCCTGATAAGAGCGCGCCGAACATGACGACAAACCGTTAAGCGCGCTCCTAAGTGTTTTTTACACTACACAAAAAATATCAGAAACAGAAAAAAGAATGACTTTGACAAGCTGAAGTATTTATACCCTTGCCTTAAGATGTTTTATTGTTCAAATGCTAGTCATAATAAAATGGAACAAAATCTTATAACATTGTTATTCTTTGACAGATTGTATATTAACTCTGGACATTTATTTATAATAATTTATTTATATATTTATACCAATTAATATATTATACGTACCAATTAATATATATATATGTATATATATACCTATTACCATACACCAATATACCACAAACAATTCTTTTATGAAAATCATTATTAAGTTTTTCCAATGAAAGCTTTAGAATCTAGCTAGAACTTTGTAATGAATTGGATAAAGTGTATATAGATTACAGTATATTATTGATAACATTGATAAGTTTACATATTTCAAAAAGAAATACCTTTCTTTATTTATAAGCCCCTATATCGGAGGACTGTTGCTATGGCAACTATAGCTTATAATGGTCTCATTTGAATGAAATTTAATTATTATATAACTTACTTAATAACCAACAAAAGTAGTAAATTTGGTTGCAATATTTTATACAATGAAGTAACATGATTCATCTAATAGGTTGTATGGCAGTTATACGACATATATCTGTTCGATCTAGCTCGTTCCCACTAATTCACAGGGTGCAGCATTAAGGGGCATGTGTGCCAAGTTTCATCATGAAAAAACTAAAACTAAGACTATTTTGCTTTGCAGTAGACGAACAAGGCTAGTTGGACTCCTCAATTGATGTTGATTCAGAATATATATAATATATATGGTCTCCTAAGGCACGTTGCAAACTTCTACCCATCATCAACATACCCTCTGCTAAGGGTATTCAAAAAGTGTTGTATTTTGTGAGTGAGTGTAAAACACATTTGAACAAACAGAGCAATTAAAAGTGAACAGGCACAGGCACAGGCACCGCATCTGGGCCTCTGAGTACTGCACTTCGCGATAACGTGAACTGGGTGCCCCCTTGAGACCGACCACGCTGCCGCTGCTGTTGCTGCTGCTGCCGGCACTCGGTAGTTCCAAAGACGCCCCCCTATAAAAATATACATATAGATTTTAGATTTCACGATATCATTTAAAATTTACAAATTCGAAATTTTTTTCTCATTGTTTCACAGCTGTCGGGAAAATTTGTATTATAATGTCACGCTTTATGTTAGGATTGGGTATATATATCGGGAATTTTTGGAGTTTGCGTAATTTATTTATTAAATTAATGTGTAAACCCCATTATCGATAAGGGAAATGAGTGAACTTTTTATATCGTTATGAAATGCGATATTTTTTGGTAACACTGTGTTTTTAGGTAGATTGTTAATATTTTAGAAAGTCAGAAGATAGTGATCAACATATTTCATAAATTACATACAATATAATATTATATTAAATAAATATATAATAAAGGATATATAAGGTTGGAAAATATCTCCCTTCCGCTTTTTAGTCTTTGGAATTTCGCGGCTATGTACAAAGCGCTACAGAGCTCGTATCTGGCAACACTATATATAATGTCGATGTCACGAGATGCCATATGCCGGTCTAACTCGATGTATTCCATGAATTGATCGGTATTTTTCGTCACAGATCTTCCGCCGGGCGGCTTATCCATGGTGTCGTTTTCACCGGCTCTGAATCGTCGAAACCATTCCTCCGCGGTTCGACGTGATAGAGTACCATCCCCCAAAACACCATTAATCTCACGGAACGTTTCTCTAGCGGATTTGCCTTTAACGAAGGAAAACTTTAAAAAAGCGCGAATTTCGGCGTTAGTCAACTCCATGTTTACACGTCTATAACTGTTGTACGCAATATCCAAACTAATCATGCATAGCGTTGTTTTGTAGGTTATGTCAAGACCTTTCAAATTATGTATAGTGTTCCCAGATTCGAGCTCTGTAGCGCTTTGTACATAGCCGCGAAATTCAAAAGACAAAAAAGCGGAAGGGAGATATTTTCCAACCTAATATAATAATGATTTTAATATAGGAATTTATATATTTCTGAGTTTACTATAGTCGAAAATATTTGTAAGACAAAAATTAAAACAAAACTTGAACTCTTTTTTAACATTGTTTCACAGCTGTCGTTGAAATTTGTATAACGATATCATGATTATTATTATTACTATTTTTGGAATTTTTGTAGTTTTCTAAAATATAATGG
Organism: Zaprionus gabonicus; assembly: GCA_018903695.1. Classification (NCBI taxonomy): domain Eukaryota; kingdom Metazoa; phylum Arthropoda; class Insecta; order Diptera; family Drosophilidae; genus Zaprionus; species Zaprionus gabonicus. The sequence goes on from JAEIFO010001553.1 coordinate 17,208,725, forward strand.
CACAATTATGTGTTTTTGGTTAAATGTATAAAGCCCATTATCGATAAGCCACCACAAATCATGTTATATCGTAATAAATGACACACGATATTGCTTAGCAACACATTAAAAAAGATTCGTTGATGGATAACACAGAATAATATACGAGTTATGTTATGAGAGATTATTTTCTTGAATAAAAAAAGTTTCTTAAAACTTTTAAGTTTAAAATTTAGCAATTTAAAGTTTACTATAATCTATTTTGTACTTTATTTAAATTTTAAATACTTAGATAAACGATTATTGTTTTAGTTTCAGTATTTAAACAATTGTAAGCATTATGATATTGTGGCTTTATCGTTATATATATTTGTTTTTATTCCGATTAAATGGTAGATTTACAAGTCACAGGGTTGACAATAGTAGTATTAGGTTGATATATAGATAGGTTGATTATTATTATTAATAAGTTGGGGTACTTAAAGGACCTTTCAAATAAATTTCTTAAATGTAAGAATAATCTAAAATCTTTCCATATGATTTTAGCTAAGCGGTATTTTATCTATCTCTCTATTATTATTAATTATTTTTGCAGTTTGACTTATTCTTCTCAAGAGTTTATGTGTATTTAAAATACCATATAAGTTTGAAAACCTAAAAGTTATTTCAATGTTTCTTGAACGTAAAATTAATCTTGATGAATCTTTCCCTATATCTATATATCTATTTGTATCTATTTTATAAAGACAGTTGGCAGCTTTCATAATATATACCAAGAAATATTCCTCACCTAATTTAGCAGTCATATATATTCTATATCTGATCTGATTATTGCAGCACTACCCATTGCGCTACCTTAATAACTCCCTAAGCAGACAGCCAAACCTTACCGAATAGCTACCTAAAGAGCTTCCCAAAGAGTCCAACCTATGCTTTGGGAAGCTCTCTAGGTAGCTCTTCAGTAAGGTTGGGCTTACTCGTAGCGCTACCTAAGGAACTTGCCCAACCCTAGCGACCTTAGTAACCTGCTCAGCTGTCATCGTGTCGCTGTCTCAATAAGCCGATAATGATAGTAACACAAAATATTTTTTTGCAATATTTATCAATTACACAAAATCACGCCCAGTCAATGAGGCACGTTTGCCCAACACCCTTACTACCCTTCCAGCTACCTCCTCCTCCTGCTTCCCTTGCACTACACTGACGTCATGGCGTGACACGTTCTGGCCATTTACGCTTTGCTTTTAATGCTCTTGGCGTTCCTTTTGATGGCTTCTTTGTTGCCATCTGAATTCGGACGCGCCTTGTTGTCCTTTTAACTGCCCACACATCCCTGCTGTCCCTGCTGTCGCTGTTGTCTCTTCTGTTTGTCTGTCTCCCTCCCTCCTCTCAGCAGGACTTAATTAGCGCGCTGTTTGTGCAGATTTTGCAACATTCTGTGCAGTTATGATCCAATTTGACCCGAGGCTGGTCATTTGTTTGCCCATTTGTCGCTCCTCCAGCCAAGCACGCAGCCACACATCGATTGCCAGGATTAGCAGGGCAGGACAGGAGGAGGGCAACATGTGTGCACAGCAGGCTGGGGCAGCTGCGCAGGAGACGTGAGACACTGCGTGATCTAATTAAAGCTGCCCCCAACTCCCTCGACTCGTGCCGCTGGACAATGACGGGTAGCCGAGCCAGTGAATATAGATAGATAACGGTTAACGCCCCTCAAGAGTAGCTGCCTTTCGTCACATTTGTGGAGCAGCAGTTTCCTGCCTCTCCACTCCAGATGGCGCTGCTCGAGTGCTGCCGTGTGTGGCTACTCGAATTGATCGGCACCATTGACAATGTATCCCACTACAGTGATACCCTACCTACCTAACTGATAACTCTACTTATCTCATTGGCATTGGCTTTGGCCTGCCTCGAGTGCCTTTACAGACGTGAATGCACTCAGACAAAACAGGTGCAGTTGCTGTTAGTCTAATCTCGTGCTGGGGGCTTAGTGGCAACTTGAATTTCTAATTTAACCAGATAGCTTCCCTAGCAATACTAAACAGAAATTCAAAAACCTTTTTTCTACAGGAATTGTGGGATTATTTTCAAACTGATATCATAATCATAATGCCAGCTCAAGTGCACATCTAAAGTACTCAGTCACAGCATATTTTCGAGTTGAGTGGAGATTAAGGAACACTTTCATATGGTAACCTCAAAATAACCTCGCTATTGGGAGGCGATTGACGTTCGACAAGCGCAAAAATCCTTTTACTGATTATACTTAAGTTTTTTTTTTAGTTCGGGTAAACTTATTCTTCGCAAATTTTAGTGCATCAAAGGTTTATTTATTGCTCTATTAAGTTAATTGTAGCAGAGGTATTTAAAGATTGCGTGTCGATATCTTTAAAAAAAAAAAATGTGTGTACTATATATTAAAAATAATTTCAAATAAAAATAAATATACAAGACCGCATTGAAAAAATAACCATTAAATTGTTTTTGAATGTCTGAGTATTATTGTCAGATTTCTGTAATAAGGACTTGTTTCCTAAGCACTCTTCTAAAATAACCTCAGAATAATTTCACAGTTGAAACCTAAACTACATAAGCCTTAACTTATAATGTCTGGCTTAATTTAGTTTAAGCAGACCTATGTGTCGTACCCTCAAATATTGTACTCATATCAAGAATTTTGATTTTGAATATATGTATAATAAAACAAGCACAAAACCTACAATCAAGTGTGCTCTGTGATGTATCTTCTACACACATGACCATTTTTTTTTTTTTTTTTTTTTAAGTGAAGAGCATTTTTTTTTATTATTCTATAATCACAAGGAATCGTTCAGTTCCATCTGAACTTAACCTAATGCGTAGCTTAAAAGATAATGTTATGGTTAAAGTTCCTTAATTATAATATATACAAGTGTACACTAGAGGAATTATGGTATGCTATCTTACGACTAAGGAGCTCATGTGGATGAATTCTCTTCAAACGTCGGAGGGAAATGGGGTCGACGAGATTATTCGCCAACGACACACATGACCAAAACGATTTCCTCAATAAATAATTTCCATACTTCTGTGTATATTTTGTGTTGCATAGTTTTAAGGATGTAGTTCGAAATCAGAACATATTTAAAATTATTTAAATTACTTTTATCTTTATTATCTGATTGCAACCGAACTTTCAGAATTAATTTGGCTGTTAATGGTTATTGTGTTTAACTATAATGAATTATCTAGCACTAAAATTATTAAAATTTTAAAAAATCTAAAATATACTTGATCTGCGTGCAATAATAATATATATTGACACCAAAGTTGGTAGCGTTATAGTCTCTAAAATTGAGGTTTTCATATAGAGGGACATATAGACAGACGGGCAGACGGGCAGACAGACAGACAGACTGATAGACTGACAGACTAACAGACTGACAGACAGACAGACTAACAGACTGACAGACAGAAAAAAAGGACAGACGAACATGGCTATATCGACTAGGCTGATTCATAAATATATGTCCCCCTCTGCATGTTATAAAAGTTTTCGATTGGCATAAATTATATTACCTTCTAGCCTATAGGCAGCAAGTATAAAAATGACTATTTTTGCTGAAAAGCGCTATTGAATCATGAAATTTTTAACTGGAAATTATCAAAAGATGTTCTATAAAGTTAAAAGAATAAATAAGTAAAGAAATTCAATGTTCACATACTTTCTTATGAATGAAATGAGCTTATCTTTTCTTATATAAACTTCACCAATCATTACATTTATAGTTATTTTATAGATGTTTAGATACATAAAGGTGTGGCAGTTTAAGTAATTTCTAAAATATCATCTTTAATACTCCAAATGCTCTTCCTGAATGTTATTGAAACAGTACAAAATTCGCCGAATTTCTTTGCCTTTTTGATATTCATGTATTTTCTTTTAGACCTATTTCTGTACGATTTTCAGGATATCTTAAAATGCCTTTCTAGAACAACTTGTGATCATTTTCATTTTTCAATCAAAATAGTTCCTTAGCCCACTTGGCTCCCTTGCCTTTGCTACCTTCAAGTCGCAAGGTCGCTGACGAGTTGCACCTCAACAGGAAGTTGATACATTCGAATCAACAATGGGAGAACGACGCTTATGTTTGCTTACGACTTGATTTCGCTGGAGAGAGTCGCGTGCGAGGATCCTCAGGCCAAAGGAGTCGAGGTTGGGCACGCGTACGGCGATGAAACTTGAGAAATGTTTTACACGTTAAATTGGGCGCACAAAAAGGCCAATAAAATGTAAGGCAAAGCAAGGCGAAGCAAGGAGAGGTAAGGGCAGGAAAGGGAACAGAAATGTAAATGGGAATTGGAAACTGGGAAATGGAAAATGGAAAATGGAAGAGAAGCGCGCGCGCACGCTCTTAGGGAAGTGAAGGTGAAGCGCATAAAAATTGGCATAAAGATGGCACTAAGAAGTCGCGAGTTGTGTCCTTCCTACCACGCGACGCGTTTTATGAGTGAGGATTCGTGGAAGAGATTCAATTGATACGAAATTGCTGCAATATAAACGCATTGCTGACGATCGAGAGAGGGCAGCAGAGCAGTGGCAGAGAGGAGGAGGCTTGAGGCAGGGGCATGAGGCAGGTATTTGAGGCAATAAAATCAATGCATGCTTGGCTTGCAAAATGGCAGCCAGGGACACGCGCAGGCCAGAGGGAGAGAGGGGGAGAATGGCAGAGAGAGAGAGAGAGAGAGAGAGAGAGAGGGAGAGGGAGGGAGGGAGAGGGAGTGAGAGAGGGAGTGAGAGAGAGGGAGTGAGAGAGAGGAGGAGTGAGTGCGACAGCGAGTGGCAACAGCAATTTGTTAGCAGCATTGTTAGCCAGACAAAGTCACTGATTCTCCTCGAGCCAGTGCACCTAACCGAGCTACGCTGCATTCTTCACTCTCTCTGTCTCTTTCTCCCTCCCTAACTGCCTCTCTATCTGCCACATTGCGTTGCAGGCATCGCTCATCGCGCACAATGATGTTGCAATTATTGAACCTTCTGTATTTTCAAATTTCCATCATTAATAACACAGGCGGAGACCAAGGTGAACTGCAGAGAGTGAAGGAGAGGGAGAGGAAGGGAGAGAGTAGCGGCAGAGAGATTCCTTGGACGACTGCTCGCTGTGACCATTAGCGAGTTTCGGCGGAATACGCGTGAATTCGTTTTGTCCAACAATGCGACGACTCACTGAGCGCATCAATCGCACAATGAGAGGCAAGAGAGAAGTTTTCCGGAATGCCGCAGGTAACACCCTGTACAGGCTACAGGCGCGAGCTGACCATATACCCTGTACACTGTGCAGTGTCCCTGTGCCAGTGCCCATTAACGGTCGCAGCAAGGAGCCACATAAAGATCGCCTATAATTATTCATCTCGCGTGGGGGCACAGCGCAGTCCAAGGCGAGGCGAGGCAGTTATACAGATACATATATAGTATGTATGTATTGCCGATCTGTTCGCCTTGAGACCGACCACTTGCTGGGTTTGTCAACGCAGATGCTAATCACAACATTAGTCGCAGCTCGACGTGGTCCACTTCAGTTCGCAACGCTGCCAGGGGATCTTGGGCAAAATCCCAGCGATTTCTGGCCAGCTTGGGCTAACCCCTCCCCAGGTCGGAATGCTCAAGGCTCAAGGATAATGCAGCGCATAATTGCAATTGGATATCGACTGAGTGTCCCTGATGCTTGTCCCAAAACAGATAATTATTTGTAACTATTTAGCAGCAGGTTGGCCAAGTACCAAGCACCATAACCATCACCATCACCAACATCGTCAGATCATGGCCAGAAGAAGAAGACGAAGACGAAGATGAAGATGTCCTGCTTGGAGTGTTGGGTGGTCCAAGGTGAACTGCCTCAATTTGGATTGGGTTAACCAACTGACGGGGCTCAACTAATTGAGCGATCTATCTGTGTGGGTCATTTAGGGAAGGAAGAGATTGGGCTGACAAAGTATTGCAATGAAGAAATTAGTAGGGGTAGGGAAAGATAGCATAGTCAGCACAGAAAAGGATTGTAATGAAGAAATTAACAAGAAGTGAGTTGTAGTTGTAGAACAGGAAACTGGCATATGGAAGATTAGGACTTTGAGAGAAATAGGAACTTATGAAAGATTTGTAGGATAGCAAACTAGCATATTAAAGATAAACTATTTGGAAAAGGAACTTATATAGAAAATTTCGAGCTAAGGAACTTATGAAGTATTTTTAATAAAAACATAACAATATGAATAACATAGAAAGATGAATTATAATATGAAAGTAAAAAGAAATTGTTATATAAAAAGTAACTTTGATTAAAGAACTTTAAATACAAGATAAACGTAAAATTAATAAGAACTTTAAATAAGGGATGAACAAAAAATGAAGAAGATTTTTAACTAAAAGACGAACATAAAATTAAGAAGAACTTTAAACAAAAAACATGAAAAAATGAAGAAGAACTTTAAGCAATAGATGAACATAAAATGAAAAACATTCCATCAAAACAATTAAAAATAAAACAAATATAAAGAAAAATAAAAAAACTAGATAGATCTTAAACTAAGAGCAACTTAGATTGTGGATATTTTAGGGGAAAATGATCTTAGAAATCTCTAAAAAAATATTCTCACACATCAGTCAATACATAACAATATAGAATACTTTGAGAGGGAAATAAAAATATATCTTAAATATATCCAAAAAATGGGCTGAAATGTGGGAAATATCTGCAAACTGTGAAACAAATATAAAATCTTAAAAATTTTACTTACATTGAATTCTAAAAATATTAAACGAAAGAAAAAGTGTCCAAAAGTCAGCTAAAGCATATAATAGAAGACAAAGTTATAATAAAAAAATTAGAAAAGAGGCGAAAACGATAAGTTTATTTTATTTTTATACGAAATAAATGACTACGCTGATATTACAACCACAAATCATATATAATTTTGAAAAAAGAAAAAAACTCTTTAGGAATATGCAAATATATATGAAGAGGGAAAAGATTGTCATTAATCAACACTTAATAGAAGAAAACACATTTAAAAGTATTGTAAGCGATTTTCCAACAATAAAAAAAAAAACCCAAAAAGTATCCTCAAAAATAAAATCTGTTATTTTTTCTTTGACTAGAAAATACCAGTATTTTATAGAGCATTTTCAAGAACTACTCCCGTCCCCAAGGAAGTTCTTAGCATGCTTATCAGGTCTCTCCCGCTTCAGGTCTTGTCTCGAGGACTTGCCGCAATGTTTTCAGTATTTTTGAAACCCAAAACTCTTCTCTTTAATGTGCTGCTTGTGTTGTCAAAACGAAACCAAACAATCTTCAGATGTCAGGGGGCATTCGACTTGCGGTTCGGTAGTAGGAAAGCGACGGGGAAGCCACTCGAGAGTAGCAGGAGAAACTTGAAGTGCCAGAGAACGAACTACCGTTTTTTTTTTTTTGACTGCGCGATTCTTCGAACTGCACATTAGTACTCTAAGTACAACAAGGGGTGCCCGCGTAGGGGTACTCAATGAAAAGTGCAATGCACTTGAGAGGAAACTGCACGTGGGACCACCCCGAAGGGAAGCGAAGACCAAGTTCAGCTTCAGCTTGAAACTAGCTAGATTGTGAGCTCACTAATAAATACCAAGTAATTTCCACAAATCCAGAAAAATATGGGGAAAACTCAGCGCGACAATTAGTCTGCGTAAACAAAGAGGGAGAGGCAGAGAGAGAGAGGGAGAAAGTGAGTCAGTTTCGAGAATTGTTATCGACAAAGGATTCGGCATCGGGTTACGGGGCAAAGGATCGCTGGATCTGCTAAAACAGGCGGCAGCATTGCGTAATTTATGAATAGAGAGAGCGCCGCAAGGCGAAAACTGTAAACACAACCGTAGAATCCACAGAGTGAGCCGAGAATGTAACCAACGTTGCAACGTTGCATGTAATCGGAGCGAGCACTTGACACTCTTCGCTGGCGCTGAAGGACGCGCCCCAGAAGTGAACGTGAAGTGAAGAGCATCAGGATCTAGATCTTTTTTGTTGGTGGGTGCGCACATGTTTGCACTCATAAATCAGTGAATGTTATGGTCGCTGTCGTCCTCAAAACTGTCTCATTCCATGTCAGAGCAAACGCATTTTCACACTTTTCGTCGCCCCGTAATTTGAATACTTTACAAGCCTTCGCTGGAACTCGCAAGGCGAGAGTTGGGAATGGGAAAACAGAGCATTATTAATTACACACTTGGATTGGATTTCTACTTTTTTGAAGTTGGAGTCGGATTAGATCTGTAAGCGATATTGCCCGCGGGTCAAGTGAAGTGAAGCTGTCGATGGGTGGGCGGATCATTAATAGCGCTTTAATTAGACAGCTTCAACTCAAACTCCGTCTCCGGTTCACGTTCGCTCTCGGCCTCGTCAATGGCTCAGCAGCTCTCAACGGGTGTCAACAGATCGAGCAAATTGAAAAAAGATCTAAATGGTGTTACAAAATAGGAGATCACCTTGCGAGCATCGACGACGAACTGATGCGCTAACATTGCTTGAATGAGATCAATGAGAGTATTGAGCTCAGTATATGAAACATGAAGGTGTTGGATTGAAATTGGCTTTATACAGAAAATAATTAAGTATTGTATTTAATGGAGATTCTTAAAAAGCTATAAACTATTGTTGGCCGACGAATTACAGTCATATTTACTGGGATAAAGCATTTACCTAGAAAACCCCTATTTCAAAAGATGATTGCCTTTGAAGATATTCAAGGTATAAGTGGAGTTCTTTACATTATCCATTTAATATAAAGAGTAAATATTATAAAAAAGTCACAAATTAAGAGATCTAAGAAACACTCTTTTGACCGCACTAAAAATATAAATATTATAATGTCTTGTTTACTTCTTGTTTACTATGTTACTTCTAGTATAATATATTTATAATATAATAATATATACAATATAACAGTTAGTGATTTTCGGAGATTTTAAGAAGAAAGAAGTTGTTCAATAAACCTCCTGTTAAAAATGATTGTTTCTCCCAAAAAGTATAAAATAAATAAAAACCAATAAAATGTCTTGTCTAATTATACAAATGCTATAATACTTATATAGTAGAAGATGTTAGAATTCTACAATAAATAATGAACCAATAACTGTCTGAAATTTTACTATGTATGTATCAGGCACACAATTTTGTACCCATATAAGATGTGGGTGTACGGTTTGAAAGGAAAGGTTGATCTACAGGCTGTGTACCTTAAAGGGTTTGCGAATTTAATGTATGTAAAGCAGACTTCTTATTCTTCTACTAGAATATTCTTCATTTATAAAGTTAGTGTTAAAAATTATTCTTTCTCCAAAAAAGAAATAAATAATAAAGATAAAATTATTCATAAAATACAGTAAAGAACTATTAAAATTCTAAGATTGATCAAGAAAACAGTCGTACAAATAAAATTTAAACGTGTTCACCTGGAAGCTAAATTTAAATTTTGGGAACCAGGATTTTTCATTTATAACAAAATGCACCTTACTTTTTGCTAAAAGTAATTTGATACTGTTGAATGGTTGGAAATCAAAAGTAGATCTTCTTACCTAAAGGGAGTTTCATTTAAATTTATCTAAGGTAAAGAATACTTTATATATATCTTGCCCTTCTACCTTTATATTCATAACTATACTGCTATATACCTCCCATTCTATCATTAAATGTTGCACAACCTCTACAATATGCAACAGACCTTCGCACAATACCCTATCCTAGGTACTCTATGAGCCGCTCGCACACGAAGTGGTCAAAAAATCAATTAGGCCTCCGGCTACGGCTCTTAACTGTGACTCGACGCGCTTGTCGAGCGACTTCATTAATCACAGCGTCGTTTTTGATTGGACAGACACCGCTGTGTGCTACCCTCCTCCCACGCTACCTTGATTACTCCTCTCACCCTGCTGCGACTCCCTCTGCGTGCACGCGCTTTTTGGAGCTTGCCGCCATTTGCCGCCCTTGTCCGCCATATTGCTAAATCAGAAAATCAAATAGAGCATAAAAAAACGAAACACAATAACAAAAACTGTTAAGAAAATATGAAAATCAACAGAGCCGGCGAAATATGAAAGCGAGCGTGCAACTTTATGACAGGCAGGCAGGGCCGGGCGGCTAAAATCAAAGTCAAGAGAAATCGTAAAGGTGTCGTCGGTACCTTCATGTTGTTGTTGCTGTTGCGGTACCGTATTTTTTTATACTTTATTAGATTTTTGCGACATTTTTGTTGTTTTTTTCTTATCTCTGCGACGCGATTTTATGACCAGCCAGAGAGGGAGAGAGAGATGCCGAGTAGGGTAGAGCGAGAGGGTGCTCGTGATAAGTAGCGCTACACAAGCCACGGCTGGGCGTGCGTAGGAGGGGCTAATGCGACCAGTAATTGTCGCCGAGCTCAGAGCAGGATCAATCTAATTATTTTGGCAAATAATCACAACCCTTTTTCAACCCTACAACCCTACCCAGCAACCCTTTAGCGATTCGCCACAGATACAAGATACACCATAGAAGATACAACATGCCACATACAGTCACGTCTCTCGCACTCTCTCTCTCTCTAACACCCCTTTGCACGGCAAGGACAGCCAGGACAGTGTGCTGAGTCGGTAGTGCTGGCTGGTACTGCTGTAGCTGACTGGGCCTGGGACTTAAGCCTTGAGGCCTTTTCCAGGTAACGCGCAAGGAGTAAAAGTGCGTCGCGCCCACCGCACAAGCCGAACACAATGAGAGCGATCAGATTTTAGGGTTAGGGCGCACCTTGAGCACGGACGGACTACCTGGTCGTGCTGCTGCTACCCTCTTTAATTACTCCGGTAAAGGGTACACCCCTTTTTCTACGCCTGCTGCCTGCAATGTTTTGGTTTTCGTTGGTTTGTCGCCCATTCGCTTCGAGCTCGTCCTTGGTCTGGCTTTTACAATCGTTCCCAGAGATATTCCCTATATATATTGTATATGTTTTGTATGCACTTATTATATGCATATTCGCGTCGCGGGCGTGACACGTTTATGGTGTGTTTAGATACTTTTCGCAAGCACTGCGAATCAAAACAATGGCAAATTGCACCCGTCCAACCTTGACTTTCTGACGGGCACATCCCTTTCTGCCCGCGCACTACCGTAATTATACTATATGCCATATAAATATATATAGATATATATATTTGGCCTGGTCATACAGCGCATATTTACCTAATTATAAAGTGCAACGCGGCTCAAGGCCTGAGAGATGACTTTTCGCTGGACTTTTTCCATGACTGTTTTCTGAAGAAGCATTTTAGCATTTTCGCAAATATTTCGCATTATTGGGTACTTTTTTTCAGTGTTTAGTAAATGCTAAATGTCCTTGAACTGCAGGCAAAAGCGATAAGTAAAGTTTGCTTGATATATCAAGAGAAAAAGTCCCCAATTGTGTTGCTGATTTTGAAAGTTTTAATGTATTTTTCGATTTAAAAGGGTTTCGCATAAAGTGGAATTCTGCCAAATTTTGAGTTAAAATATTTGTGATAATCGAAAAAAACCCTTTCAAAATCGAATTCTTTATAGCAAAGTATCCAAGGAAATAGTTTCAAGGAAACTACAACATTTATTTTTGAAGTATCACTTAAAGGAGTGTAAAATATTACAGAATCGTGTTTTAGAAAACTACAGACGAGTTTGCTCGACTTTTATATAACCTATATTCGGCTAGTTAATCCTCCAACAATTTCCTAAATAACTTCTACGGTTACTGATAGATCACTCCATAATTTGTAGAACTCATTTGAATAGTAATAATGGTAATGCACAGCAAAATAAATCAAATATATTATATTATTATAAAATTGCACTGGCAATTCAGTATTTTATGATTTACAATTTCTTAAAAGGGCGTGGCTAATTTTTAAAAGAAAGTTTATCTGCCCGCAGTAATAAGACACATTGTAACCAAATTTGGTAGCTGTAGCTCCTATAGTTACTAAGATTAAGGTGTTCATACGGACAATTTTTATTTTCAACGTTTATATCGACTCATCTGCTGATGCTAATCAAGAATATATGCGGGACTAGGTTTTAGTACGTAACTTAAAATACTTCTATAACCAACGGCAAGAGGATAACAAGAAAACATGATTCTGTGGACTATTTTTTCATAACATTCACAATGCATATGTTGTTCCAATAAAAAATTCCCTTGTGACATTGTAAATGAAGGTCAATTACAGTGCTCAACAAAACAATTTTAAATTGCAACCAAAAAAAAAAAACAAATGTAAATTTCAATGAAATGCGAGCGAGAAAACGCTACTTTAATGGAAAACATTTGCAGAGCACTAAAAAGTCAAAAATGGAAATAATTCGAAAGATGGAAAAACGAACGAGAAAATCGTTGGGCCAAAGAAAAGCCAGAAAAGTCGCTTTGTGACTTTGCACTAAAAAATCTAATTTTTTTCGACGAACTGCGAGAAAAAAAAACAAATGCAATAGTAAACGAGCCAGAGGCAAAACAAAAGCCAAAAAAGATGAAGATGAAGAAAAAAAAACGCTATTCAAAAATTGCTAAAAACCAGGTCAAAGGCCAAGAGGCGAGGCGAACGCAGGTCGCGATGTTCCGCGAAGAGCAATGAGAATTTTTATGGCTGAAAAAAAAAACAACACAACTAGATGAAGCAGCAGCGGGAAAAAAGCCAAATAAGTTGTCAAGTATTTTTTCTTTTTCTTATATTTTTTTTTGGTTTTTATGATGATTTCTTGTGTTTTTTGCTGCTCTCGATGTTCTCTTTTTTACGCTCCAAATTCGCCCAAGCAGGCACAAAGAGAAAAGGACCCGGACCAGGGCGAGATGAGGGACAGCGGGCCGAGAGCTACTAATGTCGAGCAGCAGGATTTTTATGGCTTTATGGGCACGGGAATGACTTCTTTATTGGTGCATCCTTGGGCAGGTCCAGCGATGCTGTTTCCGCTTCCTCTCTCGCACAGTGTATGCAAATAGATGTGAGTGTGTGCGAGTGTGTGTGTGTGTTTGCCAGCTTAATCCTTTCTGCATGTGACAGGAAGTTGACAGTGGGTGCCATATATCAATGTACGGCACATATGTATGTCTCGCTGCTGGGAAATATTCGGTCTGTGTCTTTCATGTGTCGCGGCTCTCACTGACTCAATCCGTGTTTTTATCTATTTATTTATTTATTTGTTTTTGTACACTTATGACATGATGTTAATTACTGTCCCGTGCAGTGGATATGGCAATGGGATAGGATGGAAATCGTAATGGAGAGGGGTAGCGGGATGGGGAATGGGAATGGGAACTCGCTTTGAAGCGGAAAAGTTCGCCGACTTTGTTGACGTGTGTGTTTGCCTGCTGTCAACAGCGGCAAAACGGCCAAGAAAGCTGCCAGACAGAAACAGAACAGCAACAACAACACAAAGAGAAGACTACAACAACAACAACAGCAGCGGCAGCAGAGACACCTTGCTCACACGCGCCGCACCCGATGGGAAAATTCGGGTTTCTTTTTTTTTGTTTTTCAGGATATTTGACTTTGTCTCTCATTTGTTTTCGTTGAGAATTGAGAATTTGTGTAAATATTTTTTAGTTTACTGACTTTTCCATCCTGGCCGCGGCATGGAAGTGTGCCAACTTAGCTGAGACCCCGCTTAGTAACCGCTAAGACACCGCTAAGTCGGTGCCTTAGCGCTGGGTAAAACCACAAATCGCTCAGCCACATACCCTATGGGAATCTGCTTCCTTAATGAACCCCGTAATGTGTGGTAAAACCGAAGAAACTAAGCGCTGTGGGAAAGTTACAGTCAGAAAGAAGTCTTTATATAAGAAAATATAGTAGAGGATTACTATATTATGCAAGAAAACAATGCATTAATATATTGTACAAGAAATAGAGGATTATTTATTTTACCCAGGGGAAGTTGAAGTTACTGAAAGGAAGTTGGAGTTTGTTTGACTTCCGAAACTGAGTTGATGGAGAAGAGTTTGAAATGGGAGAGGGAATGAATTGATAAGAATTTTGTAGAATAATTGGGTAGAGAAAAGAACAAATAGTATAATAATAATATCTTAACAATGCTAATGTTTTCTAGCTATAATGCAATTAGTATGGTATGAAAACTAAAAAGTTATTTGAAAAGAACAATATTTGTATTTCCTATTAATTTCAGAAACTTAGTTTTTCAAAGAGATATTCAACTAGAATGAAATTTAAAGAGTCATTCTGAAGTCAAAAGATTATAATAAACAATCTATATGAGCTATAATAAAACCTTCCTTATATACAAAATGATAATGTTTTACAGAATGATGCACAATATTTTCATTTCTTCATTTTATTTTCTATATTATTTTGTTTATTCGACTAGGCATCTAATTTTAGCATTGTCACTAATCTTATGAACACATTCTCTGGAACTAGTTACAAGAAAATGTTGCATTTATTTCTATATTAAATTTATATATATTCCATAGTTAAAATAACAATATTTTGGCACTCCCAAAGTAATTTCTTCTGGCGCTTAAGAAACCTCTTCAACAATTATCACACACTAAAAGTCTATAGTAATTAAAAGGGGTTTTCTTTTCGCAAAAGTTATCTGAAGCTCATAAACCCTATCTGGCTCATAGAGTATGTATTTATACACACAGTCTGTATACTTATACTACATATAAACGTAGCTCGCATGATAAGCGAAAATAAAAATTGCTTTATCCATTTTCGATTCAAGGAAAAGAAATCTCTTTCGATAACAAAAAACAGTGAACATGATTTTATGTTTATTGACGTTTTTTATTGCATTTGCAGACGAGAAATGCCTCATTATTTGTTTAACTGAAATGGAAAGCGACATTTTTTTGGGACTTACTTATGGAGAGCTTTAATATTATAGAATTGGGATTGGTAAAGTGAGTTTTACAAAGCAATATGTGATGAATCGTCAGAGAAAAAGAAAGAAAAGAACAGGAAAGAAAAAGATTTTTTAGCTAAAGTTCTAATGGAATTTCACTGGAATATTCAGGAATATATTTGAGTTATATGCATAAAGAATGTTTTGAAATTTAAAATGAACTTAAGTTTTTGGGAATAGATCGTTATGAAAAGCATGCATTGGAGGTAAAACAAAGAAAAACCATTGTTAATTATATGATATACTTTATTTTAAAAGAAATGATTAAAATCATTTAAAAGTTTTGGAAATGTACGATTAATATTTAAATATAAACAAACAATAAATATCCAACTACAAAATAATATTAAAATATTAGAGATTCATCGCCGTATTTAAAGTTAAACAATGAATAATTTTTTTTTAATATTCCATATTTCTCAAAGAATAATGTTTAGTAAATTCTTGCACATCTCTGCGAATGTTACTAGCATTTTTCTGCCAGTGTAGCCATTTGCAATGGCGAATTTCAGGCATTACAATAATTTCAGGCCATTAAAAATCATTAAGTCAGCGCGAAATTGTAAATCTTCATAAATCTTTAGTTATTTTGCGCTATAAAATGGTGGAAAATTGAATCGTTAAAGCTGAAGTTTCTACTAAGTGTAGATGAGGGAGGGGAAAAGGGGAAGAAGCAGCTATAAAGTGTTGCTGATTTAGCTTTAGTCACAATTCAATTAGTTAGTGAGATGAGTTTGCTGTAATTTGAGGCAATTTGAAGTGCCTCAACTGATTATATCGGAAGGTGCAATTAGCATAATAAATATATGATAAATATAGCTATATTATGTAGGATAGTGCAAGGGTATATTTATACTAAGGTATATTTATACACTCTTCTAGATATTTCCTTTATCACAGAGTCGAAATTCAATTTAAATCATCGCAGTTTGTCGAGCTAAATTAGCATAAAGGGAAATCTCATTCGTGCACCGAAAAATGAGTTTTTCCGGGCATTTCCTTTGATGAGGCTAATTGAATTTTCCAAGCCCGCTGAAAGTGTAAAACGTGTAGGAGGCGGGGGAAGGGAAAGAGATTGCCGATTTGTGTGGCAAATTAAAATTTAAATGAAAACGAATCAGGCGCAAAACCAACACAAACACACACACGCACACACACACATACAGAGAGAGACAGCAAAAAAAGGGACAATAGATTACAATATCCTGGGGCGAGGCAGCAGCAGGAGCAGGATATACTCCTGCCCAGCTGTCCGGGGCATGCGCCTGGGTGGGATGCGGGTCTGGCAGCCTGCCTGCCAGTCAGCAGCAGCAGCAGCAGCAACGGCAGCAGCAGAGGAGGCAGCTACGGCAGCCAGCAACGGCGTCCGACCATCAGCCCAACGGTTTCCGCTTGTTTACTGCGCCGGGCCAGCGACGGTTGCACGAGTCGCGACGAGTCGTGCGAGGAGCAACAGCAACAACAGCAACGATAATAGCAACAACAGCAACAACAACAACAGTTACTGTTTACGGCAGTCGCTGCCTCTGCTCTCTGCTGTGTCTCTGCTCTGCGCATCAGCCAATGGCAGCGCTCGCATGGGCAGCAGGTAGGCGTGTTCGTATCTGCCATTTCCAAATAAATTCAACCCCGACAACAGCAACAACAACAAAGTGGAGGCAGCTGGTGCTGGGGCTGCTGTTGGTTCGCTGCTGCTGGTGCTGCTGCTTCAAAACCGGTCGTCGACGCCGCAGTTGCATTCAGTTATTAACGAGCGCTACTCACAGCTACAGCAACAGCAGCCAGAGCAGCAGCAGCAGCAGCAGAAGCAGCCGCAGCCAACAGCAGCAGAAGCAGCAGCAACAGTCGCCACAGCAGAAGTCACTTCACTCAACACACACACACAGGCACACATAGTGGAGAGAGTAAAAGAGGCAGTACACGAGCACACGACGACGCAGCACAAGCACACACACACGCATACATAGTGCAGAGAGGGAGTACACACGCATACATAGTGCAGAGAGGGAGTACATGCATACTTAGTCGAGAGAGGCAGTACACGCGCAAACACACACACACACACATATATACTCGAAGAGAGGGAGTACACGAGCCGAACGAGCACACACGCGTTTCGCCTTCGCTCCTTCGCCTTCGTCGCCGTCGCTGTCGCCTTCGCCTTTTCACGAGTTTGAGTCGGAGAGCAGCACCAGCAACACGAATTCAGTTTGAGTTGAGACGTTGTCGTGGGCACGTCGCAGCAAAGAGAAGAGCGCAAGGTTCGCCGATCAACACAGACAAATACAGTAACAACAAAAGACGTAACCAAAGCAAAGACACTGCAGTTACTACGTAACGTGAGTGCAAGTGAGACAGTGCTACAGCAAAGTAAAATTAAGTAAATACAAAAGCAAAGCAAGTGCAAACTAACCAAAAAACAGTAACAAATACAAAAAACGGAATATGTCTTCTACATCCGCATCGCCCATCAGCAACATAACAGTGGACGACGAGCTTAATCTGAGCAGAGAACAAGGTAAGCAGCAGCAACAACAACAATAGAAACAAAAAAAAAACAACAGCAAACAATTGCCGACGGCAAAGTGGATAAACGTAGTTTATGCATGTCTAATCATGTCTGTTTTCTCTTTGACTTTCTTCTAGACTTTGCCGAGGAAGATTTCATAGTTATCAAGGAAGAGCGCGAGAGCAGCCTGTCGCCCATGTTAACGCCCCCGCACACGCCCACCGAGGAGCCGCTGCCCCCTCGGCGTGCCGCCCCAGCCGATGATGCTGAGGCCACGCAGCTGCACATGCGACACATAGCGCACTACCAGCAACAGCAGCAGCAGCAGCAGCAACATCGTCTCTGGTTGCAGATGCAACAGCAACAGCAGCAGCAACATCAGCAACAGCAGCCACATGGCCACTATCCAGCAGTCTATGCAGCCGGCAATGCTGATCCCGTCACTGTGCATCAGCAGGCGCTGTTCATGAACCAATGGATACGCAACGCAGCCTACCAGCAATATCAGCAACAGCAGCAGCAACAGCAGCAGGCAGCAGCAGCAGCGGCAGCTGCACAGGGGCATCCACATGCGCATCACCCGCATCCACACGCACATCCACATGCGCATCCTCATCCTCATCCCCATCATCATCATGTGCATCTGCCTGGACATCCTCATGTGCGTCCCTATCCCGCTGCATTGCGCAATCTGCCCAGCTGGCTGCCTCCCAATCTCAAGTTGAGCAGCGCAGCAGCAGCAGCAGCGGCAGCGGCGGCAGCAGCAGCCGCCACTGGAGGCAGCGGCGGCGGTGGCAGCAGTCGCCCCAAGAAGCAGTTCATCTGCAAGTACTGCAATCGCCAGTTCACCAAGTCGTACAATCTGCTCATCCACGAACGCACCCACACGGATGAGCGGCCCTATTCGTGCGACATTTGCGGCAAGGCCTTCAGGCGACAGGATCATTTGAGGGATCATCGGTACATACACTCCAAGGAGAAGCCCTTCAAGTGCAACGATTGCGGCAAAGGGTTCTGTCAGTCGCGCACGCTGGCCGTGCACAAGGTGACCCACCTGGAGGAGGGTCCGCACAAGTGCAACATCTGCCATCGCAGCTTCAATCAGCGCGCCAATCTCAAGAGTCATCTGCAGAGTCACAGCGAGACGCAGGCCAAGAAGGAGGCGACACCAGCAACAGCAACTCCAGCAACGCAGGCTCAACCTGCTCAGCCTGCCTTGGTCAGTCCCCCCGCACTGGATCTGTCCTCGTCGGGCGTGGAACGTCCCAAACGCACTCTGGGCTTCACCATCGATGAGATCATGAGCAGATAGACAAGCATAGAGAATGAGAGAAAGAGAGAGAACGAGAGATACTCTCTCTTGGTTTTATGTTCGCCTCAAGCTGTGCGCCGCCAGGCATGGGAAGTGCCTGGCTCGGATTTGACGTCAGCTGCAGCCACGCCCCCGCAACCCAGTGAAGGAATCGAAGGAATCACACAGTCACAGTCGGCAGCAATCTTGGCTATATACAGATCGTGTGCTATATAGCCAAAGCATTGCCAGTCGCAACTGCAAAAAGCCAAAGCAAAACAAAGCAAAGGGAAGAGAGAGAGAGAAAGGAGAGAAAGAAAAGAAGAAGATGAAGTAAAAGAATTAAAAAGTATTTTACAAGAAGAAAGAAAGAAACAATTCCAAAATAAATAACTGTAAACTATAGTTTAATGCACATTATGATCCCGTTCATTATCAGATCATCATCATTATCATCATCATCATTATTATTATTATTATTATTATTATATAGTTAATCGTTTGTACCTTATAGCTATAGTAGCCGCATTCAGTTTAAGTTAATTCCTCCCAAGACAAACCTCAGACCTCGTCGCGGTCACTCAAAGACTGTATAATTTGTTTAATTCATAAATTATAAAGAAATAAATCGATTGATCGATCCATGAATAGAAGAAGCACATGAAGATCCCTTAGTTAAGTGTTATATGCTGTACTCTACCCTGTACTTTTGTTGTTCTAGCCTGACTAAGCACAAAGACACACGATCTCATTATCGTAACTAGCTCTATGTATGTGTATGTGTATGTGTGTGTAAGTGTAATATATTTGTATATAGTATGTGTGTGTATATGATAAAGAAGAAAGCTATCGCAAATGAAATATAATGCAAAAGTTATTGCAAATACTAAACTAAACTCCATGTTGTTCTTTACTTTTTGGCAATGTCATGACGATTTGACGCAAAGAGACCCCGTTGTGGCATAAATGGTTTATTGTATATCAGTCTGGGTTAGATATCAGGGGTGGTATGGCATTTTTTAGCTGTAATTGGGTATTGCTGTGAAATTTCGTAGTGATATCTCAGTTGCTAGTAAATAAAACTACCAATAAACCGAAAACTTATAAAGGTATCTGCATTGTTTTTTTGTGTTTAGCGGTTTATTTTCTTTACAATTTGGAAATTTTTCAGTCGGAGAATGGTATTTAAAGATATTGAATATATAGCTGAATATTTAAATTAACTGTCTAATTTCTTGTTGGTTGGTCAGTATTTAATGAATGAAGCAGTTCGTTTAGTTGTGGACAATAAAATTAACGTCAGCTATCAGTACAATTTATTGTATTCATTTGTAAACACTCTTGACTTTTTGTTCTAGACAACAAATAAATAATATTGAATATATTATATAAAGTTGTTTATTAAAAGAAACTGACGTTCCTCAAAATTAATCAGTGTAAGGAAGGTAACAGGAATTGTTATGTAACTTTATCTTTCAATACAATTTCTTATTATTTATCATTATTGGAGTTCAGAATTCATTTAAATAAACTGAACATTTAAAACTGAAATATTTTTTATGCTAGTTTACAAATAAATAATATTGAATATAGGTATTATATAAAGCTATTAAGTAAAAGAAACGCACGTTCCTTCAAATTAATCAGTATCAAGAAGTCATCAGGAATTGTTTAGCACCTAGTTAAATTCTGATTTTTAAGGCTGCCTCTAATATAAAATAAATATTCAAGATTTCATTTAAGTATTACGTTCGAAAGATTTAAGCTTTATAACATTTATGAGTCTTGATAAGATAGAAAGAACATAGAAGATGAATTGATAAAATTAATAAAGATTTCTTTGGCTTACTTTGGGTTTACTTTGAATGTGAATAGTTCCATTTCAATGCAATGACATTAATATATTATTTATCTGTTTTCAAAAAGGAATATGCAATATGCTATTATGCCAAGTTGCGAATTCTATTACGATTGGAAACATAATCAAAATTGAAACAAGTTCTCGTGAATAAGTTTATCCATAAATTGGTTGATACAAAGTTTTAGGAAGATTTGTTTGACATCTTTATAATTTATAACCTCTACTATAAACCTAACTTCTTTTATTAATTTTATTATAAACTACAAACGCTATAATATTATATATTGTAGAAGGAATAACTGTACTGCATTACTTTATATCGTTTCTATATAATTATTTTTTCTCTTATCACCAGAAGTACGATATATAACATACTTGTATTTCAACACACGACAAATTTCTAAATTTATAACAATTGCTGTTTATATGTTTTGCTTTACTATCGCCAATTTCTATAAATACTTTTATGATTCCAACAGTATATGCAGTGTATTTAGCAATATTTGATTTGTTATCAGTCACAGCAGGAAATACACTGTAACTACGATATATGAACGCGTTTCTGCTGTATCCAAAAACGATAAACGATATACGGGGCTCACCCACCTAGAGATGTTTGTATATATGGAATATACTTTGTTTGCTTTGTTTATTGAATTGTTTATTGTTTATGCATAAGTCAAATTTTATTTTATTTATATGTATTTTGAGCGCGTCTATTAATTTTCAAGATGCCCGAAAAGGAAACTGTCGCAGCGTCGCGTCTAATTTATGATAACTCTTGAATTCGATGTTCCTATATCGTTTTGTTGTTTTCATTTCGGGGTGTGGTCGAATAGTCTGGTAGTCTAGTTCATAGAAAACTCTAGGCACAGTGGTTAGGAACGTGCCAAAAGCGAGACCAAAAGACAATTGACATTTCGCATTGTTTGGGGTACCCAATTTCATTGCCATTAGCACGCGCAGTACGAGGAACTCACGGATATATCTCTGATACATATAGCTGGCTAACTATTCTAAGGTTCCTTTCTTTTTCGAGGCCCGCATGGCCACAAAAAGTTGGCAACAGCTGCCTTGAGTTGATTTGCTCATTTACCGACTCAATTTTCTCAATTTTCTTCGATCTTGGCTCGATGACACCGACCATTATGTGCATGTACAATTGATTTTGGGTCAAGACCCCCAGCCCGTGCCCTATTGACCCTGTCAGAGTGAGTGTGACATGCAAAATGCAAAGGTATTTCGAGGGGTATCTACAGGGTATCTGCATGTGCATAGAGATGTCCTCAGCTGTGGCGTCCTAGGTGGGCACGTCTGCGGGACGCGCCCTCCTGCCACGCCCAGTCGGATCTGGTCTGGATGCTAGCCAGAGTGTGTGGTGGGTTGGCCAAGACAGCGGACTTATCTTCTGGTCAACCGTACAACTTGTTGCACACACACACTCACACACACACCATCGCGCACAGTGTGTGTTTTGGCAACAGTTCGCCGCAGGAGACAAAGCCAGGATGTGCCTAAGTGTGCGTGTGTGTGTGTGTGTTGGCCATAATTGCACGAATCCGCACTGCGTACAACCAAAATATATTGTGAAAGTCACAGCGGGCGGGCGAGACAGATAGAGGGCACTAGACAGGGATGGCCTTATCCTCGCAGTTTGATGGATATATTGACACTGTCCTAGTGTGTGTGTGTGTGTGTGTGTGTTGTGTGTTTGTCGTTTTTAGGCCACAATTAAACGCATCGGTTCCGCAACTAGGGTGGCATCTGCACAGTTCCTTGCTGCCCCTATAGGGATGCTGCTGCTGCCCCTGTTCCTGTCCCTGATTAAGCAGCAGGCACAGGCACTGCCAGGCAACGTCTGCCAAAAGTGAGCCATTTGCCAGGGTAGTCAGGCTACCCCGGGGTAGCCCGTGTTGCCTACGGGGCACGTTCGCACTCTCCAAGTGGCCTTGCCGCATGACCACCCAGGCGAGCAATGCAAGTGAAGTGAAGTGAAATGAAGTTGCCTCTTGGCTCAATTTGAGCGGCAATTAAAACGTTGCAAATCGATTTGCCGCCATTCAATAATCAAACAGCGACGCCATTTTCTAATAGGCACTGCCAGTGTGTGCCTGTGTGTGTGTGTCAGATTGTGTGTGCCACTTACAAGTGCCACACGCAGCACGCCTCAAGTGCCGCAGCACGCATTGATCACAATCAATGATGGGTCCCGGGGGGGAGTGAGGCAGCGAGTGCGTTGATTATGATGACAGCATCTCCTCTTACCCATTTGAAACTTCTCCAAACTGGCTGCTCCTCATCCCCCGCCCCCTCCTGTTCCTCCTGCTCAACTTGTTGCTCAAGTGGGCCAAGCCCAAAACTTGTCTCCGATAATTGTCGACATTGTCTACGGCTGTCAGCGCCCTCAGCGCGCCTCGCAATCGCATTTGATCTGCCGACGCCTTTTGCAATGACAATCAACCCCAGGTTACCCAACTCCTCTCACTCTCCCACTGCTTACCCTCACTCCTCCTCCTCTGCTTGGCCTCTCCCTACTCGGACTTCATCACGTCGACTCATTTCATTTCTTTTTAATTACTTTCAATTGCAACGCGGCAAACTAACTCGATTTGCATTTTAATTGAACTGTTAGTCAATTGTTTGGTTCGATGAGGAAGCTACTAAAACACTTAAAGTGTTTTAAAGTTAGTTAATCACTGCTAACGGATGTGCCATCTATGGGTGAGCATGTAATTAGCTGTCCATCAACATCATACAAGGCATGACAGTTTGAATGTTTCTAGCATTAGAATTGAAAGATTAAATGAAATCAAATAAATTTATTCCTTTAATTTCAACTTTATTTTAAATTAATTTGTATGTATGATTCATTGTGTTAATATCGTATATTGACTGCATTTGGTTGACTTTAAATTATATTAAATTAACTAGTCAAATAAATAATAATAATTACAATTCCGCAATGGATAGTAAATGTTTTACCCATCTACACCTCTAGTTCTCATAACTTTCTAAAGAATTAATTGCTGTTTGTTTGGAATGATATTCCTCTCAGATTACGATTTCTGAATTGAAAGTAATTTACAATTCGTATTGAAAATTGTATTATATTCTATTGTATGTATTCACAACTTTGTTCATGTTAATCCATTTCTATTATCTGACAATAGTGCCTTCATTTGAAATACTCGCAACTCTGCCAAACACCTTTGAAATTAGATGATGATTGTTAATATTGTCTTTCTTTTGACTTTTTATCGCTGCTTCTATAATATTACCCAATTGTATCCATTTTTACATGATCTGAAACTTCAAATTATTGTATGAATTAAAACATATTCATCCCGATTTCAAACCTAGTGGCAACTTGAAAATATGTTAGCCCTTTCATCATATCTCATTTGCTACTTATTACATTTCATTAACTGAGTTGACAATTTTTACAAATAAAAACTTCTTGAATTTTTAAAAACTATTTCTATCTTATTAAAGTTTGATCTTCTATAATGAATTTGCTCAAAATTCCAAAATGCAAAGAGTAAGAGAAGTCTTTCAAAAGGCACATCTAAATCATTAGAGTATAATTGTACAGTAGATTGAACTACTAATTAACATTTTTGAATATGATAGAAAAATAATTTATGAGTTTATATTATGAAGAATCTAAAATGTTTCAAACAACCATATAATATTAAACATTTTACGATTATTTTGAATTTTTTTCTTTCGTTTCTTATAGAATTTTAAAGAGTTTTCAAGAGGTACTCTTACTTTTTTGATTCTCCCACAAAAACTTATAGTAGAACATGTATAACATACATACGTACATAAAGAATCATAATTTTCTGTATTAAAAAGATGTTGGAAATTAACGAAATGAATTAACAAATTAAAATTAAAAATTTATCTAAAACCTTCCCTACTCATAGCAAATTTGGTAATTCATTTTTGCATTTCCAGCATCTTCTTAAAGATCGATCAGAGTAATAAACCTAAAGATCTTTTACTTTGTATGACACCTTTTGCAGGGTATTTAACACTCAACAAATAACTGAAATATCATTCATATTGTTGGTAAAGCTTTCAACTAGTACAACATAGTTTGAGTGCCACTCAAGCCTTTCCCACAGCGTTGCACGGTAGTTGCAGATGACACAAGGCGACATTGTTGTCGTTCCCCTAATTGCACTACACGCGTTCTTACTTAGCAGACAAGTCTCGCACACTCACACACACACACACACACACACACACACACACACATGCAGACACACTCAGAGGCCTAGAGATAGAGATAGTGAGGCTGAAGATACTTGAAGTATCTCTTACTCAGCTGGGTACTGTTACTTCTTGAATGTCTCTTCTGGGTGTTCCACACGGCATTTTATTGCCCTCTCGCAAGACCCAAGACCCTGTGCCACTATCTATCCACTATTTTGACACTTTTGTTTTGCCTAAAAAGGTGTTTTAAATATATACGTGTATATACGAGTATACAGGGGCCTCTGCTTGAGCCCGAATTGGTCTAACAATTTAATCGCTGCGTGCTGCGTGTGCTGCTTATCGAGGGCTCTCAATCAGTGCGCCCGGGCATTAATTGACACCTAGACCCGAGACACAAGACCTAACTGGGATTGGGATTGGGATCGGGAGTGCAACTGAGAGTGGGGAAATCGAAACCTCGACGACCCTGACAAGGGACTGTCAATTAGTTGCTGAATTTATCGCTGGGCACAAATCAGTATCGAAAATGCCGCAGCTAAAAGAGCGATCAATTTTATTGTAAACTAACTAGGGAGGTCTCTATTCTCCCCTCCCCTCTTCTCTCTAATACCAGAGCATATCGTGTGTAAGCCAAGCACTTATTGAGAACTTAATTGAATTACCCGAGAGAAGAGAAGAGAAGGGAAGAAGAACGAGGGACGACCCGCACCTTGTGTCCCCAAGGCGTTCTAAGTCGCTGTCTCCATCTCTTGTTCTCTTTGTGCCCGTCTCTCTTCCTCTCTTTGTGTGTCCAGTCTGTTGTTGTGGCCAGCAAAAGACAAAAAGAAGCAAGCGATAAAGACAGCTCGAACTTGTTGGCAACCTCCTCCTCCTCCTCCTCCTCCTGCTCCCTTTTCTCAGCCATTCCCAGTCCGTGTCTTGAGGCAACAACTCTTTTGTTTGTATCGCTTTTCACTTGTCTCGTATTCTTTTCTTTATTTTGTAATCCCCCTTCCCCCGTCTCTCCTTCCCTCTCCCTCTCACTGTCTTTCTTTGACATTTTAATGCGCCCGTTGGCGTTGACGCCCGACGCCGATGGTGGTCACAACTTGCCGGAGAGCTGGGCACACTTGAAAATGGTGTGATAGCCATAATCCGATATAAATAAGACATTATAGCGACGCGATGCGAGCCGAGGCGAGGACAATAAACACAAAATTTATATCTTTTGTTCAGTTACAAGGAAATCCACAATGACCACGACGACGACATGTGGCGCTTCAGCGTAAGAAAGCTCTGAAAGGAAGCTCGAGACATTGATGAAATGGAAACAGACAACTGGCCCGGACTGTGATTCATATTGGTTTCGGGACCCACCACAGCGGCATCCTCTCATCAGTCAAGTTCATAAGGAGCGAGATAGAGAGAGAGTGAAAACAATGGGGATGCGGAGCCAGTTGCCAGTGCTAGCGTTTCTGGCTTTTATTCGCCAAATCTAGCTTTATTTTGTGGAATTAATGATAGGAAAATTTAGATATAATGATATAATATAATAATGATATGTAGAAGTTCTAGATTAACATTGAAAAGAAGTTTATGTATTTCTAATTTAAATAAATAATTAATCAATAAATAAATGTATTATATTAAGTTAATAAACTAAAAATGAATAAACATTTTTGCATTAAACTTACGTAGGTT
Organism: Zaprionus gabonicus; assembly: GCA_018903695.1. Classification (NCBI taxonomy): domain Eukaryota; kingdom Metazoa; phylum Arthropoda; class Insecta; order Diptera; family Drosophilidae; genus Zaprionus; species Zaprionus gabonicus. Next base: position 17,235,187 of record JAEIFO010001553.1, read on the forward strand.
TAAATTACATCAGTTAAAATTAAACAATATTTCAAGTTCTTAAGCAAATTCAGCTTTATTTTGTGATTGATATAAAAGTTTGGATATAATAATATAATATTAAAATGATATGTAGAAGTTCTAAATTTATATTAAAAAGAAGTTTGAATATTTCTAATTGAAATAAATAATTCTATTTAATTTAAATACATTTGAAATAAATAAACATTTTAATGAAACTTATTTAGAAACTAAATCACTTAAAATTGTACATTTTTCAAATTGAATTTCTTCTATTTGATAAATAAGGAAAGATAAAATTCTACATTGTTTAGAGAAGAAGTTCAATTATTTCTGCTTATCTTATTTGATTTTATTTATTTATTTACTTACTTGAATTTATTTTTCTTATAAATGAAATTAAAATATAATTTCATTTTGAAAATTGAACAATCAATCAATATTTTGAAGCATTAAATGTTTTTGATTAATTTCTAACATAATAACATAAATGATTTAATGAAAATCGAACCTTATTTCTTATCTTAAGACAACGTGGGAAGCTAAAATACGATTTTTTCGATTTTCCAGATGTTTTTGCCTATTGTAAATATTTATTTTTAAGAAATTTACCTCATATAAGTTAATAATTTATGGTTTAAAAATTTGGAGCGCGTGTTTAGCAACATGGTAAATATTTTTAATTAATATCCTTCCTTATAAAAATTCTCTTCAAAGCAAATTAATATTTGGCTTTTTTTTGCATCACTTTCCGTTCAAAAACAGTGTGACAACACTGAAGTTTTCAGCTCCTTTTGCTACATACTCCTGCTCCTTTCCCTCCTGCTGCCTCTCACCTGTCTCTATCCCTCTTATTCTCCCTCCAATTCGTCTGCTTTAGCTCGTTGATCGATTGATTTCATCGATTATGGCACAGTCGAAGTTGAAGTTGAAGTCAAAGCCGCGCAATGTTGTTTGTTTATTTCTTGGCATCTCCCACAGCACATGATCAATTACAAGCTGTGCCCCCTCCTGCCTTACTCTCCCCTCCTTCATCCATTGTTCCCCTTCTCTCTCTCATCTTGCCTACACCTCCCCCGCTGCTTCTTTCACTTATTATTAAAAGTAACAAATTATTTTCAATTGATTTACTCGCTGCCAGCAACAAACAACACCCGCGCAACGTAGCTGACCCTGAAGTTGCCCCTCTTCCCCTGCTCCACTCTCCTCCCCCTCTCCATCGACCTGTCGTGGCTGTTGATTAACCACTCACTGGGAACATTTAATGTGTAATAACGATTTGTATCTGGGCACACAAAGTGCTCGATGTTGAAATTCCTTGTGCCAGAAGAGCCGACGAAGCGAACTCAGTCGACTTGGCGGGAATGCCTCCACATCATTAATCATAAGAATGTGAATCTTTCTCTTTGGCTTCTCGCACACCTACACACACGTGCACACGCACACTTACCCCCCCTCGGGTGGAGCAGGGAGGGAGAGAGGCATTTACTGGGCTCGAGGTTTGCCGAACAATGATCATGCGCTATGGCAAACGATATTTCATGCGCATAAACGGTTAGCAGTGTATTTGGCTGTAGTACATCAGTTTGTCGGGAGTGAGGGAGCGAGGAGAGTGCACTGAGAGAAACTTCGAAATGAGTTACTTTGAATTTAGGTAAAAAATATGTTTTTTATTGAATATATATATTTTATTGAATTATATTACTACATAAATATGCAGTCCCTCTATTTTTATATACACTGCGAAAAAAAGGTTTTAATAAATCACAATTTTATTTTTAATATTAAAAACATTATTCAGCATATTTATTTACTTTTAATATGTAATAAATATAAATTCTATAAAAAAGAACATTTCTCTAACACATTTTGTGGGTTTTTAATTGAAAAAATAAAAAAAATAGATTTTTTAATTAAATATATTTTTCAAACACAGAATATAATCTTTTATTTATAACTTTTATTGGAACTTAAATGATTTTAAAAATTTAGAATGATTAAAAATAAATTTCACTGCATTTTTAATTAAAAGTTATATTAGACTAAAGTACATTAATAAAGAATATAAAAGACTAAGGTTAATTAATCAAGAATATTTTATTTAATTGTAATTTGAATAAATAATTAAGTTTTTAAAAATTAATAAATTAATAACTAAATTGCAAAGTTAAACTTCAAGTTTGACTTTGAATAAAATAAGTTGAATACACTGTAAAAGTAAAAAGTTTCTAAAATAAATTTCAATATCTATTTATTTGCATTTTTCTGCATTATATATTTATATTAATAATTGACAAATTAAAATTGAATCCAATAAATATTTATATGTATTTGAGCATGTTCCATTAATTGCATTTTTAGAAATTTCTTTACCTCTTCTAATTTCCTTGTTATTACTTTTTCTATTTGGTTTATGATGAAAAAGGTAATAACAAAGTTTCTTCATCTTCTCTATAAACCGGAAATTCGTCAAGTATTTCTCTTAGTGTAACTTGCAGCCCAGCATCATCTTCTATGCACCGATTTAACGCCCTGACATTTACATATGTCCGCGTTGTCCGTGCTCAGCTGCCTCCCAGACTGCACTCTCCCACACCTCCCACTGCTCTCTCTCATGCTTCTTCCCCTCTCTCCGTCCTGGGCACCTTCTGTGCTCATTGGCGTTGGCGTTTGCCGCAGTACGTGCCTACAAATTATGTTTATTCACGTTTACAAGCCTCTGACATGCACAGGCAGACGAACCTGGCTCAGCTCAACTGGCAACTGGCAACTGGGAACTGGGAAACTCTCGCATGGGCATGGGGTCTTATTGGGTCTGGGTCTGGGTCTGAGACTGGGTCTGGCTGTGGTTCTGGTTCTGCGCACCGGGGTGTCCCCTGGCATCAACGTCAGCGTCATCAACGCATCGACAGCGCTTTGGCATTTTGGCTTTTTGGGTGGGTGACGCGGTGCCGACGTCATTCCCGCTGCGTCGGGGCTACGACTCCGACTCCAACCCCGACTCCATCTCCTTCTGCAACTTGGACTCGACTCGAGTTTGGGTTCGAGTTCGGGTTCGTTGCGCTTTCTACGTTAATTTGTTAACAACAATTCTGGCATTTGTCTGTGCACTTCTGTGTGTCGCCGGATGGATCCCCCTGGATCTTGGACCCCGGACTGAGCGAGAGATCATTAACATCGTGTGGCATATGCTAATTATCGGCGAACACCTTGAGAAATTTGTAAACCGCGTTGAAAATCTGCCAAATTGAGTGTAAAGTTGAGCTTAGACTGAAATTCGATAATGGATTGCGAAAGGAGGCAGTCTCTGAAAGAGAGAAAGAGAGAGAGGGAGAAAGAGAGAGAGGGAGAAGAGAGTGTACGGGGTATAGAGAAAAGAGAAAGAGAGACCAGTAGAGGAGAATGAAGATCGGATATTGCTGCAAAGTTGAAATGCGAATAATTGATGATATCCGTAGCAGGTAATTCCAGTTAATTTTATCGTTTTATTTCAGTAGATTGAGTTGAGATTCCCAACAGCTTAGAAGAGTCCTTTGAATGAATAAATAAGTATTGGCAATATTATTATAAACACTTAGAAATAAGTATTTCGTGCATTTCCTATTAACAAAGTGTAACTCTAAATACTTAAAAATAATTGTTTATTGCTTTTCTATTGCTTTTCGGGCCTGTATGTAGTACTGCGAGGTACTTTATTACACAACGGCCCCCAACAGCCAATAGCCCCAGTTACCAAGCAAAAGTTTGTATTTTAATGGACATATATTAGGTTAATTAAATTTTGTTGTTAACAAGACTCCGATTTATATTTAATAAAAGGAATAAATTAGAAGACTTTAAGAAATTTGGCACAGGTGCCCCGAGACTGTTGCAATGTCCCTGGAAATAAAATGAAATACTCAAATGGTTGCAATTCATAATAACTAGAATATGTTGAAGGGCACAGAAGCTCTAGCTACAATTATTCTTAGAGATATGTAAAACCAATAATGAAGAATAAAAATATAAAAACTATTGTAAATGAATAAACATAATGATTTTAAAATGAATACGCAATATTATAGGTAATATCTGAACATATTTATTTTTTATTTAATTGGAATAGAGCATAATTTCTTGAATTTTGTGTAAAAATAATATTTATCTGAATTTTATACAAACATATAATCATCAATTTTTGATTATGTGTTAAATAATTATGTGTTAATAATTAATTAATTATTCTTGAGTCATAGTTTAAGTTTTGATAATAATTAATCCACAGTAACCCTTCCTTAAATATTTACAATAATTGATGTAATCATTATCACAAGGTACAGCCTATTATGTAATATATAATATGCTCTTATAATTTCTTTGATTCTTAAATGATAAATTTATTGATCTTACATGTTTTCTTTTGTACATATTTTATTCTAAGGCAATTGTGGTTTGATTCCTTGTATGGTAAATTATCATTTGCTTTACTTTTCAAGTTTTCATAATATTGAAAATAAAACTTATTAAATTTTCTTATAACATCACTTCACCCGAGCCCATTTCAATTGCCTACTTTCACACCGATGGTATCACGGCAATCGTTTCTTGGCCCCATGAAAATTCTAATATAATTTCCACTGGCAAATCACTTGCTACAACGGCAGTTGGCAACGTGCCCCGCGGTGGCAAGTTAATGCATAAATTAGTTAGACATCACATCAAGCTGGCGAGAGTGAGGGAGAGAGGGAGGAAGAAGGCAAGCAGCTGTGCTCTATCCATCCCTCTCTGCTTCTCTCTCTTATTATTGGCTTAGTTGCAACTTAGAAGCATTGCGCATTTTCACATGATTATGAGGCACACTGCAACAGCAACAACAACAGCAACAAGAGGGGCAACAACTGCAGCAATAACAACAACTATAACAATCACAACAACTGCAACTTGCAACAGCAAGAAGGCAATAAAAGCTATGCAACGCCATCGCTCTTTCCACCACGCGTAGAGCTACACCACACTACCCTTCTTCCTCACCTCCTGCTCCACCCTCACTCTAATTTCGCGTCCCATGTTGCATGATGCACTGCAGCATGAGGCGATTTTTATGTTAAGCACAAGGAATTCGGGCTATTAGCGCCAAAGGATTTTCTCATGGTTTAAAAATACTCAACGTGCGACAAATTTGGCCTGCGGCCATGTGCAGCACGAAAGCTGCACGCGGAGCACGGCTTCGGCTTTGCCATTGGGGCGGGGTTGCACAGCCCAAGAGGCAGAGAGAGGAGGAGAGAGGGGGAGAGAGAGGTAGACTAGCTCAGTCTTGGCTTGGAGTGGTCAGTCGGGTCTCGCTCTCTCTCTCTCTCTCATTCGATTGCGGGCGGTGCGCGGTTGCCAGCCAGTTTGGCAGAGTGGAAGAGAGGAGGGGAGGAAGAGGGGGGGGTCTGGTGCAGGCAACAATTTAATATTAAAGTTGATAAACATTTTGAGCACGGCAGTTAGTAAGCAAACGTACGATCCACCTACTCGCTGCCTGCCTCAACGGCAGCCGCAACTGTGGGGCAGCAACTGTGGCAGCAACTGTGAGGCAGCACCGCCATCATCATCATCAGCAGCAGCAGCAGCGGCAGCCGACGTGACCCGACCAGTTGCTTGGTTACTCCTCGAAATAAATTCAGAAACTATGCCAACTCACAGTCGACGTCGCCATCGCAGTCAGCGTCGGAGTCGACGTCGCTGTCGAAACTTGGCAACTGATTGCGCCACAGATTCGCACTTAGTCAGTGGCAGGCATAGGGCAAGGCGTAGGCGGGACAGACGAAGGGGAAAGGGGAAGCAGAAGGGTATACAGGGGGAAGGGGGCGTGCAGTTTCGGGACATAAACGGGGGCGTGTTGAGCGCTGCCCCGCAATGAGCTTTCGGCCCTGCTCTTTTTATTTTTGGTAGTCGCGGAGGCTGTTCGACGGTTTCAGAAGCAGGGCCCAAAGAAAGAGGCACATCATGTGTGGAATGTGGAAACATTTCGCAAAATAAAATGTTAAAATAAATATAATAAAACGAAGATAATTGAATAAAGCAATGTGCAAGGGATGAAGAATGCAGTTTGAAAGGGAGATTGTAAGGAATTTAGTAAAAGATTAAAGAGTTAAAGAGAAAAAAAAAAGAAAGAGTTTATTAAAATAAGGAAAATTTTTTGGTAATTGGAAAGGATTATGCAAAGCATAGAAACAGCTTCCTGAATGGATAAGAATAAATATGACAGTTGTTACATAAATATAAATAATAAGCAAATAAAGAAAGATTTTTAGATGGAGGTTAAAAAAAATATGGTATCGTAAATTTGAATTCCTTCAAAAATTAGATTTTTTCTCATGTTTAAAGACTTTTGTTGTCATTAACACTACAATATTATGACAAACTTCATATTATATGGAATCTTCTATAAATATTCCACTCACGGTGCACTTTGATAAGAGTATTTATCCTATGAAAGATAAATAATATATTTGTTATAAAAATATAATTAAAGAATCGATATCGATTGTATTTTGTGAAGTGAAATGGTAATATCAATAATACTGTTCTTCTATAATACACTTATATATAAATATAATAAATGTAAATTGCCTTGATTTGACAATTTACAATATGATAAATTAAGTAATTGTTGGGTTTTAAATTGTTTTTTATTTTATTTAATTTTAAACCCTTGGTTGCTTATTTTTGACCACGAGGCAGCAAATATGAGAATGGAGTAAGTAAGTTATGAGATGCTATTGACTTCATTGTGAATAACATGATATAATAATTACATAATTATGACATTTAATTTTGTATGTAATGATTGAATAGTTGTAATCATTAATTAATATATAATATATATATTTATAAGCTATTTAGTATTATTTAATGTATTAATATAGTCATGTAAAATAGAATGGAATTCTTATTTTGGGCATTACAAAAATTGTATTTGAAGCCATACAATATATTAAGAATTTAATATAAGAATGATTTAAGCAAAACAAATACATAAATATATTATACAATTTATATTGCATTTTTATTTAGGAAACATGTATAATATAATATGCATACATAATATTAAAACAAATTCAATACCTTAAACTATATAAATTACTGTATATCCCAATTTTATACACAGAAAAACGCGTATCCCATGTTTCCTTTCTCCCTTGTAGATGCACGCCCCAAAAAGCTGACTCCACCTTCGTACTGTGCGTGATGCAGCCCTGGTCTGATAAAATGAGCAGCCAATACACACACACGCAAATACACAAACAGAGGACTTACACACACATAAGAAGACGAACGAAATCATGTCCAGAGCGAGTCTTACATGAAGTTCGGAGTCGCTTTTGGAGGCTGCGCGAACTGAAGCTGCGACGGAGGCTGAAGCTGAGGCCGAAGCTGGGGCCGCTGCTGATGGTGCAGCTGAAGCTGAAGCTGAAGCCGAACGCTTTTCGAGAAATCAACGTCCAACGCGATTGTTCCCATGCAAGTTTCTACAAATATTTTTTTGTGAATTATTACCTTCGTATTTTGCAGTTCGCGAGGAGTCAAATTGGTCGGCACACGCTCGAGGGCACACGCCATTTCCCACGGAGCGCGCATTTATGGCGGATCAGGGCATGGTAGAGAGAGAGAGAGGGGGGGGAGGTAGTGAAGCTACCACGATGCAGTGCCTGGCAGACTCTGCTCGTCTGTCTGTCCGTCTCTGTGTCCGCTCTGCCCCGACGACCCATGGCCACGGGTCTGGCTGCCGATCACAGATCGAGGACGCTGGCCTGGCCAAGGAGCATGAGCCATGAGGCAGGCAGGTGGTAGTTGCTAGTGTTGGTGGTAGTTCAATTAGGGACCCTGCTCGATATCAAGCGGGCACCGAGAGCAGTCACAAAACTGTCAACTGGCCACGTAATGCAGCCGTAATTGCCAACTGCGGCAAGTGTCCCTGGCTGTCCCGCAAATCAAATATCGTACGCATCCTGTTGCGAATTTGATGCCCCGCACACACACACAGGCACACAGAGATGCAGTAGATACAGCCTACACCTTTTGGCTAATGGGTCTGAGAGAGCGAGCGAGAGAAAGGGAGGGAGAGGAAGCAACCGCAGACGATCACGTTGCCAGCTTGGCAAATGCCCACGCAATTTTTGCCATGGTTGCCAGAGCTGTTCCCCCTTCTGTCCCTACTCCCCACTATCTTTGCTCCCTCTCTGCTGCTTCTTCCTTCTCTCCCCCTCTCTCTCTCTCTGCACACTCTGTTTAATTGGCTTGGCAGGAGCAGGAGGTGCAGGCACCTTTTGCATCGAGGGTTGGAGCCGTTAAGGAGCGTCATGTAAGCGCGGCTTGAATGTCACTGGCCACTGTCCCCCCCTTCGGTTCTGTGCTGTGCTGTTCCCAGTCCCAGTCCCGGGGACACACACTAATAGAAGTGATGTCGATAGCACTTAAACACGATATCCGTTTCAATTTGTTTGGATTCTTCAATTTAAAAGGTGATAATTTTCTACTTTATGGCCCTCGACATGTGGGCCACCCATAAAACTGATATCGGAGTAGTGCCTCGCACTGTGTACGTCTCTCTGTGTGGTGTGTGTGTGTGTGGTGTGCTGGCTGTCCATATGCATTCAATATCGCAGCCAAGTCCAAGTCGCAGTCCGCGCTGGAGTCGAACTCTGAAGTTGACGTGGTATCACTCGCTTAATTTGTTATTCGCTGGTTTTCACACTTGATAATTGTGGTCGAGATGGGGTTTGGTGCAGGGGGGGGGCATCCTATAGGGGTAGGTAGGTAGGTAGGGACACAAGTTACAGCAACCAGCAACCAGCATCATCATCATCATCGGCATCATCAGCATGCCTTGCCACTTTGTGGCTTGTCGTCTGTGTGGGCAGTTTCATTGCCTCGTCTCGGGTTTATCAGCTCAAGCAACGACAGAATGTCTAAATTTTTTTTGATTACTGAATTTCAGCGATTTTTATTGTTGTTGTTAAAAGAAACAAGTAAAGAAGGAAACAGTGGAGAGTGTGCTCAGCTGCTAGATACCCTGTAAACAGCTGTTAGTTTATAAGAAATCATTTCGATGATCGTAATTAGTGTTCAGTCTAAAAATGAATATTCTATCTTTAAAACTACCCTGGCAAATTGATTTTTAACGATTTGTGGAGGCGGCAGTGGGCGTAGCTAAGTTTCAAAATATTTATTATTTACGTGCAATAGTTTAACATATTGTCACTAAATTTTGTAGCTCTGGCTCTAATAATCTCTGAGTTATAAGTGTTCATACAGACAAATTTGGCTAAATTTACTTATTTCAAACAATTTCAATTGACACAACGTTATAATACCTCTTTTATTCAATCGTTAACAACGCCAAGAAGGTGTGCAGGCTTTCGACTAAATCAACAAACAATTAATTAGACACTGAACGAAAATGGAGCTGAGCATCAGAGAATTGATCCCTCTCGATGATGATGACGACGATCATTACTCGATGCTCCCCCGATGACGCTGGAAATGCAAATTGCTTTTTGGCTCAACACTGTTTTGGGTGGTCTTCATCAAATCTTCTCTCGTGTATAGTCCGACTTTGATTTGCATAACCAAACGATCTAAGCTTTTGTTTTAGAGGGAGGAACCTCTCCCTCCCCTCTCTCTTTAGACTGACTTTAACGATTTAATGGCTGCGACAATGAAGTGTCGACGATTAGCTGACAATTTTAACGCGGAGAGACAGATCGCAGACCGAAGATAGGCCCACCCAGTGACTTTGATATGGTGGAGTAACGACTTCAAGTTGTTTGATCCGCACATAAAAATAAAATACAAACTTAAATGCCTTTTTAAATTTAACACAATTTCGTTGGTGATGCGCATAAAGAATTTATTTTAATCGCCTTTGGCATTTGAATAGCAAACCTAAAGCTTTCGGTGATATATTTTATTTTTTATTGTGTGCTTTGATAACACCGTCCATTCAAAAATATATTTCTTACACTTAATTATTTATCAATATTCCATTTAAACTGCTGTAATTTGCATACTTCAAAAAATCAGCAAAAGTAATTACTTTATTATATTATCGGTGCAGCTGGAGTTGAGCGCACTTGACCTTGAATGATGTTGACGTTTTAACGATTTGGGTTTGGCAAAGGTTTGGGGGTTTGAAATATAAATAAAGAGTTCTTGTGATTTGAAGAATTCTTTAATTTATTAATTAACTAATAATTATGGTACAGTTATGATTGCTAAACAAGGCTTTGAAGAGGAGTTTTGAGAACAAAATCTTAAAGTAAATTGCAAATTTTAATAAATAATAAATTAATAAAATAATAATTAATTAATTAATTTATATATTAATTATTATGGTAAAGTAATGACTGCTTAATGAGGTTTTGAAGAGGAGTTTTTAGAAAAAAAATCTTTAAAAAAATTTTAAATTTGACGATCGTAATCTTGACCAAACTGGACCTTATAGAGGAACATCATTTGATATGATCATATGATATGATTAAAAAATTGAAAGTGTCACGACTTTTAGGACTTCAAAAGAGAATTTTCCTAATGCTTAGAGCCGTTTAAGTTCTAAACAAAATCAGATTTGGTTTTATTTATGACATTTCTTGAAGGAGCATAAAAATATTGCAAATTTTGTTAGTTTTGTTGTTTTGAAGTCTAACACATAAGCCTTAATAAAAGAAATGTCGCAATAAAACAAATGTAAAATGCTGTGAAATAATATATATTACTTTAATATTCATTTATAATATTTAGATACAATAGTTAGGTATAATATTTAATCATAATATTTAGTTACAATACACAAATCTTTTAACGTACTTTACTCAAAATTTTCTCAATATATTTTTGGAAAATTTCAATTATTTATTTATTTATAATATTTAGTCACAATACGCAAAGCTTTTCAATTATTTTACTCAATATTTCCTGAATATATTTTTGGACCATGTCAATTATTTTCTCATTGCCAGCCAGAGCGCATAGTCGCCGATCTTGAGCCTGAATCCAAAGAAGCAGAGGCTTGCCTCGACTTCCATATTCAACAACAACAGCAATGCAAGGGCTACAACAACAACGTTGTTGGCGGCGATGACGGTTGCGTCGGCGGCGGCGGCCTCCTCTGAAAGTCGCTGAAGAAGAAAAAAAAGCTGCAAAGCACAATATGAAATCATATCACTAGACATGGCTTACAATAACAATCGCCAGACGCGACTTGGACTCAGCGAGTCCAAGTGTGACTGAGTGCCCGGTGTGTTGCCAGTGTGTACCGGTGTGTCTGTGTGTGTGAGTGTGTGTGAGTGTGTTGATGTTGTATGGATTTTACAGTGAATGCTCTCAACAACAATAACAGCAATGTGCCAACAATGATATTAAAAATAACAATTGTCTTCAGTGGTCTTTAACACCCGCACCGCTGATAGACAACAACAACAGCAACAAGAGAAGCAGCAACAGCAACAACATGAGCAACAGCAACAGCAGATTGAGTGGCATATAAAAGTCACATCGACAACTTCGATTGACTAAAGAAAATATTGTATAGTCGCTGTAGATGTGGATGGATATTCAGGCAGAGATCGAAGCGGAGTTCATAAAGCAGCAACGAGAGAGCGAGCACACACAGATTTTGAATGCCTGAACAATCATAAAAATAATGACGTTGCACATTCCACTCAGCAGCAGCAACAGCAGTGAGCAGCGAGCAACAGCAGCAGCAACACAAGCAAAGGGAGTGAGCTGCGGGGCAGAAGGTGCTGGGCAACTGCAAATCGAAGCGCAGCCAAGCCACCACACAGCATGAACATAAATAAATTAGTGATATTGCATTATTATACGCGCCGGACTGGACTGGACTGGACTTCAGCGAGGGCGAGGTCAATGCGGCGTATGCGCAATTTGTGCATGCAAATCGTGCAGCGGCTTCCAAAGAAATTTGCAACATGTTGTGATTAATGAACGCGACCAGAGTGACCAGACCAGACCCTTACCTCCTCCTAACCCTCTCCCCCCTCTCCTATGCCAGCCATTGACAGCTTATCAGTTGGAGACGGAGACGAAGCCAATTGTTGCCTTGCGTGTTGCAAGCTGACTAAAGACTTCAATTCGGCTTCAATCATTTCATTTAGCTGATGATGACGATGCGGCTGCCGCTGCTGCTGTACTGATGGACGGCATTTTAGAGTGACCATGCAGCGCACCCCTCTACCCTTTCTCCCTCTCTCTCTGTGTCTGAACACGCAACTTGCAACTTGGAGCATTTTGGCTACCAGGGGAGCGTTGCACGAGGCACTTAACCACTTTATTGATGCCAACTGCGACTCCTTCGCACACACCTGTGAAATGACAACAACAACAACTTGAACTTCTTCAACTTCTTTAACTTCTTCAGCTTCTTTTATAGTTTAATGAGCCCCCAGTCGGATCGCAACAATAGAGAATCGAAAAGGTTTATGCGTATAGTATGTCATAAGGCTCGTAAACGAACGGTATTTTATGGAGTACAAAAACAGAGAGACCCAAACAGAGACCGAAACAGAAACAGATTTCTAAACGCCATGCCCCGTATATAGCATACATATATATTGTGTATATCTGGCCATATCGTAGTTATATCGCACCTCCCATAATAACCCATTTTAATTGACCATCAAAGCCACAAAAACTGAAAGAGCAGAACAAAAAACTTGAATGTAGATGAGGAGATGATATCCATAGAGGGAGAGAGAGAGATGACAGGGGGAAGGGGGCTAGCCTCATATCATTTCAACGGGTCCATGTTGTCGATGATGTCTATGGGCCCGGGTGGGCTATAAATTTTGTATCGGCTTTTGCCATTGTGTGGCCCCGACGATAATATCGGGCGTGGAATTTATCGTGCCAGGTGGGGGAGCCATCAAATGAACAAGAGAGACAGATAGACCAAGAGAGACAGAGAAAGAGCGAGAGCGAGTAGGAGCCGCAATATTTCATGGCCTGATGGATACGGATGTGAGATATAGCGTACAGTACAAGCGGCCCCGTGATATATAGGCTCATGTGGAGGTGCGCATAAATCAATCGCGGTCGGGAAAAGCAGCAGAAGATCCAATAAAGAAAAGCAGAAACAAAACAGAACCGTGCATGGCATAGTTTTTGGGCGGGCTCAGGATACAAGTGCCGCAAGAAAGAAGGAGGGGGAGTACCCAGAGAGACAAGTGTGGAAAGGCATTTGGAAAGGTATCTGTGAAATGCGATCTGATCTAAGCGACATCAAAGCGCGGCCTGTTTGAGGGGAAATTGAGACCTCAGAAAAGGGGTAGAAAGATTGAATTTAAACGGAAATCAGTTGACATATCTTATGCGGTTAGGTTTCGGGGGATTAATCAGAGGAAATAATTCTTAAGGTAAAAGAAAAGGAAGGAACAACCAAATGTAATTAATATTGAAGGCTAAAGAAAACTCTTAGGAAACCAACTGACTTACGAATTTTTCGGTTTTTCTTTGTTTTGTAACTTCTATAAATCGCGTAGCTTATGTTCTTGTTCAGAATCTGATATAGCTAAGATCGAATAGCATAAATTATATTCTTTATCTAATTAAAATAACTTTTTACTTTTTCAAGGATAAAATATTCTCTGTCTATCTTCAATAATTCTGTGCACTGTATATATGTTATATGTTCATATTCCAAATCGATAATTTACATTCCTAAAAAGAATTGAATCCATATTGAATACTGAAGACAGTCTTAAAGAAAACTTATTTAATCAATGATATATATACTGTAGTATATGTTCTTGTTCAGTATCAGATATAGTTCAGATCGAATAGCAGTAATTATATTCTTTATCTATTGTACTTAGATCGGCCCATTAGGTTCTCTAGGATAAAATACTCTCTGTCTATCTTGAACAATTTTTCGCAACTGTATATATCTTATATATTCATATTCCAAACCGATAATTGATATTCCTAAAAGAAAAGAATAGTCTGACTTAATCTTCATTGAATGCTGAAGAAATCTATTGAGAAACTAACTGATTTTATAAACAATCCAACTCGTTATAAGTAATTTTAATAAATCGTGTATATAGTATATGTTCTTGTTCATAATCTGATAAAGTTCGAATCGATTACTATCAATTACATAAATTTTTTATCTAATTTTGATCTGCCCATTTCATTCTCTGAGATAAAATACCCTCTGTCTAGCTTGAATAATTCCTTGCAACTGAATATATCGTATATATTCACATTCCAAATCGAAAATTGACTTATCTAGTCTACTTTTAACTTAATCAATTAATTTTTCATACATATACAGCCACTTTTCTGCCCATATAATATAGTATACAACAGTTAACAGACCTATTCACTAAATAACCTACCCAAAGTTGACTTCTTTATCTGACCTCACTTGCTTAAATCAACCGATATTAAAGGCGCTTGCACTGTGACCTTTCGAAACTGCATCTTCTCTCTTCTCTTCCCCCTTTCCCCTCTTAGCGAATCGAGAAGAGTTAAAGGCTACAATAAAAGAGAATTAAGTATTCAAATTCGCAGGAGGATGCGAAAGGGATGCGAACAAACGATGATAATGCCGGCAATAAAACGAATGCCAACTTGGTAGTTGGTTGCGCTTTTAAGCCTTTTAAACTTCAATCAAATTTCTCAGGATTTGGCAGCACCGACAACCGACGACCGACAACCTTTGGCAACAACAACTGTTGGTGCCATAAGCCACGCTCGACAACAACAATAATATATTGTAATTTGAAAGCGAAGAATGCGTATAGCGACCTTTCTTTCGAGTCGGGTTAGGGTGGAAGATTGGGGGAAGAAAGGAGTGAGGAAGGGGGGAGGGACGTAGCTTGACCGACAGATGCCAGCACGTAAACGTTTCACATGCGAAAGTTAACAGCACTTGGATCGGATGCTACCTTATCCCATGCAGACGACGAAATTACCAAGTCGAGTTCAAGAAGAACCAACCGAATCGACCGAATCAAGCGAATCAAGACCCAGTCAAAAATCGAGAGGAATCACCATACATGACAGAAGGAGAGAGAGAGATGTGTGCACACGTTTATGGCGATGCGAAGCACCGAAAATTCTTTGATGAAAGAAAGCTGAGGATCGGCCGACCCGACTCCGGATCGAGCGACCGTATACAAATTGGCTTGCCATTAGTCTTGAGAGCTAAAAACTTAAACGTTTTACTGGCTGCGCTTAAGAGCTGCTAAGGTAATTTTTCACTTTGCTGCAGTTTCAGTTTCAGTTTATTACGGCATTATAAAGTCAACGGCGGAGCCCCTCATCCTATATCCCTCTCTCCTTCTCTCTTTCTGGTACATTTTCCCACAATTTGCTAGAAATTCCACGGAATCAGTCGCCTTTATTGGAAAAACAATTCGATTAGAATTGACTTCTGTCGAGTGGCTGGAAAAATACTTCGATTCTCACTATATAATCGAGAGAAAGGGAGCAAAGGGAGAGGGAGTGGAGTGGGAGAGGGAGAGATTATAACAATAAGCCGCATTAATTGTTTGCCATTGTGATCGAGACCCAGCTGGGCCCAGCCCCGGGCCAGGGGACAATGAGAATGAACTGACACAATCGTCGATCGAGACTCGAGTCTCGGAGTCCGGAGTCTTGAGTTTTCATGCCATTTCAAAGTCGAGTCGCCTTACAAGTGCCTGCGCTTTGTGTGTGTTTTCACGCACTTTGTAAAGTGGTTAGATAATCCATTGTTTATGGCCTCCAAAATAAAAGGGAAGTCAAAGAATGAATGCGGAGGATGAGGAGAGAAAATCAAAAGGAAAAATGTTTCGTCATTTTGCCAGTTGGAAATTCGGTACGCTACGGCAGACAGTCGGTCGGCTCTGTATAGATGATATAGGGGGTGTATATAATGCGAGATGATTTGACTAAGCATTGTTCCCTTTGGCTGAACAAATTAATTGCTAACGAATTGCATAGGAATTGAGCTAATGGTTGGCTACCGTGGTGGGAAAAGGGAGGGAAGACCGAAGAGACGAACTGTCTGCGGTTTGTGGAGATGAGAAAAGATGAAGAAGAGCGGTCGTTTGATAAGTCCGTGACTTTTTGAATAAAATATATTTTTTTCGTCAAAGAAGCGTTTTATTTCTCAACATAATCTCCTTTTAGCTCTATACATTTAGTCCAGCGTTTTTCCAATTTTTTTATTCCTTCCAAATAATAGGTTTTCTCAAGGCCCTCAAAATAGTCGTTTGTTTCTGTGATGACCCGAATCTCTTACCGCCGAGCCATTTCTTCATGTTTGGAAACAAAAAATAGTCACAGGGGGCTAAATCTGGAGAATATGCTGGATGGGGTAGCAGTTCGTAGCCCAATTTATGAAATTTTGCCATGCTGACACGAAATTCACTTTTTTCCATTTTCGTTAAAATTCACGAGATCGTCTGCTTTCAATGCCTATAAAACGCAAACCAAAAAACGCAGCTTTCTCAAAATTTTACAGTCAGCTGTTAATCGATAACTGCTGACAGGAGCAGTGTTGTATTTAGAGCAGGTGCGCGGCAAATACAAAAAGTCACGGACTTATCAAACGACCCTCGTATCTTAGGTTAAAGGAAAATAAGCTAAGTTAATAAAGTGAATTTGAATAGTTGAATCTTACTTATTTTCTTATTATTCATATTATATTCAATTATATTCTATGTTTCATATATCTATATAATTCAATTATGATGTTAGTAAGTATATCTTTAGTTTTAGCAAAGAAAAATAAATGAAGATTTGTATAATTAAAATTCAATTACTTCTCTTCAACTTAGCAAAGTATTTGCTGAAGATTAAATCTACATTATATTATATATATCTTAAGTTACAGTAAAGTAAACGTGCTGAATATAGTTTCGACCATCTTCCCTTTTATTGGTTATGTTTCAAAATAATGCTTAATCATTTTCTTAGATTAACTTCCAATAAAAATGTTCAACTAGACTATAACATAAGTAGAGTATATCTCCAGTTACACCAAAGTAAACCAGCTGAAGCTTTGCATAACTATAATTAAATAACTCATCTTTAACTATACACAAAACTATATGTAGAACCATTTTCCTTTATCATTTCCCTTGCATTTCAATTCGTTTCGTCCTTTCTCGCACACTCTTCAACCCTTTTTCCAATGAAACTCTCTCGAGGTGCAGCTCGACTATACAATAAAAACCGAACCCATTAAAACCCATCGACAACCGATCGAAACACACAATTGCATTCTGAGGCGTTTTATGAGGAATAACAACAACAGCAGCAGCAGCAACAACAGCAACAACTACAAGAGCAACAGCAACAACAGCAGCAACAACAATAACTAAGCAAAAGGCGAACAAGAACGACAACGGCAGCCGAGTCGAGAAATGAAATGGAATCAAATGATGTGTATAAAAATGAAAATAATACAAAGATAAATAACAACAACAGCAACAACAGCAATAAGGGCAACACCAGCAACAACAACAACAAGAGTAACAACAACAATGCCAAGACGAAGACAAAACCATATAATAAAAATCAAGAAAAATAACTACAAAAGCGCAAAGTATTCGTGTTGCTGTCGATGAGGTTGCCCCGTCCAAGCCAGTGCAGGAGCTGGGACAGGAGCGGGGGCGGTGCCGGTGCCGGTGCTGCCAGTGCTGGTTGCGAGGGCGAGGTCGGTGCTGCGTTGCTGGCGGCGCTGCTGTTGTTGTTGTTGCTGCTGCTGCTGCAGACAAGCGACAGCGCGCTGGACAACAACATGCGAGAGAGACTCTTAACCTTTGACGCCCGAACAATGAAGTGGTTAAAAGCAAGACATTAACACACAGACTTACAGGCAGCAACATGAGCAACAACAACAACAACAAGAGCAGCCACAACGACAACAACAAGGGCAACAGTAACAGCAACACCGGCAACGGCAACAGCAACCTCGCGCTGCGCCGAAGTGGAATGACAGAAATTAGTGAAATTTATTATTGATATCCACTTGAATTTATAGAGCAGCGAACAAAGGGTCCCCTGCCCCTGCCGCGTTTCTCTTGTTGCCCCTTTCTCTGCAACACATAAAGGTGCATCTTGTGGCGGCAACAACTTCGGCAGCAGCTGCTGCAGCTGAAATACAGCAACCTGTGGAAGAAGAAGAATTGATGGCTGCGATCTAATGCGTGTGATAAACAGGTTCAGCTTAAGTTCTTTTCGGGTACGGTTCGGTACGGTTCGGTACGGTTCTTGCGGGTACTGCACGAAGGTGTCGCTGCGTATAAATTATGGGACGAGCGAGAGACAATAAAACGCACAACAGGCAGCAGCGCTAATAGCCCGATCGATACAGCTAGAGAGGAGAGGAGAACCTTATCATAGACAGAGAGAGGGTGCCTGAGCTGTGTAGCCACCCAGACAGCCGTCGAGTTGATGACACCCGCAGCAGCAGCAGCATCAGGGGCACCGGCGGTATCCAAGCGAGAGAGTACGCATATTTTCCACCCAAGTTCCAAGAATAAACTCGAGCGCCGCACAATAGAGTTATTTAGAGGCCCGCGATGGTTATGGTTATTGATTTGAAATATCACACGATATACGCATCGATCGGGGCCTACTTCACTAAGCGAGACTGGCAGGTTCTTGAGCGCACAAAGGGCCTCGGCTCAACCCAAGCTGCAGGCACCCGACAGTGGTTGGGGATCAGCTCCAGTTTCTATAGTTTCATCTGGCTCGAGTCTCAAGTGCTTTGGGGCGAGAAGCCTCTTGACAGACCCTCGTGCTCGTGCCCTGTTTCAAATGTTCAGAAATTGTTGGAACCTTTAATTAAACGGTGGCCTAAAATATGCAAACGAGGCGAGCCGAGAGAGAGAGAGGGTAGCGAGTGAGGTAGAGCAGAGCCCGAAGACGCGTCGCGCCGGCCGTACGCCAAGTCCAAGTCATAACTCATTTTCTGCTTAGTGAAAGAGAGAGAGAGAGAGGTGGGGAGAGGAAGGTAGCGCAGGTACCGGGGTACCCTGGTACAGCCCATGGGCCACTTTGCATACTAAACGACGCACGCCCCACTTTCAACGCAAGCCGAAGACGCGAGAGGCGACGCATCTCGTCGGCACTCGTCGGTACTGCTTCGTGTCCTTCGGGCGTTTTTTTCGGCAGTCAGGTGGGAGTGACCATTGAGTTTTTTCCTCATTTTTTTCGGTGCGCTACCGGTAGAATTCTCTCTCTCTCGCTTGAAGATTTGCATGCGGGTACCCGGTACACTTTGATTATACGCGTTGTGCGCGAGGCACACGAGAAACTCATTTAAAATCGATTTATGCAGGAATTAAGATTCAGTTACAAAGGCAAGAAGAAGCACAGAAGAGTGAAGAGGGGGGGGAGGGCAGAGCGATGGAGCTGTGGAGGTGCCTGGTCGTACCACGTCCATCACGTGGGCAAGTTAAGAAATTAGCAAAACTCATTTTTGCATTTTTAGCCTCCGGGCTTAAACTTAATTCGGAAGCACAGCAGGAGGTTCTAAGTAAATAAATGTGCCTGTTTCTCCTCCGGCTTCTTTCTTCTTTTGCTTCCTCCGCCATCTCTTCTCTGGTTGTTGGGACCTCCATTCGTTGGTTTAATTTGCATTTTATTGCACCGCCGCAATACTCCTTGGAGTCTGGAGCCAATTAAGCGTGTATTTGCCACGCTTTACAGCTTTGCTCCGAATTCTTCTGTTGCTGTTGCTCTACTTTGGCTAAAGCGCAGCTAAAAATGATTAAAGGCCTCCCAGACCAGGTTGCCAGGTTCCCGACGCCAGACAGTCTTTTATATTAATTTGAAGCTGCTCCTCACAGATTGAAAGTGAACGCGCTTTGGCACTGTACGAAGGTACCACCAGGCAGAGGGCAGCAGGAAATGAGTTGCCAATAGAACAATCAGATGGCACCATAGGGGGTGGCCCGAAACATACCGAACAGAGGCTTCGAAGCTTTGTTGTGATGTTGAAGGTACACCCGGGTATGTATGGTCAGAGAGGGTAGCAGTTGAGTAACGTCGGTAGTATAATATCCGGTAAAGCAGCAAAGGATTCTGCTTGAATTTTACAGGCTGTGAGTAGCTTAAAATATTATAGACAATTATTATTGTAGAAACTCTAGTAGAATATTAGTACGTACATATTTCCCTACTTTTTACTTTACCAGTGTTATGAAAGTTTTACCAGTCATATATTATTAAATATATATTATATATTGTCTGCAATTAATAATAACACATTATTCACACTTTATTCATCGTTCTTCTCCATTCGATTACCTTGTGATTTTTAGAAATCGAAATCATTTCGAGTCTTCTACGGTGACCGTTATTACTATCTTAATTTTTTTGTATATTTTTCTCTTTCTTTGTAAGAAATTAACTGTCTCTATCTCTTACTTTGCAATAAGCTCTCCTTTTCTATACTAATTTTTCTCTCTCTTTCTCTTTCTCAAAAGTATTTATTTATATTTTTCTGTCTTTATCGTTCTCTATCCAATTACTTCTTTCACTCTTTTGGGTTTCATTCTCTCTCTCTCCCTCTATATAAGTTGAATGTACTGCAATTATATCTCTGTCTCTTACTTTGCAATAGGCTCTCTTTTTTTATAATATTTTCTATATATCTTTTTCTCTCTCTCGCAAACGTTTTATCAAAAGCTTTCTCTCTCTATATATTACTTTATGTCTGTCTGTCTCTCTCCATTTTTTCATCTTTATCTCTCTCTTTCTACTTATTTATTAACACATATTGCACACTCAGCTAAGCTTTTTATCAGCAATTTTTTTGTGGCCTATGAAAACTAGATCAGCATTATCTGTTTCTTTATTTATTTCTTTGACTCTATCCCCCTCTCTGTCTCTCTCTATCACTCTTTCTCTTCCTCTCTATCTCTCTCATCCTCTCTCTGTTCCTCTGAAAGTGTTCATTATGGCCAACCCCTTTTCTGATCGATCTACATGTAGAGCAGTTCCTCTCGCAATCACACTCGCAATTCCATTCTCCGTTCGAGGTGTTCCCCGACTTTGTCGCTGGACTGACCCAATGCGAATGCGCAGGCAAATGCGAAATTGAAATTTATTTAGTTTCTCACGTAGTCGGACGGCGTCATTAGCTCAATCAGGGAAACGTTAAACATCGCGTGCATCAATTTGGTCATTTAGGGCAGGGCAGAGCAAGGTAGAGCAGGGCAGAACAGGGCTGACCAAGGTAGTGCAGGGTAGGGCGATCGTGGCTTCCCGATCGCCAAGTAAACACTCGGACTATTCCCGATTCAGTTAGTCATCGCAAAGCGGACACATGTCTAGGGACCGTCGATGCAAGACAAAGTGCTGTCAGTTGGTCGCTCGCAGTGAGTGTTTGAGTACACTCACATCATTCATTCACTCACTGCCGACCCTTTGCCAGAGACGCGAGAAAATTGCAACAATTTTCCACAGTTGTTGTTATTGGTCTCCGTTTGCTGCGATTAATTGACATTCGCAATTCGCAATTCGAGAATCGCAATCGAGAGTCAAACCGAAACTGAACAAACTCAAACTCCAATTTCGACTCTCAGGCAAATTATATTGAACTGATTCCCACGACGCTTTTGGCCAGATGGTTTCGATTTGATTTCACTGCGTCCTTAGTTCAATTTCGGTTCTTGTTGTTGCTGTTGTTGAGGCATTCAAATCATTCACGGAATGTTCGCGCGGAGGGCGCAAGAATGCCGAAACACATTCGGCCCTGATCGGAACATGTTCGGTTAGCTGAGCGATCGTTGTTCTTGTAGCTATAGTGCGATTGGAAACACTTTGATTGGAAACATTTCAGAATTGGCTAACGAAATTTAGAGTTAAAATTTCATTTGTGGCGGAAGCAAAATAAATATTAATGCATAAGAAAAGGGAAAGAACTTGTATTGGAATATTTTGAATATGGAATACTTTATATTAAAATACAACCAAGAAGACAGTTTACTACCCTTGCAGCTTCTTATATCATCCGATTATTCCAATACTTGTTGTATATAATGGTGCAGAATTGAATCGTATTGTGTATATTGAATATTATGTCTCATTGATTGGCTCTAATAGGTTAAATAATTTCTAGAATCAAAACTGACCTTCATACAAGATCATGCTGATTGTTTCTACGGCAGCTACAAGTCATTGTGGTTGCATTTATACATATATAGATTTTATATATATTTATATATAGTATAAATAGTCCGATGTACTAATTCAAGTTGCAGTATCTTATCAAATACATGCAATCGCCAGATCATTTGTATGGCAATTTTATATAATATATCGGTCTAAATTAATATGACCTCTACAAGGGCATAAATATATATGATTTATATAAAACATTCACTATTGACGAACCGTTCTAAATCAAATTGACCAACATGACCGAAGTCAATGATATTATCAAAACTGCTTAGTACTTCCTGGTCTATAACTGACTTCGAACATGTCGATCTACCATATCAAATATAGCGATGAGTTCTTTGTTCCCAAATTCGTTTCGATTACATAAACCAAAGTATAAAATCCCTCTGCAAACGATTTTTTAAATATTCACGAAGGAAAGTTCTTATCGAATAGTCATGAAGTTGCTTTGTTTAATTGTTGTGCTGTGCGCCTTCAGCGGCCTTAACGGCGTGATCGCTGCTTGTAAGTATAAATTAAATTTCGAATATTAGGTTAATTTCATGAATAAATTTAACGCTTCACTTATTTTTTGTAGCTCCAGCAAATGCTACTCTGGACAAGAAACCAGCTTTGACGTAACAATGCTCCATTTAAAATTAGTGGAATAAGTCAATGATTGTCAATAAATAAAAGAACATACCACAAAAATTTTAATTGTGATCTTATTAAGTTTCGATAATTAGAGTTACAATTGATGGGGATATAGACATAGGTGTATTGTATAATTATTCCTATGAAAACGATTGAATACAGCTTGGTTTGCATAATATTTTAACATTGTATTACACAAAAAATGATCGAAGTAAATTATATTATCGATACTGCTTAGCACTAAGAGGTCCATAACAGACTTGGAATATACCAATCCACCATATCGAATGAAGCGATAAATTCTTTGGTCGAAAATTCGTTTCGATTACATAAACTGAAGTATAAAATCCCACTGCAAACGACATGACAATTATTGAAGAAGGAAAGTTCTTAGAGGACAGACATGAAATTGTTTTGTTTAATAGTATTGTCGTGTGCCATTAGTGGCACTTACGGCGTATTAGGAATTTGTAAGTATTAATTAAGCTCCACTTAGTAAATATAACATATGAATATAATGTATCGTTTGAATGGTAGTTCCAGATAATTCTACTGTGGAAGACCCCAAACCATCGGCGAGACAGTGATTACTGGGAGATGTCAATGATTGTTAACAAATAAAATTCACTAAAGAACATAACAGAAAAAATGTTACTGACATTCTTAAGGTGTTTAATGTTGTTACGTTTTCAAGACTCTTATTAAGTTTAGGTATGTTTGCGAACGTTTTTAATTTGGTTTTCCATTTGCATGAATTTCCAAGCCACTAAAAAATTCTTTATACAATAAAAATTTGAGCATATTTGTACATAAATTATTCCAGAATAATTTCCTAACTGATCTGCCAATATTTCCACAATTAAAATTCCAATTCAAACACATCTCACTCACTCTCTCTTTCTATCTATCTCTCCCCTTCTCTCGATCACTTTGTCAATACTTTTATTTACCCAAGATCCTTCTTAGGACGAAGCTGAAGTCTAAATACACTTTGCACGTCTCAGTTTTGACTTAACCTCAAAAAATTCGAACAATTTTTGAATCCCCAAAAAATAATGGGGGGTCATGATCGTGTCATGCGATATATGTTTTTTCGGAACCGGGCTTAGAAGGTTAAAATACATGTTGACACAGATATCAGATCAGGATTCTATATCTTTTGGGGACACTTTAAGGTTTATCGGATTTTTTGGGGTTATGGCAAAGTCCAGAAGTGATGACGAATTTCTGACCTCGGATTCAGCAACTAAAAATACATATAACTGCATGTGTCGCATACCCAGATCATGAAACTTTTTTTGTTTTTGTGGGCCAGTGTTATTTTATAAAAGGGATTGAATACAGTTTGATTTGTATAATATTTAATCATTATATAAAAGAGAAATGACCGAAGTCAATGATATTATCAAAACTGCTTAGGACTTCCAGGTCTAAAACAGCTTTGGAACATGTCAATCTACCATATCAAATGGAGCGATGAATTCTTTGCTGCCGAATTCGTTTCGATTACATAAACTAGAGTATAAAATGCTCTGCAAACGATTTTTTAGGAATTTAAGAAGCAAAGTTCTTATAGAATAGACATGAAGTTGTTTTGTTTAATTGTTTTGTTGTGCGCCTTCAGCGGCATTAATGGCGTGATAGTTGAAAGTAAGTATAAATGTAATTTCAAATCTAAGGTAAACGTTTTCATTGATCTCATTGTATTAAGATTCGGTAATTAGAGCTATAATTCGGGGGGATATAGACATATTGTATGAATGTCAACATTCTTGACTGATTATTTCTATGAAAATGACTGAAAAAAGCTTGGATTGTATAATATTTAAACATTATATAAGATAGAGAAATGACCTAAGTAAATAATAATATCGAATATGTTTAGGACTGAGAGGTCCATAACAGACTTTTGAATATACCAAACCACCATATCAAATGGAGCGAAGTATTCTTTGTTCCCAGATTCGACTCAACAACTAGAGTATAAAATGCTCTGCAAACCACTTTTTAAATATTCAAGAAGGCAAGTTCTTGTAGAATAGTATTGTCGTGTGCCATTAGTGGCACTTACGGCGTATTAGGAGTTCGAAGGTATAAATTAAGTTCCGAAGTAAACGTAACATATGAAATAAATGAATCACTTTAATTGCAGTACCACAGATTTTAACCCGGGAAAAGAACTAAGCTTCGGCAGGACAGTGATTACTGGAGGGTGTCAATTATTGTTAACAAATAAAAGTCACTAAAGAACATAACAGAAACAATGTTGCTGATATTCTTATTGTGTTAAATATTCTTCCGTTTTCAAAACGCTTATTAAGTTTGGGTAGAGTTGTTAGATATAAAGGAAGAGTTGTTGCGAACGTCTTTCATTTGGTTTTCCATTTGCATGAATTTCTAAGCCACTAAAAATTCTTTATACAATACAAATTCGAGCATATTTGTACATAAATTATTCCAGAATAATTTCCTCAATGATCTGCCTATATTTTCACAATTAAAATTCCAATTCAAACACATCTCACTCACTCTCTCTCTCTCTCTCTCATCCCATCTCTCGATCACTTTGTCAATACTTTTATTTACCCAAGATCTTTGTCCATGCGCCAACTCATTTGTTTGTTTGCTCACTCGCCTCAAGAACATCGTCAAACAAGAACGACAACCACGAGAGGGAGAGAGAGATCTCAAGTACGATCGACGAGCGGAAAAAGATCAAAGCACAAGCCATAATAATATTTCCTAATCCATTGTAATTATGATTTCTCCTTCCCCCACTCCCGCTTTATTGTTTGTCACAAGAAATGTAACCTTCAAAAATATTGGTTGAAAAAAAGGAAAAACAGCCGGCCAAGCTGGAAGAGCAGTCTGGGAGCCCGTACAATAGATCATATTACCAAGTGAATATGTCAATTCCACACGAAGAGCGATAAGCGATCTGCGATCTGTGATCTGCTGCGCCGCAAGCCACTAATTGTTGCGGCTCTTGTGGCACGCACATCGGACCCGGTCCGATCCGATCCGACTACCAGAAGGGGCCGCCTATTTCACAGGAAAACTGAACAGAAAAAAAAAAAATGTGAAAACGAAATAAAATAAGAGCGTCTAATCTGGAAACGGGGCAGACTCTGTTAAAGGTCCAGGTTCAGGGATTAGTTGGTCCAATCAGCGGCAACGCCTGCGGCTAATTGAACAGCGGCTGGTGCTGTCCCATTACGGGGAACTCGAGGGGGAGACCTTAAACTCGAACTCAACGAACGCCCCTGGTAATTACGCGCACCGATAAAAAGTCACGCCAAACAATGGACCCATGATCGGTGTGTCGATCTTATCGCAATCAAAGACAAATCCTCAACCACATCCAGATCTGTCTGTCCGATGTGTGTTGTGACTTTTACTTTCCTTGTTGCCGCTGTGGAATCAAAGCAGATTAATATTTTTACGAACAACGCGCGATCAACAAGATCGGCAAAAGATGAGAGAGGCGCGCATGGAGATCAAACTGGGAATCAAAATCAAATTAGGCGACAGCTATCAAAATTTTTTGACACGACCTACGACTCACTGCGGTTGCAGCTGGAGGAAGGAGAGAATACAATGGAATTGTCAAAGCAGAAAATATGATAGGATAAGGTACTCGAAATATGTATAATATGTAGAAATCATTCGATCTTTGAGTTGCAAAAGAGTTCTAATAAATAAGTATGCAACATAGTAATTTAAATATCTTTCTATATTTATAAAGCTTAAGATCTCATTTGTAGATAAGTTATGTCTTGGCTTCTTCATCAGACTTTCTCAAGTGTCTTCCTTCATCTTTTCCTTTCCTTTTCATTCTTCCCTCATCGCCATCACCTTGTCACATTCTCATTTTGTGAATTCCTCACGCCCGAATTCCTCTTGTTCAAATTCCTTAATGCGTCGATCTAATACGTCCACATCCAACCACATTAGGGAGGCCAAATGCCAACTGGGCGGTGGATCCGCATTGATGTCGTCCATCAGTTTCCTCAGACGCGAACGATCCGCATCGATGGACATTTTGCGTCTCTTGAGCATGGTTGCCTTGAGAGTTTCCATTTTATTGGATGCCTGATAAACGAAGCCCACTTTCAATGTCTGACACGACTTATTTCGGGTGTTCCGCTTATCCACATCCAGTTCCGATAGCTCAGGTTTGCACTCCAACCATCTCTGTTGCTGCACCATCGTCGTCCGTGGTCGAGTGAACTTACGCACTTGCGGCACATGATTCAGAGTATTCAATTTAATTGCATCGGTTTGTGTGGACTGCGAATATGTCAGGGGAAGTTCTGGAAGAGAGTTCTGGCTAAGTTTACTCTTCTTGCGGTGCGTGTGATGCGTGGACTTTCCATGCGATTTACTTTTCATCGGTTTCATTGAAGTGGTTGAAGTGTTCTTTTTAATTTAAATTTAAGTTCTTTTTTCTATGTTTTGCGTCTTTTTTAATGCAGTGTTTTTCACGGAAGAATCTGCTTTGAAGACTAGATGAACTTATTTGATATGTTAAAGAAAGCCTACTTAGTAAAAACGAATATTATTTGTAATAATAGTATTGTGGGTATTTTGTAGTATTTTAAAAACTCTAAAAGAAACTTATTTAGATCTTTGTCAAGAATTGAAACCGATAACTTTTTATCGCTCTGCAAAGGTTAAATGTATTTACTTTATTGTTAAGTCTCATATGTATTTAAAGTAACTATGCTAATAATGACCAAGATCACAGATCTATCTAATATTAAATTTTATTTTTCCAATAATAATTAATTAGTCCATAAAGTATAATTAACCTAAAAACTCGATCTATTTATGATCGCATAGGGTCTTTAAACTTGTATACTAAGTCTCGAAAATACTTTTCAATTTTTCAGATGTTTCCCTTTTATGATCAGTTCATTCACAAGGAATCTTCTAATTGTATCGAAGCATTACGTATTAATTTCGCATAGATCTGTAAAGCATTACCATTTTAGGTTAAAAGTTTATATATGTTGATATAAGTGTTGATCTTATCTCTAGGTTCGCTCATAACTTGTGCGTGTGTTCCGTTAGCTTGAGTCGATCCTTATATCGATCGGCATTGCGTTTCTTTTGCCCAACTTTGTGTGACATTTTGTTTATTTTTTTCTTTCTCTTTTTTTATTTTTTGTTAAAGCTTTGCGCTCTCTGGCGCTGCTGCAGGCACCCCTTGGCAATCTGCCCTGTCGCTGCCTTCCCCTGTTGCATGTTGTGTGCTATGTACAACATCAAGTTTTATCGCTGATCGTGATCATGTAATTCCAGCCCACGCATGCGCGCACCGAGCGAGCGTTAAGGAATCAAGTTTAGCGCATTCTTATTGCCGATCTCAATGCGCGCCTGCGATCTGCCCTGTGACAGATGGTGTAAGGCTGCAAGGCATTCCCGTGCCCGTGCCCGTGCCCGTGAGTCGGAGACCGAGAGCCACAAGATCCAGAGAGACTGTAGACGGAAGACCGAAGACTGTAGATGGGAGACTGGTTTCGTTTGTTGTTGTTGCTGTTGCCTGCTGCCTAGCGAGGCGATCTTTATGTAAACTGGTACTTGAAATTTGAAATCATGTACCATTTGCCTTGAGACGGAGATCGGTTCGGTTCGGGATCGTCGCAGCGCGTCGATCGTGTCCCTGACAGAGAGACCGCGCACAGGAAACGCGCATTTAAAAGCGCGACTATCGAAATATAACGACATAAAGCGAACGGAGTGATCCCAGAGAGGGAGAGAGAGAGAGAGGGAGTGATCATGAGTGAGAGAGAGAGGGAGAGTGAGCGCGAGCTGGAGTCATTTAAAGGAAGCTTGTGTCAATATATACGAAAAACCCCATGGAGCTTACCTTGGAATGCAGTCGATCTGCGCTGCGATCGCTAATCTTTTGAAGGCGCCGACGATGACGACGACGAGGACGAGGACGAGGACGATCATCATAAGCGAAACGTTTGGCTGCACTAAGCGACATAATTGCTACCGTGGGATGCTGCTGCAGATGATGCTGTGGAGGATCAGCAGCAACAGCAGGCAGTGCCAATCAAGTCTTCGCAGATTTCGCGATCATTACGAGACGCGCTCCTAATGCGCTCCAATCAAACACACACGAAACGAGCATATGACATGTTTGTGCATTATTAATCATCATAATATCTGTATAAATGGTAGGAAAACTCTGCCCCAATCTCCTTCCCAGCCTCGTCTCTTCATCTCGGGCCAAATTGCAATTTAATGCAAAAATAAATTGCAGTGTCGGCGCTGGACAGCTGAAGTTGCTGCAGTCGCAATTGGAGTCGGTGTTGGAGTCGCAGTTGGAGCTGGAGTTGGAGTTGGAGCTGGAGTTGGAGTTGGAGTCGGAGTTTGAACTGACCAACCGGCAGCAGGCAGCTCCCATGATTATTGGTCATTTACTTGCGCCGTTTAGCGCATTAAAAGGCAAAACGTATCCAGAAGTATCTGCAAGTTGTGCAATTGTATCTGCCAAAAGTATCTGCGGTTCAGAGTATCTCATGCATATTGAAATAATTGACAGTTGCTGGCCAAGTCGAAGGTTCCAATGAGCAGCGAAGGGAGGGAAGGGGGGTTTGCAGTCACAGCTGCAGCGATATCTGCATCTGCATTTTGTATCTGTATCTCTATTTGCAGCTGTATCTGTATCTGCATTTGCATTCGTAGCTGACTGTGTGTGCTCGCATCTGTGGGGCGTATGCGAGTCAAATTATTCCAATGAGAGGAGCACCTGAGTGAGCGAGAGAGAGGGAGAGAGGTAGACAAAGTGCTGTGGGAAGAAAAGGAAGGAAAGAGGAGAGTCTAGAACGGCCTCTTGAGCTTGCATGTTGGGGGAGTTGCGCTTTGGGCTTAAGAAATCAACGCGTTGCTTAATGGGCAAGAACTAGCAGGTTTACACTGAGAGAAATTGGCAAGAAGATATAAGAAATTTATTAGGGAAACTGTAAGGAAAATATAGATTATTTATTGAATTTATTGAAGTGCTTACATTCTAAAACAAAAAAAGAATTAATTAATGAATAAAGAAATATATTGCAATATTTTGTATTAATATTTTTAAATTCTTCATTAATTCAAATAGTCTTTATATTTATTGAAGGTAAGATAGTAATATGATGGATTTTATTGAATATATTTTTTATTTACGATATAAATTGATTGACTTTTCTTAGCCGGTTCAAGGACAAAGTTCAAAAATAAAAAAATACTTTTAACTTTTTATTCAAATACATTTCCTAAACATTTCTTGACATAAGTTTATGTATTTTAATTCATTAATTAGATTTATTTAATTTAAAACCATTTAACAAATGTTTTAATCTTTTCTTGTTTTTAAGTACAGAACCCCCCTATTTAAACATAAAATAATAGTATGATTATTTTACTTTTTATTCACCTTTGTTCATACAATATTATTTGTAAATGTATTCTCATTGTTTGTTTAATCAGTAATTTATTTTTTTTTTTCTCGGTCAGAATATTGACAAAGATTAATCTTAATTAATAAGCTTGATTACTAATCTTAATATAATCATCAATACAATAAATAGTAATTAAAACTATAATTATTCTTTGCCAAATAAAATCATTTATATAGTAAATTGCCTCTTTTTCAATAATATTATATTATCATATATTTACTGTTTTACAATTAACTTGCACAGCCCAGCCCCAAACTCAACCACACCCTGTCAACTGCAAATTTTCATCACAAACAGTTTCTTCTTCCACTCCAAACTCGATTCGATTATAACTATTCAAACTGTAATTATACAATTAACTCCCCAAAGTTAGTTATCTGCGCTTTGATCCCACGCAGCACAAGCAATTTAAAAGATCGTCAAGTGCAGCAAAACTTCAGCAATCGCTCAAGGCTATCGACGAAACTGGCTGAGATTTCCAGCAGGTTCTTGAAGAATCATATCATACAGAATATATAGGAATGAAGAGGAAGCAGCAGAAGAAATGGGAAAATGGGAAAAAGGAAAAAGTGAAACGCCTAAGCAACTGTGCAACGTAAGTAAATAATCAAACAGGCAAATGGCAAATTATGAGCAGCAACAACAGCAGCAACAACAACAGCAGCAACAACTGCAACATCAACAGTAACTGCAACAGTAACTGCAGCAACAGCAACAACTGCAATAGCAACTTCAGCAACAGCAACTACTCAACCAGCAACTGTTGCAGAACTCCCACTCAAAGCAATGCCAACAACAACAGCAGCAACATTGAGCGGCAACAACCGGTTGCCATTTCAGTCTCTGCCTGTCTCTGTCTCTGTCTGCGTGCGATCGTGCTCTCTTCTCTCACTGTGCTCTCTTCACAGCGATCACTGCGCGTGTGTGTGTGTGTGTGTGTGAAACGTGTTTGCTTTGCACCTTCAGCTACTGCCGCTGCTCTCTCACCTGGCGCGCACTCTCTCAGCACGCGCACGATCACTCCACTCCACTCTCCCTCTCTCTCTCTCTCTTTCGCTCACGATCGTTCACTTGCTCGCTTACTCTTTTTCTACTTCGTTGCTCTCTCGGCTCAAGAGAGTGTAAGAGAGAGAGCGAAGGCAGGCGCGCGTGGTGAGCGCGTGTGCTGAGCGTGCGTGCCGTGCATGCGCATGAGAGTGTGTGAGAGAGAGAGCGAGAGAGAGACAGTGAGAGAGAGCACGCCGTGAGAGCGCTCGCACAGGTCCAGGTCCGCGCACCGCTCGCAGAGCAATGGACTTTTAGTTATTCCGTGATCTTTTACCAATATTGTGCAGCGCACACGGCACGACGGCTGATCGCAGGCAGCAACAACAGCAACAACAGCAGCGCCAGCAACAACAGCAGTAGCCGCAATACACAGTTATCTATATATACCTGAACTATATACTATATATATACCTGCAGTATATACCATATAAATACTATATACCAAGTGCAAGTGATCCTCTACCGAGATAAAGCATTTAAAACAATTCTTTAACGTTTCAAATCAACGCGTAGAACTCTTCCGCCCACGCGAGCAACTTTTTACGCGTGTGCGACGACAGCAGCAACAACAACAACTATAGAAAAAGCAGCAGCAAGAGTAATAACAACAACAACTATAGTAAGAGTAGCAGCAACAGAAATAACAACAGCAGTAACACTAGAAACAACTGTAGAAGCAATCGAAGTAGCATGAGTATCAACAGCAACAACAGCGGTCACAATATTAAGAACAACAACAACAGCAGCAACAATATCAACAGCAACAACTGCAACAAGACTCACTACAGAATCAACAGCAGCAACTGCAGTCGCATTAACAACAGTAACAACTGCAACAATATTCACTGAAGTATCAACAACAACAGCAGCGGCAACAATATCAACAGCAACAGTAAGAACAGCAGCAAAGGCAATATAAAGAGCAACATCAACATTAGCCACAACAGCAACAAGTGACTGCAACACCAACAACACCAGCAGCAGCAACAGCACTTAAATTAACAGCAACAGTAAGAACTGCAGCAGCAGCAACAATATCAACTGCAACAATACCAACAGCAACAGTAAGAACAACAGCAAAGGCAAAAGAAAGAGCAACAGCAACATTAGCAGCAACAGCAATTGAACTGCAATACCAACAACAACAAGCAACTGCAACACCAACACCAACACCAACAACAACTAGAGCAACAGCTCTAATATTAACAGCAACAGTAAGAACAGCAGCAGCAACAACAACAGCAACAGCAGCAGCAACTATTGCTCTCCAGTTTGCTTGTTTGTTTTTGTTTTATTCAGGGCAATCACAGCCTACCAAGCTACCTCCCCCGCTCTCTCCTCTACTGCTCTCACTCTCTCGCTCCCCCTCTCTCTCTCCGTCTTCCTCTCTCACGTCAAATTCGATTTTTATGACTTTTGAAAGCGTGACTAAGGCGTGATTTATGATGGCGTGTGGTTTTTAATATTCATGTGCAAAGTCAAAAGCCAAAAAGGCAGCCACGAAACCGATCGCAGCAACCTGCGTAGGTGCGCCAAACAATAAAACTAAAGGCAGCAACAACAACAACTCAAGCCAGTTGCATCTTTGTGCCCACGGGCCAAGTCTGAACTGAGCTGAGCTGAGCTGCGCTGAGCATCGACGATATCCTGCTGTGTGTGGGGATCGCTCGATCGACTTGGCTTTTTATGGACGAAGCAGCAAAGCAATTGACTGCCGCTGCAGCTGCCAAGCAGCACAACAACAACAACAGCAGCAGCAACAACACCAGCAACAGCAGCAACAGCAAGAACAAGAGCAGCAGCAACATGCGCTCCAGCAACACAGCTGCAACAGCAACTGTTGCTGCCGCAACCAATAAGTCACACGAACTAGAAGCAACTGCAACATCAGCAACAGCAACAGCTGCTAGCTGCAACAGCAACAGCAGCAGCAAGCAACATAGCAAGCAGCAGCAGCAAAGTGTTGCTGATAGTGTCAAGGCAGAAGCGCACAGCAAACTGGCAGCAACTACTAGCAGCGCCACAGCAACAGCAGCAGCAACAGCAATAGGCACAGCAACAACATGCACGTCAGCAACAGGCACAGCAGCAGCAACTGTGGCAGCAACTGGAGCAGCAACTGGAGCAGCAACAGCAACGAGCCCCACTGCAACTGTCGCCAAATCGAGTGCGGCAGCAATGGCTGCTGCCACAGCGACAGCAGCAGCTGCCACCAATGATCTGGCAGCAGCGGCTGCTGTGGTGCTCTCGCTGCAAGGCACCATGGTCAGCAGCCTGCAACAGGCGGCATTGCTGCCGGCCAATTCGGCAGCAGCAGCTGCGCTCAATTTGCAGGCACTCGAATCGTATTTGGCGCTGCAGCGACTCACAGGCAAATCGGATGTGTTTCGATTTAGTGGAGGCAGCAACAACAACAGTAACAACAACAACAATAGTAGTGGCAGCAGCAGCAGCAACAACACCAGCGACGCGGAGCACAGCAGCAACAGCAGCAGCAACTTGCCCACGCTCATTGATCTGGCCAGCATTGAGCTCAAGTCCAGCTGCTCTAGCTCCAGTGCGTCCAGCATCTCCACGCCCACAAGCAGCACCAGCAACAACAACAGTAACAACAACAACAGCAACAGTAGCAACAACAATAACAACAACAACTGTAGCAACAGCAGCAACAACTGCCACAACAGCAGCAACAATGCCAGCAACAATTGCTCCTCCGTCTCTGCCTCCACCTCCTCTGCCTCCTCCTCCTCTTCGAAGTGCATTCCCCCCTTGCCCTCCATTGGCACTGTCAGCGCCGCCGTTGCCGCTGCTGCTGCCGCCGCTGCCGCTGCAGCCAATCAGCAAGCAGCGCTGGATTGTGCCACAGCCGCCGAACTGGCCGCCGAGTGCGATCTGCCACTGCTGGACGGCGAGGATGCACTGTCCTTTGAGGCCGGCGATCTGGACAGCAGCTACGGCAGCTTCATCTTCAACCCTTCGAACTTCAATGCCAGCGACGCAGACACCTCACTGCACTCCCTGCAGGCCACCATGTACCAGGACAAGCTCAGTGTCATGGCTGCTCATGGGGGTGAAGAGGCTGCCAACAGTTCCACAGCAGCTGCAGCAGCAGCGGCAGCAGCACAACGCTCCAAGAAGCAGTTCATCTGCAAGTTCTGCAATCGCCAGTTCACCAAGTCGTACAATCTGCTCATCCACGAGCGCACCCACACAGACGAGCGACCCTATTCCTGTGACATCTGCGGCAAGGCCTTCAGGCGACAGGATCATTTAAGGGATCATAGGTGAGTGGATGTGGAAGGGAAGACTAGGGGTGGTTGGGGTTGGTCTGTTAGACAGTATAGTTAAGTTAAGGGAAATCTGTGGAATGAAAGTTGAGTATGGGTATCAGGAAGATATATATTTTATATATTATTTAAATTTGGTTAGATTAGGTTTAATTTTCATGGTTTATATTAAAGATTTTTTGAAGAATCAAGTGCATTGAGGTTAGGAATGACTTTTTGCTAGAAGAGTAGCAGGAAGACATATATTTAGTATATATATTACGGGTAAATCATCATAGATCGATAGAAGAGAAGATATCTTTCTTTTTTTTAAGAAACTTCATTGAAGTTAGAAAGGGCTTAGTGCTTAAGA
The DNA here is from genome assembly GCA_018903695.1 of Zaprionus gabonicus. Taxonomy (NCBI): domain Eukaryota; kingdom Metazoa; phylum Arthropoda; class Insecta; order Diptera; family Drosophilidae; genus Zaprionus; species Zaprionus gabonicus. Next base: position 17,270,130 of record JAEIFO010001553.1, read on the forward strand.
AGTTGTGCATTAGGATCACGAAGTTATACTCAGTATATACAGCTAAATTTGTTTGGAAGTAAATTCAAATTGCTGTAATAAAAAAGGGAAGGAAGTATATAGAGATTGAAGAAAGAAAAGGTAGATGAGTCGTCTGGCTAAATAGGGGTTTCGGTTTTGAGTCCCGGGGGAGAGCAAATTAAATTAATATAAATAATATTCAGATAAAGTTACCCAAAAAGGGTAAAAGTGCGCTAGTCGAACTATAAATAAAAAAAGACTACAACAAAAGAAAATATTTATGGAATTTATATAGCTTCATATTATCTGTATTGGAATAAATAACAATCTTTAGTGACTAAGTTCTTTGAATACGGGAGTACTTATTATATGATTGATACAAGATAAATGTTCAGAGAGTTAAGTTCCCCTGGTTATCATTGAGCATTTATAAATTAACTTTAAAAAGGTGCAGTAATTTGCAGAGTTTCACAACACTTCTTATATAATATGGTCTAAGAACCTTAAAAAAACTATCGAATACCTCTGTAGCAAGCTTGTCTTCAGCCTTCAGAAGTACCCACATAAGATTAAACCTAATAAAGCACCCTCTTAAGCTATAAACCCTTAGAGCCACCTAGCAAAATTACGATTTAAGCAACACTAGCTTACACCTTTTGCATTTTACAACACTGCCAAATCAACATCTCTATATTCTTGTTTCTCTTCTCCTCTCCTCTCCTCCTCACAGATACATACACTCCAAGGAGAAACCCTTCAAGTGCGCCGAATGCGGCAAGGGCTTCTGTCAGTCTCGCACGCTGGCCGTGCACAAGATCTTGCACATGGAGGAGTCGCCGCACAAGTGTCCCGTCTGCAATCGTTCGTTCAATCAGCGCTCGAATCTGAAGACACATCTGCTGACGCACACCGACATCAAGCCCTACAATTGTGCCTCATGTGGCAAGGTCTTTCGACGCAATTGCGATCTCCGGCGTCACAGCTTGACGCATAATCTCTCCGGCACGGGAGGCGTGGCCAGTGCGCTGGGCGATCTCTTTGCCAGCAACAGCAATAGCAATGGATCCTCTTCCGATTTGGGACTATCGATGGTGTTGCCCAGCACTGGAACGGGAAGTGGCACGGGAACAACGACAGCAACGGCCACGCGAGACTTGGTGGCAGTCAGCGATTGATTCTCCATCTCTCTCTCCCACTCTCTCTCTCTTTCTCGTTAAAGACAATCTCATTGCAGCTCTCACTGAATTCGATTCCCTCCAGAAAATGTGCCCCCAAGTTGCTTACGGCTTACAGCATTTAATAATCGATTAGTTATCGATTAATTAGCGACTAAGCTTACGATGATATTTCTAGCTGATAATTTATAGCACGAAAGTTTGACTTTATCATGATATATATAGTTTGTACTTAGGTCTTAAGTTAATTGCGGACTTTTATGATAATATCGAATAAATGATATAGCTTAAATGGACTTATAAATCGTATACTGTATTTTTTCTAGAAGGTAGCTGAAGTGCTGCTATATTATAATGCATTTCAGGTAGAATTGGGTTATTTCTTGCCATGCCTGAAATCTTTTTGATGTGCGCTATAAGACTCTCAAGATCTGGCTAAAAATGGAAGATCTTTAGCAGTAAATAACTGCTCTGTTTGCATTTCTGGCTAGTTCTAGCTAGTTCTGGCTTGTTTCGACTTGTCTGCTTCCTGTTGCACACCTTTGTATGCCCCTCTACAGTTCTTCCCCCTCCCCGCCCACACTTCCAGCTAGTCTTTCTCACATGCTTGTTACAGTGTTTACACACTTGTAGAGAACTAAAAATCAAATATTTGTAGCGATGTTTATCGCTCGAGTGCCAACAAGGGCAATTAATGTACCATTAAGGTGTTACTAGGTACCCCTCCCCCCACTCATCTGCCTCACTTCCCCCCCTTCGTGACAAGCCTTTGACAAGGCAGACAAGCCGCAAAGACAAAGGGCACAGTGGGGCAGGCAGAAGATTGACAAGGCGACAAGGCAACAACACGTTGACTACTCGACTTTCCCACCACCAACACAGCCCTTGTTGGGTCTATCGTTATCGGGTTATCGGGCGCAAACAATGTTGTACAAGTGATCGACAAACTTGTCGCCATATCGAAAGGAATAGAGAGAGGGAGAGGGGAGAACAGGCGCTATCAACGCCCACCCAGGTGCGATTGAGATCGAGAAGTTTCCCAAGCCCTGTAAGATTGGGAAGATGGTTAACATAATTGGCCTGGCTTGGTCTATCGTTATCGGGTTATCGGCCGCAAACAATGTTGTACAAGTGATCGACAAACTTGTCACCATATCGAAAGGAGGAGAGAGAGAGAGCAGGCGCTATCAACGCCCACCCAGGTAGGATCGAGATCGAGAAGTTTCCCAAGTCTTGCAAGATTTGGAAGATGTATTTTTATGATCTTCAAAAGCAAATGCCGAACACTGCGCTCCGCTGGCTGCATCTTGCTCTTGTGTTGCCATCTCTCTCTAGTGTTGTCGAATCGTTAAACGGATCAATGTGAAGCCGACAAGGTGCCACGTTGCCAAGTTGCACCGTTGCCATTTCCTGCAACAGCTTCGACAAACCAATTACAACGATCAAACAACAATTATGCTGCAAACACACACAACACACACACGCACACACACACACTCAGCTCTTGACCAGCTTACCCCTTTGCCACCCCCTTCCCTGCCCCCTCACACAGTTAAACACAAACTGCGCACGCTGCTCTCAGCAAATATTTGCGCGGATATTGTTCTATTCAATGGAACAACAAGCGTGCAACGAGACATGTCCCAGCAACAGCAACACTAACAACAACAACAACCTTTGGGGCCATTAGCTGTTGCTGAAGATGTAGCTGGAGCTGGAGCTGCACCATGCTCCATGAAGCTGTTGCCTCTGCCCGTCTCCAGAGTCCAGTTTGAAGCAGCGCGTCTCTGCGAATTGCCGGCAATTTCACACTTTATGCGCGACGGCTTCATTTCCACACACAGAGAGAGAGCAAGAGAGAGAGACAGTGTCATGGCATGATGGTCAAGTCCGCTCCAGCAGCTGCAGCTGGAGTACTGGAGTAAGGCGGCGCAGGAGGAGGCGACGCGTGCGGGCGAGCAAGTGAGCGAGTGAGCCAGCGGATGTTTAAACATTCAACGTCGTCGCGGCGGCTCGCGGCTCATGGCTTGGAACCGTCGTCGTATATTGATGGGAAAATTATGAAATTCATTGTTTGTGTTTGACTAATAATTATGACAGCAAACGCATTGTCGTCATAAAGCCACAACGGCGTACTACACTGCGAGAAAATATAGTGCGCATCGTTTGAAGTACTTTCCTGAAATGTTTTCAGTTTGGATGAGTTTATAATTGTAACTTTTGCTAAAAAATGAAAAACTGTAACTTCAATTACATCAAAAACAAGTTGAAAATTAGTATGTTCCAAAAACTTTTAAAGTTTCAAGTCAAAGGAAAGGTGAGAGAGGGAGAGAGAGAGAGAAAAAGATAGAGAGATTGTATGTAGAAGAATTTATGCTCAAGAAACCTTCATGGCAAATTTGATCTCTCTAGCTTTTATAAAAGCTGAGATAAGATTGTTTACAAAGACAACCAGGCAAACACGGCTCAATCGATTCAACTAGTGATACTGATCAAGAATATATATATAAATACTTTGTAGCGTCTATCACATCTCCTTGTTTGCATACCCTTTCTAGCATACATGCATTGAAAATGTATTATAATGCTTTGTATAATACAATAACTTTTATCTTTATTTTTTCATTTATCAAATTTTATAAATAAAATGAGACTTATTTCAAATTAGTCTTTTAATATTAAGACTTTAAGGCCTTCTGAGAGATTTCTTTGAATTAACTTTATGTTTTAATTATCCTTTATGTTTTAAGAAGACATTCTTAAGAACTACCTCGATATACATATATACTACTATAGTTACTAGTGTAATTAAGTCTTCGTAAATCTTCTTTTTAAGAACATTATATCTGAAATAAACTTTGTATGTGTTCTTACGACTTTCTTAGGAACCTCGTAATATGTAAAACTATATAGAACTATAACTACCATATGTTCAATTAAAGCTAGTCTTATTGTTAAGTTTTAATTAAGATTTACTTTACGTAATTCAATCCAAATGTAATTTCCACCGTCTTTCTTTCAGTGTATCTCGAGGAGTGAGCGCACTAAATTCGCTTTGAGGTTTCCGCAACGCCCCATTGACAATGTTTCTCAGTTGCTCAGCTTCGGCTACAGCTTGGACGCCGGCCTCATATACTCGGCTGGACTCTGACTAACTCTAATAAGCCCATCACTAACCAGCAACGGCAACAGCAACAGCAACAGCAACATCGGCAGCAACAGCAACAGCAACACGGCACTTCGATCTGGCAACAACAACAACAATGTTGTCTAGTGTCGAGGCGTGGCTCTTCATAGCTTTTTTCCAGCTGTTGTTGTTGTATCTGTTTTTCGGTTCGGTTTCCTTTAGTTTGGTTGTTGAGTTTGGTTTGGTTTGGTTTCTTTGAAGTTGCTCGCAAGAGTTGGAAATATTTTCGTTGTGCTTGTGAAATTTTGTTGCGTTTCCCGGAACCAACGCAAAAAGCGGAACGTTCTTGTTGTTGTAGATGTAGTTGTTGCAGTTGTTGTTAGTGTTGTTGTTGTTACTGTTGTCTTTGGGTTTTGGGTGAATGTGAATGTAAATGTCATGCGACCGGCGCGTCTGGTCTGCTCTGGCCTGGTCTGTTCTGTCTGGCCAGTTAGTTGTCGGCACCATTTGCTTTATGATTTGATGTATGTGTGTCTCCGCCGGACGCTGAAGGCGTTCCACAAGGGGCACAAGGTGGCGGAAACCCCCGCTACCCTCTCTTCACCTTTGCAGCAGCCTTCTGCTGCTCCTCCTACTCCAACAAGTTGCAGCCGGCACCTCAATAGGGAACAAATTCATGTTTACTCAACTTCAGTCTAAGCCTTTTTTTTCTGCCCCGCCACGCCCTTCTTGCGCCTTAGGCAAACGACTCCAGACTCCGACAGCAAACTGCAGCTCCAGCTTCGACTTTGACGAGTTACTGCGCCAACGTTTGACGAAACGTAAATTATGCGGCGTTCTTGTGCCTAATTAGGTGTCGTATCGTAAACGTTTTTATATATTGGAAGCACACACAGAACGGGTGAGGGAGAGAGAGGGGGAGTGGTAGAGAAAAGTGAAAGAGACAGCCGGAAGAAGGACGAGTTGTTGAGGCCACAACCAACAGAATTTCTTAAAAAGTGCCAAGAGATTCCAATCTCAGTTTACTGCTAGAGATTCTTAAAATCGAATTAGGAATCTTAGACTTCCTTTCTAAGGTGTGAGAGATGCATGTATGGAGACCTTAAGAAGAGTATATCGTTGATACTTACATACTTTTTAAACATACCATACTATCCAGAGAATTTCATGTCATATATCTATATGCAATCTTTAGTGAAACACGAATCTAGAAATAGTTTCAATATATATTAAGAGTACTAGTAAACAGTGCCTATTCTGCACATAATCACTTTATAAATACTATATAGATAATATACTTGGAATAGTACGTAAGGATCTCAATATTATCTTTATTTTATTGAATCATTTAAGTATTCTTGAATAATCAAATCGAATAGCTTCTTTCTCAACATTTAGTTAAGAGTTTTAAATAAAATATACCATGAGTGGACTACTTCTTATATAGTCGTATGAAAAGTTATATTCTTAAAATGTTCACATATCATACAAATCAAACGACTATATCCTCTTACTTTCATAGTATTGTAATAATTAGTCAAATGTGATGCCATTCATATCGAATGTCTATATCCCCGGCAATTATTACTCTAATTACCAAAGCTATATAAGAGTCAAGAAAATTGAATAATATTAAACACAATTTATGTATTTTTTGTACATTTTTTTAATATTTGATACAATTATTGCTGATTCCATCTTTTAATTTGAAACTCAGCATGGTCACTTAACTTTCTTGGCAGCCTGAGTATCCCGTGATTCTACCAAAGTGAAATGGTATTCATTCATTCATTTATAATTCATTATTTATTAATTTTATTACCAAACATAATAATGCCGTGAATGCCGCTAATGGTGCACAACAAAACTACTAAACAAAACAATTTCATGTCTATTCTCTTAGTACTTTCCTTCTTGAATATTTGAAATATTGTTTACAGAGCATTTAAGACTTAAGTTTATGTAATCGAAACGAATTCAGGAACAATGAATTCATCGCTCCATTTGACATGGTAGATTGGCATGCACCAAGTCTGTTAAAGACTTGTAAGTCCTAAATACAATAGTTTCAATAATATCGTTTACTTCGGTCATTTCTATCTTAAATTATGTTTAAATCAGCGACCGTGAAAGTTACTTATACAAATTAAAACTACATAATATATGTGTTGAGTTTTTTTTTTTCGATTAAAAATATTACTCAATTAGATTATTCCTCTTCTTACAATGTTTTTAGAACGATTTTGATGCAGACCTTTTTGAAAAAGAATAATCTGAGATTGAGCGATATTTATATTTATTAGAAAAAGGTTACAAAAAATAATTATAATTTTGTAATCGATATTTTGAACTATCATTATTTTCAATACCTATATATTACATATTATTCAAATTGAACTGTATCCCATTGCTTTTATAAGACTAATCACTCTAAAATGATGGCATTCATACAAAATGTCTATATCCCCGGCAATTATATCTCTAAATCCCAAAACTTTATAAGACCCATGTAAACTGAACAATTTAAAACACAATTGGAATAACAACAACATTGTTTCTGTAATGTTCTTATTTATTTTTTTTTTTTAATTTCAGAAGATCATTGTCAGTTCAACTCTTTAGGGAGAGTCAAGTTCCTTTTTTCTGCCGAAGTGAAATGGTATATTAACATTCATAAATTTGTTTGGTATTGGGCACTTAATTTATGCTCACCGTTTATATCTGTTTCGCCGTTAATGCCGCTAATGGCGCACAACAAAACAAATAAACAAAACAACTTCATGTCTGTTCTTTAAGAACTTTACTTCTTGAATTCCTTAAACATCGTTTGCAGAGCATTTTATATCTTAGTTAATGTAATCGAAACGAATTTGAGAAAAAAGAATTCATCGCTACATTGAATATGGTGGATTGACATGTTCTAAGTCTGTCACGGACCGGAAAGACTTAAGTAGTTTAAATAATATCATTTACTTCGGTAAAGTATGTCAATTCGATTTGGAAATTTGATTTTATCTGTTTCAGCATCGGTGCAATGGATGGAAAACAAGCTATTCAAACTTATAATATTGTTTTATATCATATTCCAACTGCACCACCTATGCACCTTCCTTTGACACGCCGCTGTCAAACATTGTGTAGAGAAAGGGGAGGCATGGGAAGCTAAGTGTCTGGACCCATTTGGGAAACTAAAGAGAAGAAAAGCTGCCGAAAATCGTGCAAGTGAATAGATAGCCGCATTCCTCGAGTTCTTGTGGGTGGTGGTGCAACCATTGTGGGTGGAAAGGTGTTGCTTGGAGGGGCGGGGGGCAATCGAGTACTACGAAAGAGGTAATTAGATTTTATTGGACGGTGCCGACACCAGAGCACCGGGTGGGTGGGGCAAATGGTGTGTCACAGTCCCTAGAAGAGCTTCATGCATTAAGTAAGGCACACATAGCACACACACACTGTGTGTGTAGCCCCTAAATACTTGTGTGTGTACATCTGTATATATACCCTATAGCTGAATGCGGCTGCATCAAGGCAGCCGACTCGCTTTACTTTTTATGACACTCGGGGCGCGAATGCAAACACGGGCAAATCGGTCGAGCTGAGTGCGACTGCGAGTGCGAGTGCGACGAGTGTGTTGTGGGTATTACGTATACCTAGTATACGGTAATTGACAGGCCGACGGGGCTCTGCAGTTTTGGATACCGCGACTCACCGACTGACTAACTGACTCGACTGACTCTACTGGAGTCTCTTTGGTATTTGTCCAGGGCTTGTTTGACAAGTTCGCGTCACGTAGCACGGATCAGTCGCCGGCAACGAGTTGTGTACAACACACAATCATCAAACATGACAGAGAACCGAGTACCCGAGAATCGAGAGGCTTGGAATCGGGAACCGTGAGCACAGAACTAACCACACTCACAGCCGATAGCAGCAGCAGCAGGCGGCTTATCTCGCACACACACACAACCATACCGAAAGGTAGTTCATCTATATATGCTCGCTGGTTTATATGACTTTTGGCAGCTGATAAGCCCCGCCAGAGCTGAAAGCTATAGCTAATTGACGGGAACGCAATGCGGTTAAATTAAAACGAAATCATTTGCAAGCAACCGCTCTCTCACTCTCTCTCTGTTTGGGGGCGGGCACTACCCTAGACCGTAGCTGAACTACCTCGGCGGCAGTCGGCATGATTAGAACCGAAAAACAATCAAACAACACACACATCAAAGGCGACGCGCCGTCAATTTGTCATTAACGTCATAATATAGTGACAAGATTGCTTTGCACGGATATCGCGCGGGTAGAGCCCTCTCTACCGGTAACCGGTACCCTTACCCCGCACCCCCTGACAGTACCCCAAGTACTGTTCCCCTTCGTGCCCGTTCATATTTGTCAACAAATATCGCGTTTAGCGTCTGTCTACCCGGCCAAAAGGTGTTGTAATACCCGTCCATCCATTGCCGTACCCGTCGCAGTACCCTTCTCCCCCAGCCGTACCTCGTTGTGTTGTAAATTTCTGTTCAGTTTTCTCTCACTCGCTCTCACGTGCAATCTCGTGTGACATTTAAGAAATATTTCCTTTAGTTTCTTGGTTTCTGTGTGCTTAAGGATTAGCAATGTGTGGGATTTTTGTGAAGCGTCGGCCTGGTTCTTTGGTTCTTTGGTGCTAGGCGCATGTTTGGCCAACTGATTAATGGGCCATTAGTGAAATCTTTTGAACTATTTACCCACATAACAGAGGGAAAGAACTCTCACAAACTGTACAGTGCACCAAAGAGTGCGTAAGGATGTCAAATAAATTGGGTTACTCCATTGGCAGTGATAAGTATGAGTTGAGCAAGTCTGATAGCAAGAAGGTAATGAGCTTAGGATGTGAAGACCTAAAGGTGCTAAAGACCTTTACAGATGTTCAGCAACAGTGTTTTATCCTTTTTTGTGGGGTTGAAGTACCAAAATAGAAAAGTCTTTGATTTCAGATTTTCAATTTGAGATTTAAGATTTAAATATATATGCAAAAATGTAGTAACCTATTTGCGAGAGTTGTCTACGCCCATCACAATAACAGACGATGCTGTCTGACGATAAGCGACTAGCGACTAGCGATAAACGATAGCGATTAACGATAAACGCCAATCAAAGCGAACTTCAAACACTTAACGCGCTTTACCCGCCCCGAAAGTTGATTTAATTATCTCAGCATGGTTGCCATTTCCCTGGCGGCAACCCTCGATGCGAAGCAACCCTCAGTGGGACCATTAGCGATGGCAACATTGTGTAATCTACACCATGCCACGCCTACTGAGCGAGGGTAGCGCAACCCTCCTCGAGAGTGGGCACAAATTATTAAGCTAATAAACAACGAAAACAACGCAGGGCAATTTGTGAAACGAACAGGCAGGACAACGGGGGTTCAGATAAGCGTGAAATATATACAAAGATATATAGGGTGCTGGGTATGGTTTCGTGATGGGACTGGTACCGGTGCCGGTGGCGGGCACATGTCCTGGGCCACTCGAAATGGGCGCATTAACTGTCAACGGCAGCAGCCACAAGGCGCTGCTTAGGTCGGTACGGGTACGGGTGCCGGATAACGGTGAGCGGGTACCGGACACGTTTAACGGTACCGGATATATACTGTTGATTGCATTGTTGTCTGGTTATATGCTTGACTGATCTTCGCACTCCACAGGCGCTTACATAACCGTAATTGAGTCGACAGAAAAGGGCATCGTCGCGCGTTGAGTGCATCTGTTGGGTTTTAAGGAACCTCACACACTCCACAGGCTGATCTGAAATGGGAATGTGAATGGGACATGGAAAGGGAATGAAACTGGGTCTGTGCTAGGTACGGTCTCGGCTTATCGCTCGTCTGCATCGGCTTAGCAGCGTTTTGTGTGCGTTTGATTTGGGATTGAGTTCTGGTATCTGAAATGAATGTATCTATATCTGCAACGGTATCTGCATCTGCATCTGTATCTCTCTCCTTCTCTCTCTTTCTGTCTCTGCTTTGTTGTTAGGTGTCGTAATCGTTGACATAGCTCAACCTAATTAGGCATAAATTGAGCGCCATAATGTCACAACTGTCAGCTTACTTCAGCAGCCAGAGAATGGAGAATTTCCAAGGGGAACATGAGAGAAGAATGGGGAATATGGAAAGGGGAATCGACGCGACTGACAAATGAGCATGTGATGTGTCACAGCGCGCAGCAAAAGAGTTGGCTAAGTGATTTCGATAACTGTCAGAGTTGAATGATGAAAGCAGAAAGCAAAGGCAGCCTCAGGGATCACAGAAAGAGGTCAGCGATGAGGTCATAACTGTGGAAAGAAGAGATGCATAAAGAAGAAGCAAATCTACTTCAGCTAGAAGAGAGATTAGAAGAGAATAAATAAAGTTTATTTTGAAGCTGTGATCTTTTAACTTGAAGAACTTAGGCAATCCTTAAGACTGGGTTAGTTCCTCTTAAATCGTCTTAGACCTTTAATCCCTTCACCTTGTAGAGTTCACTTGAAGCTTCCACCAAGATTGTGACTTTCCTTATTCAGCTTATCAGTTGGCCTTAGTTCCCTTAGTTCCTCTTATTTGCTCTTAGATCTTCAATCATCCCTTCACCTTGAAGAGACTTAGTTCAAGCCACGCCTTAGTCAGCTTATCAGTTGGCAGCTACCTACAAAGTGCAGAAAGGAGAAACGATTTCGGACTGAGATAATTAATTTGTTAGGCGCGCAAAGCGTGAAATCTCTTGTAGAACCAAGTTCTCCCCCCTTCAAGAAGAAGGAGGAGGAGGTGCGTCCTCGCTGATTGATGATGCCAACACGCGACTTCTTTGTACTAATAAATTCTGAGCAAATTCGAGAACAAATTCAAGAGGCAAATCGAAATGAAAGAAACGAAATTCCACGATAAGCAGCAACACCAAAAAAGAGTGAGCCAAAGAAAATGGAAAAGAAGAAGAAGAGGTATCACTAATGTGTAGAAGGTAGAAGGAGGGTTCTTCCGGTCACAGTTGGGAGAGACCATAAATAAGCAGCTAGTATAATAATTTTGTTGGGTAAACAAATTAGAAATCAAAAACATCACGAAGAAGATGCGAAGAATCGAGCAGAAGACTGTGGTCAGTCTGCATGAGTGTGTGTGTGTGTGTGTGTGTTTACTCAAGGCTGATAACAATGTTGAAACAATAAACATTTTTCTCGCACCGCCAGAACACACAAATCCACTTAGCCACGCGTGCGACATACGAGAAGAAAGCGGCGAAGAGAGTGAAGAGGAGCACTGCGACCACCCGAAACGGGATGCAAATGGAGGAAGCGAACGGAGATCAGAAGGAAGAGAGGGAGAGGATCGTCAAGTGCGTTGGTGTCGCAGAAGAACCGCAATATAACGCAACAGACGGCAATTTATTGATGAGTTTATTGCAAGCAAAGACTGCAACAGTCTCTTCCTCTCTTTCTTCCTCTCCCCCTCTCTCTCTACCCCCACCCCAGCTGATGATCTTGCGATGATGTCTATGTCGTCGCAGTTTCAACTGAGTTGATTCTTTGTATTCCAAGCAAGGATTGAAGAGGGAACGAGGGGGGACAATTTGTAAATTTGGTTTTATGACAACGCGCGCGCTCCACGTTATATAAAACCGATCGTCTGTTGAAGCAGAGAGAAAGAAAGAGAGACAAACAGAGAGAGAGAGAGAGAGAGAGAAGGAGTGAGTTAAAAAATGCTAATTTAAAAAATTACGAGTTTCGTTCGCATTTTGGTCACACCTTAAAAACGCTCGCTACGTGGTTCAGTTTCGGTTTCGATCCTCCCCTCCTCCTGCTCCTCTTCCCCTTGCTACACTCCTTATCCATATAGATCGGAGTGGAAGGCAGATCGGCGTATACGGTAGGTACAGCTCTAACTGTAATTTATCGTTAGACAAGACAAGCGGCAAGCTGCTCCCGCTGCTGTTGAAGAAGGTAGCCCCTTCTCGTCTCTCCAGCGATCTCTGTGTGATATTTATAACGAATATTTACGACCATCCAAAATATTGTGCGCGCGCATTGTTCTCTTTGTATAAAGGGGGAAGAGGGGGAAGGGGGGAAAACAACAGTAACAACAAAATATTATCATAACTGCGACTTGTAGGTGCGATGAGGCGACTTGCTTGGCCTGACTTCGTGTTGAGCGACTCGTTTGAGTTATGAAGATGTTGCCGTTAGTTGGCATTAAATATTAAAGATACTTATTTATAGCTCTTTATAGCACCAGTCTGTCGCGGCTGGCCGAACTTAATGTTCCGAAAATTGCTTTGAATTGGCAATGAATGTTAATCATCGAGCAGCGATCGAGCACGAGCTCGTCCTCTAAAATCACTTGTGATTTAAGTGAATTCTTCTAGTTCTAGAGAGCAACTGTGAAATCAGGTGAGCTAAGGTCGGATATGGAGATTTTCTAGATATGATTATGAATTTCTAACTTTAAAGATAATAAATTTGAGCCACTTCTTGATTCGTAGATCTTCATTTCAGTTTCTTCTATATATAAAACAAATTTCATATATTTTTTACTTTCGTTTCTTCTATATATCAAAGAAATTTTGCAAATCTTGAAAGCATTTTCAATTTCCTTAATAATATAGTCATTCCTCATAGAAGTGCTATAAATCTTAAGCTCTTTATCCCTTCTACTAAATTATAATACCAAATTAACCCGTTCTCTTTTTGGATTTTCTTCTTTAAAGAATTTCTTAATGTCTTCTTTTTGAACTTGTTCTATTATTAATTAAGCTTTATCTATGGCTTGACATTTCTCCCGACCACAATAAATTAGTTTCACAGTGTCAGATATGCCACTGTGGGAGGCAGCACAGAACTGGAATCGCCGACAGAAACCTCAATTAATTAAGTAAAATAATAAATAAATAAGCTAATCATCACTTTGATTTAGAGTGAGTTAAAAGTTATTATATTGATAAATTGCATTCTAGCATAGAACAAGACTTTGAAGAGATCTCAAAGAGATTCAGAATGGAATAATACAGAGAGAATGGGAGTAAATTTAACTGGGATGAGCAGAGGTCTTGGAGATGTTGTAGATTGCTTGACTGTGCAAAGGTTGAGGTTGCGAATTGAAAGTTTTTAATTAATTGAAAAGGACTTATTAAAGTTCGAATTATATGAAAGTGTTAAAAGACACAAATATTTATTGATATCTGATATTTCCAATGATATTTGTGTACATATATTTTATTTTTAATTATTACATATTTTTAGTAAATTTTATCATATTTCGAAATGCTCAGTTTGATTTTTTCCTTACAAACTACAATGTTTGTTCAAGAGAATTAATAAATAAATTGATGTTCAAAGCTTCTTTTGAGATGTTTTGATGTTGGTAAATGTTTTCATTTTACTATTTTCAAATCTTAGTATCCTTCACTATCGTATATTGATTAAAATGCACCTTAGGTGACATTTTCGACTCTTTACCATAAAGTATATAAATATTTTTATTCTTAATCAGCATCAACAGAGAAAATGAACTAGCCTTGTCTGTCTACCCTTTAGTCCGTTCGTCTGTACGCCTGTTTGTCCGTTAGTGTGTGTTTCCGTCTATCTCTCTCTCTCTGTCTGTCTCTCTATCAGTCTGTCCGTCCATCTGTCCGTCTGTTAATCTGTCAGTCTGTCCGTTAGTCTGTCTGTCCGTCTGTCTATCTGTCCGTTAGTCTGTCTGTTCGTCCGTCTGTCTCTCAGTCTGTCCTTCCTTCTATCTCTGTCTGTCTATCCGTCCGTCTATTTGTCCATCTGTATATGAATTCGTCTGTCTATCTGCCTGTCTGTCCGTCCGTCTGTCCGTTATTCTGTCTGTCAATTCTTTTCCAAACTTCTCTATCAGTTTTAAAACTATGTTTATTAGACTTGGCACATAAGCTTCTTATATTTGCTCGCTACAATTAAGAAGGAACGAGCCGGACCCGACCGATATATCGTATAGCTGCCATACAACCTATCGGCCGAATGTATTTATTTATCAAGATATTGCAAGCAAATTTACTGCATCTAGCTATAAAATCTTAGCTATGCCAAAGGAAGTCGCACTTGCCATTTTATTTTGAACAAGAAAGATATTTTAAGTATATAAACTAATTGTTTTCTTTTTAAAGAGTCTCATTCAATCTCTTCCCTTCAGTTTACAAAACTATATTCCTTGTTTTCTATTAAAACCCTTTTCTAAAAATAGTTCTACATAAATATGTATTAATATGTATGTAAGTTCTTAGGTTTTCTAGTTTTCTGACCATTTTGAAGCCATTAGCAGCTGCAATCTTTGCTCTCAAACATGAGATGAGGCAACGCTTTGGGGGCCTCGTCCGCCCCATATGACACTCATCAAAAATGAAGCCATTATGCCGAAACGACCCATCGCAAACTTGTACTAAACGTCAAACGTCATAAACTGTTCTCAAATATGATTTGATGTCGTTCGCGGCATAGAAACGCCTCGAGCTGCGTTCCACTGTGTGTGTGTATGTGTGTGTGCGAGTTCCAACAATGTTGCGCCATTCATGGATCGTGTGTGTGTGCGTGTGGTGTGTGTGTGCTAGAGTGCTAGAGACCTTCAGAGTGCGGGTCCAAGTCAAGTCAAGACCCCGTCGGCCCATCGCAAGGCGGCGCTGAGTAGGTGAGCGAGTGTTAAAGGCAAATAATTTTAACTGCACCGAGCAGTGTCGTCTCTGCCCCAAGTTGTTGTTGTTGCTGTTGTTGCAGTTTGCCGAAAAATATGATTTAACTAAATTATTACCTGGAGCACACCTTAAAGTAATACAAAGGCAACGAACGAAGGCAGCGAGCAACAACAATAAAGGAAACGCTTAATTTTGCATTGTCTTTTCTTTTTCTTTTTTTTTTTTTTGGTCGGAGGGGAGACCCAAAGCGAGACAGTAAAATGAAATGCATGGGGCGCTTGGCTTGGCTCCACCTGGATGCACCTTCAGCAAGAGGGCCAGACTAGGGCAAGTCTGCAGAGGGTACCTGGGAGGGGTGGAGAGAGGGGGAGGGGACAGTCGGTCGCAGTCATCATCATAGTTGGGCTTTGGCTTTCGGGTTTTCGGCTCCGACTCTGACTCTGACTCTGACTGTGGCTGTGGCTGTGGCTCTGCTCGTGGGTGGGTATCATACATTTGAGTAGAACGCCTCTATTCGACGTGCTCATGAGTGAAGTGCGAGAGGGAGAGGAAGCGAGGGGAGGGGGGGGGGGAAGATGGGGGCGAGCTGGGGCAGTGCTTGCTGGGTCGTCGAGCTGGGGCTTGTGAGCTGGAGCGAACGCATCACCATCACAATGTGCCATCAATAAGTGGTAACAGCGTGTGTTGTTGTTGTTCTTGTTGTTGTTGCCAAGTTCGTTCGTGAGCGAACGTCCATCAATGTTGTTGTTGTTGTTGCTGCTGTTGTTGTTGCTGTTGTTGCTGTTGTCGTTGCGACGACGATCATAACTTGAAGTTCAATCGCAATGCCGCGGGCCATTTGCCGAGCCTTAGTGCCAAAGCCAAAGCCCAAAAGCAGCCACAGCTGCCCCTCCTCCCCCTTTACCCTTTCCTCTTCTACTCCCTCCACCCCCCTTCCTTTCTCCCTCTCCCTCTGTGTGTGTGTATGAGGCCATGAGGTACGAGAATCAATCGCCCACGTTTATGAATTGCTGCGGCGCCGCTTCAGTCCAACTCCAAGCTGAAATCGTTGCCGTTGCCGATGCCGCCGCCACCAGCAACGTGCAACATTTTAGCCAACGTCTACGTCTGCCTCGCAACCACAAAACGTCGCCACTTGCGCCTCATAAAAATCCCAAAAAAAAGACCAAAGAGAGAGAAAAGGAAAACCAAAAAAAAAAAAAAAAGAGCACAGCGCCAAACTGAAACCAAAATAAGGGCTAGGCACACGCGCCGCTAAAGACTTGCATGGATGGGCTCAGCCCAGTCCCCAGTCCACAGTTCCCAGTTCCCAGTTGCCAGTTCTGGGCCCTGGCCCAAGCCCAATGCACATTTGCCCTGTGTGCGCCACCTACGCCGTTTGAAGCTCGAGTCGAGCGGCGGCATCTTCGTTGCATGCGACAAATATTTCAACACAGTCTTCGACGATTCTAATAGACCGATTTGTCAGGGATCAGATTACATGCCTGCTAACGCCCACATCCGGTGGTGCAGCACTTCGGACCAGGCCCTGGACCGAGGCTAAGCCAAAGAGCAAGGCTAGCTTAGCTGGGGCTAGCTGAGGTTGAGGCCAATGAATGGCTCTAAAATGCTGAATGAATGTTTAGAAGCATCCAACACGCGACGCGATCTGTGAATGAACATATTTTATAAGATTGTTTCAACAAAGAACAACAACAAGAACAGAGAGAGAGAATGCAGTGTGTCTAGTGCAGGTGTCAGATAGGGGGAGGTGCTCGATAGGAGGAATTACAAACACAACAATCTAATTATACATTATTCAAATTTTAAATATAGCTTATGATTAATGAGTTGGTTTTAAGACAATTGAGTTTATATAAGTGTTAGGCACTATAAAATTCTATTCTACTATTCTTTAATTCTATGCTATATTTTTGAATTGTTTGCATCCCTTTTAAGTTCATTTGACTGTGAACTTACACTGCACTTGAAGCAATAATGGTCCTCCCTAGGCTGCTTCAACCCCAGTGGTTAGGGTAATAACTTTTCGCTACGAGCTTCCATTAGCAAGCAAGGAATTGTGAGAAAAGAGCTCTAAAGATTCTACGAGTTAGAGCCTCAATTAGAGCGGAGCACATGCTTAAAGTATGTCTAGCATTGGTTCTTAATTGAAGTGTCCCTAGGCACAAGTGTGTCGGGATTAACTAGATAATGTCGACCTGTCCACGCAACATTATAAATTTCCTTACAATAATTGGACTGGATAGGGAGCTTCTATCTAAGCAGGATGAGGAGGATAGATCGACAAATTCGCAGTACTTCAAACCTACCAACTAAGGAAAGATTGTGAATTTTAAAATGTTTTTATAGCTGGATTAATATTCATATTGTATATTTAATATAATGCATCTAATCAATTCCAATTGAGGATTCATAAATTCTTTTGTATACAATTGATATTTACTTAAAAAGAAAAATGAGAAACCTATCGTGAAACATTCATAGAAAATTCCTTTAAAAACATACATTTTTAAATAAAAAATTAATACCTCTCTACCAAATATGATTTTTGAATAGAAACTATGGGCAAATATTTTCGATGTAGGAAGTCGAATGCTACCTTTTTTCTTGTTTTTCTAAATATATTATTTTTTTTAAGATTTGCTAAGTCTAATTCCGATCCTTTGCAAATCTTTTCATTTCATTGGCACCCTGCTAAAACCACTTAAATCAAATCATCTTACCATAAGTATATACCACCAACCAATTAATAAATCTTCAAAATTTCCCACAAAATCCAAAATATAAATAAAAAACGTAAGATAATTTTCCACTTGAGCTGCTCCAATGCTTTTTGCACCGCGATAATGTGCAGTTGCCACCGATATCATGTGAAATATATCACAAACATATATCGTATAGTCGCCGCCATTGCGCCCCGTTGTCAGCCACTTGCCACAAATAGCGAGGCTTGTGTCGCGCCGTTGCATGCCCCGCGTATTGTTTATGCTTAATCTTTATCAATTTAAAGAAATATCTTTGTTTCGACATTTGCACATAAACAGCGTAAGCTTTGATTTTAGATGCAGTGTCTGCCTGAGAACGGGAGAGGGGGGGCCTCTGAGCACGCCACAGTGGCGTCTCCAACGGAAGCAAAACCACAGGGGGTGGGCGTGGTGGCCTGCACAGCGACGGCGCCCGGGCTGGGACACCTTCGACTGACGACAAGAAGCGGCTACGGGAAAAAAAGCTAAAAACGGCTAAAAAAGCGCACAATCTTTTAATGAGAATATATTTTGTGAGGCAGGCAAATGACAGGCCAAGGGCGAGAGAGAGAGAGGTAGGGTGGGGGAGGGAGGGAGATAGCTGCTCACATTGTTCGGCAGCTGAAATAATATTCCGTGAATTATGAAATATTTTTCGTGTGTGTGGAGGAGGTAGCATCCCTAACGAAGGGGCACTCGAAAGCCCCAGAAGAAGAAAATGTCGTTCACACAGCGTGAAATCAAAAGTTTCTTCGAGTGGATCTTGGGAATCTCAGTGTGCGCGGATAATCCCCCCCGCTGTTACGCGATGACTACTACCATTCGTGGCAGGCAACTACTACTGTAGTGACGGAGTCTGAGTCCCTCCTCCCTCACCTCTCCCGCTATGATCTTTAGCTATAGCTTTTATATGCTCATCAATAAAAATAAATCAAGGCGCATTTTTAGACAACCCCAAAAAGAACAAGTAACGAAAGATACAATAGAGAGAGAGTGATCGACTGTGATATACCCGTTACTAAAGGCAATATCTGTATTTATCATTTGTATATACTATATACAATCCCGTCAAAACTTATAGAATTGATGAAAATATTTATAATTAATGTAAACACCAAAAATGAACATTCTAGCTTTAAAATTACGCTTGCAATTTGGTATTAATCGTTTTAAGAAGGCGAAAGGGGGCGTGGCTTAACTCTAAACTCAAGTTTATCTTGGTGCATTCGTAAGACATGTTCTCACCAAATTTCATAGTGCTAGCTCTTAAAGTCAGTGAGATAAAGCTGCTCATACAGACATGGCTATATGAACTTATATACTTCGATAGTAAAACTTGTAGAATTGAAGTTGATATTTATAATTAATGTGCACACAAAAAATCAACATTCTAGCTTTAAAATTACGCTTGCAATTTGATTTTAATCGTTTTATGGAGGCGGAAGAGGGCGTGGCTGAATTCTAAAATCAAGTATATCTTGGTGCATTCGTAAGACATGTTCTCACCAAATTTCATAGTCCTAGTTCTCAAAGTCACTGAGATATAGGCGTTCATACAGACATATTTACTTTTTATACCTCCTTTATGCATTACAAAGTTAAAATACCCTTCTTTTCTTTAAATAACGGGTATAAAAGCCACAGCAAAACTTCAGCTCATAACAATTTCGTTAAGAAGAAGAAGAACTGTATATGGAAATTAAAAGAGCTGGAAGATTGGATGAATCAAGTCGGAGAAGCAGCCACTTGGCTTGCGACTTAGCTTGGCTTGTTATCCTTGGCGCATTTGCGAAAACAAACATTCATTCGCATCAGGCCAAACATCGCTACCGGGATTAAGACGGACCATATGTATCGTACGATTATATATGCATAATGCCAACTGTGACAGTGACTGAGTCTCTCCCGGTCCGGGGATCATCTCACACACCACTTGGCACCACTTCGGGTGTCTTGTTAACATATCAACATCATGTCGCACTCATGTGCACAGCCACAACCACAGCCCACAGTCCACAGTCTACAGTCCGCTTTGGAATCGGATTCGGATTCGGTTTGAGTTTGGGTTTGGGTTTTGCTTTCGGCTTAACTTTGGGTAGCGCCCCCTCTCCACTCGCAGTCACGTCGCCTTTTTACGATTATTATTATATTTTTGTTGTTCTTGCTGTTGTTGTTGGTTTTTGTGATCACTGCGGCATTTTAACGCCAGCCACAATCCACAAGGCGCCCGCGTTGTTTGCTTTGCGGCTTTGTGGGGCCTGCAGCTAATTGGGAATTATTTTTATGCATGAATTGTGTGAAGAAATTGGTAATCATTTGTTCCATGACCAGGTCGCACTCGGCACGAGGGAACACTTTTTATGTGGCCTGCTGCTGATGCTTTAGCGTTTGCTTTGAATGCCTCAAAAACGTTTCTTTTCAGAAGGTATTTGGCTAAGGTGCCAGGTGACGCAAAAGGAAGATTGTACAGTGAGGGGAGGGTGAAATGTATTTGCCTAGGTACATATGAATTTAAAAAATATATAAATTTGTGTAAAGTTCGAGCTAGGTTTGCATCTCTGGTAGATGCATCGCAGAATGATATTTATTTTTTTTTAAATTTTTAGTTTAGTTTATTCTGTGGAACATTTAAAATCTTGGCGGTTTTCATTTATATGTGACATTTTTTTGATACTAATTACAACTTAGATAACGACGTTTGTCTGGCACCGAAGCACAATAGACAGACTAACTCAAAAATCCATATAAATAGATACTGATGATCATTCCATTCCGAATATATTTATATACCTAATCTCGCTTCTTTAGAGCCACAAGAACATGATGCTGCTGGGTCTTTCAAAGTTAATAAAGGTAACCCAGACTGTCATCATCCACTTAACAAGTTGTCACTTGTATTGATTTTGAAATTATCATCAAATTTTACACAGAGATCATTCGATTTATAAAGGCTTTCATTCAAGGATATATGCAGCTTAGAAGCCTGAGGGAATCACAGCAATAATTGATTCAACTTAAACCATTTTTTTATTTCATATAAAGTCTGTAAGTCTGACTCGATAATAATTAAAATTAAAATTTTTCGTTAATGAAAATATTAAATTAAATAAAGGCAAATTAGTTTATTTAAATGTAAATTAATCAAACTCAAATTGAAACAATTAAAAATCGATTTTGTAAAATCTGAAAAACAATTAGAAGAAATAAATTAAGAAATTAAATCTTACCGTTCTCTCAAACGTTTTATTACCATCTTTAAAATACTGTTTTTATAATTAAATATAAAAGAAACAAATTTACTGATTAGTAATAAGTAAGTACTGAAATGAAGCGTCATTTCTGCATTTACGAGGGTCGTTTGATAAGTCCGTGACTTTTTGTATTTGCCGCGCACCTGCTCTAAATACAACACTGCTCCTGTCAGCAGTTATCGATTAACAGCTGACTGTAAAATTTTGAGAAAGCTGCGTTTTTTGGTTTGCGTTTTATAGGCATTGAAAGCAGACGATCTCGTGAATTTTAACGAAAATGGAAAAAAGTGAATTTCGTGTCAGCATGGAAAAATTTCATAAATTGGGCTACGAACTGCTACCCCATCCAGCATATTCTCCAGATTTAGCCCCCTGTGACTATTTTTTGTTTCCAAACATGAAGAAATGGCTCGGCGGTAAGAGATTCGGGTCATCACAGAAACAAACGACTATTTTGAGGGCCTTGAGAAAACCTATTATTTGGAAGGAATAAAAAAATTGGAAAAACGCTGGACTAAATGTATAGAGCTAAAAGGAGATTATGTTGAGAAATAAAACGCTTCTTTGACGAAAAAAATATATTTTATTCAAAAAGTCACGGACTTATCAAACGACCCTCGTACATCATCCAATATCAGGTTATCATATTCATTCATATTGTTCCTTTTTTAAATAGCTGCGTAAACAGAAATTAAAGTCGAATACTCTTGTATATAGTACACACTATTCCCTTAATTGTTATCTTAATGTATCACAGACTATCCAAAGTTTACCTCCCGCTATTCAAAAACAGCTGAGCTTAGGCCTGTCTGGTCACACGATCGTCACAGCCCAATCATTAGTCATAGCAGATCATTAGCCAATATCCGCTTCCGAGAGCTCCAACCGCAATTTTCTCACACACAATGAGAGAAAGATAGAGAACAGAGAGAGAGAGAGAGAGCGAGAGCAGAGGATAGACGACTCAATGACAATGGTAAACCGCAGGAAAATCACCGGAACTACGATACATATATTCGAGTTTCAATAAGCTCGTGCGACATTGTCATTGAGCTCAAAGTACAAATTGATATTTTGCATTAGTGAGGGCCAAGCAACAACAACAAAAATAAAGGGAACAACAACAGTAACAACAACAAGAGGAACAACGGTGACAACGACAACAAATGACAATGAGAAGGTGACAAAGTCTCTCAGGGACAGGGCCAATCTCAGCCTGAGCTCGTTGCGTGGGATCGTTGCAGTTGTTGTTGTTGCTGCTGCTCAGTGTGTGACTGGGAAACTGGGAAACCGGGAAAGTCGTCGTGCATCAAGACAAATTGTGCCGCATTCAAAGCGCACCAAGGCAAATGGCAAACAAAGCTGAGCTTCAACTTCGGCTCCGACTCCAACTCCATCTCCGTCTCCAACTCCATCTCCGACTGCGACATCGGCTTCAGTTGACAAATGTGTCGGCTCAGACAATGTGTTGACACGCTTTCGGCACAGACGCAGTCAGCGTCGCATCGCTGCGTGTCGCGTATCTTACGGATACGCAGATACTACACCAATTTGTCAGCAGAACAAATAGCGCTCGTACGTGAGCGAGCAAAGCGCGTACGTGAATTGGGTGAACACACTCCAGCGAAGCTGGGAGCTGAGCCAGTTTAGGGACTCTGGGGAGAGAAGCGGTTCACTCTTTTTTATCTATTCGAGAGGGAGAATATCTGACAATATATCTGACGCATTTCGATCATCTTGCACAATACTCTCAATATATTATTGGTATTTAAGAATTAGATATGCGCGAGGTATTTTAGAAGATTTGTATGGAATTATCTTTCCATGGCATAAAGGATTAATGAACTGAGGTTTATGGAGGTAAAGATGCCTGTTTCAGTTGCTGAAATCTTTTATTTAACATTTTTCAAAGATTTCTTAATATACTTAAGGCAAGCTTGGACAGTTCTTCAATATTACTTATAAAAGCAGTGGAGACTAATAATATAACTGAAGTCTATTTAGACTTATATGTTATACCTTCTAAATATCCCAGATTGAGAAATCTTTCATAGGACATTTTAAAAATCTTTTGAATATACTTAGACTTACTTTTTCAATATATATTATTATAATAAAATTAGATTTTGATAAGATAATAAAGGTCTTCCACTCTTTTTAAATTTCAGTCTATTAAATCATTTATTAGGTATTTTCCAACTACTCTACTGACAAAATAATTGACACTTCTTTAAAATACATATATACAATTAATAGAATCAGTTACACCGAAAGTATTGCATATATACTATAAAGGTTTTATTGACATATCAATTTAGACAATATAAAAGAGATCTGTAGACACTTACGAGTACATTCATTCATATACTTCATCTTAAATATTTTTAAAATTTTCTTAATTGATTACTCTGTGGAATTGTATACATGTTCTGCATGAAAGATCTTTGACAATGGAGTAGAATTCCTATAGATCAAAGAGAAATGTATATTTGTATGTAAACATGCATATTTTATTTTATTTAAGTTCCTGGGAGTAATATTTGTATGTAATCATAAATATTTTATTTTATTTAATTTTTTTAAAACCTAGAAAAACTAAAACTATTTTTACAATATTAAAAAATTATTTCTTTTACAACTTACAAGAGCATTTACAAAGACTTTGAATATGAACAGAGAGTTAAGTTACTTTATAATTATTAATATTATTTACAGATCCGATATAGTTGGTATTTATTGTCGGTTAACTCTACAAAGCATCATTAAACTTAATTCTTTGCTTCTTCAGTGCAACACGTGCCGCAGAAACAAAGTTGTTGCCGATTGTAATGATGATGATGTTGATGATGAGATCTCTAAACGATGATCAGCTCGATGATAATGATGACTGCTGCAACAGTTCTTTTTCTTCCCTACATTATACAATGATCCCAAGTTGGTAAGTACAGTGGGGAGAAGGTGAACGGGTACAGTGGAGTACTACAGTCACATTTGTCTAGCTGCAATCGGCGGGCTGCGAGCTGATGCGACACATCGCTTCGATTTCAATCTCGATCTTGATATACAGTTCGGCGCCTCTTTGATGGCACTGCTAACAAATTCCTGGCCAAGAGCAGAGCAGAGCAGAGACCGAGGAGCCAGGGAGAGGCAGAGAGAGAAGGTAGCTGGAGCCACAAGACACCAATAGCCGTGGCACACCACACGACCTCAATGTGCGCTGAATTGTGTAAACAAGCTGACTCCAAACATACTCAACATCATCAATTTCAAGCCTGCTCCAGCGGGCAGGCACAATCCTCACTCCCCTCTCTTCCTTACGTCTCTCCCCACTGTTCTGTCTTATTGGAAATTATCATAGCAGAGCATCTGAGTTATGCCCTATGGCCAACGTCCTGCCGATAATCAGACGCGCTTGGTGGCTCCTGCACTCCAGTCCACAGTCGAGGTTCCATTGCAAGTTCCATTCCCCGCGGCGCAGTTGGAATATTTCAAGCGAAAATCGCCCGGATTCGAATCTCGCGCACGCGGTATCGATTGACGACGCAGTCGTCGTCGCCGTCGTCGTTGTGGATGCGGACCTCGACGTGCTCTTTGGGTGCAAAATCTTTGCTGCGCGGCCTTTCAACAAATTGACTCGACGATAATTGAAACTGACATGTGACTAATCTGCGAGAGAGCGAGAGAGTGAGAGAGACGCACTGAGTCTTCGCATTATTCAAACTGGTTGCCCCACACCTCCCCCTGCCACTTCTCCTGCCCTGCTCCTCCCCAGCTTTGGGTGACAATCGGGCACTGTACTTTGCGCCATAAATTTCGACTGTTTCTCAAGTGGCCAGAGCCGGCTACTTTGTTGTGTCTTGCCTGGGTGTGTGTGCGTGTGTGTGTGCGTATTGGATTGCCTAACATGCGGGTCTACACACATACATGTATGTGCGTGTGTGTGTGTGTGCGTGTGGGTGGCTCAAGCGGCGTTATAGAAAATGTTACTTTTGATTATTATTTATGCGACATGATGAAGCACAGCCGAGACAGACACAACCGATCGATGGCGATGCGTGCGTGTGCCCACAAATGTTGTGACAACAACAACAACAACAACAACAGCAACAACACCTTGGACACAGTCGGACAATCTATGCCAAATGATAGAGTCATGATTACGTAGTGCTCAAAAGTGTTTGTTGTGGGTGGGCTGAAGCTGGAGAGAAAGTAACGATTGAGTATTGATTACAAGATAGAGGAATAGAGACAAAGAGAGAGAAAGAGTGGGTGAGAAGGGAAGAAAGACTATAGTAAAGACAGATAGACAGAGATTCAAGTATTGCAAGATAGAAAGAAAGAGAGACAGAGACATTAGGAGAGACAGAAAAGAGAGAGAGAAATAAGGAAAAAAGTAAAGACAAAGAGAAATAAATATATAGACAGGAGCAAGAGAAGGCTAAGGAAGAATTTAAAGAATGGATAAAGTATTTGAAAATAAGGAATGAAAAATATTAAGAGGCTGCGCAAAGCAAAATATATTGTACATACACGACAGAAATGAAGTGAGAGAAATAGAAAGAAAGACGGGCAACAAGATATACACGTATATAAAATATAGATGAGCTAAATGGAGTCGGAGAGAAAGAAGGTATCTAAGATATACATATAAAGCTGTAAATAATATTACAGGAAGATGGAAAAATAGGGTAAGAGAGAGAGATAAACAGAGAAGAAATAAAGATAACTTTATAATTGCAGGAAATATCGTATAGTGAGCTTCTCTAAGAGAAATAGAAATCAAGGTGTGAAAAGCATTAGAAAGATAAACAATGGAATTATGGAAAATTTAATATACTGGTATAAACCTTTCCTCCTCATTTGAATATATGAACGATAAGAAAATGTAGCAAAAGTATTCACATGAGTTTTAACATCTCATGAAATCAATCGATATGCAGAAAAAATAAGAAAAGCAAAAAGAGGAATATGAAATATGTCATGAACAATTGCCTCTTTATTTCTAATATTTTTATTTTTTTGATCTTAATTTCATTATAACCTTTTATTTAAAGCATTTATCAATTTAACATATGGTAACTTAGCTTATTATTTCCATTCACTTGATTTGTATTTTAAGTAGATTTGTATACTCTTCTTTGGCCATTTTCTATAGTTTAAGATACATATATATAATTCTTAATATATATAGTCTTAAGAAGTTGAAAAATTATATGAAATTCTATCTTAATGCGAAATCTTAACATTTTAAAACACTTCATTGAGATCAGCGAGAACATCATCATGATGTTGGTAAATCCCAATAGGACCAACCCCAACACATTCCGCGTTATCGGGGTGCTGTCGGGGCCTGTTGCTGCCCCATATAAAATAAGCTCGACATATGCGTCATTTGATTTCCCCAAAATCCAAGTGTTCTACTGCCGTCTCATAAACCAATTACGGAATGACCAAAGCAAGTGCGAATCATAAAAAAGTAAATGGAAATTCAGCTGAATTTATTTTTAATTCCAGTAGTTTTGTTGCAGAAGTATCGATCGATACGATAAGGTCTGGTCGTACGACGCAGTCGATAGCGCCGCCCACAAGCCTCGAAAAACCACAAGAGATAAGACTGTAGATATTGCCTAAGGTAAGACCTCGATAAGACGTCATGGCACACTTTGACTATCGATATGTCGATTGACTTTAGCAATCTCTGACCGATAATGGGGAGGAATTAATTAGCAATGCGAATAGAAGAGAGACTGAGGGCAGCGCTGCTATATCTCCTTCTCTCTATCTCTGTCTACCTCTCTCTCTCCCCTTTCTTTCTCTCTCTCTCTCTCTCTCTCTCTCTCTCTCTCTTTCTTGCTAACTGTCTCTCCCTCTCTTCTCTTTCTTGCTGGCTGATAGCATCGAGCGCCATAAATTCAAAACGCGCTGCATGGAGACAAATTTTTTTGAAAATACTTTCGACTTGTTGCTGTTGTTGTTGCTGTTGTTGTTGGCCAAGGAACGCCACCATAAAGATAAACTCTAACATGCTTTATACATCATTAAACATTCCTGCACAGCCGCCAGAGGCAGAGAGTTTGGAGCTGGAATCAAGCTGCAAGATTCGCGATGATGTTCGTCTCTCTTGGCGAGGCGAGCTTTCGGTGATTTATATTTGACAGCGCCGTGCGGTATTTGATTCTGGTTCGACCACGTCGGGCGTCGCTCGGTCTCCTTTCCTTTGGGGGGGAGGTTCGTGTGCTTCACACACACACACACGCACACAGAGAGAGATATTTGCACATGCACCCACTTTTATCGCCAAAGTGGCGTGCCAGAGCTACACGAGACCCGATAAATGTCGCTGATATTTAATTAAGTCTGGTCCCGCATGCATATACTTATGTACGAGTATATAGAATGGCGGTATATTGCCGGGTGTATACCCGTGATTTTGGAAATTCAAGGGGTATATGGGTTTTAAGGAGGTATAAAATCAAATAAAAGGTCAATTTAACCTTTTTTTGGTCGTTTTTCATAAATCTTCGAATTCAAATCTTTGATAAAATGAGAAATATTAAGCAAGTTAACCTTATTAATTTACCAGGTTGATATTATTCATTTACCAAGTTGAAACTATCAATAAAAAATGTATATATGAAACTATTATTATTATTCAAGAATTTGACCTATTTTATTGAATTTTTTAAAGAAGTGCTTACACCCTCTTAAGACAGAATGAATAATATTAAGCAAGTTGACTTTATTAATTTAACAGGTTTACATTATAAATTTACTAATTTGAAACTATCAATAAATGGTTTATATGTGAAAATATTAAATAGTTTAAAGAATTTAACCTTTTTAATTGGTATTTTTCCAAATATTCTTAAAAGCATTTATGTAGAGTGTTAAATTGTTTTGGGGCTGTTACAAAAGACTTTAACTGCTTGATAATATTCACAAAGTATTGATATAATTAAATATCAACATGTTTGATGATTGAAGTTGAATTATATCCAATGGAGTGTAAATTAATATAAAAAAATGTATATCAATATTATTAAGTTTAGAATATTATAATTGTGAAGATCATTTACCTTAGATCTCTGATAATACTTTTATAAATTTGGTATGCTTGTGTTTTGAAATACAATATATGTATATATTTTAAATTTATATTATTATACGTTCATATAAATTATTTTATTATATATATTCACAAATAATTTATTTTCGTCATTTTAAAAAGTTTCCTCTCTCTGTTCCACACCCACTTAATATACCCTTTTGTACCCACTATTTTATTGCCCACAAAAAGAATATCATAAAATGTTCATATTTTACGTCATTTCGGAACGCCAGAGGGCGCCACACGCATTAGCAAATTCGTCTGCTTAGTCCCTCATTAATTGACAACCAATTGACCGAATGGAATTCGATCGAGAGCCCTCTGACTCAGCCTTAAACCTCAATAAAACCCCGTAATTTACAACACGAAACGAAACGAAGGAAGACAAACCCATGATCTGTCTGTATGAGGAGTATCTGAAGAATCCGTGCTACCGCTGCACGCGCCATAAATATGTGTTAAGTAGGCGCTGGCAAATAACTTAAATGTATATCGAAAACTTGTGTTCATAACAATTTAATTTTGCTTTTGTTTTCAAAACGAGGCTACACAAGCGATCGACGATCGCAGATCGACGATCAAGAATCGACAACGAGGATCGTGCCTTATCCAGCCTCAAGATTGTCGCGTGTCCAAGACAAGGCAAAAGTTGCTGCGGTTCGAACAACGGCAACAACCGCAACGACAGCAACAACAGCAATCACAACAACAACAGCAACAACAACTCTGACGACGACGACGACGACAACAGCGACAACTTCTCAGACAAGAGCAGCGGCTAATGGGAATACTATGTAAACGGATGTTTTAATGTCCAAAAAGTAAACTGCGAAAACTGCGCGAAACCAACTTCGAAAATTTCTGACTTCACACTCTCGGATCTTCGGATGCGATGCGATGCGACGCGTCGCTCGATCGATCGAGAGCAACAACAAGAAAGTGTACATTATAAACACCTACGAGAATGTTTGTTGTAGCGAGCCATGTTTGTTGCTGTTGTTGTTGTTGTTGCTGTTGTTGGCATGACGAGCTACACACAAGTTTCGATATTGAAAATGCGTACAAATTGCCCATGGAAAGTGGTGACAAGGCAGAAGATCGCAGCTGTAAAACGATCATCGCAGAGATGGGTAAATAAAAAGTGAAACAAAGTATGAAAGGGTGAAGATTCCGATGAAAAAGGCAGGCGTGAAATGTTTACAGTAATCGATTAGCAAAAGTAAAGTGCTTTACATATATAGATAGAGCATGAAGTATTATCAAGATCAATGATGATCTTTTGGAACATGTCTCTTTGTTTTTGGGTCTCAACTTATGATCATAGCCAACGATTATTAGAAGTTAAGTAGTGTGGAAGATAGTTCTTTATAGTAAGTGAAGGATCTTTTGATACTGATCCTCTACGATCGCTTACTTTAGTTCTCAGTCTTACTTATTTTTCCTCTTTCCTCTGATCCTCTGTGATCGCTTATTTTATTTCTCACTCTTACTTAATTTTCCTCTTTCTCCTTATCAAAAGTAAAGTGCTCTATGAATGATCGAGATCAACGATGATGTCTGTTTTTAAGTTTTATACTCCTATTATTATTGATGATTATCATAAATAAAGTTCTCTGAATAGTTAATTCAAGATCTATGATCACCTATGATCGCTCACTTTCCCACTTTATCTACCTTACCCCTTATTCTCTTCTTCAATTCCTCCACTTAATTAACTGCCTTCATATTCGATTTGGAGTTAAAACTCGCATAGTTCGCATATTTTCCATTTGGTTTCGCTTCTTCGCCATTCCCTACGATGTCTTTGCGATCTTCCCGGGTCAGGTTTGGCCTGTTCATCGGTTCATCACCATTAAAGAGCAACAGGGGCAACAAAATGTCGTCCTACAAATTAACAAAAATTTCAACAATTTTGCCTGTTTCCATTCGACATGCCTCCTAAACCTTTTTGCCAGAGTGTGCGAGTGTGTGTTTGTGTGTGTGTGTGTACGATACTTTTCTGCCATATTGATTCAATCATTTTGAACTGCTATCAACTGCTGCTATCTATCTCATTCCCTCCCTCTCTGTCCTGCACACGGTAAGCAAGCGGCTTAGCTGGTTTCGGCTAGGGTAGTTTGTGGATGAACTACAGATGGCCGAGGGATTATGAAGGGGTGCAAAAAATCTATAGAGACAATGGTTGAAATTAATATTCTTGAAACTGGTTTGTTTTTATAATTCTTTATAGGTATTCTTCAATTATTAATTTCTATAATAATTATTCTTTAACTATAAATTTATTCTATAATAACATTGATATAAATTTTATATACTATAATTTTTAAATTTATAGTCTATAAACAATTGTTATAAGTTATAGTTAGTTATAAAGTTACAATATAATGATTTATAATACAAAAAATATAATAATTTTTTTATGGTATTTTTATATAATTTTTCTTCTTACACGTTAATTAAAATTACTTTCCTTTTAAGGTTTAACTTGCTCAAAATTCCTAAAACAATTTAATTCATTCGTTTTCCATTTTTTATTTTCAATTTTTAATACTATTAAAAGGCATAATTGATCATATTTGACTATAAATAGGTAAATAAATATGATAATATGACAAATAATAACCAATAACAATTTCCACAATGAAACCATAAACACAACTTTGATTTATTTGAATTCATATACAAATTTTATTTTAATTATTAACTGTAAAATGTAGATAATATATTTACAACATTATATGTATTTTATATCTAAATGTATTTTATATATTATGTTTTTTTATGTATCTAAACATTTAAAATATTCACAAAAATAAAATAAAAATCCGATATTTCCAATCCATAAACTTTGCAAAATCTCTCGTCAAAGTTTTGAAATTGTCAAACTTCAAGCTCATCATAAATTTTAAAAGCAAATTTTCCTCTCCCCCACACGCACACACACCCACACACACTCAAGCCCCACTTACTGCCGTTATCCTCCCACCCCAACGACTAAAAGAAAACCACATAATATTTAGTAACCCGATCGCAGGCTGCAGACTCCAGCGAACTGAACCGAACCCAAAGCGAAGAGAAGCGAAGCAACTGACCACAGAGAGGGAAGGGTGTGTGTGTGTGACAGTTGCATGTGTGTGGAGTGGAGTGTGTGTGTGTGTATGTGTGGACTGTGTGTTGTCTGGGCCCGCGCCCATTCATGTCATCCAGCGTGGTAAAACATGCAACGTGCCATTAGCCCAATGGACAGACGCGAGGCTGCAGCAGCAGGATGAGGGGAGAGGTGGGGAGAGAGGGAGAGAGAGAGAGGGAAAGATATGGAGGGACGGCGGTGGAACAGTGGGACATACGGACGTACAGCTTGACCAACTGAACGCCTGGGCAAAATCGAATTCCTTGTTAGATGCATTCCGACAAGTTGTTTCCTGACACCTCGGGAAAATACACTCATAAGCAGCGCGACTGCTGCTGTTGCTGCTGTTGCTGTTGCTGTTGCTGGCGATGCTGCTGCAGTTGGAGTTGGAGCTGGAGTTGCTGCTGCCTCGACAGTGTTTCTAGGTGTTGCCGCGGCGACTTTACGACAACGACAACGACGGAGCTGGGCAACTGGACATGGGACATGGCACTGGGCTGGGGATATGTTGGTGGATATGGCGACGAGAAGCTGGCGATAGCTTGACAAGAGTTTATGAAACGAGCCACAGCAGCTTGACAAGCAGCAGGCGAAGCTGATGAGGAAGGGAGGGGCGGGGATAAGGAGCGGGGGGTGGCAAAGAGAAGGGGATATAAGAGAGAGAGAGAGGGGGGGCAACTGCAGGCCGGTTAGTGAATCATTATGCGATGCGGCTACTCTTCAAGCTGCTGCCTAAGTTTCTGTTGCTGTTGTTGCTGTTGTTGCTGCTGTTGCTGTTGTTGTTGCTGTTGTTGTTGCTGTTGTTGTTGCTGTTGTTGTTGCTGTTGTTGCTGTTGTTGCTGTTGTTGCTGTTGTTGCTGTGGCAGTTGTTGCTGTTGCTGTTGTCGCCAGCCTCTGTTGAATTAATTATGAAACTTAAGCGCAGCGCGACGAGAGTTTTGCAATTTATTTTAATCGCACATTGCCTAGGCACATTTATAATCGATTAGGTCTGCCGCCTCACGCCATGGGGTAGCCAGCTATAACCAGGTATATCTCTGTATGTATGTGCGCATATGAGTGTGTGTATGTGTGTGCGAGTGTGTGTGTGTTTGTGTGTAAAATGTGTGTCAATTGGCATCGTAAATTCTCCAGCTGTGGCGCTGGCTTTATGTAAATTTCACTTAAGTTAATCAATTGGCCGCTTAGTCAGCTGCCGAGTTAGTCAGAGAGTGAGTGGAAATACCGCTAGACAGAGAGAGATGCAGAGAAAGACAGCAAGAAAGAGAAAGAGGGAGAGGGAGCGGGAGTAAGAGAGTGAGGCACAAAGGGGTAACCGCCTGTCGCCCGTCGCCTGCTGATCGCATTTTAATTGCAGCCCTCAGGGGGAGCATTATCTGATCAGCTGCCTGACAGAGTCAGAGCTACCGTCTGGGCAGCAGCAGCAGAGTTGATCTACATATCGACTATCGATATCGATCGATTGGACTAATTAGCCCTTGATTAGATATTAAGTTAATCGTATGCAATGTGAATTGGGTCAACGGGAGAAGGTAGGTAGAATTAACTTAAAGTATTGATGAGAATTAAAGATGAAATGAAGTTGAAAGATATTGAATAACTATAATGTTATTAAAGTTGAAAACTACAAGTATACTAAAGTTTATTTATGGTATAGTTGGAGTATGGTACAGTATGATATATAATGGTATAGTACAAAAATGCAATAACATTATTTACATAAACACATTAACATCAACATTAGATTTATTATTTATTTAAGTAATTTATTATAGTATTGAATCATTATAGTAAGGTACAATATAGTTTATTTACAGTGTAATATACCATAATTATAGTGTAGTTTTAAATTGGTAATTTTTAGAGCTCTTTGTACTGTGAACATCTATTAAGTACTTTCATATATTGTTAATATTATACTTCTAATATCTCCGTAACTTTTTATAGAATTTCAAAGATACGAGGGTCGTTTGATAAGTCCGTGACTTTTTGAATAAAATATATTTTTTTCGTCAAAGAAGCGTTTTATTTCTCAACATAATCTCCTTTTAGCTCTATACATTTAGTCCAGCGTTTTTCCAATTTTTTTATTCCTTCCAAATAATAGGTTTTCTCAAGGCCCTCAAAATAGTCGTTTGTTTCTGTGATGACCCGAATCTCTTACCGCCGAGCCATTTCTTCATGTTTGGAAACAAAAAATAGTCACAGGGGGCTAAATCTGGAGAATATGCTGGATGGGGTAGCAGTTCGTAGCCCAATTTATGAAATTTTGCCATGCTGACACGAAATTCACTTTTTTCCATTTTCGTTAAAATTCACGAGATCGTCTGCTTTCAATGCCTATAAAACGCAAACCAAAAAACGCAGCTTTCTCAAAATTTTACAGTCAGCTGTTAATCGATAACTGCTGACAGGAGCAGTGTTGTATTTAGAGCAGGTGCGCGGCAAATACAAAAAGTCACGGACTTATCAAACGACCCTCGTATTTAATAATAATTTATTACATTATATTATATTACATTATATTATATCATATTCATTACATTATATTTCCAACATGTATAAAGAGTACTTAGAGTAGATAAAACCCCCATAAAAGTAGCTCACTTAATTGATTAATAAATGTTGATAAACCAGATAAGACAACGGCAGCGATTATCACTGGATTACATTGATTAAAGTGTGTGGCATATGTCATATTAACTGGGGATATTATGGGGAATTACGTTAAAGATATAATATTATAATTAATATGCAAAAGGGTGAGAAATGAGTAATGCATTAGGCTGGTTATCACTAGCGTTTATATAATAATATCAAATTAGATTGGGAGAACACTATAATATATCTATATATTTAAGAATATATTAAACTATAACTGATTGTTTTGCATTTTTTTTTTTGAAAGAATCATATTTAAATCATCATCTTTATTTATTATTTATTTTTAACTGAAATTAATTTGCTGCAATCGCACTTTAATTGATCTTCCTACGTTATGTTCTACCTACTCTCAAGATCTCTAAATATTCATTCTCAATACTCAATCTCAATGAATTACGCCACACCCAGGCAGGGTGAGCTTTAACTATGAAGGGGGGCATTCAGCTAGTTTCCCTGGCATCTATATAGGTAGTTTCCCAGGCCTCACACCCCGACTCCCCCGACATAGTCTCGCCTCTAATTAATAATAGAGCGTAGCCAAAAAAATAAACGATAACACTTGCCACCGCGCATGGTGCAACCCAAATTCCGTTGTTCCAGTTATCATTGTTGTTGTTGTTGTTGTTGTGACTGAGCCCAGCCAGACATAATCACGCGAGACTCCGCCACTGCTCCACCGCTGCCCCCAAATGTGGCACTGTGCGCGCCAAGATGTGTGTTCGATTCCCAGAAATCAATCAGACAGCACCAAGCGACGGCAACGACGACGGCAGTAGCTGCGGTAGCTTCCACACAGATGCCTCTCCCTGCCCCTTGCCCCTCTTCTCCGCTGCTCTTGGCAGCCGTCATAAGTTGTCTGGGACCTCTGGAAGGCCACAAATTGTAACATTGGCTGTAATAAATGCCGCGATACGCCCACCATTTGCTCAGCAGCGGCAGCAGCAGCGGCAGCCGGCAGAAGCGGCAGCAGACGACGCTAATCGAGGCGAGACTGGACTGGAATTTCGACAGTTGTTGTTGCTGCTGCTGCTGCGG
This sequence comes from Zaprionus gabonicus, assembly GCA_018903695.1. Lineage (NCBI taxonomy): Eukaryota > Metazoa > Arthropoda > Insecta > Diptera > Drosophilidae > Zaprionus > Zaprionus gabonicus. Next base: position 17,305,022 of record JAEIFO010001553.1, read on the forward strand.
TTGCTGCTGCTGTTGTTGTTGCTGTTTGCCTTCCCCCATTTTAGCCCTGAAGCCTTTGAAAATTCACACGGCCTAAACACAAAATAAACAAAATGTTGCAGGATCCACAGCAACAGAACCTGAACCTCAAACCCTAATGTGCAACGCCCACCTTCACCCTCCCTCGCTCCCCTCTCTTCCCCCTTCCCTTCTCAGCAGGCTGCCCCGTTGCCCCAATTAGCTCGATTTGCTTCTGATACGCGCGCTGCGACCGCAGTTGGAGGCGACGCCAACGGAGACTGCGCCTGTGTCCGCGCCTGACCCTGGCGAAGGGTTCACCACACATATGGATACACATATGTATGGATACATGCATAGGTAGTACACATATATATCTCGACCTTTTGACAATTTAATAATAGGCTGCACTCGAACTGACCAAATGACGGACTCGACTCGCCGCTGCGCCCACCACATTTCTACGAAATGAACCGTTTCAGACTTGGACTTCGAATTGGGATTGGGTTCAGTCTGGCCCTGGTAGCATCGTCAGTTTTGTTTCTCTGGATGGGCGTTAAAATTGGGCTGATCACGTTCCTGCACGCCGTTCACTTAGGTAGCCGTTTATCAGTCGAGTAATCCGACTATGTGTGTTTCCCATCCCACCGTCTCTTGATCTTCTCCCTGCTTTCTGACTCGTCATCGTCTCGACTTTCTATACGGCTTAGGCTCTCTCGATGATTTTGATTTTTATTTTGGACTTTGATAAACGTTTCTAAATTGTGGCAAATTAAATTATTAAACAACATTTTACTCGACTTCGACTTCTCTTTTGGGGCAACGCAAATTGTTTGGCGAATTATCTTTGGCCTTGTCCGGATTTGGTGATGCCCCCAAACGACAACGACGTGCTCCGATTCAGATACGGATTTGGATTGGTTGTGGGCGCGCACTGCAGCTTAGATCTAAGCCTATGTTTAGTATAATGTGTGGTCGCGTACAATGAGGGGTAACTGCAGGCCTGTCATTAGCGTTAAGTGCCGAGAAATATTTCGCTAGATATGGTTATACTGGGGTGGTACGATGGGGAACTGAGACTGGATCAGTTATGGGCATTAATTCTCTTGCACAATAATGATCTGGTTCTTTGAAATTTCCACTTATTATATACAAATATGGAAGCAATAGATAAGAGAATTATGCCTTTTATGAACTAGTTTATTTAACAATTTTGTCATTAACAACGAAATAGAAATAATAACATAAATAATCTTGTATAGTAAAAATATTTATATAAAACTAATGAGCTAGTTCCGCTCATACAATGAAATGGTTTCTTAAGTTAAATATTATTTTTTTCTGAACCACTAAACAACTTTCTACACATAATTAACTTCTTATATAAACAATTTTATAAGCTTTGATTTTGTTACCAACATAATAATCTAATTCTTATAAATATATTTACTAAATGCATTTCTTTAGAACTTTCATTGAACCAGTTCATTTTAAACTAACAAACTAGTTTCTTCATAAAAACGATTTAAATTAATTGGTTCAAATAATAGTTTAATAAACTAGTTAATTTTCTTATCAACAGTATAATCTTACTCTTATAAATATGTCTGCTAGTTGCATTTCTTTAAAACATTTAAACAATTTTCAACGAACAAACTAGTTCCTTTATTAGACAGATTTAATTAACTTGGTTCAAATATAGAAATAGTTTTATGAACTAGTTCAATTTCCTATCAACAGGATAATCTTACTCTTATAAATATCCTAACTAATTGTATATTTTTATTACATTTTATGAACCAGATCATTTTAAATCCACAAACAAGTTCCTTTTTTTAAAATGATAAATTTGTCAAGTTCATAAAATATATTATTGCTTTTCCTAAACTCCAAATATAATAATTTTATAATGAACTAGTTCATTATGCTACGAATAGTTATTTTATTCCTTATAAATTTTCTAACTAATTATTCATTTTTATTTACATTTCTTAAGATTGTTATTGATTAAGCACCAGTCAGTCAATTGAACCTTTTATTATTTAGATCACACAACTACTAAAAAATTCCCCACTTCCCTTTCCACAACATGCCCCACCCATTCCACTCAAAGTTCATCTCCCTTCAAAATTTTTCCGCTAACGTGAAGCAACTTTCCAGCAAAATTTGCACTTGATCAAGCTCACTTTCGCCGCATTCCTCGCAAATACCTTGAGCCACTGAATGATTCAGTTAGCCTTAAAGAGCCGCGGAGGGAACCTGCCTATCCCCGCCAAGAAACCAGTTAGCACAGTGTCAAACTTTTGTGTGCCCTCCCCGCACATCTGATACATCCTCCCCCTGCTTCTTTCTTATGGCTGACAAATTTGCTGACAAATTCAAGGCAGCAAGATCAGCGAAACTGCCAGCCATCAATCAAGCCATTAAAAAGAATGCACCGCAAAGTGACTCAAAAAAGAAGCCACCTACAAGCGGGAGAGCCAGAGAGAGGGACTGGAAGGGACAGAGAGGGGACACTCTGTGGTCTGGCGAAATTATCAGCAAACATGTTGATTGTTATTGATCAGCGCTGTTGATTAAAACGACAGTGAGCAGAGACCGTGCTGGGATTCGGCTTCGGGTTCTGCTGAGGCTCGAGGGTTGCCTCGGGGAATCGCTGACATCGGATATGCGTGGTCTGGGTGGCCATCAAAGCGACACTATGTCGCCTGTCAAAATTCTTAATCAAATACGCGGCGGAATGTCATCATTATGCAAAGAGGAGCCCCTGGGCTCCGACTCTGACTGTGGCTCCGACTCTGGCTCAGCCTCTGCGGATCCTCTTTGCAAACATGCAAGGCTTGCCGCCCAGACATTTACAATTTACACGGCAATGCAGCAGAGGGGCGTCGCGCAGGGGGAGTGGCAGTGAGCCTAGTATATGTGTGTGAGTGTGTGTGCCTCTCTCGGGAGTTGACAGACGGCCAACAACATTTGCGCCACATTTGCTTCACACGAGGCCGTCGCCAAAGTCTCTCTGACATTTTAATCGCATTTGCTAAAACTCACTGAACAATTCCTTCAAGACAGTCCAACACACACACACACACAGCAGCAAGGAAAACAAGCAAGAAAACTCTTGACTTTAAACTACGAATTATTCATACACTTCTTTTGGGGTTTTCAAGGGAAAAACTGAACAAATAAATGCTTTCTTCTACATTTCTATATGTTATTTCAGAAGGGACTTGATATATTTAGAGTGAATTTGGTGTAGATATTCCTTCTACCAAGTTTAGTCAGGTTTGCTTTGTAAACAGTTGAGTTCCTTGAGGTTAGTACGCAAATAACATAGGTTGTAAGGTTTAATTAAACTGATTTGCACAGCAATTTAGTTTATTATAAACATATTGCCAGAATTTTTAGAAAAATACTTTATGTTTCGAATTTATTAATATTTTTAAGAATTTATACTTCTTATAATGTAAAAATTTCATCAATTTTTTACTAAATATGATTTATTTTATGTTTACTACTTATCTACCAAGTTTCGTGGATCTAGTTCCTTTGACAGCTGAGTTACTTAAGGCTAGTTTGCAATATAAGTAAATTAAACGCAAAGGAGGGTCCTAGCTTGTGCCCGTATGTCTTACAGACAAGTCTCACAGCTGGCAACCCACTTTTAAAAGTCCAAGGATCCTCGGCTAGAGCAAAGGGAAACGGGCAAACGGTCAACGCGTTGACCACAGTCGCTTGGGGGAAACTGTCATTAAAAGGAGCGAGCGCGGCGTGCGCACACGCATTTTACGAGGCAGCCCAAGCTGCAGTCGGAGTTGGAGCTGGAGCTGGAGTTGGGGCCTCTGACTTCTTGACACTCACTCTCTCTCTCTCTCCCTACTTGGCTGTGGCCCACTGTGACAAAGAGTCGCCCAGGCAAAAAAAAAAAAAGAGTTGTCGCGAAGAACCGTACAAGAACCGAGCCTCCGCCGATGATAGCTTACTTAGCGATTGTGTGCGACTGTAATGTATGAAGCGGACGGATTTCAGGCCGCATCGCCTTATTTAGGAGATCGTGATAAAACTTGGAAGTCGCTTGATTTATGTCAACGCACACGGCCGAAAAAAAAAGAAATACAGAAGAAGATTGCCAAGCTCAGAGATCCTACTATCTCCCTTCTCTCAATTCTGCCCTTCTCTCTACTGACTTTTAAGTGCCAAATTAGGAATAATATCGAAGCAATTGCCCAGAGGCGCAGCATCATATACCATATATATATATATATATATATATATGCACGATATTATGCGATATATTTGCATATGGGCAGCAAGCCCCCCTGAACTGTCACTCGCTGAAGTGAGCTGTCACGTTTGCGGTCTGCTTATGTCAGCTTCGGCTGCAACCGAAGCGCAAGAAGCAGCCAAGACAAGGGAGAGAAAGATGAAGAGAGATGAAGACGGAGACGAAGACGATGATGATGCTGTTCGTGGTGGCTCTCCTCGCCTGGCTTTAAGCCCTTTAAAATGTGTTGTTATGATCGGGCGGCAGTGATAAGTTCTCGTTGAAGAGAAGCTGCTGCAGCTGCAGCTCTACAGTCTTCGGTCTACAGTCAACAGTCTACACAGTCTTTAGTCTTTTGAGTCTTCGCCTGCTCAGCGTCAGCCTTGCGACAGGCTCTAAAGTTACGCGCTGCCTCCACTGGGCTGGGCGTGTCTCTCTCTCTCCTTCTCGATGCAAATCATTTTACGTGTTGGCGACATTAAGCGCGAAATGACCCCGTTATCCCACTTGTCATCATCACTTCATAAATTAATGCTAACTCGGAAGGCAGCTTGGACAAGGTAGATCGAGAGATCGAAACAGTCGCCAAGTTGGTAGATCGCACAGGGACAGTTGACTTGGCTTACTGTGCTGCCAGTTGGGTCAGGGCCAGAGCTGGAGATCAAGGAAGAGCTGGTAAACCAGTGCTGGGATTACTAACACTACCTCAGGGACTGAGAAGGTTCCTTGTATGAGGAACTACTTAATTTTAGTATCCTCTTTGTTAGGTTCGAAATGAGTAATACTAGTAAACAGTGCAGAGTGGGTGCTGGAAGTACTTGCACTACCTTAGGCACCTAAGCTAAATCTTTGAAGGCACCTATGCTTGAAAAAGTACTCAACTTTAGTATTCATTTTGTTAGATTTTGTAGGATTAGAGATAAGGAACACTTGTTAAAATTGCCTGGCGAGTTCTGGAAGTACTTACATTACCTTAGGCACCTAAGCTAAAACTATGAAGGTACCTTGTTTAAAAAATTACTTAACTTTAGTATATACTTTGTTGGATAAGAAATAAGCAACACTTGTAAACAGTTCATGGCGAGCGCTGGAACACTACCTAAGGGTCTCTAGGCAAACTAAGAAGGTACCTCGATTGCGAAACTACGCACACTTACACTACCTTTTTGCTAGATTTGAGAATTTCTGTAAAATGTATTGGTTTTTAGTTGTGAAAGTGTGGAGTTGTGAAAGTGTGGAGAGGAGGAGGATATCAGATGTTTGCAGAAAAGAAGATGGAGATTGAAAATCGTTTAATGCAGAAGAAAGGAAAGATGAAGCTAGAAAGATGGTTAAATTCGTACCTATAAATATGTAAACCCTAATTTTAAGAATTTTTAAGAAGGAAAATATGATAACAACAATACTGTAATTTACCAGTAAATGGTCACTCCACAAATAATTAAGTTTCTTTCTATTACTGCATGTTGAATTGATTCTTCATAGTGACTTGAAGAGGTAATTGATTTAAAGAAAAATGCAACGATTAATTCATAGAAATGGTCACCCTAGAGCAGCAATAATGGTAAGAAGCTCATATAGAAAAAGTTTTAATTTATATTAAGAGAAAATGGTCACTTTCGCAAAGAATGGTCACCTTGAAGGTATAGTACTGTGAAGTACAAATTGTGAAGTACAAATCTAAGGAAGATAGACAGATTTTTATGATGAGAAGTAAACAGAAGAGTTATCGATTAGAGATAAGGAACACTTGTTAAAGTTGCCTGGCGAGTTCTGGAAGTACTTACATTACCTAAGGCACCTAAGCTAAAACTATGAAGGTACCTTGTTTGAGAAATTACTTAACTTTAGGATATACTTTGTTGGATAAGAAATAAGCAACACTTGTAAACAGTTCATGGCGAGCGCTGGAACACTACCTAAGGGTCTCTGGGCAAACTAAGAAGGTACCTCGATTGCGAAACTACGCACACTTACACTACCTTTTTTGCTAGATTTGAGAAATTCTGTAAAATGTATTGGTTTTTAGGGTTTTGAAGACTTCTATCGTCTAATTATTTATATCCCTACCTACCTAGGTACCTATTTATTTAACCTATAATACCCTGCCACACTACCCTTTTTACATATAGAGTTTAAGAAAACTAAGGCACTACTATAGAACGTCTAATTTTTAAGTACTGCCGACAATTTACTTGCAACACTACTCCACGATCTTTAAGACTAAAAATGCTCATACCAAAAATACTCTAGATGTACTTTTTGGATATATCTAAAATACTGAGGATGATTCCCATATAAAACTATTCGAACGAGTTTTTCTCCCACAACTTCAACACTGAGGACCTTTAAGATCGTAAATGCTTATACTAAAAATACTCGCATTATTCCCAAGACTATCTACATTACTTCTCTTTCACTTCATCATCCAACTTGGCATCCTTATTCCACAAAACTCACTAAGGACCATAAGGTGCTGCCATACTGTTGCTGCCACCCTTGCAGTACTTCTTAAAAAAACCCATAAAAAATCAATAAAAATACCATTTGAAATTCTCAAGAAAATTCCCCCCGTTCCAAGTTTTCCATGGCCTAGTGTAATATACATGGCACAACAACAACAAGAAGAAGAACCGGCCAAAGCAACTGGGACCTTCTCACTCGATCCATTGGCGATCATGTTTAAATTTGTGATAGCCGCCGTCGAGGACAAATTGGTCCCTTAACTGTTGACCAAAACGGCAGGAAGAGAGATGCTGTGCGAGAGAGAGAGGGAGAGGGGAGAGGAAGAAAGAGGCAGCAGAAGTTTCCGACTGTAGCCAGGCCGACAGTTGGTCTGCTCTGCTCTGCTCTGGTCTCGCCTGGGCTGGAATGGTCTGGCCTGGCTTGGCCGTACCGGGCCGCATGGCTTGCTCCGCTTTGCGATTACGATCACTTTTAGATCCAATATATCAGGGGCGCGTTGACGTCGTACATTGGACGACAATTGATATAAGTTGTGGTGAAAAGTTTAGTGGCATTCAACGATTGCTTTGCTAGATTAAAAGCGACAGACAGCGCAGACTTGCCACGGGAAGCGGATCGGGAACAGAGACAGAGACTGGGAGACAGAGAGAGAGAACTGATCATTGAGTTTTCGTTTTGGCCCACAAATCTTTGGCCAGTCACAATGCCAGCAACAACAACAACTACAGCAACAGCAGCAACACGAGTAACAACAAAGCAGACAAATAGCCGCACGTTGTACGTGCCTCGCTCTCTGAGGCTGCCGGGTGCCAGTTGCCCCCTCTCAACTGCTCCCCCCCCTCTCTCTCTCCACTCTCTCTCTCTATTTTTGCTGTGTACATTTTGTGGTAGTTGCGCTTTTTTAATTGCATCAACAGCAGCAACAGGAGCGGCTCCCAGTCTGACAACAGACGTCGGCAACAAGACGCGTCGTCGTCGTCGTCGTCGCCGCTGTCGCTTAACAGTAAAAGTAAAATTATGCGATGCTACGTGTTGACAACAAGGTGGAGCATTCCAATACGTCGCCCCAGATGTTATCATCATGGGCCATGGCCTATGCCTGTAGCTCAGGCTGAAGCGGAGACTATCTGGCTCTGACTGTGGCTCAGACTGTGGCTATGACTGCCGACGCGACGTCTCGCTTTGCCTCTGGCCGATATTACGTATAAATTAAGCGGAATTAATGAGCCACGATGGGTGAGGAACGACTAAATGAATGCTCTACAAAAACAAATGAAGTTGGGATAGATGAGAAAGGGTTGGAGGATGTTGACGAATAAAAGTTAGTGTAGTAGAGTCAGGCAGGGAAGAAGGGAGTAGAATTTTTGATAGAAGAGAAGACAGGAAAAAAAGGGAAGGACGTAAAGGGAGATAAATTAAGAAAAGAAGAGAAAGAGAAGGAGTTAAGTGAGAGGAGGATAAAACAGAGAAATAAGAAGAAAGGAACGAGTATTAGGAAAGCTAACATATGAATTTATGAATGATCAGAGATTGAATAAAACAGAGAGGTTGAAGGTAATCTAATATATAATATGACAGAGGAAGAGATAGTCAGTAAGAGATAGTAGTAATAGGGATTGTCAAAGTAAGAAAAGAATATAAGAAGTTTTTAGAGAGATAGATTTAAAAATGTTTAATACAACAGCAAGAAAAGATGAAGTAGGAAAGATGGTTAATTTTGTAGCTATAAATTTTTAAGCCCTAATCATAGGTATTTTTAAGAAGTTAAGCATAATTATGACATTGTGATTCAACAGTAAGTGGTCACCCTAAAGATGCTTGAATTTCATAGTAACTAGGTGTGATACACCGTATTTTCCAAAGTGAATTGATTGAAATAATATTGCTACAACAAATTCGAAGAAACGGTCACCCTAAAGTATCAATAACTATAAGAACATCGAATAGAAAAAGTGTTAAGCTACATAAATATATTTTAATTCAAAGAAAATGGTCATCTTCAAGGCAAAGAATTGTGAAGTACAAATTGTGAAGTACAAATCTAAGGAAGATAGACATATTTTTGTGATGATTTGTAAACATAAAAGTTATCAACTGCTTAAGATAATAAAACACTCCATATAATAAAAAATAATAGTCTAATTTTAACCGTACATGATGTCACTCGATCACTCATCTAACGTAGCTAAGCAACCCGCCTGGCAGGCAGGGTATTCCCCTAAAGTTTTATCAGCAAATGACATCTAATGAATTAGACAGCGTCGTTTCAGGTGTGAGTAGTGCGGGGAAGTGGGTACCATAGAGAAGGAGGGAGAATGTAGGGGGGGAGAGCAGGAGGAGGGAGCAGTTTTGGCCGCAGACAGAGTCGCACCTTAAGGCGGCCAATTGAAACCAGTTAACCTGTTGCCAAATATTGCCGCAGCGACAAGATTAACGCGAAGGCCGCGTTGCTTAGAAAGTGCCTCAAAGATGAGTCAAGAGATGAGCCAGACAGAGAGAGAGGGGGAGAGAAAGAGGGAGAGAGGGAGTGTTGGGACTTGCGGCGATTAAGGTTTACGATGCGGCTGCAGCAGTTGGCCAAAAGTGCCACCAAGTGCTGCATGAATCAGCAGGCGGAAATGAAGATTGCGCTACCGAAGTGTTGAATCAGCCCAGCACCAACTGCGATGGCCGCAATTGATAAGCCCGAGAGGGACAGTGAGACAGAGCGAGAGAGAGACAGAGAGAGGGAGAGGTTGACTTTGCTGCACAGCGAGTGGGTGGGCAAGGGGCGAGCACGGGCAAAGATCCCGTCGGAGCGGATCGCTGCGTCGAGCTGCGTCTAAGCCAACAAAAGCCGCGGGTGGCGCAGCCAACAAACGCAGCACGCAGCAAGAGACGCAACCTCTGCCGGAGTGTGTGTGTGTGCGTGTGTGTGAGTGTGTGTGAGTGTGTGTGAGTGTGTGTTGGGCCGAAGTCAAACTGCGCCAGTTGTCGTCCTTTTTTGCGGGTAGGTGGAAACAGTTTAGTTTTAATGCCAGCAACGGCAACGGCAGCAGGAAGTGGCAAGAGGCAACTACGAACGGCAAGCCGCATGCGGCATGCGGCAGTTTGGTTAACTGGAAAACCACACGTGCCTCCACTGAGCGCGGACCACATGCGGCTGACCAGGCAGCCAGAGAGAGAGACTGAGAGAGTCTTGGCCCTGTGGCATGCAACATGCGCATCCTGCACACACTCGCGCCACAGTAGCCGCCGGAGCATTCGTTTCGCATTTGGAAACGCTTCCATTATCGCCAACTGAGAGTCCAAGAGTGGCATGTGGCAAGTGGCGCATCCTGCCGTGCTGCACAACCTGCCCCCTGCAACACTAAGAACTTACTGCGCTCATTTTAGGCACTCGGATTGGGAAATTGGTTACGGCTTATCACAACATAGTCAATATTTAATTAACGCGAACGCAGCGTGTGGCACGCACATGATTTATGGCTGCAACTCCGCGTTGCAATGTGAATTTTTCCCTTTGCATTCTCTTAGCTAATTTGTTGAAAGGGTCGCCCCTCCACGGGGCAGGCTGTAGTCAAGGGGGGGTCAACTCTGCAGTGCAGTGCCGACAAAGCAGGCAAGGCCGAGCAAAGGGGGTAAGCGGGGGCATGGGGCACGGGGGCACGCGGGGTAGTTAATGGTGCATTTAATGATGTGTGTAGAGGGTAAATGCATCGTATAAATAGTCGCATGATAATGATGATAATGACGGCAAATACAACAACGATGCGCCATAAAAAGAGCGACACATGCGCACAAAGCCAGCAAGAGAGGGAGGGGGAGTGAGAAAGAGAGGGTACCTAAGGGGAGTCCCGTATCTCCCACTGTTCTACATTTAATTGTAACATCTGTCAAAATTGTCGGTGTCTCTTCAGTTTCTTAACGATCTTCTTATTGATTTCATTGAGGTAAGAATTGATAAAGAATTCCTTTCTGAGATTGATATTTGTTTCTGATATTTGAAATGGCTTTTAAATCTAACAAAATTAATGAAGTCTAATTTGTTCGTGATATACATACAGTGTTGGAAAAAATAATAGAAACAGCACTTGCGCCTGGACGAAAATCTAAATTGGTCAATTTGTACTAGCACTATATGCATGAAATTGGCATCATATAGAAGGCTGATAACTGTACTTTAATATGCGACTTATTTCAGGTCGATGTGATCTTTGACACCTTAGCAATCTTCGCCTAAAGGAAAAAACTCCCTTTGGATCTGGAAAAAATAATAGAAACAAACGACATTTTTTTGAATATTTTTCGTTTGTTTCAGTGAATTCTTAAAAAAGGCATGCATTCAATACATTTAGGTAAGTTTAGCTAAGAATGACCGAATTTGCGGAAAAATTCTGTACAATTAACCTGTAACATGAAGAAAAGGTCACGGGGGTCACTGCCCACCTGTATAGCGCAATACTGTCAAAGTTCTTCCTGATTTGTTGATTAAAAGCCTTTAATCCCTTTCTCTTATTACCCCTCACACGTCCCATATCAGATTTGAGTCCGGGGATGGGTCAAACCGCTCAAATTTATTAAGTTCCTTCCTTCCTTCCTAGCTGACTACCCGTCTAAATTTTTTTTAATCAGTCATTTTCTTACTGACCGACTACACTCTGTCGCCTGCCAGGTATTCTTCTACTCCATCGACGAAAAAAAATCGGTAAAATGTGAGTTCATACAATGTTATGACCCCAAACCTGCCACGAAACTGCCTAGGACATGGGTGCAAGATCAGAAACTTAATAAATTTGAGCGGTTTGACCCATCCCCGGACTCAAATCTGATATGGGACGTGTGAGGGGTAATAAGAGAAAGGGATTAAAGGCTTTTAATCAACAAATCAGGAAGAACTTTGACAGTATTGCGCTATACAGGTGGGCAGTGACCCCCGTGACCTTTTCTTCATGTTACAGGTTAATTGTACAGAATTTTTCCGCAAATTCGGTCATTCTTAGCTAAACTTACCTAAATGTATTGAATGCATGCCTTTTTTTAAGAATTCACTGAAACAAACGAAAAATATTCAAAAAAATGTCGTTTGTTTCTATTATTTTTTCCAGATCCAAAGGGAGTTTTTTCCTTTAGGCGAAGATTGCTAAGGTGTCAAAGATCACATCGACCTGAAATAAGTCGCATATTAAAGTACAGTTATCAGCCTTCTATATGATGCCAATTTCATGCATATAGTGCTAGTACAAATTGAGCAATTTAGATTTTCGTCCAGGCGCAAGTGCTGTTTCTATTATTTTTTCCAACACTGTATATCAAAACCTATAGTTCTTACATATTAAATAAAGTAATTTAAAAAATTTAAAGAAAATTCGTTATAAGATGTTCTTAAACACCTCTTCAAAATTTTATAAAGGACTTAAGTATTGTACTTTGATATCACTTAAAAGACAAAAGTGAACATTACTTAAGTTTCAACATACCCTGCTCAGTAAATCAAATAGAGTTAAGGGTATGCTAATTATTGATATAACCTGATTACCTTTTCTTATTCGTTGAAAGAAATTTCAGCATTTATGACTTGAAAACTTTTCTTTCATCGATCTAAAAACTTGCTTGGACTTTTCTTATAAAAAAAAAATTATAATAATAATTTTTATTGTTTATTGTTTATTTTTAAAAGTTGTAAAGTTGAAAATTTGATTAGAAAACTTGTCAAGATTTGCAGACTTCTTTATTGCCGAGATTCTTTTATTATACTTCTGATATTTCTACCAAAGTGAAATGAGCTGTATAAAAGTTAAGGCTACTGAAAGTCCTGATAAGTTACTCCACTCTTCTCAAGCATGTATATAAAACAATATATTGTAAATCAATCCGGCACAAAGATATTGTTCCCAACCACAATCCCATGATTTCGAAAACAAAAGGAACATTTAAAATTTGAAGTAAAACTGATCTTTAGCACTTTGTATCATCGCCGTAAAAAAGCAGTAAACATTTGAAAATTTTACTTCAAAGCTAATTTCCTGCCCCTTTTCCCCCAATAAAAATAAAAACAACAGCTCACATTTACATTGTATAAATATGTTTATTTATTTATTATTATCATTATTACTTATTGTTTTTGTCTTCACCACACAAAATGCCAAAAAATCGAAAACAAAAAGGTTCATCGTACAAATTAAAAACATTAAAATAGAATATTATCAATATTGTTATGCATTATTATCATTAATATTATTATTATAATGATTATTAAGTATTTATTTATAGAGTTCTCATCTGCATGCAGGCGACATGTGCCACTCCCGATCCCTCGCCCCTCGTACACCCACTGTGGGCGTGGCTCCGCTCTGCATGTAATACATATTGCGTGGTTGGTTGCTTTCTTGATTTCCTCCAACTTTATAATTTTAATAATTCTTTTTTTTTAGATTTTTTTCTTGTTTTGTATAAATATGAAAACATTTACAATCTTATTGCAGGCACAAAATGGGATTTTTGTTTTTTTTCACGATTCTTTTTTATCGATAAACTTAAACAGAAAACAATGCATTTATATCATCTTCGTAATCATCGTGTCTCGTTTTAAAGTTTAATAGTTATTTTTTTTTATTTATTATCATATCATTATTATACGTAGGTTTTATGTAATACATTTTCAACGTGTTTGGGGGGAAATTTTAAAATAAAAATACTTAAGATTTAATTTTTGTTGTTGTTGTTGGAATTATTATTAAATTGTAATTAATCGTATTATTAATCAGATAGTTCCGATAGTTGTAAGGCAAGAGAATTGCAGCTGGTCGATTGCTTGGTATACTGATTGATTGCGTGATTGATTGATTGATGGGGGAATTGTTGCTGGATCGTCTTCGTCATCGCTGGCCGGGGGCACGAAAGCACAAGAAGCTTGAGCTTAATTGAGCTTTCAACAAGACGAGACGAAGCTTTCATCAGTCACAGTTGTTGTTGCACATGTTGCACGTGTTGCACGAGTCGCATGTTGCTGTTGCTGTTGCTATTGTTGTAGATTCTGTTTGTTGGTGTTGTTGTTGTTACTGTGTCTATTTGCTGTTGTTGTTGTAGGCACGCCCACAGGTGTTCATGTGTAAGTTTCTGCAAGAATTAGTTGGAAATGTTGTTGTTGTTGTTGTTGCTGTTGTTGCTGTTGCTGCTGCTGCTGCATGTTGCTGCTGCTGCTGCTGTTGCTGCGCCTGCGCAACATTTGTGGGGCGTGGCAAGTGCATCAGTTAACAAGTAGAAGAAGTAGAGTAACCAACTTAACCGTAAGGGAAACGAAAGCGATTTATCGATAACCAACACCCGATTGTATTCCAATGTTGCTGTTGCTGCTGCTGCTGCATGAGCAACTATTGCTGCTGCTGTAGAAAGCATTGTGTGTGTTTGTGTGTTGGTGCATGAAGGGGGTGCTGGGCGGTGCTTTGTTGCTGTTGCTGTTGCTGTTGTTGTCGCCGCTGCCGCTGCTGCTGCTGTGATAGGCCGATAACCGCTTATCGATAACTCTAGGTATGACACTTGCCCCGTTATATATAGAAATATTGGTGATATTGCGTGCTGTTTTTTGTAGCTGTTGCTGTACGTGCTGCGGTGCTTAGATATCGGGTGGTATTTATATATATATATATATAGATATATATGGAAATATATCGTTTCTTTTCTTTGCTTTTATATATATACTTTATATTGCTGTGTGTTGGTTTTCTGTTTGTTTTTACTTTTTATATTGTATTTATGATACTTTAGCTTATCGCCAAACACACTGACTACATCTACAAATAGAAGAGAAACAGAGAAAAAGGTGATGTAGTAGAGCCGACTTGAGTGATCAAATATCATTATAATGAAGCGTTTTGTATGTGTGTGTGTGTGTGGCTTGGTTACGAGTGCTTTGTGCGTATGTGTGGTGTGTTGCGCTTGCAATGTGGTGTGTAATGTGGGAAGTGGTGAATATGTGCAAAAGCTTTTTGATATCAATATCATTTAGAGGTTTTTGGGAAGAGTAACATATGTTACTAGAGGGAATAAAGTTACATTATATATATGAATTAATAGCTGGGAAACTTGTCTAAAAATTTTCTATGAATTTTCCTCTTTACACAAATTTTTACTGCAATGTCTTTAACGATTTCCGACTTCCACAAAAATCTTCTGAAAGCTTTTTTCAAACAATTTATCCATAGGTTTATCTTCTATAAAAATCCAATACAGATAACTTAATAGTTAAAGATCTAGTTAGGAGTTTCTCATATGTTCTCTTCTGCATATAATTGATCTATTTTCAGATATCGCAAAGCTAAAAAGTTAAGCAGATGTATCCTTTAAGTTTTCTTCTTACACATAATTTTAACTAAAATATTCCTACTCCCCTCTACATTAATCGTTTATTATTTTCTTTAATTCTCGCTGTTTTAATAATTCTCATAACTATTTTAATTTGTAACAATTTCTTTAGATTCAATTCATAAATTCACCAACAACTAATATTTTTTATCTCCATAAAAACTACAGTTAAAATATTCTTATAAAAATGATCTTGTTTCCTATAGTTATCTAGCTTTTTCCGTATAATATCAAAAGAAACTGTTACTATAGCTATCTGTACTTAATCTAACAATTTCCCTGAATTTCAAGATCTAACAAAGTGCCGAAAGCATAGGGAATGCCTAGAAAAAACGGAACCAGCCGTGGGGAATTTCCAGCTAACTTATCTCTGATATATTTTCATGTAGAATTTCACCACTTAAGCAAGCTATATATACACACATAATACACGTTTGTAAGAGTATATATATAGAGAGCACTGAAAACTCGTAACCAAAACCAACACCAACTTTTCATGCACAGGGGGATAATATATGGTACAATTTCTGGGAAACATTGAGTAGGATAGTGGAGTGTTCGTGGGTTGGGGGAGTGTGGTGGGAGTGTGGGGAACTGTTGTGAAACTCACCTGTGCTGACGCAGATTATCACGTTGCTTGAAGTATTTACCGCAGACCTCACAGGAGTATGTTATCTCGGGGGATTTGTGGGTGCGCTCGTGTATCATCAGGTTGTACGGCTTGGTGAAACGCCGCTGGCAATACTTGCAAATGAACTCACACTTGGGGCGCATCTTGCGACGGAAATCCGACCGGCAGTCATCGTTGTCGATTCGCATTACAGCAAACATTTTGACAGACGATATATATTTTCCGCTCTTTTCTCTTTACTGTTGCTGATACTGTGCTGTCGCTGTTGTTGTTGCCTACGTGCGACAGTCGCACGCGCGCTCTGAGTGGGTGAAGTCGTGTGTTCTACGACGCTCGCTCTCTCTTTCTCTCTCTCTCTCTTGTGTGCTCTCTGGCAATTACGCTCTCCTTCTCTCTTTCTGTAGACTGACTCGACTTGTTCTCTTGCTCTCTCCGAGTGCAATGAGTGCTTTGGTGCCTTAACGGTACTCAAAGCGTTATCGCTATCTCTAAGTCAGATAACACAGACAGACGCACACACACACACGGATGTAAGTGTGCTGTTTGCTTTTTGATGAAATGTGGCAACGCTGTGCTGTTTTCCACGCTGTTGTTGTGATTTCTCCTCACTCAATCGCTCGTTCTCGCTCTCTCTCGCTTGTAGGCGTATTGGGTGGGCCGTCTGTCTCTCTCTCGCTCCAGCTGCTGCTTTATGGCGCACTTTAAGGCAAACACCTAAAAAGAAAAACACATATATAGAGTGTGTGTGAGTGAGAAGGGTAGAGACAAAGTTAAATAAAGTTAGCAACGCCTGCGACATCTTTTATGTGCCAATAAATTTCGAGCAAAAATACCACAACAAGCAACAACAACAACAACAGAAACAACAACAACAAGTTGTCAACTTAAATCACGCAACATGAAATTGAAAATGACTCATTAAAGACCGCGCTGAACTGAACCGAACTGAACCAACTCGACTTAACTTAACTCGACTCGACGCGACGCGACTCGAACTTGGTGTTGACATTTACAAATCACCCAGCGCCCAGTTTCAGTTGCTAACCTTCGCTTTATAATTTGTCTTGGCCCATTCACAGCCTGTATTTTAGTATTCCATATGTGCAGTATATACCATATACCAATATACCACATCTACCATACATAGTATATTCACTTAAACTGTCAGCAACTGTTGCCTTTGCTGTACAGCACTTCCGCAACACAATTGTTCAATTAGTGAACTCATGTAGGGCCAAGGCAGATGCTACAAGGTGCTTTCAACAGCTTTTCGAAGTTTGAACTTTGTAACAAGAAGCTTTTAAGGGGTTGAAGTTTGTTAAAACTTAGGTAAAGATAGTAAAATATTATAATATTGTGTTATTTGCAATTTATCAAAGATAAATAAATGATTCTTCCACTGATAGAAAATAAAATTCTTTTAATTCTCACATTAATTGTAATTTATCGTTAATAAAATGATGTAAACCAATTTTCATTGTCTTTCCTACAGTAAAAACTGAGTAAGCATAATATGCATATCATATATCTTTATATTCTCAAATAAAATGCACTAAAATGATAATTTATATATGTACACTTAATTTCCTAGTCTCTGTTACAGTAACAACTGAGTTAGCATGGTTTACTCGGAATATATTTATAGATTCTCACATTAAATGCACTCAAATAGGAATAGATTCCAATATACCAAGTGCCACAGCTCCTGCTACAGTAACGACTGAGTTATCTAGGTATATATCGTATATAAATAGATTTCAGTGTACCAAGTTTCATAACGACAGTAACGAACGAGTTATCTTAGTATATATTCTCCTAAAATAATCTAAGGCGACTAATAATAGATGTCCACAAAACTTGTAAGCTCCTGCTGCAGTAAGAGTCTACATATATATTGTATATATATCGTATATATAGTACATATCTACATGTACATCGCCCCACAATCTACCTCAACTGTATGCCAAAAGCTCTTTGGCTATCAATTAAGATATTCCCCACAAAAAAAAGGGGCACTTAAAGAGCTAAAACACATCATTATCATATGATATACTGATGCGATTGTTACGATTTCAACTTGTAAAAGCTTGCACCGACATCGTATGGCGCGACTATATACCAAGTTTAATGATTTTGCGAGCCATAAAAGCTGAGTTCACATAGGTTGCGAAGTGATATTGCAGTGGAGATGGGAACACGGGAGAGGCGTCACAAATTCACTTGGCGAGTGTTTATGCGTTTCACAGCACAGCCATGTGGCGAAACAGTTGTTCATACAGTTGCCATACAGTTGCCATACAGTTGCCATACAGTTGCCAATACAGTTGCCATACAGTTGCCATATAGTGCCATATTTTAGTCGCTTCATTAAAGTGGCGCTGTAACAAGTTTATTTTTAATTGGCGCCTGCGATTCGAAGTCGAATTCACAGTCGAAGCTGACACTGAATTTATGCCAGTAAAAAATGCAACCCGGTCTTCTTGTTGTTGTTGTTGGTAGGATCCATTTGGGCATCCTCGGATCGGTAGTTAACAACTGTTATTTTTTATGTAATTTTATTTTTGTCATTTCGGCGCCGCTGGATTCCATAATCATATGTGAATATGCAGATATATATGGATATGGATGTGGATGTTTGTGTGAGAAAGGTACCTTCTCGGGTAGCGCTTAATGTTATGCCATACATTCTGGCTGGCAGTCGTGGAGATTTCTGCGCAAACAAAAGTCTGCGCTGACTGGTAGCGACAAGCGTCTCTCGGCAAGCCCCGATTTCGATATTTATTTATATGTTTTACCCCAACCCCGACCCCAACTTGGCCAGCACAGCGTGAGTGCTCTACCAAAAAAAAAAAAAAAAAAATAAGAAACAGCTGAACGTTGACAACAAAAGGCAACGACATCACAGCGGGTGCTGCCAGTCGAGGCAGGCAGGCACAGACGCTACGTAGTTATTGTCATTATAACATTAATGCCCACTAAACATATTCAAATTATAACACTGAGATCAGCTACAGGCCAGACCCCAGAGAGAGAGAGAGACAGAGAGAGAGAGAGAGCAGAGACCTTAGACCGGCGACCATACCAGGCCCGTGCAGACAAGAGACCAAGCCAGGTCGCAGTCAAAGTTGCAACCCCATCTCCATCTCCAGCTCCGTCTTCAACTCCATCTCCATCTCCAAGTCGGTCTGCATCTACCACCGCATCCATGTTAATTTGTGTACACAATGTGGCGTCACATTGGCATTTTAACGCCGTTAATCATGCGACACAGGGCGCCTGCATGCCAGGGGAATACGGATTCGTTATGGGGATAACCAACTTCAACTCCAATTCCAACTCTAACTCCATCTCCATCTGCAACTCCATCTCCGACTTCGAGTTCGACTTCGACTCTCTGCCGGCCTTTGGTTCTGCCTTTTGGCCATGCCTCTTAGGCGTGGGCCTAAGTGGAGCAGGAGCATTCGCCACGGCTCGCTTGACTGCGTCTAAGCACTTTATTTAACGCAGAAGTGGCAACTCATTTATCTGCCCGGCTCCATAGGGTAGTATAGGGAGTTAAGCACCTTAAGTTAGCAAAGATTAAACGATGATTTAAGTTATAATCGTGGAGAGGAAGATATCATGACTAAAGATCGAAGAGTTTTGGTAGACTTGTTAAAGGAACTTCAATGAATGTTTGTGGATCAAAAACAACTGCATTTCTTTAGCAAATACAAGAGGGCACCATATTAATAGAAGGGGGTATTGTTATAAATGAAGTTGTAGAAATAAATAGCTATGCTTAACTTTAGTTCTCTAAAAACTGTGACATTGATCTAAAATTCAAAGAATGTAGGTCAAAACATTGATAATTTAAGATCATAAAGGTGCTAAAAAGAACTTCAGTTTATTAATATTTTAAGGTTGCTGAGTATTGCTGGATAAATATATCAATAAACTATTTAGACAAAAGAAGAAAGTACTTTTATAAATGAATCAATAGTATGAAAGTCAAAAGTACTAGTAAACTACTACGATATATCCAAACATTACCAAAATATGCAAACTGAACTTCAGTTCTTCTCCATCTTCAACTCCAGCTTTTGCCTCGTTCTGGGAACATTTATCTCACCTCTCAGCAAAGTTAATCCTAATCTATTTAGAACCGCAACTGTCTGAAATGGTAACAATTGCGAAATCCGCTTAGGTTTTAGCCCAGGACAACAGCAACACCTACCAACTGGTACCGCAGGACCACACATAAGCCGTGAGGTACCGCAGAAGAAGTTGGCAAAACTGCCCAAATATTGTATAATCAAGTGTTGTACAACATGAGGCTAATCCCATTAATCCGCAGTGAATATAATTAGTGTTTTGTACACAGAGCACAGCACGACGAAAGGTAAAGAGAGAGAGGTACCAGGAGAGGTACCGGGAGAGGTACCGAGAGAGGTACCGAGAGAGATACCAGGCAAGGTACCGGCAGAGATACTGCTAGAGGTACCGAGTGTGGCCTAAGAGATATAACAGATTGCAATATATAGTGAAAGATGCCAAAAGACACAGCGTGTGGCAAGAAGAGGGACAAATAGAGGGCGAGAAAGAGAGGAAGGAAGAGAGAAGGTGCTGTTTGAGCAGTTGTTGTTATTGTGAAGGGCTTACGAAAGGCGTTAATGCTGCGTGAAATTAGATTTGCACCAAAAATGGCAACAGACTTGGAGAAGAAGGTAACAGAGGAGGAGGAGTACGAGAAGAAGAAGAACCAGGAGTGGGAGTTAGCCACGCAGCTGAATCTGAATCGGTATCTGTATCTAAATCCCAAGTGTGGCAAGTGAGTGTGTGAGCGAGTGCCGCCGCCTTCCACGAAACCCACGAAGAGTTACAGTTTAACACCCCGACGCAGCGATAAGGACGAAATGCAGAACGAGATAGGAGAGAGAGGAAGAGAGAGAGGGAGACGAAACTGGAGTGACACACACGTCGCTGCTCGTCGTGGACATGGTCAAAAGCGATTACCACACTTACCACACGATGTCGGAGGCGGGGGCGGGGGCGGACAGTGAGTTGGCAAGGTGCCATTAAAAATTACAACCGAAATGTGGAAAAAATGACAATAAGCCGTCGGAAAACAACGCAAAGAAGCAGAAAGGGACAAAGGCAAAGCCGCAACCAAATAAAGAAAACGATTTGATACGAATCTAATTGTGCTAATGGCGCAGAGAGAG
Source organism: Zaprionus gabonicus (assembly GCA_018903695.1). Lineage (NCBI taxonomy): Eukaryota > Metazoa > Arthropoda > Insecta > Diptera > Drosophilidae > Zaprionus > Zaprionus gabonicus. The sequence continues at coordinate 17,325,924 of JAEIFO010001553.1, forward strand.
AGGGAGAGGGAAAGAGAATTCTCGGGAAAAACATCTTGGCCGAGAACAATTAGGGCAGTTCCCTCTTCAAGTAGTTGAAGAATGGGAACAATAAGAGCGCGCGAAACTGGACAACACCTTGGAAGACAATGCAGCCAGAAGGATCTCTCTCGCTTTCTTTCTTCCTCCCACTCTCTATCTCTCTGAAGGTGAACCAAAACGAATGCGCTACAGTTTGTGGGAAAAAAGGACACGCAGTGAAGAACAACTTCAGAATCGCGATCGATCAAACATATTGCATCAGTTGTGACAGATTTGGAAAATGGAGAGACAGGCGGGCAGACATAGAAAGAGATATACAAACAGACGGAAGGTCGGGTAGAAGGGAAAATGGAGAGACAATCTGGCAGACAGCCTAGAAGACAGACAGAGGGAGAAGCCCAAAGGAAGAGACAGTCGTATTGAGAGACAGAAATACATAAGGGCAGACAGACAAGCAGTTGAACAGACAGACAGACGAGGAAATTGGGAAAGAATACACAGACAGACGAATAGATAGATACATAGACAAGAAAGACAGTCAAGAGCGACAGACAAGAGAGACAGACTATGAGAGACAGACTAGAGAGACAGACAAGAAAGACAGACAAGAAAGACAGGCAAGAAAGGCAGACTAGAGAGACAGACAAGAGAGACATAAGGGAAAGCAAGACAGACAAAGGCACAGCTTGGAAGATAGACAGACAGACAGAGAGACAAGCAGACAGAGAGACAAACAGACAAGCAGACTTACAGACAGAGACACAGACAGTTAGGCGAATCAACAGAGAGAAAGATAGAGGGACAGACAGACAGAAAGTGAACAGACAGTTAGAAGAAAGTCAAAAAGAGAGAAGAATAAAGAGGCACAGAGACAGTGAGAAAGGCAGACAGTCAGATAAAAAGACAAACAGACAGAGGACATACAGAAATACACCCAGAGAGACAGCAAAGATAGAAACAGACAGACGTCAAGTCGATTGAAATTATCTTCCCAAGGTGCAAAACGTCGCAACTCAAATTAAACTAAGTAATTTGTGCCTAATTGATGAGACGCCGCGTGTGGCCACACGGTCATGAAGGACGAGGACGAGGTCAAAGTGCGAAGGCGCAACTGAAACTATTTCCCGTTGCGACAAATATTTGAAATGATGTTGGTAAAATAAACAGAAACAACTCAGCGATGTGGCAGATCATCGTTTTGTGACTCAGTTAGCTTAGTTAAAACCTGATCGCAATGGATGTTAATGATGATGCTGGTCTGTGAATTCCTTAGCCACTAATCACATTTTGCTGCTGTCTATGATTCGATTTGGCCGGTTGGATTAACCTCGCAGCGAGACCTTGATGAGCTGCACAAGAAATCTGACTAAGTATTGCTGACTCATGTAGTTTTAAAGTTTTTTTGCTTTGGGTTTTTTATTTGGCAAGTCCGAAGAGAGAGAGAGAGAGAGCGTGACAAGAAATGCCGACGGCAGTTGGGAAGAAATGTAACAGCTTAAAATGTGGGAACATCTTAGAGATATTGGGGAGAAAAATTTGAGGAAATAGAAAAAGGAAAATAGCAATGAAGATTATAGGAATTTATGAAGTTTATGCACAATAGAAAGATGTAGTAAATAATTTAAGGAATATATTTTGGGAATTGAACAGAAATTTGAGACAATTAAAGAAATATTTTAGAAAGAAATATTAGTAAATTTATGCACGAATTGAAACGAAAAACTAATGAAATCTGTGATCGAAGACTATATGTTTTATAATTTAGAGAAAAAGCAATATAAGAAAAAAAAAGAAATTTAGAATATAATGTTGCAGAATGAATACTCAATAAATGCAGTCAAGAAGTAAAAGAAGAAGGTATTTAAAATTTAAATAAAGTATGAATATTTTATATACATTAGAAAATTTAAAGACAATAAAAAATAAAGACAAAAAAATCGCATTTTTAAAGTCTTTTATAAAAGCAAAGTGGAAAAATGTTAAAATACCATTTATAAAGTCTTTTATAAAACGTTTATCGTTATTAGAATGTATTTCTCACTGTCCTACAATTTTTCTATAAATTCTTGAATTTATTGTTTACTACGATACATTGTATTTTCTTTGCCACGATCCATACAATTCTTATATTTTCGAAAGTCTTATAGAAAACTTCCAGAAAAGTCTCTTAACAATTTCAATTTTAACCTTAAATTGTGAAATAGTTTTGATTTGTCAATTCCAATTGGAGTTAGTCCACAGTGCCTGTCGCCATTTTGTGTGCAAAGCTTCGCCATAGTGACAGTTGATTACATGCTCCCCCCACAGCCCTCTCCCTTTCTCACGCACATTGGCCTTGGGCCAATGAAACTGGCGTAAAACTGGTAGCTCAAAGCAAACAAACGAAGAGAAGAACAAGAACAACAACAAGCGCACACAGAGAGAGCGAAAGAGATAGAGAGGTGGCGCAGCAGACAGAGAAAGAGAGAGAGTGAAACAAGAACAACAACAACAAGAACTAAACATGAGCGCCAATGCGGCTACTGTGCGACGCCGCCGCCCTCTGCACAGTTGCAGTTATGATCGCGTTGACTGCGCAGTCGCTGGCGACGCTTGCGTAACTGCGCAGCCAGTGGGACTAGGCGAAACTTACCAATGGGAAGGTGATAAAGCTTTGTTGTTGCTGCTTCTGCTGCTGCTGCTGCGACGGCTGCCGCTGCTGCTGTTGCTGCTGCTAATCACAGAAATTAACGCGACGACAACGACGACGTGGACGACGACGTAGACGACGGTGAATTGCGACGAATGAATTAAAGTCACGTATAAGAGTGGTATAAGTGTGTGTGTGTGATCAGCTTATAATTTGAATTTATTTCTTTCTTTTTTTCCTTGACTTCTTTTTTACGCGAAGGAACTGAGGGAACTACGCACGCTTGCGCGGCACAAAGTTGAATGAATGAATGCTACTAATAACTGAAAGAAATAGTAGTCAGCTCTGCCTGCTGCCTCTGCCGCTGCTGCTGCTCACTGCTGGCTGCGACGCTGCTTCCTCAACTCGGCAGCAGCAGCGAGGCGTGCCTGTGAGCGCAGCTCTGTGTGCTTGTATGTGTGTGTGTGTTGAGTGCGGCTCAATACAGTAGTGCATGCAGGCATGTGTGTGTGTGTGTGACTCATCGACTACTGTGGCTCAGCAGCAGCGCAGCTCGGCAGCGTCGGCAGCTCTGCCTAGCTCTTCTTTCTAACTGGTCAAGCACGAACGTGTCGAGTGCCGAGCGCAGTCGAGCCGAGTGCCGAAGTCGATACGAAGGCAGGAGAGAAGGCTCAAGACCAGAAGCCGAAGCAAGTTCTTATAAGCTTCGGCTACTGCGCATGCGCAAGACGAGTAGCGAACACACACACACAGACACTCGCACACGCATACAGAGTACTGTGATGTGCTCCCTTTCTTACACACGCACTGCGCCTGCACTCGCTGCTTTGCTCTTGCTTGCCTACTGTAGTTGTTGTTGTTTCTGCTGCTTCTCTTTGGGGCTGCGTAAGTGTGGTAGCTTTCTTTCTTTCTTTGATACGCGGTAGCCACAAAATGGCAACGTCTCTAACAAAATGGCGGTTCGACTTACCTTTGCTGCTGGATTTGAATTTGATTTGAGTTTGAACTGAGTTCAATTTGAGTTTGCTCTGCTTTTGTCTTCCTTTTGGTCTCCTTTTGCTCTGCTTTTTATTTCCTTTAGGGTTTGCTTTCCTTTTGCTCTTATTTTATCCTTCTTTTCCTGTGCTTTTGCTCTCCTTTAGATTTTTGTTTTGCTTTGTTTGTCTTCTTTTTCTTTTGTTTTTGATTTAACTTTGCCTTTGTTTGCCTTTGCTTTGCTTTTGCTTTTCTTTAGCTTTACTTCTACTTTTTCTTCTGCTACTGCTTTTATTTTTTCTTTTACTTTTCCTTTTGACTGCTCTTTTCTATCTTTTTTTTATCGATAAACGATTAATGCATTAATTACTGCGCTTGGCTCGCTCTGGTTTTGCTTAGTCTTTGCTTTTGACGTTGCCTTTGCTTCTGCTTTTACTTTAGCTTCGTTTTTACCTAAGCTTTGCCTTTTACTTTGTCTTTTTATTGCTTTTATTGGCTTTATATTGCTTTTATTTACTTCAAATTGCTTTTATTTGTTTTTTTTTTATTTAGCCTTTACTTTTGCCTTTGAATTTGTCTCTGCTTTTACTTTAGCTTTACCTTTTGCCTTTGCACTTGAATTTGCTTTCTTTCTGCCTTCTTTTTTGCTTTAATTAACTTTGTTTGCCTTTGCTTGACTTTGTTTGGCTTTGCTTTGCCTTAAGCTTTGCTCTGGCTCTGCTTTTACTTTAACTTTGTCTTTGTCTTTGCTTTTGACTTTGTCTCTAGCTTTAGCTTTGCCTTTCTTCTGCCTTTGCTTTTGTTCGACAAACAATTAATGCATTTAATTTCTTCTATGCTTTGCTGCTGCTTTGTGCTGCCGTCGCTTGTTATCGATAAACGATAAATGCACAATCTGCCACGCGATTTCTCACTTTGTGTTGCTGTTGTTGTTGTTGCGCCGAATACAAATATACGCTGGCAGCCTCCGCTGCTGCTGCACTGCTAATATTATTAATAATATATATTTCACTTCCGAACGCTTCTGTGCGCGAGAGTCAACTGCAAAGTTACGATCGAAACTTCAGCTTGATGGGTTTAACAGCTGCCTGTGTTGAGCGGCAGCAGAGCAACAGCAACAGCAACAACAACAACAACAACAGCAGCAGCAGAAGCAGCAGCATAAAACAGCTTCTGCTCGGCGCTGCTGTTGCTGCTCTCGCTCATATTCAATTGTCTCTGCTATAGCTGTCTCGCTCCCACACAAATTGAGCGCAATAAACGAGTTTGAGTGAGCGCAACGTGCGCTGATTGGACGAGCGAGAGAGAGAGAGTGTGTGTGTGTGTGTGTGTGTGTTTGTGTATGTGCGTGCCTGAGCAGGTGAGTTGAGCTCAGTCGCTGGGGCGTTGCGTGCGTGTGCTGCTGTTAATTAAGCCTAAATGCGCCCACGCCCGCTAACGTTTTAATTAAGAGCGGGCAAAAAGAGCAGTAGCTGCAAAGCTCTCTCGCTCTCTCTATCTCTCTATCTCTCTCGTGACAGGCAGGCCTGCTCTTGCTGGCTCTCTTTCGCTCTTATGGTTTTCCAGGCATTGCCTGTTGTAGTGCTTTCTCTGTCTCTCTCTCTCTCTCTCTCCCTCTCTCTCTCTCTCTCTCTCTCTCCCTCTCTCTCTCTGTCATCTAGCTGCCGTGCAACGCAGTCAACTTTCTTTTACACACACACACACACACACACACACTGTTGCTGCGCTGTCAAGTGGGCGTTGCCTTGTGGCGCGGCCAATTGCAGCTGCGCTCGCGCGTCGCTGCTGGCGCTCAGCTGTCAGCTGCGACTGCGGCCCTTAACCCGTTTGGCTCGCCCTCTTTCTCTCACTCTCTCTCTCTCTCTCTCTCTCTTGCTCTCTTTTCCTCTTCCTCTATCTCTGTCTGACTCTCTCTCTCTCTGTAAAAACCAGTGGCAGCGCGTGTTACGCATACGCCGCGTTGCGCTGCGCTGCCAACTTTGTTAACTGCGGCTCCATTTTGTGGCATAGCCAGTGTATGTGTGTGGCTGTGTGTGTCTGCCTGCTATGTGTGTATGTGCCTGCTGTGTGTGTCTGCTGTGTGTATGTGTGTGTTTGCTAGTGTGCGTCTGTGCCTTGCTGCCTTTGCCGCCATGGGAAACTCTTGAATTGCTGCGGCATTTGTTGTCGCTGTGTGGCCTCTTTGTGGCCCGCCAACAAACACAACAACAACAGCTACAACATGTGGCAACAACAACAGCAACAACACAAACGTAAACGAAATATACCGAAATACATTTTGTAAAGCGCCGCTAAAGGGCCGACCTCATATTTATTGTCTGTTTATCTCTCTACCCCCCACTCCAACTACGATTTCAACTCCAGCTACGACTGTGGGTGCCTCTGCCGCGTTGTCTTCCTCATCCCCTTCTACTACCTCTCTGTTTTCCTCTCGTTATTCCCTCTCTTTGCCTGCCTCTCTGCTTTCCTCTTCTACTAACTCTCTGCCTGCCTCTCTGTATGCCTCTTTCCTTGGCTCTACGAATGCTGCCTCGTCTTCAATGAAACAAACGCTTCATTCACAAAAATATATATGCATAACAACAGCAACAAGAACAACAAAAACAGCAACAACAACAAGAAGAACAACAGCAGCAACAACAGCAACATATCAACAACAGAATGAGCACAAATAATTTGGTTAATTTTACACAACTCTGCGGCCTTTTGTTATTTTAATTAAGTGGCCCCAAAAAGGATCGTCTCTCATTTGTTGCCTTTGTTGTTGCTGTCGAGTTTTAATTAAGTTTTCGCTTTGCGGACCTGGCAAATTGACATGAAGCATCAATAAAGTTTGAAGAAAAAACAAAAAACTGAAATAAACTTAACAAAAAACAGGAGAAAAGGCGAGTCTGCTTGTCTGTTTTGTACCCGATGCCTCTCTAAATGTTTACTAATATGATTTATTAACTAACTTTTACATAAATGTTAATAAATATACTTTCTAGTTATAAAGTAAGGCCTAAAATTCGTATTTTATGATATTTTCAGGGGCGTAAATGGGCGTGGTTAAATTAAAATGCCTTTAATTTCTGCGGGAAGTGATAAGAAATATGGAAACAAAGTTTCATATCCCGAGCTCACAGGGTCTCTGAGATATAGGTGTTCGTACAGACAAATTTAGCGAAAATATCTTCATACGCTGGCAGTGAAGTCGTTACACACTTTTTTCATTAACAAACGAGTGAAAATACCCTACTCTACTACGCTTACAGAGTATAGAATGCAAAAATAATCGCCTGAAATTGTTTCTCCTTGTGAGGCGCGCAGTTTTTGCCATTTTTGCGAACCTTCACTCGCCCCTTCTCGTCTTTTTGATGGCTTCATTGAAATCTTCTTTTTTCTTTTTTTGCGAACATTTGCATATATCCAATCAGCAGAAATTGATTTTTATACGCAGACAGGCAAGTGGACAAGTCCATATGCAGCAAGTGCATGGGGAGAGAGATATGTGATATGTATATAATATATGCGAATCGAACATCTTTATCTCGGATTGCCTCAACATCTGTTGAATTCATTCAAGAGTCGAGAATAATCGACGTAACGTAAGTATTTCATTAAGAAATTCCTTGTGGGAAACGAAATTGTTTTTGACTGAATTTGGCGTATTTTATTCGGGGTTCTTCGACTGTTTGCGGGGCTGTTCTATTAAATTGTTATTTATGGTGTCACTAAACACAAATAAAGTTATTGGAATTCGTTCGGTTGTTTTTTAAGTTTTATCGAAAAGTATATTGCATAGTTCATACCAAAATGGTATTAGTTCTTAAGATGTTTCGAAGAAGCTAAAGGAAGAAGTTGTATAGAATTTGGTTTTCTTGTGAGGCATTTTCTAAAAATGTTAACATACGTATGGTTGAATATTGGTATATATTTTGAATTGTTAAAAAATTTTACAACTTTCAATAGTTAGAAAACAAAAATTCATCATTCTTTAAATTAAAGTAAAAATGATAACAAAACTCAATAGTAAAGAAAAGAATTCAATTTCTTACTTATTCGTTCTATATTAAATTTATTCATTTTATTTATTGATTACATTTTTTAATTAGTTACTCTATATTTTATGTAACTTAAAACTATCCAAGTTAAGTTAAGTTCATTTTTAATTTATTGTTCAATATTTTATGCAACTTAAAGCAAACCATCTGTAATGAATCGAACGAACAAAAAGTTTTTTAAACTAAAAAAACGTACTTAGCAGTTATTAAACAGTAGGTTAAAATGAAATACAAAACTGTGATACTAAAGAAAATATATTAAATTCCTATATTTAATATGAATAAATTAATCCAAATATTACAGTATATTTATGTAACTAACAGCTTTTACGCTTTACTTATTAAATATTATTGTATAGGTTTCTCTTATATTAAACTGTATAAAAAAGTTCAGAAATATTGTAAATTGATATAATATTCCCACAATATGTGTACAAGACCTTCATTCAAATACACAAGTAAATCGTACACCATATAAACACGCATGTACACATATGTACATTCCTGCTGCGCAAGATCCGTAAAAACCTGAGCAAACTAACAGCTTAACTCATCATAACTGTGATTCATCTATGATATAGGCCTCTCTCTCTCCCTCTTTCTTTCCGTGTGTTTGTGCGTGTTGTGCCACCGATTGCCACTTAACTTAACTTTGCCACACACACACCTAGTTTGCCTACCAACTTTATGGCAAATTAATAAGGCCCCCCGAAAAAATTCCAAATAAACCATAAATTTTTATTAATTTCGTGCTGCCTCGCACCTACAAATAATAAAAGAGAAGCCCAAATGGAAGAAGAAGCGGCAATAGACAGACGAACAGGCAGATATTATGTATTCAAAAAGCTATTCATAAATAATACGAATCTTTATTTTTTTATTTTTTTTTTTTGGTTTTATTGAATTGTCGCTACAATGACAGCGATTCAGCAAAGATAGAGAGGGCGGAAGAGCAGGAAAGAGATAGAAATAAAGATGTGAAAGAAAGAGAAGAAGACGGAGATGGAGATAGAAACCAAGATTAAACAAAAGAAATAAAAAATAAAAAAAACTACCGCACCGCACCCAATTATAAAAGACAAACGAAATCGATTTCGTATTCGAATTCAACATCGACGCGCTATATATATCGCCTGACTGTCTGATTCAATCGCTGCGATCCTACAGAAGTGACAACAAATTTAAAATTTACGAAATAAAAATTAAAATTAAATAAAATACAATAGGAGGTGACTAAAACTGAGTGAAACTGGAAACCAAGAGACGGAAAATTAACATACAAACTAAAAGCGCATACGAAATGATCAGCACGATCGCAGCGATCGTCGATCGTCTTCAGATATCGGTCTTTTTATGGTTATACTACGCGGAGAGTTCATTGAGTTCCGAATGCGGCGAATTCATTGATGGATCGTGTCGCTATAACGGCAGCTAACTGTTCAAAACAGAAACAAAGAGAGAGGGAGATAGACAATGTTGAATTTACGATCGTACATAAGTCAAATTTATGCAGATCGATTCAGTTTGAAAGACGAGACCCCAAATAGCTAAGCAAAATAAATCAAGTTTCTTCATCTGCCACCAAACAGCTGGCAACCCTGGCTGGCAATCATCGTCATTGACTTTGTCATCATGCAGATATACCATATATCTACTTCATATATAGATATATCTTCCCTTCACTCTCCTTCTCGCTCTCTCTCTCTGTGTCTGTCGATTGTGTTGACAACGCACCTCGCTGCGGTCTTTGCGGTCCAGTTTCAACATCATTGCGAGATCTCAACTCGCTGATCTCTCGCCCACGTCTCTGTCGCAGCACTCTCTGCCTATGCTCCCCTCTCTCTCTGCCCCTCTTCCTCACCCTTTCTGTGATTCGCATTGTCAGCCAGAGTTGGCAGCTTCAGCAAATTTATGCGACCACATCGCTGCCGTATGAATTTTTAATTTTTCAACATATCTCTTACAGTTTCCCTCTCTCTCCCTCTCCCTCTGTCTTCCCCCTTCAACACAGTCATTTTTAATTTTGGCAATTAATGAAATTTAATACTTTTGTGCCCACAGTGCGCAAAATCGTCTCGACTTTTGTCAAGTCATCGCGACGTGAAGCGCAGCAGCTACAACGATCCACTAACGAATATGGAAATTAATCACAAACGTAACGAAATCAACAAATTGTGGAAAATTTGTATAATGTTTATTGCGAAGATTTCCTATCGTAAAAGTACTGCGTATCAAATCGAGGGGAAGACAAAGAGGGGGAAAAGTTTAAGCATCAAATAAGCTGAATTAGAAGGCGAAGTAGATATAGACAAATAATTTTTTAAATTAAAGAAATGTTGTGAAGCTCAGTGGGAAAGATTTAAAATAATATAGTAATATCTACTACATCATGAAACTAGTAGCAAAATGATAATATAGATATACATATATAATAATATATTTAGTATTATAAAAGTGTCAAGTAAAATTATGATGATTTAAGAATACTGTCATCATAAAATGTTTTGAAAAGATCTCTCAAAATTAAAGTTGCGTAATATTCAAAATATTTTAAATATAAAGATGATTTTATTATTGTTTTCTTTTCATAAGTTTAATAAACAAAATGGTTTTAATAATCTTAAAATCTTTTAAAAGTCTTCTCTTTTATCTCCGAAGTCTTTCATAAATTGAAAAAATGGAAAAATTTCATTAATTTACTTTTAAATTTATTTCCCCTAAACTAATTCAACTTTATTAATTTAATTGGAAGAATTCGTATTTTGTTAAGATTTAATTTCTATTATAGTCTAATTAGTTCCAAGGTCTACTTAACCGCAAATTTCTTCATATACCATATTTAATAATGTTCTCAATTTTGAATTCTAAATTTCCTGAAGTCTTTGTAGTTTCTAAATGCACTTAAAATAGTTTTAAATGATTTAAATAATTTTTAAACCTCTTAAAAGACTTTTCAACAGATCTCTGTAGTCTTACATGAACTAATAAAGATTGCAAAATTTCTTTAAGTTACTTTAAAATTCCATTCCCCATCTAACTTTTTCATTCCTTTCTCAATTTTTCTGTGCCCATTCAAAACACTTTTCAGCAGCCCAAGTGTAACTCTCTTTCTTAAATGGAAACCCCATAAAAGAGCAACCGTCAAGTGCCCTAAACCCAGTAATATAGATACACTTAAGTGACTTTTGAACAACAACAACAAATGCTAACAAGATCTAATCCGAACTTATCTACATTTTCTCGCCTTTCTCAATGCATGGCAGACCATTTTCTTGGCCATGGCTAAACCTCAGGCAATAAACCTTTGTCAGTTGGCCACAAAAGTCGCGCTGGTCAACAATTTTATTGTGATCTACCCAAAGAGGCACAAGAGGCCCCCGCATTAATCCACATAGACGCGTCTTTAGAAAGCTGCCAAGCTGTGAGAATAAGATTTACGATCCGATTTTCATGGTGCTAAGCGCCACATGAACTTCCGTTGATTTAGAGAGCCACCCGAGGAGCCACAGAGAGACAGACTGAAAGAGACAGAGGTAGATTTAGATAGAGAGAGAAAGAAGGAGAGGGGGAGAAGAATTGGTGTCGTAGGTGTCGCTGTCGATTCGTCTCCATTTTCAGTACTCAAAACTTGAACAAATTGAATTTGGAATTCGAAAAAATGTTTTATTACATTGATTTGCATTTAAATCGATGTGCCCCGACCGAGATGGCTATATATAAATGCTATATAGAGTAGAGCTCTGACGTGTCTGATAACGAGCACAGCGAGCGGTCGAACGATCAAACAGAAAAACAGAAACAGAAACGAAATCGAAACCAAAAACCCGAAAAAAGAATCTTGAATGAATTCGAGCTGAATGAAATCTTCGTTTCTTTTCTTCTTGTCTCCTCTCTTTTCTTTTTTCTTGCATTGTATTAGATCATAAATAATCAAAGATAAAAAGCAGTTGGAGAAAAAGTTAGACAAATGTTTTTGAGGATTTCGAAATTGAATTAAATGAGAAATTATTTGTGGCAGGGGCAGCCTTTTGTAGGTGGCGTCAGTCAGCCCAGGACAGGGCTGGTATGGTGGGGTAGGGTACTGGGTACTGGGTACTGGGTACTGGGAGGGGGGTTGCCCTAGCGCTCTCCCACTCTCTCGCTCTCTCTCCCTCACGATTTATGCTCGGCAAAGGCTTTTTAGCCGCAGGCCACGCAGTCGCAACACAAATTTGTTCATTCAACGTTGAACAGGTTTACAATTGTTGCTGTTGTTGTTGTTGCAAGTTGATCGTGCCAAACAATGAGAAAATGAAACTCATCTGCGTACTCGCTCTTCTCTCCAGCTCCAGCTCCAGCTGCCTCCCACTCTCTCCCTCTCTTTCTCTCCCGCTCTCAGCGCCACACAATGAGAGACGCGCCCGAGACGCAAAAGACTCCGCCAAAACCAGCCCCAGAGCGAACTTCAGTCTCTGCTCGCGCTCTGCTGCTGCTGCCGCTGCCTGCTGCCGCTGCTTGCTGCTGCCACTCACTCAGTGGAATGGCATCCGAATCCTACCGTGGGAAATGAACAGTAGCCTCGCGCTTGCCTCTTTTCGACCAACAACAAGTTTACAGTCAGTCAGTCAGGCAGCAATCGCTTTGTTGTTGTTGCTGCTGCTGCTGCTGCTGCTGTTGTTGGGCTCTTTATTTTTTTTCTGCAATTTCACTGCAGCTTTTCGGTCGCCGTCGTCGTCGTCGTCGTCGGCGGCGCATTTCAAATAAGCCTAATAATAATGCAATTTATGCCAGCCAAGCGAAAAGAGTCGCAAAATTACTTTTGACTTGCTCTATTTCGACAGAGAGAGAGAGAGGGAAGGGCAATAGAGAGAGAGAGTGAGAGAGAGAGAGAGAGAGATAGAGATGAAGAGAGTGGGAGTGGAAGTGGAGGAGGTAAAGCTAGTAGTGGATGTGGAGAAGACTCGGGGGACTCTGCTAGATTAATTGAAAATATTTGAGGTTACATCGCTGAATTTGCATATTGATCGTCGTTTCGTTAAGTGACTTGTTCAGCTTAACGAAACTATTTGCTTTTAAGTTGACGAAACACAGAAAATTTGTTATTTTCAAGTAAAATAAAAAAGGTGGAAAATAAAATAAAATTAAAGTAAATATATCTATCTTATCTTTGAAAGTATGTTAGCTGGCCAAAAATAATGAAATATACATATTTGAAATCAAGCCATTTTGTTCTAACATTTTTTAAATTCATGTCCTAGTATTTTCTGCACATTTTTTTAAAGTAGTTCCACATTTTATATGTCGTATTTGTTTTTTTATAATCGAAAAAAACCTTTGCATTCGAGCCATTAGTCAGTTTTAAAATCAACAGATTTATATAGAATATGATCTTCGATCTTCTTGATCTTCTTAGCTCATTAATTTAGATAAATATTTAGAATATACAGAAGAGTGTTAAGTATGTGTGTGTTGTATTTTCTACATTATTTTTCCAAGAAAGTCGACTTCAAATAAGTTTTAACTGAAGAGGTTTTGTGGTTGTAAAAAAAAACCTTTATATGCATATATAAAATACGATGTTAAAATTAAGCTCATTAATTTAGATTTATATTTACAGAAGAGTAAAGAGTTAAATATTGGAATATCAGAATCAGTCATACAAATGCGCAAGCTGTTATTGTTTAACACTAATATTAGATATAGTACTATATTCTTGTTGCCAAAGCCGTTAATGTTCGGAGTACTTATTGATACATTGGATACTTAAAGTTCTTGCCAGTGCTTTCAATTCCAGTTCAAAATATGATATGAGCATTGCTGCAATAATGCAGCAGTTTTAATATTATTTCCCATCTACGTTTCTTACATTCTGGAACAAAAAATACTCTACTTACTTGTTTTCTTCAATTTATTATATAGATCATAAATAAAATTATATGAGATTAATATTAAAGCTTTGTCAATTGATTATTCTAATCCTTGTGAAAATAATTCTGGCAGATAAGAACATATAATAACATTTTAGAATATAACGTAGAATAATTTAATAAAATAATAATAATACGAAGTATGCACAAATAGATTAAAAGTACGTTTAAATCTAAAATTTTATTGTGTTGAATTTAATTCCCACAGTTCAAGTAAAAAAATATTTTATTATGTATAAATAAATCTTAAATCTTTTATTTAAGTTACAAATCCTTTTATTCAGTTGTTTTGCTTACAAAAAATACAAAAATATTTGAATGTGTGTTTTTGAGTGTGTTGTGCAAGCATGTGCAACATGCAACATGGGGTTGCATGATCTATTTGGCTTACTTGTGTTTTCCTAGGCTGCTTTGCGCGACGGAAAAACCCGCACGCGTGCAAAGAAATTTCCTTTTTTTCTCGTGTCTTTCGTTAAGGGAAAACCTTTTAGCACCTTTGGCAGGCCGCAGCGAAAATCACAACAAGTTGCGCAGCGACGGGACCTGGCTGGCACCAGGCTGGGAACTGGCAACTGGGGACTGCACTGATAAGCCTGGCCAAGTGGGCAAACAAAGCGCTTGCGGCAAGAGGGTAGCCCCGGGGCAACACCTCCTACATACCTTCGGGTACGGTTCGAGTAGTGCAGCAATTCGCGGTTTCATCCTAGGTTTGCTTTCGGTTTCGATGGTTTCGATGGTTTCGATTTGGGTTCGGTTTGGTTAGGTTATTGTGGTAGTTGTCGGCACTTGTCATGTACGTGATACGTGGACGATAGCGCAAGACGCGGATCGATCTTATCTGATCTGTGTGCAGGACACGCGCTTCCCTCCCGCTCTTCTCCTCCCTCTACCTCCCTCCCTCTCTCTCGGGGTGTTTGTGTAGAGCAGATAACAAAGAGGTGATAATTGACCGCCCTATTGGCTTAGCAACCAATTACGATGCTTATCAGCTAACTAGATCTCTCTCCCTCACTCTCTCCCTCTCTCTCTCTCTTTCTCACTGGAGCGAGGGCGGTGCAGTGTGGGTGGTCGCGCACTGATTATGATCGGGTTCGTGTGCGGGTGCGGAGTGCGCGGCCAACCCATGACCAAGTGTGAAAAATGCCCGGGCCAAGATCACATAAATATGCTAAATAAGCAGCAGGAGGAAAAGGAGGGAAGGGCAGGGGTAGAGCGGTACGAGAGACTAGACTGTGCCTTATCAATTAATGTTTGCCTGGTCAGCAGTGCCCAGGGTCTGACGCACTGTGTCCTGATCATAGGCATGCACCAGCAGCGCCACCTCCAGATTCAGTTGCGATATGTCCTCCTTCAATTTGACAATGGCCTTCTTGATCTGCTGCACGGAGCCTGAAGAGAGATAAGCAAAATGAAGATAATGATGAAGAGGCTTAACACTTAGCTGGTTCTCTAAACAGTTTCCAAGATCTATTAAATATATTGACAACATTACAACGAAAACCGCAGAAAGTAAAAAGCTTTTTCACTCTGATAAACCTCAGATATAAATTCAGTTAAACAATTCTACAATAACTAAACAAGTTCTAGAAATCTTCCCCAGATTGCCTGAGTTTCAAGCAACACAGGCCGGGAAAACCCCCATGACAATTGAAGTTTGCTTGCTACAATCTGAGTAGTTTCAATACGTAATACAATTGATAAAGAAGTGCAACTCAACTATTGATTGAATCATCAGAAAGTTCCACATTGAAAATGTCGCAAACTATTTGACAAATGTGGAGGAAATCCCGTGGAAAAGTAGACTACGCAAAGGTGTTTCAACAGACCTCAAGCGTAACTCATCGAACAGGTGTAGAAAACTCTTGAAAAATGAAGTGACTCACAGTCGCTATAAGAATGTCTAAGATATCAACTGAGGTCTGAGACGTAGTAAGAGGGCGCTTCAAATATGATTCATGGTTCTAAAATGAAGTCATTGAGTTTAAACATTACGTATGCAGTAGAGAAATCTAAACAGATCCTTAGTGAATCCTTAGGAAGAGGAGTGAAAACTTTTATATTATTTAATCATTTTATGAATGGAAAATGTACCGCAACCTTGTTGCTCTAGTGTACCTTCTGTGAGATCGGAGAGGTCCTTATTCAGTTTAGTTGCTCTAAAAAAATTGTTCTTGAGAATATGGTCTAAGATATCAAGTAGATCTGATACTAAGTAAGAGGGCACTACAAATATGATTCATGGTTGCTAAGTAAAGTCATTGAGTCCAAACACAATCTATGCACTGGAGAAATCTGGATAGATCCCTAGTGAGTCTTTAGAAAAATGAGTGAAAAATTTTATAATCTTTGAATTTCTTGAATGGAAAATGTACCACAATCTTCTAGTTCTTCAGATGACCTGGGAGGTCCCTTTTCAGTTTAGTTCTCCTCATGAATTGTATAATAAAGTTTAATTCATTTGAATAAAATGTAATACTCCTTTAAAAATTAAGCTATGTCACACAGAATCTAATTATAACTATCACATCCTTCTACTGAACTAACACAACCCTCACCTCTTCCTCTCTTGCCCTGTCTATCATAATTGATATATCTAAATGACAAATAACGATTATATATTCCATTTTCTACTTTTATCCCCCCTTTTTTTCTCTATTCTTTGCTCTATCATCTTGTTTTTTCTCTTCTTTTTTTCTCTTCTCTCCTTTCTCTCCTAGTCTCCCACTCTTTCATTCCCACTCCGCCTCTTCCCACTACTCACTTCCATCGGACATAACCTGACCGCGTCGCTCCATTTCCTCCTTTTTGAGCTCCTGATCGGCCATAACCTCACTCAGCTGTGTCATTTGCTTCTCCATGTCCGTCTGCAGCTGCGTTTGTGCATACTGCACCGTGGACAGTTCAATGGAGAGTTCCTTGTACTGTTGAATGAGTGGCTGCAGCTCGTTGTTCAAATGCTTCTCCCGGCTTTCGATCTTCTCCAAGCTGAAAGTAAACTCGCTGTGCAGTTTCTTCAGCTGTGTCTGGGTGGGCTCAGCCACTTGGGCAATGCTTGCATTGAGTGCCTCCATTTGGCTGATGTGTGTGCGCCAATCGCGTGCATCCGCCTTGACGAACACCTTCAGCTGCTGGAGGACACGCTCCAGTTCAAGGCGCCACTCCTGGCGATCAGTGAGACGCGCATTGAGCTCCCGCTGCTGCTCGTCCAGGATGTGGGTCATCTCGGCCGTGGTACGTTTCTGGCGATTGAGCCAATTCAGCTGCTTGAAGTTATGCGCCTCCAGCTCTAGATCACTGTCATCGCTCAGTGCCGCTGCGTTTTGTTCATCCTCCAGTTTCTCAAGTATAATCTCTGCATTATCCTCCAGATAGTCACCCACAAACTCCTCCTCCTGCGCTATATGCAAACGTTCCAAGTTCACCTTGGTCACCTTTACCGCCTGCGTGGCCAAAATGTCCAGCACCATGAGGCAAATGGGACCAGCGCCACGTATTAGCTTATTGGGTGCGAAGTCTACAGGGACATCCTGCAGAAAGAGAAGAAGATTCAGTGAAGATTATTTCGTTCTTCTACCTTATACCTACAATCTCCTCCAGCATCTGCATTATCTTAGCTATGACCGTGTTCGGATCATCGTATTCCTGCGGACGTTCCATATCCTTGCCCAGTTTGCCACAAAGCCACCAACAGATCAGGGTGAACATGAAGAATTGCTCGCCGGGATTGGTCGCCTTGACAAAGTAGAAGCGCGACAGTGGCTTCAGCTTATATTCCCTAAGCAGATGCTTCTCATAGTTGAGCATTTTCAGTTTCTCCAGCAAATCGTCTGATTGGAAATTCTGCAATTGTTGCGTTTTTTCTACACTTTCTTCCTGCATTTTGTTTGGTTTGTAATAAAAATGAAGCAAAATTTGTTTATTTTTTCCCCCGTTTCTATGACAACCATAAATGAACTAACAAACGTAAAGGACATGCGCAATATATAAAATTTGCTAAACAAGATTTATTAAGAAGTATATTAAACTATTGGTTTTAGATATGTTTAATAAATTTATTTAATATTTATTAGTAATTAAATTTTCAAACCACATTTCGCACGTAACAATATGCAATTGTTGGCGCCAACTCGATTTGCCATTCACAGGTACAAAATATCGATAGATCGATTGTTACACCATGTCAGCTGAGTGTGTGTGTGTACAGTGTGTTAACAGTGAAATGGTACAAACGGTTTTTCGCCGTCCGCTCGCCCTCGCAAACAAAACTTTGGAGCCCGTTTCAAGAAACTATGCATAGAAGAAAAAACTAATAGATTGAAAAAAGCCGCATGTCACTATCTCCTCTGGTTTTGTCGCTATTTCAAATTGCCAAAGAACGAAGAACGTTATTCGAAATACAAAACTGTTTTGTTTTACTAACAACTCTAATTTCCCAAGTCACGAACCTGCTTGAATTTCAGTGAAATTCTATTTCCCCCAAGACAGGATCACTCGCGTTTTTTTAGTATTTACCTTTTGCGTAAACAGTCAGTTATTTTTAACATTTACCGAAATTATATTTTAATTATTTAATTAAAGATTCCTTATACAGTTGGTAAACAGTACCAATACTCTTTCACCCTCTAAATAGCGGACATAATCAAATAAAAATTTATTCCGTAGCCGAATTCGTGATTAATAAATAAATTCTTAACTTCATTTCTACCGCTGCCATAGGAGCAATAAAATGAATAAAATAAATAAATTACTTAATTCTACTTTTCTTAACATTTCTGATTCAATTTCGCTCTCTTCTCCAGTATTTCCAGTTCGATCAGTTGAATGCGTAGCTTTCCCGCCTGCAACTCCTGGTCGAGTTTCGCCTTCTCCTTGAGCATGTCCTGTTCATGCCTCTCCTGGGCACGCTGATTCTTGCAACGAACAAACTCCTGCTGGAGTCGAATCAACTTAAGTGTCTCTTGTTCGATGCATTGTTTGCGGGATTGGGAATGATTTTGGTTGTTTGGATTTCCATTAGCCCATTCGGAGCTGGTAGTGGCCAGGTCCTCATCCTGTACCGCACTCACTTCGTGCTGTGCTTGGGCATGCGGCAAGATGTCCTCCTCGTCAACGAAGCTCATGTTGTGGTCCGCATCAGCTGAAGGTGTATTTAAGTTGAAAATTAAATTGATTTATGTTGTTGGTTCATTACTTACAAGCTTCACTGTCGCAGAGATTACTCAGGCTTGTTGTCAGTTCCCTCGGGAGTGATCGTTCTACCTTTGCCTCTAAAACTTCGTCATCTGCAGTTTGCACAGACTTCTTTTTAACTTTTCGACGACGCTTCATGTTGTTGCATTTCTCTCTTAGGGTTTTCCATTCCCTTCTGTAGCCCGTTTTCACATAATAACAGTCCGCGATTTCCTTCCAGGCTTCCACTTTGCGTCTCCATGTTAGTGCGTCCGACTTTCGGTTTTCTAGAATACCCTTCTTTTCGTTGGCCAACACTGTGAGCACCAACTCTTCTTCGGGTGTGAAGTTTCTACCTCTGTTTTTGTTTTTCCAACAGGACATAATGTTATTATTGACAGAATGCAAACCAAAACAAACAAATTCAACAGCTGTTCCTAATGATGAACAGCCCTGCCAACTTAATTAACTCCTGAGTTAAGCGCTGCCAGCTTATCAAAATCGATAGCTAGCAAAGTAAAAGAGTGTTGCCACCTCGCTATACTGACCTGCGATCTTTACAATCGTTTGAAAATCGCTTTGCAACCCTATTTGAGCGTCACTATTGCAACTTCATTCAAAAATTCTCTCATCTGATACTGTAAATGCTTAAATTTCGTAAATAAAATGTATAACAATTTGGATTTGAGCGCATTAAGCATAGATGATATTGTGGAGGAATACAAACTGCTGCACGAGCGTCATCAGCAGCTCAAAGAGCGCAAAGAGGAAGATGCCCAACGCATACACGAGCTAAAGCGCAGCCTGGATACGGCATTGGCTGCGGAAAAGTATCTTACTCAGGAGCTGGAACACCTGAGTGCGCAGCCACAGAGCACATGTAACAGTGCCGAGCAGCGTTTGCAACAGGAACTTGACGATTTACGTCGTAAATACCGTAATCTGCAAGCGGATTATGAATCACTGCAACTGGATAACGATGCCAAGGACGAGGAGAAGCGTCAAGTCCAAGCCAAGTTAGAGAGTGCATTGCGTGATTTGGATGCACAAGCTGTACTGAAGGCCAATAGTGCACATGATGAGTGCACAGCGCGTTTGACTACCGTAGAAGCAGAGAATGCAGAGTTAATGCAAAAGCTGGCAGAATATGAGGATGCCAAGGTGCAGAACACCTTCGCCGTGGCCGAGCAAGAGGTAAACAGATTCTCTATTCCCAATTTATACATTAGCTAACTTAAGATTCTCTTCCTCTGCACAGCGAACCATCGAGATACTGAAAGATCAAGTGAGCTGCTTGGAGGAGAATCTACGCTGTAAACGCGATGAACTGGAGGAGAAGGTGCAGCTGCTGGAGAGCTCCCAGGAGCAGCTGGTGGATGCCAATGCCAAGATAGCGCTGCTCAGCAGCACACCAGAACAAAGTGGTTGGTATTGTGAATATCTAGATTATATATAAAGCTGATTTGTATCAAATTCTCAGAGCGCAAGGGCAACTCGTTGTTTGCCGAGGTGGACGATCAGCGCCAGGTGATGAAGCATCTACTGGCGAGTCAAAAGAAAAGCTATCTGGAAATGAAGAAGATATTCAACGAAAGTAAATTTGAGATACATCGCCTCAAGAGGGAGAACATAGCCATGCACACTGAGCTGCAGGCGTGCAGCACCATCTTCTGCAGTGCAGACAAAACCTATCAGAGTAATGTTGTCACGGGTTGTCCATGGAAATTCCATACCAACACTTTCCTATCCTTACAGACAAACTCAACGAACGCATCCGCAATCTAATGCTGCAGAATACCAAACTGGAGCGTAACTTGAATATATCACAGGAACGTCTGCGGGAGTTGGCCAGCCAGAAGTCTGTGACTTGGCTTGATTCCATGCTGGATTTCTGCAAGTATGAGTTGGCCGAATCTTTGGGTCATGTTGTAGCTAATTTTTGCAATCGATTGCTTAGCTTTAGCAGCTATAGATTGTTTTTGTTGTGATTGTCCATTCAGTCAGTGTTAGGCTTCGATATAGATTAAGATTTAGTTAAGAATCCACAACGAAAACTTCATTCCCATTCTATTTAGACGCGAAACGGATGAGCTGAAGACCCAACTGCATAGCATGTACATCCAAAAGGCCACGCTCGAGGAGCAGATGCGCAATGTGCAGCAGGATATGGCGCGGTAAGACAAAGAGAACATGCTAAATAAATATTCACTTCTCATTCAATTCTTCTCTTTGCTTTTAGCTGGCGCTTTGAGTCCCTGAAATCCCGCTGCGTGCTCATTGATCGCGAGAATCTCTTGACGGAACACAACATCACCTTTAAGCCCATGAATGCCATGGAGTTTGACATCAAAGAGGCACAGCTGCAGGCTGCCTTGCCACGCATTGTCAGTGTCGCAGCTACTGTGAACTGTGGCAGAGACACTCCGCCTCCTGAGGTAGTTACTACTTTGGATACGCCACTTAAAGCCACCTTAGATAGCGAAAAGGAAACGATCGACTTGATAACGCCACTTAAAATTGAAAAACCTTCTAAGAAAATAACCCAGGCTGAAGTGCAGTTGAAACAGGAGCTGCCGGATCAAGTGCAGTGCAAGGTGGAACCTCAAGAAGAAGAGAATGTTACAGCTGCAGTTGAGGAACTAGTTGCCAAGCCCATCAAGAAGGGCACGCCTGTTAAGCCACGTGTGGGAGTAATCAAGGTGAAAACCGATGAACAGCTTATGTCGCCAAAGCAGGCAGACGATTTACCACAGCCAGCTAAGCCCACTAGAAAGGGAACACCAGTCAAGATTAAAACGGAGCTCATGGAAGATGAAGAATCACTTCCTTTACCTGCCAAGCCCCAGCTGAAGGGCACACCAGTTAAGGTCAAGGAAGAAGCATTAGATGCTCACATTGTCGAGTCTAAACCACTGCGCAAGGGCACACCAGTAAGAGTCAAGCCTACCGAAGTGGAACAGCCCGGTCAGGTGCGTTCTATATTGGCTAAGAAGCGTGACCTCTTCACCGAAGATTCGCAAAAGAATGTGCAGTTCAGTAGCAGTGATCCCATCGTACACAATCTGAGTCCTGATGTCCCTAGTCCGCCAACTTGCAGCAAGGAGAATGAAAAACCTGCTGCACAGGATATAAAACCCGTAAAGAAGACACAAAACATAATCAGGCGCATTGTGGTGGCACCTAAAAAGGCTACATTTACTCTTAAATGATAATGATATATATGCATTGATAGGAAATGATTCGCACGACTTTAATTAGATATACAACTTAGCAATAAATTACATACGAAACAACAACAAGACATACAAACTTAATAATGAGAGATTTCGAAATATATTGTAGTATCGCATCTGCAGTTGCCAAGCTCCCTTAGATATAGGATATATAGTACAAGCTGTAACGAGTGGGAAATATTTAATGTTATCAGTAATTTATTTCTTGACTCTAATCTTTAAACTAATCTTATCTTTGCTTGTAAATCACTTTATCTTTTTGAATCCACCAATTGTAAAAGTCATGCATTGATTGCACGTCCTTATCTCTACCTTAAACCCAATTTTGCCATTATCTTTTAAGTTCTCAAAATTAACCATGCTTCCGATTTGTTTGTAACGCGCTTTGAAGCAATTTTTAAACATATAGTTCAATTACTACAACGTGTAATATTATTTAAGAAATACATAAACTATGACAAACTGAGAAAAATGCGGTATGAGATGCAAATCTGAGATCGGCACAAGCCTTTGAACGAGCTCTTCGAGTGTTCTCATGGCTTCGGCAGAAATGCACAACAGATTGAATCAGTTGATGAACTACGTGCCTGCTGCTACATACACAAAGGAAAGTTGAAGTGAGTTTAATTTTAATACGATTTGTAATAATCATTGTTATTTGTATCATCTTTCAGATGCTTAATGTTCTTAGCTATGCGAGATTCTTTCGGAGGATTTCTTAGAAGATTATAACCCTATTTAGTAAAATGGCCAAATATTGTCATTTCCAATTCGTGTTGAAACCTTATATCTTTGGGAGGGTACGTCTCCTAAACTTATCGAGAAAAAATAACGAGTCGGTGATCATAAAGAGTATAAGTCCTGAAGGCTTCGAGAGTGGTTTATGCAGCGCATTCTTGCCAAACAGAAAATCTAAAGAGTAGGTCGCTGCTGAAGGTGCGTGGTGGTGGTTATCTGAGGTGCGTTATCCTGAGTGAGTTGCGTTTGCAGCTCCAAATCGCAAAAAGCAAATGCATGTGGATAGGTCTTGCTCCCAGCATAAAACCCAACAGTATTCTCAGGATAACACTGGAATGAAATCCCTGAGAAGGCAGACAGACATGTCGCCTAAAGGCAACCCACCCACAAACCAAATCAACACTACGTGGGACATCGCTCAATAGACTAAAGCTCTTATAGAGGTATCAAAATATAATTATAAAATAATATGTTTATTCCTTAATAACTGTTCTACTCACCCCTAGGGACACTGACTAGACTTTGAGTGGCGAGTCGCCCACGTAGAATAGATGATCATAGATAGGTGCTGTTGGAGCGGACGCATCCTGTAGCGCGTCTTGCTCCTCCGCATCAGCCTCAGCAGCGACCTGTTCCTTGATCTCAGCATACAACTGGTAAGGCAGCTCGTTAGGCATCGTCTCGTAGGTCACATGATGGGTGCGTGAACACGTGGATTGCCTGTGGGCAGCACAATTGCAAATCGATGCAGCACCACTGAGAGGCGTCTCATAGCCATCGGGCTGTGGTTCCAGTTCGACGCCCACACTGCCATTGGCCACGGGATAACGTACGATATCAATGTGATCGACAAAGCGATGATTACGCGCTGCTTTATTGCCACCGAAGCAACCCAAGCCTCCGGAGTAGTATGACCAGTGGAAGAGTCGTTCGCAATGTAAATAGAGATAGAGCAGCAGGAAGAGCAGAGCTATTCCTAGGGGCAGCATGAAGACAATGATGAGTGCCTCGGAACGTTGGCTGTGCGGTTGCTCGAGGGGATTGCCATAGAGCACAGTAAAACTGGATACATTAAGATGGGAATTATGTTTAGCTGCATTGGGGCGACTAGTCGTAGTCAGCTCCAGATGTTGCTGCAGCTCCTCCTCCTGGTGCTCCTGTGGCTTGCAGCTCAAGCCATTCACATTGATGTGGGAAATGTATTTGGCATAGCTAAAGAGACGGAAGAGCTGCGGCTGCGAGTGTGTGAAGTTGAGTAGCCACTGGCAGCTCCAGGGATTGTCATCGATGCGTATGCGCAGTGGACGTGCCTGGTCCCATCGTGCAAGCTGTACATCCTCGAGGCGCAGCAGTTGATTGGAGCTCACATCAAGCTGGACGAGTGTGTGCGGCGAGAGGCGCAGTAGCTGCAGCAGTGAAATCCTGTGCAGCTCATTCCGTTGCAGATGCAGTGCGCGTAGGCGTGGCAAGTGGGCAAACCAGCTGCTGTTCAGGCTCTGCAAATGATTTCCACTCAGATCCAAACTGAGCAGCGAACTGTTCTCGCCAAGTTCAAAGTGACGCAGTGCATTGCCACTGAGATTAAGATGGAGGAGCTGACTGGATTGCTGTAGACTAAAGCTGGTCAAGTCACATTGAAAGAGAGTCAGATTGATGAGCTGCTCAGTGCCATTCCCTATCCGCAGCTGACCAGGTTCGATGGGCGTCTCTTCAATGGACAACTCCAGCAATTGATCTGGTAGATTGGCCAGCACCTGTGCCTCAATTAGCTTCAATTGACTGAGCTCCAATCTCTGCAAATGCGGCAGTTGCTCCAGTAACCCAACAGATCGCAGCGCCAACTGTCTCTCATGGCGTATTACAAGTTGCTGCAGCTCCTCGCAGCCCTCGAGCGGCTCCAGCAGCCTTAGCGAATTGCCCTCGAGCAGCAGCTGGTGCAAGTGTGGCAGCAACTCGAGTGTGTTGCCACTGAGTGTGCCCAGTTCGTTGTGCAGCAGTGACAGTTCCCGCATGCCCTGCAATTGATTGCCAAAGCAACTCAGCTGCAGCGTTGCATCTCCTACAAATCCCTCGATCTGCGCCGACTGCAACTGCTGGCAATTCTCCAGATACTCCAAACCATAGCTGGCCACGGCTAGTGGCGGCGTCTCACTGCCATTGAGCAGCACGTGAAGCTTGCCAGCAACGCGCTGTGCAGCCAAGTCGAATATGGGTTCCTCTGGGGCACGTTCATCGCAGTTGATATCCAGCGGCAGCCCAAAGTCCTGATCGTTGCGCTCCTTGGGGGGCGTGACAAACAGTGTGGCACGTATGAGGCACCCTCCTGCCTCCTCCACCTCTGCGCACAGCACGTGCTGCACAATGAGTGAGAACAGTGCGAGAATTGCGACGCAGTGCGTCATCTGCTTGTCCATTGAAGCGTTGCGAATTTGTTTTGCTTTTTTCCGATTGAACGCTGAAAAACTACTGAAAAACAGCGCACACCTTTGTCTAAGAGCAGCAGCTCAGGTCGCCAGAGACGCCACCCAGCTCCGACCTCTCCCTCACCTCTTTCTGCTCCGTTTAGTGGTTCTCTCAGTGGCTGCGTAGCCCACCCGCTGTTGCTCCCCGCCGGCCTGGGGTGAATATATATTGAAATTGTGATTTCTCAGTTCTATTCTGTTATATTTAGCCCATTCTCGTCGCGCTCTCTGACATCGCTGCCGATACCCTCTGCCCCGCCCCTACTTCCCCACCAGCTGTCAAGAAAAGTCTGTCCGTCAGTCCGTCCGTGTATTTTCGCAAGAAAACCACTCATGAATCTCTCTTCCAAAGTGGCTGAGGAAAATGTTTACATACGCACTAGATATACCTAAATAAATAGGGGGCGAATAGGGGGAAACATTTGGTTCTCTCAAGCATCTGCGATTTGTTTACACCTCCATTGATTACTATTATTATTATTTTTTGGGGTACTTGACGCACTTCAACTTCCTGGAGTGCCTGGGAAAAGTCTCTTAATTTCTGAGTTGAACAAATTATTTATAGCTAAAAGGGCTGACCCTGAAAATGTCTTCAAAATCAAACGAAATTTCAGTGTATTGATCTTCAAATTTTGAAGAATTTAATTATAAACAGAGAGTGTTGATGTGGCCTACATGACTGGTTGATACCCTGCAATTGCATCAGAATTTTAGGGTTGGATGGATGAAATGGAAAGATGTTCTCTTTAGGTTTAAAATTATTAAGTTAGTTTTATATACAATTGTTATTATAATTATTATATTTAGTATTAATCAGCACCAACAAAAGGTTAATCAAGGACTACAAGAGTGCGGACTACCACAAAAATATGAAATAAGTTTTTAAATTTTGGGTGCAGATCAAGTTTGTTTCAGATTATAGCCGCGCCTTCCGCCTCGATAAATCGATATAATCCGTATTCCAAGTGTAATATAATTAATTTAATTGTTTGTTATTTTGTAGATATCAACGCCCATGTGATATAAAAAGTTTGATTATGATCGGACAATTGAATTGAGATTTTTAAGAAATAATTCTAAGCAGGTAAAGAATTCAAAAGCCGCTACCTCCAAAGTATGCAATACAAAAAACGTAAACATAGAAGTTATAAAGTGCCACTCAACTGAATAGGTTTGACTACTTTTTTAGGCTACAAATCATTCTTTTCTACTGTAGGTTTCGTGGTTGTTTAGTATCTCATTTTATTTCCTCTATATTCCTGCATCACTCAAAATCATATTTTCCCCTTTCCCTCTTAAAAACCATCAAATATTTTATAATACACTCCAAAAATACTCAGCACGCGTAAAACAAAATATAATTCTTCTTACATAGTTTCTGATCAAAAGGTAAAAGCAATAAATAGAATGGGAATGAGAAACAGAACCAGGTAAGGATGACATAGGGTGTATATTAAAGTCAAGACGGAATAAGGCAAGTAGATAATAAGGTGCCACCTCTGGGAGTCGCCCAGCCATGTTTGGAACAATGGAACTGAACTTAAACCAATTTTGGGACCCTATTGCCAAGTTGCCTGTACCTGTCGCGAACCAGCTCTTTAACAATTTCCACTTCTGGTGGTTCTTAGCGTTCTTAAACTATTGCCACGTGGTGAAGTGCAGCTGGGTGGACCCGCTACTTGTTGCACCAGCATGGAACCTGGTTCACTGACCGACACCGTTGGTATTCCAACACCGCTACGTCCCGCCGTCATGGAGTAGATGTGCCTCCTTAGCACACGAATGTGATTCTGCGAGATCTCGAAATTATGCACCAAGGTATGAAGCTGCGACTGTAGTTCAGCAATCAAGCTATCTCGCTCCTGAATGAGATTCGAGGTAGATTGTTGACTGCGAGAGAGCTTCGTTTCCAGATCTATGATGCGTTTCTGCAGTTCCCGTCGTTGTTTGTCGGTCTGTTCGCGATGCCGCGTCAGATTGCGTTTGCTTGCAACATGCAATGCATCGAGTTGCTGTTTCATTGAGCTCAACTCGTCGGACATGCGACGCTTCTCGGATTTCAGGGATGCATTGTAGTTCTTGAAGATCTTCAGATCACGCTCGGCAGCCTTGAGGCGATTCAGTACGTTTTGCTTACGTTGGCCAAGCTCATCGATTTTGGTGCGCAACTGATCTGCCTCCTCCCGCAACCTGTATAGCTTCTCTTTCAGCTGGGAGTTCTCACGTTTGACCTTCTCGCACTTGTTCTGCTCCTCACGCACCATCTGGGGAAACTTGGCCACCGTCTTCAGCTTGCTATCGATCTTGGTGCGCAGCATATCGATGTCCTGGTAGATGCTCGTCTCCAACTGTTTGTTGTTCATGTGCAGCTTGTCGATTTCGTATTTCTGCGTCTTCATGATCTCCTGCGCCTTCACACAGCGCGTGTGATAGTCTGTGATCCGTTCCTGCTGTTCCCTGATGATGTCCCGGCACTGCAACTGTTCGTTCTTCAGATCCTTGATCGTCGTGTGGAGCTGACTGAACTCGGCAACGCTCTCGCGTTCGTAGCTGTACCTGCGATCGCGACTGTGATCGGATCTGTGGTGTGACTTTGTGTTCATCACATCCCTGAGCACATGGTATGGTTGGTTCTCCTGTTCGCGTAGATTGTGCGTTCGTCTTGTATCGTAGCGTTTGTTTAGCGTGTCCACAATGCGATGATCATACCCACTTCTACCTCGATCTGCATCGACCTGTCCGCCCAGATGGTGTCTCATCTTGCCCGACGGCACGACGGACTTCTTTGTCTCTTGTGCATCGAGCACCGTCATGAAGCTCGTCTTGCTCGGGTAGACAGGAGTGGCGTGATTGCGTAGCAGCGTTGAACTGGAGTCGAAACTCATTGTCGATGCTGTGTAGCACAGTGAGGTCTTCTCCTCGGCCAGTTCCTCGGGCCCCGGAGATATGCTGCGACGCCCAACGAACTGATCGTGCTTCTGCTGCATTTCCGATAACTCTGAATTGATCTTCATGTATTTCTTCTCCAGATCGCGTGTAGTTTCGTTATATTCGCGCAGCTCCTGTTTGTATTTGGTCAGCTCGTGCTTCAGCTTCTCGCCCACAGCATCGCCGTGCAGGGCAAGATCACGTGCTGTGCTCTGACCATCGCCATCGCCCTGCTCATTTGTATCGATCAGATCAATGTCATCATCTGCCGATCCACGTTCGCCGTTTGTCGCTGTCTTTTGCTCTTCCTGCTCCTCCTCCTCCACAGCCGTCGACGCTGGAGCAGTGAACTGTGCTCCAAGGCTCTTGGTGAAGGTTGAACCCTTCTTCTGTTGCACCACCGAGGACAGATCACAGCGCAGATTGATGTAGCTGTTCCTTGACCCACTCTTTAGACTCTTTGCCTCCATGAACACGAACCGGGCCTGATTCGGCGAGGCAGAGGTCTCTTCTGACTTCGGGCTGGGCACGTGCTTTTGCTCGGTTTTAAACTTACAGGAATTTTGTGGTATATTTTTAGTATTTTGACTGCACTTCTTAATTTGATGCACTGGATTTTAATTCTAGCTAACAAAAAATTTTAAAATTAACGTTTCACATCCGTTTACCAAAAATATAATTAGTTCAGCTGAAACCGATTCGAAAGTATCTATATATGAATACTCTAAATAGGCCTACTCAATGGAGGTGGTGAGGGGGGAGCAGAAAAGAGAAAGGATGTAGGGAAAATATTATAATTGGATAAAAGATTTTGATTTCAGCTTTCGAAAATAACCTTCCCCCATTATCTATATTTACAAATGGTAGGTACTTGGATAATATGTTATATACTTTAATATTGAACAATAAGGCAACCAGAAAATCAAGTGATGTTTGGAGAACATTCATAAATTCATGATGTATGTATGTTGGTGGTACAAAGATCAATATGATAAAGAAATAAGAGTTAAGGATATTGAGATACTCGTATATTATAATTAAGATCGACTTAAGGCAGTCGACTGAATTATAAATACGATATTAATACAATAAATCATTTATTAAAATGTTTTAGTCACTCAGTGTAGGATCTAGAGGTAAAACTAGATAGATAAGAGTCAATGGTATATAGAAAGAGAAACACATACTTTAAAGAAATAGATACACTAAAATACCCTCTCTCTCTCTCTCTCTCTCTCTCTCAATACGAACATATTTCCTCACACATAATACAAATATCAACCACATCAAGTTTGTCATGCATATTAGTTCAGTTTCTTTCTAGAATCTGTAGAAACAGATAAGTACAGGTTTGTAATAAAAATAAAAAAAAATACAATAAAACAGTAAAATACTCTTCGCACAGTTTCCAAAAACTATTGCAAATACACTAAGAATACCTAAAGACCTATGTTACAACACACATTGGCAGGCACTCGCGCAAAAATTTAAGCATACCTCCAGGATCAGGCAGCGCTGCAGTGTTTTATTGACTTGAATAAATTCAGTACTTTTTGTCCGATTGTATTTAAATTTTAAGGATAGAAAGATACTGCAGTTAGCAATCTATACATCAATATCAGAATATTTTATCTTTTAAAACGTTGCTTACAAATCGAATAAACTAGTTTAACTGATAGTTAACAGGAACCTTCATGCTGAATTTGGTGTCTCTATCTATTATGATAGCAGAGATCTCAATGTGAAAACAAACGAACATGGCTAGTGATCATAATCAAGACTTTATATAGCTTACGAGGTCTTCCACGACTCCTTTTTTATTTGCGCAAATTTAGAATAAAAAAAACAATGTATCCTTTAATAATGATAGACTCCGATTTTTACTCGAAAACCCACGCAGCAGGCTAGTTGTAATAAGACATTTCTGAAACCCAAGTAGAGGCTACACTTCAGTTCATTTTAGTTGTTTATCAACATACTACTTTAAATTTTTATTATATTCCATTTCAGAAAATCAACTAAATTTCATGATTATGTGTTAAAAATTTAGAGTTAATTAGGATTGCAATTTTGAGAAATACCCATAAAGCCACACGAAGAAAAGCCACAAAAGGAGCAAGTGTCGCTGAAAGCCAAGCAAGTTATCGGATCCGACAATACTCATCAAAAGATATAGAAAAAAAAAGAGAGACTAACAGCTGGTGTGGATACTTGTTAAATAACCGACCGATAAAAGTCGCTTAAACTTGTAAAATGGCGGAAGAAGCAACCGGTGTGACCGAGGAATTCGACGATGAATTCGGCGGGGAGGACATGGAGGAGGCCCTCAATGAAGATCTCTTCTCACGGCTGGGCGAATCGTCTGATGATCCGGAAAAGAAGCGCATGTACATGGAATACCTGGCACTGATCAAGGAGATCGATTGCCAGAACAAGATCATTAGGGACATCAAGGCGCAGGTGATGGACATGTGTGCGTTGCCGTGTAAGACGCGTAACGAGTTGAGGGAAATCAAGCGACTACGCATCTGCATGGAGCAGGAGAACATCAAGCTGCATACCATGATGAATCGAGCAGTGCAACTGCAGAATTTCGGTTCACATCGCCATTACCGGGAGCTCACCATGGTGACCACAGTCGATGAGGACAATATCTCACCGTATTGCCTGGGACCCTGTCGCGGCGCACCTTGCGGCCCACCCTGCGGACCACCATGCCAAGGTGGAGCACCTTGTGGTAGCGGCCAAACAGGCCAGACCGAGTGCAGCGATGACATGTGCTCTAGCGCCCCAGAGGGCCAGGAGGATCGTCTCATTCGGGCACTGAGCAGTGCCATGCAGAAGATGAAGGGTGCCTGTCCCGAGGACATGAAAATGATGCAGGAAATCGCATGTACCATAATGGCTAACAAAAACAAAGGGAAGAGCATTTGTAATCCGGGGCCGTGTCAAAAGGCCTCATCGCCTTGTCCCCAGAGCAGCGACAGCGTGTTGCCATGCCCATCCCCGTGCCCGCCACCGTGTCCACCTCCCTGTCCACCGCGCAAACAGCGACCCTCGCGTCCCACATGTCCCCAGCCTTGTCCACCACCATGCCCTCCGCCTCCGTGTGCCAAGAGCGATTCACTGGATAAGCTCAAGCGTCGCATTGTCAATATGCAGTCTTCAGTAAAGAAGCTACTGTGCGAGGTAAGCAAACGCGAGTCACAGGACGTGCCCGCGTGTCCGGACTCCGACGACGACGACGATGACTGTGATCCATGCAGCTCGCCCTGCCCGCCGCGTCCTCCTTGTCCGGAGGATCCCGATCCATTGGTTATCTGCGGCGGCAAATGCAACACCAAAGCGGATAAGTTCGCCAAGATGAAGGAGAACTATACTCGTCTCTTGACCCAATATCAGCGCAAGGATTGCGAGATGAAGGAGCTGGAGAAACGGTAGATATTGGGTTAACTTCTGGTAATCTCATAATCATGTTCTTTCTTTCTCTCTCTTCAGCATGAAGGGTTTCATGGGTGGTTGCGGCGCGGGCAAGGGAGCCTCCGATGCCGATGCAGCCGAGCTGAATCTGTTGCGCGCACGTGTCAATGAACTCAAGGAGGAGCAACAGGAGTTCAAGTGCATCATGAAGGAGCAATCTTCACAGCTGGAGGATTATCGCAACAAATACATGCTCGCCCAGCAGAAGGTCGAGGAGCAGTGCGTCATGCTGGAGAAGCTAAACATGAACAACAAACGCATCGAACAGCAGATCAATTCGGAGGTCAAGGAGATACGTTCCAAGTTCCAGGAGAAGCTTAACGAGCTACTACACTTTCCCAAACTGCTGGAGAACGAGCAACTGAAATTGGCACAGGTGTGCAAGGAGAAGGATGATCTGCAGAGCAAACTGGTGATTGTGTGCAAGGAGCTAAAGGCCGCCAAGATGCAATTGGAGAATCCAGCACCAGATCTAGGTCCACAGTTGGCCCAATGCCAGTTGGACTTATCGCAGACTCGCGTCGAGATCGAAGAATTGCTCCGACAGCGTGATCTCTTCTGCGAGCAGCTGAAGACAACGCAGGATGACCTCGATACACTGCGCACCGAATCTGCCAAGATTATTGCCGGTACCAAGGAACGCGCCGAGATGATCAAGGGTCAATTGCAGGACAATATCAACCGCCTCGAAAAGGAACTAGCCCAGTGTCGTGCCACCGCATCGCTGTCGGTCAACGATCGGGAGGCAGTCATACGCGAAATGCAGGGCCAACTCAATACGCTCTCCTACAGCTTCGATGCGGCACAGAAGCAAATCAAAACACTTCGCAATCACATTGCCTATGTGTCCAACGAGAACTGTTTCCCCGTCAAGTGTTAGAAGAGGTCTCTAGACCGTGCTATAAATGCGTCTTAATATGCATTATACATGTATCCATTCATCCCGTCCGTCTATTCGCTGCAAACCAAGAAGGCGATGAAGCAAATACATCGATAATAAACCCAGAGGGGGATCTGACTACTGAGTACCCTCTTCCCCCCCTCACTTTCCCCTTCGTCGATAGCTCACTTACAATATCTATTAAAACTATTTAAATGTTTCGGCCAACTATAAATCCCCATTACATTGGGTAAATCAATCAGATGAGTAGTCTCTCTTCTTGTGGCTCAATAGGAATACAAATACTTTATTGCTTTATTTCGGATATTTGAGGAATAACCGACACGTATAACTAGCTCTACGTGGTTTGAGCGAGCGCACAAATGATGGCATTACTGGGCAGGGGGTTACCCCTCCTACAGAGATTTGACGGCCAAGCGCTTCATTTTGGGTGCATTCTTTTTGGCCTGACGCTTCTGCTCCTTGAGCTCCCAGCGGCGTTGCTTCTCGGGATCCTCTTCGGCCAGCACGCGTTCCTTCTCCTGTTTGCGCTTATCCTCGCGACGCTGAGCAGCTGCCTCGGCGCGTGCAGCGTGTGTGCTCTTGAGGAATTCCTCTTCGACGCGCAAGCGATTCTTGTCTGCCTTAGCCTTGCCCTGGAAGATAAGAGTGGGTATATAAGATGTTCTGATCTGTTGGTAACTTGACTGTCACTCACCTCCTTGGACATGCGGTAGGTCTTCAAACGTTCCATTAGATAAAAGATCAACAATAACAATGGTTTAATGGTCTCCATTTCGGCATGCTTGGGCAGATTAAAGCCGGCCAAGAGGACGGCCTTTGTCTCCGGTTGCTTCAGTGTGCTGCCCTCCTCCTGTTGCACAGGGCCGCTGAACTGATCCGAGATGTGCAGGTAATCGATATAGCTTTGGTATTTATTAAGTGCGGTAATAACACGTGACTCGAGTATGGCGGATGTGGCCTCCGGTATTTCCGAAAGCACGCCAAAGCCGCTGGGCACATTGTAGCGTTCCTCCGGCTTGGCAACTAAACTACAGAACTTAGTCTATAAAAGAGTGTAAAGATTAGATTCCCATTCCAGTTGAATACACATTGAATACTTACCAAATCGGTGTACTCCTTGAATACCTTGGTGATGGTCTTCTTACTACCCACTGCAAATACGAATGAATCCATTAGACCGCGTGTTAGTTCAATTTTGATGTGTGCCTGATCCAATTGGGGACGCATTAGACCCGCAATGAGGGAAACCAAATCCTGACGCTTGATCATCTTCAGTTCCACGAGCATGCCTTCGCAGCAGGTGCGACCCGAGCACCAGAGTGTGTAGAGACTCTCGCTCTCCTTGATTAATCCAGGATTCTCGTTCTCTATTTTGCCATCGTCGCCGACCAAGGCAAAGTTTTCATCCAGCAGCGCTTTGTGTGTGCTAAACCAGAGCTGTGCCAGGCGAGCATTCTTTGCTTTGCCCGCAAAGAAGTTGGCAAAGTATGCCAGAAGACCGGCCACCATTATCATTTCCATCCAATATGAATCCCAGTGGGTGCGGAAATGCAATGGTATATTGGGTATCTTTAGTTTTGGCTCTTCCTTCTGATCTATAGGCGGTTCCATGGTGTCGCCTGCGTCGTAGCCCTCAAATTCTTCCTCATCCTGGAAGTGTTCAAACTCATCGTCGTTCTCGACCAGACCGTCCTCTTCCTCGTCGCTCTCGACTGCTGGCCGCACCTTAGGTGCCTCCAGTTTCTCCTTACTTGCACCAGCGCCAGCGCCCCCGCCTACAACTTTCGATGAGTCGGCATTCTCGGCGGTCTCGGTGTCGTAGCTACTTTCCACAAAGTCGTCGTCGAACTCTGCGAAATCATTGTCAATATCATCTTCGGCCTCGGGGTCTAGGTTCGCATGATTCAATTGACAGACGCACAGGAGGCTTAGCAACAAAAATGCTAGAACTGGCCTCATTTTTTCTAATAAATACGCGAAATAATAACGTAATTCTGCTAATATAGTAACCTAAATCTAAAACTTTTCACCTAATAAAAATATAGGTTAAGTGGACTGAAAATATCGATAAGAGTAATTTATCCAATAAAATATCGAGGTAACAAATGCAGCAGTTGAGTAAGAGTTGATGCGGGTGTGGTGAATTTTGTATACGAATTTTATGTTTAATTTCTTTGCAAATGTTTCCGAAAAATGTAAGTAAAACTAAATTTCTACGCTTTGCAAATTAAAATAATTCTTTAATATTCCTACTGAAAATGTCAGTTCGTAAACAATTTAGAGGTGTAAATTCTTAACGAATTGCTATCAGCTGAGTGTGCTGTCATCGCATGTTATCGATACGATATTGCTCGCGCTAATGTGAATGGCAATTTGCCAATCGATAACTACCTTTTAGCCGCCGCTGCGGGGTAAACACGTTGCAATTTGCAATATTTAGTGAATTTAATTGTACATTAAGTGAACTCACTGTCGATTTAAAGTTTAAACAGTGCGAAATGGTAAGTTAATACTTACTTCTAAAACTCTAACTCGGCGTTGTCGTAGTTTTTCTTTTCAAAAATTTTCACAAAACATGAATTTGTTCGGGACTGATGCAATGCCGTGTTGGAATTTGTGTGTCATATTGTAATAATGCAAATTTAAAATGTATGAATTATTCACTCAGGCGAATGTGGAACGCAAAGGCACCTTTAAGGTGGAATATCTGCAGAAAATTGAGCGCGAAGTGCAGCAGCGCTGGGAGACGGAAAGAGTGCACGAGACTGATGCACCGACAGCGCCAAAGAAGCAACAGTCGGAGAAGTTCTTCGTCACCTTTCCGTTTCCGTATATGAATGGACGTCTGCACTTGGGACACACATTCTCCATGTCGAAGGCAGAGTTTGCGACGCGCTACCATCGCCTTAAGGGACGCCGTGTGCTCTGGCCCTTTGGCTTCCATTGCACTGGAATGCCGATAAAGGCTTGTGCTGACAAACTGGCACGTGAACTGGAACAATTTGGCTACCCACCAAAGTTCCCAGAGGTGCAGGAGGAGGCACCAGCGGTGGCAGAGACTGTCTCCGAGGTGCCCAAGGACAAGTCGAAGGGTAAGAAGAGCAAGGCTGTGGCTAAAACAGGCAGTGCCAAATATCAATGGCAGATCATGCAGAGCCTGGGTCTGCAGGACGAGGATATCAAGCAGTTTGCCAATGCCGAGCATTGGTTGAACTACTTCCCTCCGCTGGCTGTGAAGGATTTGAAGCGCATCGGTGTCCATGTTGATTGGCGTCGCACATTCATCACGACTGATGCAAATCCCTACTTTGACTCCTTTGTGCGCTGGCAATTTAATCATCTGAAAGAGCGTGGCAAGATCATGTATGGCAAGCGATACACCATCTATTCGCCCAAGGACGGACAGCCCTGCATGGATCACGATCGCTCCACAGGCGAGGGTGTTGGGCCACAAGAGTACACGCTGATCAAGATGAAAGTGCTGCAAGCGCCCAAGGAACTGAGGTAAGACTCTGTGAAGTCCATATTATGCTGCCCATCTGTAACTTGTTTCTCTCCAGTTCCATCAAGCAACCCATTTATATGGTGGCCGCCACACTGCGTCCGGAAACTATGTACGGACAAACTAATTGTTGGCTGCATCCGGATATCAAGTATATTGCCTGGCAGACGACGCGCGACAACGAGGTATGGATTAGCACGCGTCGTGCAGCACGCAACATGGCATATCAGGGATTCACTGCAGAGGAGGGCAACGTTGTGGTCTTGGCCGAACTAACGGGTCAGCAGTTGTTGGGCATACAACTTTCGGCACCACTGACACAGCACAAAGTCATCTATACACTGCCCATGCTTAGCATTAAAGAGGATAAGGGCACCGGTGTGGTAACCTCAGTGCCATCCGATTCACCCGATGATTATGCTGCTCTCGTGGATCTGCAGAAGAAGGAGGCTTTCCGCCAGAAATATGGACTTAAGGATGAAATGGTGCTGCCCTATGAACCGATTCCCATTATCGATGTGCCCACGCTGGGTAAACTAAGTGCGGTGCATGCCTACGAAACGTTGAAGATTCAATCGCAAAACGACAAGGATAAACTGGCTGAGGCCAAGGAGCTGTGCTATCTGAAGAGTGAGTGCCAAAGAGAAACATTTCAAATTGTTTATAACTATATATAATTTATCAATCTAAAGGTTTCTATGACGGCATCATGTTGGTTGGTGAATTTGCCGGTCGCAAGATTCAAGACATCAAGAAAGATTTGCAGAAGCGTCTTGTTGACGCCAAGGAAGCCGATATCTACTATGAGCCTGAGAAGACCATTCTGTCACGTTCGGCAGATGAGTGTGTGGTCGCGCTGTGCAACCAATGGTATCTTAACTACGGCGAACCTGAATGGCAGGGTCAGGCATTGAAGATCTTGGCCGATATGGAGACATTCCACGAGGAGGCACGCAACAACTTTGAGGCTTGCCTCAATTGGCTGCACGAATACGCCTGTTCACGTACTTACGGTCTGGGAACAAAGCTACCTTGGGATGAACAGTGGTTGATTGAATCCCTATCGGATTCGACCATCTACATGGCTTTCTATACGGTCTGTCACTTGCTGCAAGGCGGCACATTCCGTGGCGAGAAACCGGGTCCATTTGGTATGCAAGATTGCCGTATTACTATCTTGCTGCATCAACTTATGCTATGTTTTATCCTCACCAGGCATCAAACCCGCTGACATGACTCCCGAAGTATGGGACTATATATTCTTCAAGGAGAAGCCGTTGCCGAAGAAGACCTCCATCAAGGCGGATCAATTGGCTGTGATGCGTCGCGAGTTCGAGTACTGGTATCCAATGGACCTGCGTGTTTCAGGCAAGGATTTGATTCAAAATCACTTGACCTTCTGCCTGTACAACCATGCTGCCATTTGGCCAAATGACGAGAACAAATGGCCCAAGGGAATGCGTGTAAATGGCCATCTGCTGCTCAACTCATCCAAGATGTCCAAATCAGATGGTAATTTCCTTACACTACACGAAGCAGTGGACAAGTTCTCCGCAGATGGTATGCGCCTGTGTCTGGCCGATGCCGGCGACAGTGTGGAGGATGCAAACTTTGTGGAGAGCACAGCGGATGCAGGTATTCTGCGTCTATACACCTTCATCGAGTGGGTTAAGGAGATGTTGGCCTCGCGCTCGAGTCTGCGTCGTGATGCGACCAAGACATTCAACGATCAAGTCTTCCTAAGTGAACTCAATCTAAAGACGAAGCAGACAGATGACAATTATCGTCGCATGCTCTTCAAGGAGGCACTACGCAGTGGTTTCTATGAGCTGCAGCTGGCGCGTGACAAGTATCGCGAGCTGTGCGGCTCTCAGGGCATGCATGAGGAGCTGGTGCTGGAGTTTATACGTCGTCAGGCGCTGTTGGTTGCCCCCATTTGCCCGCACGTGGCCGAGCATGTGTGGGGGCTGTTGGGCAACAAGGAGTCAATTGTGCATGCACTTTGGCCTGAAGTGGGTGCCATCAATGAACTGGATATTATGTGCTCCGAGTACTTGATGGAAGCAGCTCATTCGTTCCGTCTCAATCTGAAGAATCTGCTTCAAGTGAAGGGTAAAGGTGGCAAGGAGAAGGCATTGGATGCACAGACAGCTAAGCCGAATCGTGGTCTTGTCTGGGTAGCCAAAACATATCCACCATGGCAATGCTGTGTGCTGGACACTATGCGGGAGTTGTACAATAAGGAGACCAAGACGCTGCCCGATAACAAAGTCATTGCTGCAACATTGCAACAGAAACCGGAACTGAAGAAGTTTATGAAGCGTGTGATGCCTTTCGCTCAGATGATACGTGAAAAGGTGGAGACGGGCAAGGGTGTTGCTGCTCTGGCCGTCACACTGGAGTTCGACGAGCGTCAAGTGCTCATTAGTAATCTGGAGTATCTAAAGAACACTTTGGATGTGAGTAAACGAAACGAGAGAAACTTTCTAAAATCTCTACTAATGTATTCGTTTCTCTTCCTTTAGTTGGACAGCCTGGAAATTAAGTACACCGACGATCCATCGGCACCGGAGAAGACACGCGAGGAGGTGCGTCCCGGTTCTCCCTTCATTGCCTTCAGTGTTGCTCCGCATCTTAGCGTGGAAATCACAAATCCCGTCGAGCGCTCATCGCTGTTCCAGATCAATACCATCGTGTCCGAGGGCGATACCGTGCAGACGCTGCGCGAGAAGCTCGCCAAGTTGATTGGCCTGAAATCAGATATCTCCACGCTGCAAATCTGGCGCTATGATGATCCCCTGCTGGGTCCACGCAAGATGCCCATCTTCCAGGACTACAAGACTGGCAAGACACAGTTAATCGAGGGTGATTTCATTCTAGACGTGGAGGCGAAACGTCTCAGCGTCCAGCTGGCTGGCAAACTAACCGATGTGGGACGCAATCTGATCTATGTGGTAGAATAGAACAGCATCACAAACAGCTCGAGAGCTGCATTAGGTCTCCTACACATGCTTAATTTATTTGTGAATTGAACTTGGAAACGTTGTAAAACAATTGTCGACTATAAAACGGATTACCTTAATATAATGTGTGCCTTAATACTCTTGACCTCATTGTGTGACCCAGCAGAAGAGTATACTCTCACAGGGTATATTGATTCGTCAATGTGAGATTTTACTTTTTTAGAAAATCCAAGATGAGCTGATAAGCAAGAACAGTTGTAGACTGACTGATAAGATAAGGTAGCTACTGCTAACCATAGGAGACGGAAGGGTATTATAATTTTGTGTCAATAGAAAATGTTTTTAATAGGCAACTCTGACACCCCAAAGTATTTTTCATCAGTATCAACAGTAGAGTTTTTATAGCCATGACTATTTATGAAGAGCTATATCTCTGAAACTATAAGTGCTTGGGCTACCAAATTAACATTATGTCTCATTATTGCACGCAGACATTTTGTAGTCTTTTTTAAGTCATCTCCACGAGCCCTTCCACGCCCCGTAAATCAAAAAATAATCGAATTACAAACCTTATTTTGAAGCTAGAACATTTATTCTTGGTATATATAATACAATATATTTGTCCAATAATTTCTTAACATTTGTGGACGAATGAAATTTGTATCAAAGTTATTTAGGAAATAGTTTTACTGGATTACATATTTACAAGGCGCCTTTAAGTATTCAATACAAAGCATGACAGTAAATAATATGATGGGCGATGAACTGGTAAGTGGCTATAGGGTATATAAGAGTCAGGCACATGCTTGTTTGTAATAGCAGATGTACAAATGACCATACATACATATTCAAATTTATGTAACATATGTGCCTGTCTGAAAACATTTATTGTATATATGTTTAGACTGCAATCTTTGGCTATCAAATGAGTCACAAACTAAATGGATTCTCTCATGTAACACTGGAAAAATAACAGTTTATAGAGTGCAAATCAAGTCGAGTGACGTTTGTATTATATCAGTGACCACCAGACTAATATATATTCCTTTTTTCTTCCACATTATAACTCTAAAAACTCAAAGAAAGCGTATTCAGAATTCATCTTGTATAACTTTGTTCTACTTGCCTTCAATTTTAGTATGTCAATTTCATTTCTTTTGCATGATAACGTCTCAGCGGGTTTTTTTCTTCGCCGCTCTGTGGGTGGCTATCATAGGGTAGGTAAGCAGGTGCCACACCTCCTATAAAAGCCAAGCTCGTCGAGCTTCGAAACCAAGTCACAAAATGTCATTAAAATTGGTAGTTCTTGCTCTCTTCTTGTTGCTGCAGTGCAGCGTAAGTGTCTTGGCGGGTGTCTGTTTGATTCCTGATCCTGTGATGCGACAACGCTCGCTGCTCGATGACTTGAGGCCGGTGCCACAGCCACGTTTGGACGGACGCATTGTTGGTGGACATCGCATCAATATAACCGAAGCACCACATCAGATATCGCTGCAAACATCGAGTCACATTTGTGGTGGCTCCTTGATCTCCGAGCAGTGGATACTGACGGCGGCACATTGTACTTAGTAAGTTCTGTTCAGGAGGAGGCAGTGACTGCTCTCACTTCACTTCCCTTCGTTCCCCTTTACAGTGGCAAAACGGCAGACCGCCTGCGTGTGCGTTTGGGCAGTTCGGAGGCATCGCGCAATGGAGAAATGTTGCGTCTGCAGAAGATTGTGCAGCACGAGAAATTCAATTTCAGCAATGTGGACTATGATTTCTCACTGCTCCAACTGCAGCATCCCATTGAGTTTGACGAGACAAAGAAGGCCATCAAGTTGCCCGAACCTGATCAAATGTTCGAAGATGGTGAGGCATGTTTTGTCAGCGGTTGGGGCAACACACAGAATCTGCTGGAGTCACGTGAGTGGCTGCGTCAGGTGGAGGTGCCACTGGTGAATCAAGAGGAGTGCAGCAAGAAGTACGAACAATATGGCGGCGTAACAGATCGC
The DNA here is from genome assembly GCA_018903695.1 of Zaprionus gabonicus. Classification (NCBI taxonomy): domain Eukaryota; kingdom Metazoa; phylum Arthropoda; class Insecta; order Diptera; family Drosophilidae; genus Zaprionus; species Zaprionus gabonicus. The sequence goes on from JAEIFO010001553.1 coordinate 17,366,871, forward strand.
ATGATTTGCGCTGGTTACATGGAGGGTGGCAAGGATGCGTGCCAAGGTGATTCCGGTGGTCCCATGGTCACTGAGTCTGGTGTGCTGGTGGGCGTGGTCTCGTGGGGCTATGGCTGTGCCAAGCCCAATTACCCTGGTGTCTACTCGCGAGTGGCTCGTGCGCGTGATTGGATCAAGGAGCACAGTGGCGTTTGAACAGTGAAGAAGAACCTTCTAGAAAATAAACTTTCCATTTTGTCATTGCGCTCATGAAGTGGTTTGTCTTGCTCATTTTCCCAACAGCCCAGCGCTGGCCCACATTGCGCACGCGGTGGATGCACGCAGACCAAGCAACAAACACGCGACTTCTGCGCGCTGCTCACATTATGCCAACGCACGTCGCATGTAGCGATTTAGCGGCCAAGTGTGTGTTCGCCCTGTGCTAGTGTGTTGTGGTTTGAGCAATTTGCAACCTTTTCACACGACGCTTGTCTAATTGTTTGGCTCTGTCTATTGATAGCTGCCTTGCCATAGCTGTTACATGCCCCCGTGCGTATACACAATTAAAATTACGTATACGAGCGGCGGGCAAACAGCTCATATTTCAACGGCCGGGGTACCCTCTCCTCCTGCGCGTTGATAAGTCAGTTTAATTGTTGTTGTTGTTTACCCTGTGATTGCACAATGCGCAGAATGTTGGTGCGCTTATGAAATTGTAATTTAATAAATACATTAGTTATTTATTTATGCACAATTGAAGTGGAGAGAAAAGGTTCCAATTATGAATTACAAAAGGGGGAATATAAAGAAACGTGCATGTTTTATGAAATTTCAGTTTGCAGTGTTTCAAAGTTATGTAAAAGAACTACAACTGTGCATATACGAGGGTCGTTTGATAAGTCCGTGACTTTTTGAATAAAATATATTTTTTTCGTCAAAGAAGCGTTTTATTTCTCAACATAATCTCCTTTTAGCTCTATACATTTAGTCCAGCGTTTTTCCAATTTTTTTATTCCTTCCAAATAATAGGTTTTCTCAAGGCCCTCAAAATAGTCGTTTGTTTCTGTGATGACCCGAATCTCTTACCGCCGAGCCATTTCTTCATGTTTGGAAACAAAAAATAGTCACAGGGGGCTAAATCTGGAGAATATGCTGGATGGGGTAGCAGTTCGTAGCCCAATTTATGAAATTTTGCCATTAGCACACGAAATTCACTTTTTTCCATTTTCGTTAAAATTCACGAGATCGTCTGCTTTCAATGCCTATAAAACGCAAACCAAAAAACGCAGCTTTCTCAAAATTTTACAGTCAGCTGTTAATCGATAACTGCTGACAGGAGCAGTGTTGTATTTAGAGCAGGTGCGCGGCAAATACAAAAAGTCACGGACTTATCAAACGACCCTCGTATACAGTATATTATAAAATTTAATTAATATCTAAATTTGCTAAGCTAATTAAAATATATTAAAAATATTCAATTAATATATAACATATACAAACTCAAACTTAACCAGTTTTGAGTATAGTTAGAAAATAACAATTAAATAAACAGGTTTTCACCTATTTTAAAAGAACTTAAGTAATGGAAAATGTAGCAGAATATTTTACAACGGAAAACCGAAAATTATTTTCTTAAATAGTAAATAAATTGTAAACAAGTTATTAAATTATTAGTAGTGATAAAATTCATAAACCCACAAAAATATATCAACAAGATGAAAATTAATTATATATTATATAATTGGGTCCAAATTATTACTCTATTAAGTGCATAGAAAATTACAGAACATTAATTTCAACATGTACATACATAGACGATTTATACGATATCGAGAATGAGGAAGAAATTAAATACTTGAATATAAACTATGTTAAATAAATTAAAAAACTGCTTGGTTTTTTTTGCGGTTCGCGCCATACTCTGTCACAAATGTTGGATTAGTTTATTCATGATGTTTATAGTCTAATTATCTAAATAATTTGAATCGTGTTACGATTTATTTTTAATTAGTATTACAATTTTCAATCTTTTAAATATTGGAATTGAAGTGAAATAAATAAACATCATAATTACAATTACTTAGTAATTAAATTGTTGCTAATTACTAAATTGAAAATTACTTAATAAACAAAAAATTGCATAATTATTTAACATATATGTTTAACATTGTCCTATATATGTATATTATTACATACTATAATGCAACACTCTAAGCTGCTTATCTGTCTTTCATTACATCATTCACACCTAAACCATTCACTCTCTTAAACATCACTCGTGACTCTAACGTGAATGAGCTGTAAACATGATCTTACCCTGAACTTGATAATGATAATGAACTACACCAACACACGCAGCTCACTCACTCACACACGCACACACACACACACACACATACACTCATACGAAGACACAGTGAAACTGCATTATGTACTATGCTGATTAAGTAACATGCTGGCTGGCAGGCAATGAAGACATTCGCAGTGTAAGTGTTTTCAGGGGCTGTAACTGGAGATTATCAACTCTCGACGTCAACTTCAATTCCGTCGATTATTTATGGGCGAATACGTATTTGTCCCGATGTGGCTGAACTCATTAGTAGCGTTGCAGTGGCGAGGAGCTGACGTGCTCGGGCTCGCGCCGCAGTTGAAAGAGGGAGAATCAAAGGAGCAACAGTCGTGGGAGACGAAGTGCATTGCGCATTCGCCGCGTTGTCCGACCAACTGTTGAGCTCGCGCGCTGAATGTTGTGTAAATGCAGCCCAAAGGCGAAAGGTGTTAGGCAACACGAGTCACACACACACATTCGTCTGTCTGTGTATGTCAGTGTGTGTGTGCGAGTGAGCGTAACCATTAACGACAGCGACACGTCAAGAATCAATAGAGAACACAGTCAATAGTCGCTTAACGGCGTTTGGCGCTGCTGCTCTCCCTCACACACACAGACACGCACACAGACAGGCACCCTCACGCAGACTCGCACACTGAGAAAGCACAGCGCAGAAAAACAAACGTGCCGCACGTTGCCGCTACACGTGAGCTGAGCAAGCCGCCCGTAAGTTAGACAGAGAAAGACATAGCAAAAGCTTCGCTTGGCCGGCAACGACTGCGACCGAAGCTTTCTCGCAACTCAGGCGCGACTGCAATGTGCACACTTCTCTCAGTGTGTGTGTGTTTGCATGTGTGTGAAAGCTTTGCTGCACTGCAGCTGTGAGTGCTCCGCGCTGGCAACTCATTGAGCATTCAATCTTGTGCGCTTCTAGTGAACGGTTCGTGTCGCGCTCGTAACTCAAGAACAGAACTAAAACAATTTTAAACAAATCAAAGTGGCAACTAAAATATTATTTACAACAATTTCAACAAGTTGTGCAAAAATACAAAAAAATCCAACAAGAATTGCAACACTGTGCACAGTGGTCTGCTGTATATATGTGTGTAAATTGTTTGTCATTGTGTTTGAGTGTGAGTGCCATAAGTGAATAACTAAATAATACTATATAGCATAGTTGCTCTCTCTCTCTCTATCTCACTTTCAGTGTGATAAAAGGGCTAATTTGTTTTTATTGTTGTCGTTGCATTTTACGTAAGTTCAACTTGAAATACGTAGAAACTGCGAATCATGCAAGCGAACAGCAACAACTAAGCAGACTATACTATACTATATATGATATGTATAGTTTAAGTGCAGTTTCATGTGCCAATTGAGTGATATTTGAAATTGAGTGTAAATTGCAAAAACATAATATAACTTTATTTTCATTGTGTTTTCGAAGTGTTTTTTTTTTTTAAGTTCTAAAGTAAACATTTTCAAGTAGAAAAACATAATTTTAGAAACAACAGATGGTGTTTTATTAGTGTCTTATATAAAATTTTGAAATATTTAAAATAATTTTGAATCAGGAAAAATTTTTTAAGTACAAAGTTTCCTAAGATTGTTCGAATATATGTATTTAAAATAATTTTGAAAATTGAAAACTATATAAAAACCCGTTTTAACTCGTACAAAATTGTTTTATAATAATTCCAAAAAAAACAATTATTAGACAGAATACGAGTTAAGATAATTTTATGAAAAAAAGTGTCTTAGGAAAATATCATAGAATTTTTGAAAAATTGTACAATATATAAAAAATAAACAAATCAAATCAACAATATTTAACTTTAAAGATTGAATGGAGAAAAACTTTTTTAAAACCCAAAATTCTTTACTTTGGTGTTTTATAATAATACAAAAATATTTTACAGATACAAACAACAATTATTCAGCAAAACCAAAACATTTCTTATATTCAAAACTCAACAGAAAAGTGTCTTATAATAACTCTCTAACATTTTCCAGAAATTGAAAAACATTTGAAATAAAGCAGAGAAAATATTTTGCTTTTCAACAAATAACATTTCAACCACTGTGGAATACAATTTGCAGCTGCTATAGGCGACAACGAAATAGAACGGAATCCGGTAAGCTTATTAATAATGAACGTCTACAAAGTAATCATTGTACGGAAAGTTGGAGGCCCGCAACAGAGCGTACCCGACCTATGACAGTTTGCCATTACGTAGCCCACTTAGAACAAAGCTTCAAACCAAAAGCGCAGCTAAAAAGCTTTTTGTTGCAATTAAAAAAGCGCCAAATTCAAATTGCATTCTCAAGTTGACTAAGCGGTAGTTAGATTCTTCTCTCTTTCTCTCTCTCTCTCTCTATCTACTTTTGCTCTTCTCCTTCTCTCTCCATTACACAACTCTCAAGGAAATTCCCATTGCTCAAGCGGAAATATGTTTGTTTGTTATATAACTTGATAAATTTTGTAAATTGCATTCGAATAAATATTCGCTTGGATCAGCAATAATGAATAAAAGCTGCCAACGGCATTTGCAGTCATTGAACCGCGCGACTGTCCACAGACAGCCGCATTGCATATGACACCTTGCAAAAAGACCGCGAAGGGACTTTAGAGTTTGCCATATATAAAATTTGTAATATACGTATATCCAAGTCAAGCGCAGTTATGAGAAGTTTTTATTATAGAAATTGAATTTAGTAAACGAAAATATAAGATTTAGTATTGTGAAAAAGTAGAATCTTTCATATATTAGAATTTATATTTAGAATTATTTTTTTATTTTATTCAATTCAATGAGTTGAACATTTTCAGAATTCTTTTCTTTATTTCAAGCTGAATTTCAGAACATTTATTATACTCAATTGAATTGAGTCGAAATTTAGAGAGTTCTTTCTTTAATTTCGCATATATATCGTAATAAATATTCATTACAATTTTACTATTCAAAGTACTTTCTTTTATTTCGTATATAAATAGAATGTAATATTCATTTCTACGCAAATTTGATTATTATTTAAACAAAATATATTTTGAGCTGTTTATTTACATTTTGTTTTAATGCTCAAGCAATTGAATTACCTCTCTTCATATTCATTTATGTTATCTTTTTATCGAATGCAACATAATAGGGGATTTAAGCACGTCAATTGCTTGAAGAGCTATGTTAGATGGATAGAGTAACATAAAAGTAACACACATATTTGAGATTATTTTGATATACTGAATTTTGAAACATCGAATTGACTAATAGCCGATATAAGAAAAGCTAAATATATTCTTTTTGATTATTTGTTTTTATTGAATGAGAACCGATATAAAAAAGGCTGAAATATTTTGTTGATGCATTATATAAAGTACTTTTTTGTTTGGAAACTATAAATTAAATTTATGAATATGCATTTACTTTGATTATTTTCTCGTGATATATATTCTTATTACTTTATCCACTTACAATAATTCGAATTTAATATTACATTACACATTACTGTTGCATTATATGTAGTTATTGTCAGGGTATTCACTTGTCGCCATTGTAAATCCTCCCTCTCATCTGCTTTTGTTGTGACTGTCGCTGACAGGCGGCAGTACAGATGACAGAGCAAGAGGACGTTCCCATCTGTTTTGACAGACAGCTAGGAAATTGTTTACCTTCTCTCGCATCACTCGCCACCAAATTTGCCTTGCAAACGGTGAATTAAATGTTTTGTACAAGAAAAGCTACATATAGTACTATGTTCCTGCAACGTTTCGTATGTAAAATAGGAACACTAACGTTTTTGAATGAATTCTATTTCTCTTTTTTGCAAAAGAATGAAAACGCATTCTGAACGTGTATCGATCGTGCATTGAGCATTCGAGGGCAAATCTGATCACAATGCGCATATCATTTACAGCGAGATATATATATATAGTATATCTTGGGCGATGTGGTTTGTGAAACAAATTTTATGTAAGCTGGAAGTGTCCGCTTTGGTTTCATAACTCGCAGCGGAAATGGTATTGGGGTTGTAATTCAGATCGATATGCACAAGATTAGATTCTATACATATATACAAAATTGTTATGTACAAATAAAGATTGATACAAAAATTGAATTAGAAAGTTTGCATAAAAACACCTTCGAAATACCTTGAAAGCACCTTAAAAAATGAATAACTTAATTAAAAGATTTAATGTATTAAAAATTGGAACGGATTTTTTTGCAATCTGCTTTGTACATAATTCTCGATTTATATGACTATTTTCTTAATATATCAAAAATCTATTCATTTAACCTTTTAGTCTATTATTAATATTTGCATTAATTTATTTTAATATTGTCCGAAAAACGGAAGGTTTCTTTATCTTTCTATGCACTAAATTCCTTTTACATTGTTCTACATTTGCTTGTGATATTTATAACACGCACCTGAAAGTATGCTACAATTATTGACTGCGTCTAATTGCACTAGTTTTCTAGCTATAGAAAAGCAGGAAAAAGGCTAAATTGTCCACACACTAACACCCATACACTCACACATACATATACGCACATTGAAACAATATGGAAGACGAAAATAGTCACAGAAAATAATTAAACAATTGGCAACATTTGTGAAGCTTCACTGCAAGTGAAAGCCAAGAAAGCTGCGACATTTCCATATAACACAAGAAAGAAGGAAAACAGACGAGAAAGAGAAGGAAAGTAAGGTATGCCGGAAGTAGGGGAGGGGGGTGTTAGTACAGTAGACAAAAGAAGGCGTGGCATGGTCTGAAGCAGCATTGTGCAGCAGCTTGTGTTGTCCTCCAGCTGCGACGTTTACACAATCAGCTCAAGTTCCAATGTTGTAGTCGGTGTGTGTGTGTCTGTGTGTGTGTGTGTGTGAGCATGCGTGAGTGCTTTTGTATCTTTGAGTGTGTATGTGCGTAAGTCACATGCGGCCTGCGGATGCCTGGAAAATGCTTATGCTGTGCCCCGAGGGTTACGTGTGCATTTTTGGGTTAGCGTCGCATTTGCTTTGACTTTGACTGAGACTCGCTGCGACAGCTGATAATCCATTGTGGGCGTGGTCTGTTTAGGGAGTGGGGGGCACGAATTCCAAAACCACTCCACCCCCCTCCCGCCACCTTCGCCATGCTGCACGGGCACGTGTTGAGCGAGCTGAGTGTGTCGCGTTATCCTGCACGCAGCCAACTGCACATTGCACTGACTGACACCCAATGCCACTAAGAGAGCAAAAGGGAGGGGGCGAAGGGAAGTAGGGGTGCCGGGAGTGAATAGTGAAGTGGAGGAGGCTGATTGGCTAGTACGCACACTGCGGTCGGTCACATGCACCTCACTTGTGGCCAGCTCTGGTTTCTATTTATGGCATGAGCTTAGGCACTGGACAAGCTCTCGTTGTGTAATTGAATAGTCATGGTGATTCATGCTGGCAGCGAATGAATGAATGATGAATATATACATAGAGCTATTCATTTGTAAGCGACTCGAAAAAGATTTTAGCACAGATTGCAAAAAAGATTGAAGAGGCTTAAGCTTATTTTAGAATGAGAAGTTTGATGGATGTTAATGGAAAACAGATTTTCTGAATTCATAGCTCTTATAAAAACATATGGATTGTATAAACGATGTAGTGCAGTAGTAAAATTGGTATTATAATGGACTAGATTTTTAACATAATTAATAGAAAATATTTTTGGAAATTGAAACTCATTAGATCCATTCAGTATTATTGTATCAGTAGTAAAGATTAAAATTATTTTTAATTATTATGATACAACGATATAATAGTTTATTATAGTATAGTAGTATAGTTTTTCAGATCCATTATGGTTTGATAGCAAATTGGTAGTGCTATATATAATGGTCTTAACTCATATTAAGGTTTACTTCTACGTTTAAAATATATTGTATTGCATACTTACAGGAGGTGCCTCCGAAATTATTAAGCCACTCAACTTATTTTTTAAGTAACTTCTATGTTAATTCTTAATTTGAAATTAAACCAACAGAAAGCATTTAGACAGCGGTGGTGACTGTAAACACCAAAAATTAACGTTCTATCTTTTGCAAAAGTCTTGGGTTTGATCTATTTGCCTAAGTGGAAAGAGTCGTGGAACAATTTTAAAATAACTGGGATAAATTTGTCCTAGAGCTTCAATCTTTAATATTTAGATTATAATACAGACGAACAGACAGTCAGAGAGACATGTAGACAGACTGACAGGTAGATAGACAGATAGAGTGACAGACAGGCTGACAGATAGGCAGACAGACAAACAGCAGACAGGCTTACAAACGGACAGACAAACAAATAGACAGACATACAGACAGCAGACAGACAGCAGATAAACTTATAGACAGACTGACAGGTAGCATGCCAGATAGATAAACATATAGACAGACAGACAGACATGTACAAGTACACAATCAACAAAATCTGCAAATCTTGAAGTCTAAGTTTTATCATCTTTATTTATAGTACCTAACCTTATCTATCTGTCCCTCTACTTTCAGAGTTTTGCCACACGTTTCCTTGTCAGGGGAGCTGCTTTATGTGTCACCCCAACAATGCGCCATAATTGTCCACAACATAAATCTAACTTCGACAATAACGTCCAAAGAAAGTGCCTCAAGTAAAGCGAAACTGTTATGGACTGGTTACTCGCAACGCCGCAGTTGCACAGCGCCTTCTCCTCGCTGGGCTGCCTGGAGGGAGACACCTATGTGGTTAGCCCCAATGCCTTAGGTGGGTAAACAGCGCATAAATGGAATCATCCTAGTCATAACTCACTCTCATTCTCTCTCTTTCTCTTCAACAGCAATCCTAGAAGAGATCAACTACAAGCTCACATATGAGGACCAGACACTGCGCACCTTTCGTCGTGCCATCGGCTTCGGGCAGAATGTACGCTCCGATTTGATACCGTTGCTGGAGAATGCCAAAGATGATGCGGTGCTGGAGTCGGTCATACGCATTCTGGTGAACCTCACGGTGCCAGTGGAATGCCTCTTCTCGGTGGATGTAATGTACCGCACCGAGGTAGGTCGTCACACCATATTCGAGCTGAACAAGCTGCTCTACAGCAGCAAGGAGGCCTTCACTGATCCGAAGAGCACCAAGAGTGTGGTGGAGTACATGAAGCATATACTTGAATCGGAACCGAAGCTATCGCCGCACAAATGCGACCAGATCAACAACTGTCTGCTGCTGTTGCGCAACATCCTTCACATCCCCGAGACACATGCGCACTTCGTGATGCCCATGCTGCAGTCTTCTGGAAGTCATCAGGTCTCCATGCAGAACACCATATTGTGGAACCTCTTCATACAGAGCATCGACAAGCTGCTGCTCTATCTGATGACCTGTCCGCAGCGTGCCTTTTGGGGCGTCACTATGGTGCAGTTGATTGCACTGATCTACAAGGATCAACACGTTAGCACGTTGCAGAAGCTCTTGAACATCTGGTTTGAGGCTTCGTTGTCGGAGAGTTCGGAGGACAATGAGAGCAACACATCGCCACCGAAACAGGCTAGTGGTGACTCCAGTCCCATGCTCACCTCGGATCCCACATCGGACTCTTCGGACAATGGCAGCAATGGTTGCGGCAGCAGTAGCAAAAAGGAGACCAGCGATGAGCGGCGTCAAGCGCTGCGTGAAGGCACCGATGCCACGTTGCAGGAGGTGAGTCGCAAGGGACATGAGTATCAGAATGCCATGGCACGCGTCGAGCAGGAAAAGCCGGATAGCTCGGAGGCTGACAGCACGGAGCCGGCTAGCTCACCGAAGCGAGAGATGCCAGTGAGGCAGGTCATGGAGGACATCGATTATGAGACACAAACACAGCACTTCGGACACGAAGGATTGCGTGAACAGGACGAGGAACTTGAACAGGATCAGGATCATATGTTGGAGTTGTGCGCGCAAGGAGAAGACAACCACGACCACAACATGACCGACTTCAACAGTTGCCTCAACAATATGCTTAACCACAACTACACACAACCAGCTGACAATGTCGACAGCACTACCAACGTGGTCTTCGCCACGTGCACCACCAGCTCAGCCAGCGAGACCCACGCAATGCCCTCGATTCGGGCGACAACCTCGAGCACGGCTATGCTCTTTGAACCCTTCAAGCCACCATTACCTATGCGACTGGGCGACAGTTACAACTGTGGCGCACATATTTCAGCAGTCAAGCTGGGACAGAAGTCACCCCATGCAGGTCAATTGCAGCTGACCAAGGGCAAGTGTTGCCCCCAGAAGCGAGAGTGTCCCTCCTCACAGTCGGAGCTCTCCGATTGTGGCTATGCCACTCAGGTGGAGAATCAGGAGTCTATTTCCACATCGAGCAACGATGATGACGGACCGCAGGGCAAGCCCCAGCATCAGAAGCCACCGTGCAACACAAAGCCGCGCAACAAGCAGCGCACTCTGATGTCACCGCAGGACAAAAAGGAACTGCGACGCAAGAAGCTGGTCAAGCGCAGCAAGAGCAGTCTGTACGTAACTCGAAAGAGACCTAACCCACTAAGAGTTTCCTCTAATCACTCTTCAATTCATCCTCTTGCAGCATCAACATGAAGGGTCTGGTACAGCACACGCCCACGGATGACGACATCTCCAATCTGCTCAAGGAGTTCACCGTGGACTTTCTGCTCAAGGGCTACAATTATCTGGTTGAGGAGCTGCACATGCAACTTATGTCGAATGCGGTAAGTCACTTTACTCCTGTGAGGTTAACTCTCCCACTTACTTGCATTACTTCTTCTCTACCAAGCAGAAGGTACCAATCGATACGTCGCACTTCTTCTGGCTGGTCACATACTTCCTGAAGTTTGCCGCCCAGCTGGAGCTGGACATGGAGCACATTGACACCATACTCACCTACGATGTGCTTAGCTATCTGACCTACGAGGGCGTCAGCCTGTGTGAACAGCTTGAACTAAATGCCCGTCAAGAGGGTAGCGACTTGAAACCCTATTTGCGTCGCATGCACCTGGTGGTTACAGCCATCAGGGAGTTCCTGCAGGCCATTGAGACATACAACAAAGTGACGCATCTCAGTGAGGATGATCGTGAGCATCTGCGCCATTTGCAGCTACAGATCGGCGCCACAACTGACCTTCGTTGTCTGTTTGTGCTGCTGCTTCGCCGCTTCAATCCGAGCATCCATTCCAAACAGTATCTACAGGATCTGGTCGTGACCAACCACATACTTATGTTGGTTCTCGACAGCGCCGCCAAGTTGGAAGGTGGTCAAACCATTGGACTATCGGATCACATTTCACAGTAGGTTGAACCAGCAGAAGAAGGAATCCTACCCATACTAATTGATACCTCTGCTCTTGCTCCAATTCTCTCATAGATTCGCCACCCTGGAGGTCATGCACTACTATGGCATCTTGCTAGAGGACTTTAACAACAATGGAGAGTTTGTCAACGATTGCATCTTTACCATGATGCACCACATTGGTGGCGATCTGGGACAGATCGGTGTGCTCTTTCAGCCCATCATTTTGAAGACCTATTCGCGTATTTGGGAAGCTGATTACGAGCTGTGCGATGTATGTAAAGGCATTGGGCTGATCATATTAGAGTATAAAGATACTTAAACTGCTCTTCTCTCTTTGCAGGACTGGTCCGATCTTATCGAGTATGTCATCCACAAGTTCATGAACACTCCACCCAAATCTCCGCTGACCATACCGACGACTTCGCTGACCGAGATGACCAAGGAACACAACCAGGAGCATACTATATGGTAAGTTTTCACAACGAAGGAAGAAATATAAGAACAATGTTGCGTAAAGAGTGAGAGAAGATTTTAAACACTGTTCTTCTCTTTGAAACTTTCAGATTTGAAAAATTATTTTACTACATATTATAATCCATTCTATATATGTTTAACCATTATGTTTATCATCAGCTGAAATATATTTTCAAGAGTTTCTGCGATGCTCTTTTAAACTTTCAGATATGAAATACTATCTATACTAAACACAGTCGTTCTATACAATACATGTTTAAGCAACGTTTTCATATTTCACATACATATATCAAATAAAAGCTGGAAGTAGATTTCATTCAGGTCTATGTACCTGATGCACCCCATCCATATAATTTTTTCATTAGTTTCGCTAGTTCATTTTCTTATTCTTTCATGTGACAGTATCAAATAAAAGCTGGATGAAGATTTTCTTAAGGTTTTCTATGCCTGTTCATCCACCGATAACTCTTCTTCATTAGTATATCATCATCTACCTAAGATCATCTACTTTTTCATTAGTTTCGCTAGTTCATCTTCATCGTTTCTTCTTCTTTTCATGAGAGAGTATCAAATAAAAGCTGGATGAAGATTTTCTTAAGGTTTTCTATACCTGTTCATCCATTGATAACCCCTTCTTCATTAGTATCTTCATCTATTTTTTCATTAGTTTCGTTAGTTCATCTTCATTGTTTATTCTTCTCTCGTATGACAGTATCAAAAAAAAGCTGGATGAAGATTTTCTTAAGGTTTTCTTAACCTGTTCATCCATCGATAACTCTTCTTCATTAGTATATCTTCATCTACTTAAGATCATCTACTTTGTCATTAGTTTCGCTAAATAAAAGGTGGATGAAGATTTTTTTAAGGTTTTCTATACCTGTTCATCCATCGATAACTCTTCTTCATTAGTATCTTCATCTTTTTTTCATTATTTTCGCTAGTTCATCTTTATTGTTTCTTCTTCTTCTCATGAGACAGAATCAAATAAAAGCTGGATGAAGGTTTTCTAAAGGTTTTCTATACCTGATCATCCATCAATAACTCTTTTTCATTAGTTTATCTTCATCGTTTCAATAGTTTCGCTAGTTCATCTTCATCGTTTCTTCTTCTCTTATGTGACAGTATCAAATAAAAGCTGGATGAAGGTTTTCTAAAGGTTTCTATACCTGTTCATCCATCAACAACTCTTTTTCATTAGTATATGATCATCTACTTAAGATCATCTATTTTTACACCCAAACTATTTCCCACTTTGAGTTTTTACTTAACGCTAGTCGAGAAGTAAGCTTAGTCCCCATTTTTCTCTTGTTCTCGCAGCACCTGGTCGCAGGAGGAGATGGACACGCTGTATTGGTACTATGTGCAGAGCAAGAAGAACAATGATGTGGTGGGCAAGATTGTCAAGCTCTTTAGCAACAATGGCAACAAGTTGAAGACCCGTATATCCATAATACAGCAATTGCTGCAACAGGTGAGTGGGAGACGAGTCTAACCCTAACCTAACCTCAACTAATTTCTGTCTTTCACTTAGGATATCATCACATTGTTGGAGTACGATGATCTGATGAAGTTTGAAGATGCTGAATATCAGCGCACGTTGCTGACCACGCCCACCTCAGTGACCTCCGAGTCGGGTATTGAGTTGAAGGAATGCGCCTATGGCAAGCCCTCGGATGATGTGCAGGTGAGTGGGTGAAGGAAATACCCAATGAAACTTTCCAGACTTATTACTCCTGTCTCTCTTCTTTAGATCCTGCTCGATCTGATCATCAAGGAGAACAAGTCACATCATCTGGTCTGGCTGCAGAAGCTTCTGCTCGAGTGTTGCTACATCAAGCTAATGGTCAAGTGCGGCGGCAGTTTGCCCGAGGCGGAACCGATTATGGAGCCCGTAGCCTATCATTGCATCTTCAAGCATAAATCGATTCCCGTCGTGCAGTGGAACAACGAGCAGTCCACCACGATGTTATATCAGCCTTTCGTGCTGCTCCTTCATAAGCTCGGCATACAGTTGCCAGCAGATGCCGGTTCAATATTCGCCCGTATACCGGACTATTGGACACCGGAAACTATGTATGGGTTGGCCAAGAAGCTGGGACCGTTGGATAAACGTGAGTTAAACTCGTAGCACCCTAAACAATTGAAGGTGATGTATATACCGTTATCAATCATTTTTGCTCACTTTGTTTGACGACACAAAAATTTGATTATGGGATTATCTCGCCCACCGACTCTCCACCCCCCTGCCCTTGACATTCCTCTGTGCCTCTGTGCCAGCACCTCCTTCCGTTCCATCTTTGCATCTGAACATCATTTTCATTGTGGCTCTGCGTGTGCGTCAATCGGTGTATTTCGATATGCTCTGTGCCTCTCTTTCTCCTCATTTTCGGCTCTTATAGTGACGCTCAAGTTCGACGCCAGTGAACTGGAGGATGTGAACTCATCAAGTGCCTCGTCGCGCTATCGTCATACCGGTCCTCGCAACTCGCTCAGTTCGATAAGTAGCATCGATGCCGATGTTGGGGATTCCGAGGAGTTGGCTCTGATACCCGAGGTGGATGCGGCGGTGGAGAATGCTGCAGCAGCGGCGCCGGCGGTTGCTGGCAATGAGATCTTTGCGGTGCCCAAAGCCAAGCACTGTAATTCGATTATCAGGTGAGTCGCATATCGAATAACCGATTAATTTAAGGAAGTGAAATATTGATAAGTCAAAATGGGAATAGAGCTACTGTGAACTATGTGAAAATATTGGTTGAACAAATCTGTAATCGATAAGCAATATTATCGATAACATGATACATTATAATCTTCGATTTTCAATAAGCAACTGCTGTCATTTCTAAACATGTATAAAAAGAATTCAAAGAATAACGGAGCAAATTTATCGATAACTCTCTTGTTAGTGCAATACATCGATACCTACATTTATTGGCACATCGACTAACACTCTTTATAATCTGTAATCAGCTTTACCTGTATTGATTTCTTTATTCATGTATGTACATATATAATCGATAATTATCGATAGACCGAAACCGATAAACAAGCTAACGTCTTATACCATGATTATTTAATCATTATGATTATAAATCAGATATTACTTTTTTTTATTTTTTTTTTTTGATGTATGTACACATTTCATCGATAATTATCGATAGACCAAAACTGATAAGCAAGATTATGCCTTGTAATTATTATGATTATAAATCGGCTATAACTTTATTGATTTGATTAGCGTGTGTCCATATATAATCGATAATTATCGATAGACTAAAACAAATAAACAAGATGATGTCTTATGCAATGATTATTTAATTATCGATTAATATTTCGACAACCTTAGCCATTTATACTATCGATAAGTGTCGATAAGTCGGTAGAACATTAGGTTGATAAATTAATTAGCCGTTAAATCGATAGCACATAAACTAATTCCCATCTCTCACCTTGCAGATACACACCGGATCCGACGCCGCCAGTGCCCAACTGGTTGCAGCTGGTCATGCGCAGCAAATGCAATCAGCGACCTGGTCCGGGTGCAGACTCCAGTGACTGGTAAGTGTAGCCAAGGCAGCGAAGGTAACGAAGCCAGTGGAGCAAGCAAGCAAAAGCCACACAGCACAAATCAGATTTATGGCACACGGCAGCCGCGTTGAGACTCGCTGAGCCGCTGCTGCTGCTGCTGCTCGTGGAGCTCGTCTCGTCTGGCCGACAACACATTGTTTACATGGCGCCCTCAATCCAATTTATGAACTTTTGATACCCGGCAACACATTTACTTTCCTACACTGTGTGTGTTGACAGTTGTCGCTGCAGCAGCAGTCGCAGCAGCAGTAACTTGCAGCAAGTCACTGCAACTTGCAACAAAATGTCAGGCTGCAACTGCGCGTTGCATTGTCTCTCTGCGCCATGAGCCTCCCTGCCGTTCGCCCCATCTAAAAAGTCATAAGCTTGTTCATCCGTTTTGGGTATTGTCCACACACGAGTTTGTGTGCGTGTGTGTGCGGGTCGTATCTAACTGTTTGCATCTCTGGGGGCCTTTGGACCTCACACGATCGCCTGCTGTTCCATGTTAAACGGCATTTTGCGTACACTTTATGATCGCTTTTTGTTTTCCCCGTGTATTTCTATTTTTGGGCTTAATACTTGTTCTTAGATCGCCGATAAGTGCACCCTGAACTGTGCTGGGGCGTGGGACTTGCTGGGCGTGGCAAAGTGAGGGTATCAACTGTAATGATATATCAAGAATTGGTTGATGCATAGACTGCAAGGGATTAGTAAGCACGATTAGTTTGTATGAGTGATATATTATCATTCCTTAACTATCGATCAGCCGCTAAATGTTTAACTCCTTTTTTAATCTATTAATAGATATCACAAATACACAGTTTATATGTATAGTACGCAGAGTTAAAGTCCCATTCTTTAATTATCGATCAGCCGATAGATTGAGTTACAGATAATTGATTAATCGATAAATCAAGTACTTAAAGACAATGTTTATATGTATAAAGGGCTTGGATCTTTTGACTATCGATCAACCGATAAATTTATTTATTAATATGATGATTCAACTATAAATCGATAACACATAGACAAAGGTTATTTATTTGGAACGGTGAGATTTATTAACTATCGCTCTTTCTGAAGATTAATTTACAGATAACTTGATTAACCGTTAAATCGATAACACATAGACAAAGTTTATGTGAATAGTAAGCTGGGATTCTTTTACTATCGATCCAAAAGATTGATTTATAGAAAAGTTGACGAACTGATAACTCGATAACATATAGACAAAGTTTATTCGCATAGTACGCTGGGATTCTATTACTATCGATCAACCGATAGATTGAGTAACAGATATTTTATTAACCGATGAATTGATAACCTATATATAAAGTTTATGTTTAGAGTAGGCTCGGATTCTTTAATTATCAATAGATTAGGTTACAAATAATTGATTATTTTATAAATCGATATCACATTGAAAAAGAAAAGAAAAAAATATCCATCATCCATTGACAGATTAGTCGACTAACCGATAAATCGATAGCTCATAGACAAAGTTTATTTATATAGTACTTTAACCATCGATCATTCAAAATATTCATTTACAGATAAGTTGATAAGCCGATAAATCGATAACACAATGAGGTGTTTTTATCCATCAGAGATATTCTATATGAAAGGGGTAAATAAATGCTTCATATGATAAAAGAAATTCCACCTCATAATGGCAAAAATATATGGTCTACGAGTATATGATGAATAATCCTCACAGTTATTTATAGCGAAAACACATCACACTCATATCTTTAAAAATTTGAATAAACTGGCCATAAGAATTTGCTATATTCCCCAACGGTTATCTCATTTGCAAATAATCTCACATATTTCTATGTGATTTATAGCGCACTTTCAAGTCGTCTTTGCCCAATTTGTCCTGCTTGTGTGTTTTCGCTGTGTTCAATTTATGTTTTTGAGCGACACCTTTTGCATTCGACACCTTCTGAGTTATTTCGTCTTGTTTACTCGACCAACAGTTATTCAAATCTATAAACCGAAATCGAAACTGAAACCGAAACCGAATTCGCAAAACGGAATCAAAGCTGTCCATGAGATAAAAACTTTGTCTGACCTCTGACTGGAATCGAGTCGAACACGAAATGAAGTCATCGCGATTAGCACGCGCAGCATTCGCTGCAGCACGACTATCTGATGGATACAGTTAGCTACCCGTTGCCTGATTTGGTCGGTAGCAGGCAGAAAATATCAATATACAATATTACCGAGTGTGAGCGAAAGAAATATGGAATTAATTAAGACACTTCGTGGTGGTAGTGCATTATAATTGCGACCTCGTTAATTGACTTCATCAAATGATTCACTGAAAGTGACCAAATTAAACAGGCCTCGAGATGTTTAATCGCCGTTTTGCCAGTTTCCAATTAGCAATTTGCCGACAGACGATTGACGATTGCAGATAGCCGATTGACGGTTACCGATTAACCATTATTGTTGAGTAGGTAATTAAAAATGGATTTTCTGGATTGATCATAAATTGGTTATAAAGCGAATAGCAAACAAGTAGGAATGTGTTAATGGAGATTGACAATGAGAGACTATTAAGATGTCCTCACGAGGAGGAAGATACTTAAGTATGTAAAGGAAATATGGACAGAGATAACTGAACAATGTTCATGATCAAGTAGTGCGATGCGATCGTCGACTCTCATTGAGGGTTTGTTTTATTAACTTCTAGTAGCTAAGGCATAAAATAACTTATCATTACTCCAAAGCTTATCTACCCAATTTAATTCACATGCATAGAATATTATCAGCCCCTTCCAAAAGCCTCCAACAATCAAAGGCCAAATAACCTTTAGCCAAAAATTTTAAACTGCATCTTCAACCTGAACTTACGCAGGTGGTACAGCAAAGTCCCCAATAAGTAACCCAAAGTGACCTAAACCAGTTTCCTACACCAAAACTTCAATAGATTGTTGCGTTCTGAAATATTTAGTCGATTATTTTATTTATTGCTGGGATGCTTCGCTGCATTTTGGGAAACAAGTTCGGAAAGTGGTTGCGGCAAAAGTCAAATGTTATGCGACGGTCAAAGGCCCATTTGCAAGCCATACCATATTTGAAGAGATACGAACATAAATATGTTTACAGTCGAGAAATGGCAAACAAGTTCTACGATCTTTCGAGCGTAAAGAAATAAAACTGAAAATAACAAGTCAAAGCCAAAGATTCATAATCAATTGCGTCAGTCTTCGGGACTGGGGATAGAAAACTATTTGAATAAACAGAAGACAGGTCTCAATTAAAATCAGCGAGACGAAACCAAAGTGACAAATGAAATCAAAGCGAATAGAGCCACTTGGAGAGGTTGCACTCATTTAATCTGTGCGGAAGCATAACCAGTTCTATTTTTTAGTATATCTAGAAACTCATTCTTTGCATTTTCTATATAACAAGTTCGCATATTTTTGCTTTTCATAATAAGTTTAAAGTCTGTGGGATTAGACTTCTTCTATAATTTAAAACAGTGCACAAAATATTCAAGGCAAATTTTATATTATTGTATTCATAATTTTTCCCAGAATTTAATAATTTGGGGATTTATTTTTTCCTTGGTTTTAAGAATTTGCATTTATTTTGCTTTTTTTAATTTGAATTTTATTTATTACATTGATTAAGGTATCATTGTATCGCTGAATATGTCACTTTGTTTATTTGTCTTTCGATCAATAAACTTTGTTCCGCGAATTCTGAAGATTACTCTTCAACTCTCTCTCTCTCTTTCTTGAATAAAAATAGCTTAGCCTTTCTCTAGTTTCCTTTAACAGTATTCAAAGTTTTATACACTACTTCTTTAATCTTTTCTTATCTTCCTTCAATCGTATTAAACGTTTTCTACTTATTTTAATCTAACTAATTTACCAATTTCCGTTTAAAATCAATATACGAGGGTCGTTTGATAAGTCCGTGACTTTTTGAATAAAATATATTTTTTTCGTCAAAGAAGCGTTTTATTTCTCAACATAATCTTCTTTTAGCTCTATACATTTAGTCCAGCGTTTTTCCAATTTTTTTATTCCTTCCAAATAATAGGTTTTCTCAAGGCCCTCAAAATAGTCGTTTGTTTCTGTGATGACCCGAATCTCTTACCGCCGAGCCATTTCTTCATGTTTGGAAACAAAAAATAGTCACAGGGGGCTAAATCTGGAGAATATGCTGGATGGGGTAGCAGTTCGTAGCCCAATTTATGAAATTTTGCCATGCTGACACGAAATTCACTTTTTTCCATTTTCGTTAAAATTCACGAGATCGTCTGCTTTCAATGCCTATAAAACGCAAACCAAAAAACGCAGCTTTCTCAAAATTTTACAGTCAGCTGTTAATCGATAACTGCTGACAGGAGCAGTGTTGTATTTAGAGCAGGTGCGCGGCAAATACAAAAAGTCACGGACTTATCAAACGACCCTCGTAATTTGTAGAGTTATTACAACTTTTTATTCAAACAGAAATCTTTTAATTATTAAAAATTTTATTTTCCGATCTTCTGTGAGATTGCGCAATACTATAATTTGATATACTTCAGTTCCATGCAAATGCAGCATGTAATTCTCAACTACTTAAGCCACTACAAAGCCATAACCTGGTGGCAATAGCTGCAGGCTTACTCAGCGACCCGCACCACTTGTGGTTGAGTTAAGTTTAATAACTTTTGGGTAAATTAACACAAAGGCGTTACGAGGTGGGCACGAGACAAGTCGCAGCTTGAGGCTCTCCTGACTCAGGTCTTTCTGCGGGCGCGTGGGCGTCACAAATATGCAATTTTCCAAGGTAATTTATTCGGACGCCTGGCCTGACGCCTGAAAATTGAATTTGACATTTGTTGTGCAGCCCACAAGGAAGCCCAAAGAGACAGGAAAAACTGTGCAGAGCAAAGCAGTGAGCGAAGTCTTCGCGGTGTCTGTAGGTCGGTACTGCATTTGTCGAGTGTCTGCAGTACCTTGAGTGCTGGTCGAGTGTTCTATTCGTGGAGCATTCATAATACGGCAGCCGGCAGATGTCTTGAATAAATAAAACCGAAACGTAAAATCGAATGCGCAACTCGTGGGTTCAGTTAGCGACCTTCTTCTGTTCTGCACTACCTCGACACGGGGGTACTGCTGTACGGTGTACTGGGTTTGGCCCGGTTGAAGTTGTTAACATTTTGCTTTATGGCTGCCTGCAATTTATGGGGCACACACCGCACAGAGGAGGCATTAGCGCATTAAGCGCAACATGCAGACAAACATGGACAACGATTGTGGAGTGGTCTCTGTCTCAGCTCTGCTGTACCTTGCTGTGGTGTGGATTTCTGTTGAGTAGTGCAGCACAGCACCACATCAATCAGTCGCATAAATCATTTTAATTATTAAATAAACAAGTTTCCCGAGCAGCAGCACTACCAGCAGTCAAAACACTAAGCCACTCGCTGTGACTCACACATCGATCGAGGCGATGAATGCAATTGCTAAGTGAACTGATCGCAGGGTGTGAGAATATATATATATGGGCTCAGGCATCAAAGGGTTAATTGAGCTACCATCTGTACGCTGTGCTGCAATCTGGGTTAGGTTACCCAAAAACAAAAACTCAAATTGAATGGGATGGCATGGGATGGAAAATTGGCAAATTGCAAACAACTTTGTATTGACACTATCAAAATGTTAAGATCCTGAAATATGACGACGGCCTGCAGCACTCATAAATTTATTAGGAAATATCAGTTATTTGTCGGGAATGTCTTTGTGTTTTGGAGTTCGTACTTCAGTTTGATTTGGTAATAATATACGGTACTAAAATTCTTACAATTCTTTCCTTTTTCAAAGTCTGCACCCCTTTAAGGCTTTTTCAGCACTTTTAACTAGGATAAAAATCATTGAATTTCCTTTGGGAATCCCATTTTGTTTAGGGTTTCAAGTGAAGTTTGACTTGGGAACATTATATTATGGTTATAGAGTTCTTAAAAGTGTTAGGAGTCTTTCATAAAATCTTCCTAAGTCAGCAAAATCATGGAAACTTTTCTAAATGTTCAGTTCACTATGGAAAATATAATTTTTTCAATCACCTTTCTATATTGAGCAAAATATTCTTTTGCGCTACATAAAATAAAAAAAAAACAACAAAAAAATAATAATGTCAATGATACCCATTAAAAACGTTTTGTAATTGTAAGTATAGATAAAACTGTTAAAAAGTAACATTGAAATGGATTTCAAAACTGTGATTTACCTCAATTGTGAAAAACATCGGGAATTTATGTTGTTTCTTAAGATTGATCATAAACTCTATAATGGTTTAGCGGGTATTAATCAACTTAGATCTCTGTGCAATTGTCTGTAAACTTTATGCTTAGTATATGTAATTTATGAGTACATTTATGAGTGCATTCAAGTATATTTGCTTATATTTATGACTGCATAATCCAAGTTCATAAGTTGTCATTGAGTTTGTCAATAAATCAACTGACTTATTGCTGTGCTTGCCATTGTTATATGATATTTGAATTACAATAATTATATTAAACTTTATTAACTCTCCACTTCCTCCCTCTCTCTCTCTCTCCCTCTCTCTCTACAGCATCAGCACCACAACAATGACAGCTGATGACGAGGGCATGGGCAAGTCCAATGCGTCCACATCGAAC
The DNA here is from genome assembly GCA_018903695.1 of Zaprionus gabonicus. Classification (NCBI taxonomy): domain Eukaryota; kingdom Metazoa; phylum Arthropoda; class Insecta; order Diptera; family Drosophilidae; genus Zaprionus; species Zaprionus gabonicus. The sequence continues at coordinate 17,389,158 of JAEIFO010001553.1, forward strand.
TCGCATGCAGCCCAGGCACAGTCAGCGCACCCAACCAGTACCCAGGCTTGCCTCAACAAGCTGAACAACATCAGCTTTGTGGCGCCTCTCAATGAGAACAGCAGCAGCTCCGGATGCGGTGGCACTGTCTCCTCGCTGTCAATGGTCGCACTGATGAGCACCAGTGCCGCCGATGCGAATGCGGATGCGATAATGAAGTCGTCGTTCGAGCGACTCGAGGTGACCAGTGGTGGCGCAGCACACTTCGCGCGACCCAGCAACTTGGATCAGGAGTACAGCGCCATGGTGGCATCGGTCTACGAGAATGAAATAGCCAAGTGAGTGAGTGGGATGGATTGTGAGTTGGAGTTGGAATTGGAAGTTGGATTGAGCCATGTCAGAAGCGGGCCAAAGCTAATTGACAATTAGACACATTGCCAAACGGAGCCGACGAGTTGACAGAATGTCAGGCTGTCAATAGAGCGAGCGAGCGAGTCTCCGAATCTCCAAGAGTCGGGAGCATGCCCGGCATAGTCCAACAGTGTCTCACATAAATTTATGGCGGGCAATTATTCAATTTAAGGCGATTTCGATAGCGACCGAAATGGAGGCGGTTGCATGTCCAACTCGCATTACGTTCGTGTGCGCCGCCTTTAAAGGCGACGAAGGGGGCGGGGCTTCTATTGAATTTAACATTGTATTATTTTTTCCCATTTTTTTTTTTTGTTTTATTTTTTGGTTTGCAATTTGCTTTGATTTTTGGGGCTGGTTTTACAGGCAAATACTTAATACGTATGCTAATGTTGTTTTCCCCAATCAATTCTCATCGCAGCAGCGACAATGTCTCGGTGGCATCGGACCTGACCCGCATGTATGTCAGCGATGAGGATGAGAAGCATGAGTTCCGAGTGCCAGTGCCGCATTATCATTGAGTATGAGACAGTGGCAGAGACAGTCAGACAGAGAGAGAGAAAGAGGCAGAGTGAGAGAGAGAGACGTAACGAGTGAGCCGAGTGATTCGAGTGACTCGCCACATGACCGAGTTACTCGAGTGATTCGATCGAGTCAGAAAAAGGCAGACTAGACAAATGGGCCCAGCACCGCATTAATCGAAGTACCTTAACTTTGCAAATCTATTACCTAATCATGTACATCAGCTACGTACACAACTCTATATGAACCACATACCTAACATACTATACTATACAAATACAATATACAAATAAACAAATTCTATATAATATATTAATTAGTTTCTAAGATACCAGAGATCAGAGTATATATATATTTTGGAGCTCTTTGCATTGGAATAAGTATTAACTAAAAATATTTCAAGACGACAGAAGGGTATAAAAAGTGCATTATTTTGTTTAGAAATGTAACATTTAAAAGAACATTTTTGAATATTTGAAATTTGTAAACTTACAAATTATACACTAGATTAAGACTAAGCTAGACTTACTTTATATTTTACAACGTTATTAACTAATTTCGATGATGATCTGTAGCGAAATAATAAAGGGGCAGTTCCTGGTTGAAATAGTGCAAATATACACATACCATGAATATATACTTATCTATTTACAGATATACAACAAAGTATGTTAGACTATAGTTTGTAGATCTTTGTAGATCATAAGCGGCATTTTTGCTCGTGTGTATTGATTAATCGAATAATCGATAAACGATATCCAAACCAAGTCCAGCTGTTAAACTATGCTTAGATATTGTAACTAATAAAGCTTTCCTTGTAGTAAACGATCTGGTGGTTTTACTCGAATCTAGATCCGCTCCCCCACTGCGTGGGGTGAGAGATCAACAGCAATGATACAGTTGGGAGAAACCATGAGATACTACTACTGTATCAATGTGTATCTAAGCCGAATGTGAAATATGTGCAGCAAATTGGCGGAGCCAGAAGAAAAACGAGCTATGACCATAGCGAATTAAGGTCATTGGCGAAAATCTCCACAGAATGTATGTATCTGTATCTGTAACTGCAACTGTTGCTGTGCCTGTCCACGCATGCCCCCAAACGGTAGCCGAGCAAAAGTAAATCTCATAGGCAGACAGACAAACAGACAGAGAGACAGACTCATGCTTAATATGGCCCAACTGCACATAATAAATAAATAAATGTTTGTCCGCGGCCAAAGCCCAGTCGAATGAGAGCCCCAAATGGTAAACATGCCAAAAACAATTACCAAATGCTGCAAACAACAACAACAACAGTAACAGCAACAACAACAATCGAAATAGCAAACCGTCCGAAAATAATAATAATAATAATTGTGGCCAATTGCTGTTTAGTTGCCAGTTAATTGCAACATGACCAAGACTCGCCGCACGTTGCACGAAAAGTTCTCCAAGAAACTTTTGCTATTCTTTTCCGCAAAATCCGTTCGACCTCAGCTCTGAGTTGGCTGGCCTCCATCCATGCAGCAAAATGTGGCGAACTGGTTCCGAAAATCAGCAAATCACATAGACTTTCCAATCAGCCAGCTTTATAGCTATTAAACATCGGTTCCAGCTGAAAGTCGGCTTTATCGTTATTAATTGATGTGCGCTAGACCAAATTATAATGCTTTGAAAATAGATTAAAATGCCGAAAGTGAGTACAAGGGGGATTTAAAGTAGATGAAAAATTGATGAGATATTGAAATCAGTTTTTCTTAACAGCTATAGAAATAATCAACAAGTTATATATACTAAAATTGATCTTTTGAAACTGACAAAGCATTGCGAAAATTCGATAGAATATTAAATACACATTTTGTTTTACATAATATTTTATAGCAAAGAGTAATATATATATATTTATATAGAATAAAACATGAAGAATCTAACCAAATATTTTACAATAAATTTTAAATATAATTTTAATAATAATAATTCTTTGAAATTATAGAATCAATATATTCCAACTGTATGTATATGATATACGAGTATTTAATCGGCATTACCCAATAAAGTTCAATTCTTTGGTTACTTGATCGATCTAATATAATTATCTTTAGCGAGTCTGAAAATTGTTTTGAAATTTGCAGTATATATAGTATTTGTTTGTTTTTTTTAATCAGCATAACCATTGTATTTATTTAATTATTGTATTTAATCAGCATAATCAAATAAAGTTTAAATCTTTCGTTACTTGATCGAGCTGTTATAGTTCTCTTTAGTGGGTCTCTAAATTCTTCGAAACTTTAAAGTATTTTTATTCTATATATTAGATAAGACTGTAAGATTTTATTTTATTTCATCAACATAACCAAATAAAGTTAAAATTTTCGATCGAATAACAATTCTTTTCTTTCAACGAGTCTTCAATTTATTCCCAAATCTGCAGAATATTTATTTCATTTATAAGATATTCCTATTCTTTTAATTTATATTTAATTATTCAACATGCTCCATAAAATTGAAATCATTAATTGCCTGATCGAGTTACCATAGTCTTCTTCAGGTTATCTTTTCAATTTATCACTTCACTTTTTATTACTTTGAGTACCTCTCAAAGATTTACGACTTTAACTATTTTTAGTTAAATTTCTTTGACTTTGACTTTTGTTTAACGAATTCATCTCAAGTTTCCCGCTTGATGTACTCAAATTTATTGGCAACTTCGATTATTGAAGTCTTTTAAACTGGTTGCTTAACTGATGATCTATGTATTATGAAAGAGAATGTTGAGTTACTAAATCAAGAACTTAAATGAAGAATCAAAACAAGATTTGATTTGGCTCTTGGGTTTTCACGTCAAGTGCTTCCCAAGGATTACTCAGCCTGAAATGAAGAATGCTCTGAGAATTTCCGGTTTGAGTTCTGGGAATATATTAGAATATCTTAAATGAAATCTCAGTTGCAGTTCTAGTTCCACTCGCCAGCCCTGGCTGGATTTGCCAAATGCAGAATGCAGTCTCAGTTTGTGCTTCACTTTGTCCGTCCTTCTGTCCATTAGTTCCTCCGCCGTTCCGCCTTCACATCGTCAGTGCTGCTGCAGCTACTGTTGTTGTTGTTGTTGTTGTCGTCTGGTGACTGTTGCTTTGGCTTTTTGGTTTTTGGCTTTTTGGCTTTGGCCGTGCCGCAATTACCAAGACAGGCAGCTAATTTTATTTGCTGCAAACGTGCGCCCGGCTCTGCAATCAGTTGCTGTTGTTGTTGTTGTTGCTGCTGTTGCTGTTGTTGTTGCTGGTGTTGTTGCTGCTGTTGTTGTAGTTATTATTGAAGTTTACCTTTCGGTGGGAATTATTTGACGATGACTTTTAGCGCATTGCGTGTCGGGAGCACATTAGCCACCTCCGACCAAACAGAGTCTGGGGCGTCAATTGAGCTGTCTGCCAGGTGTCGGCGACATTAACCAGGGTGGTCCCCTGCAAATCTTGAGAGGCAGCCCCAACCAACGGACGGGTGTTAATCGAAGGCGTTGAAGTGTTTACAAATTTGATTTAAGCTCTTCTGGCATTAATATGCAAATTGAACAGGAAATCGAATCGTCTGAATTATTTTGAAAGTGACACAATGACTTTAATACACACAAAAGAATCACGCAAATCTATCGATATTGCCAAAAAATAAAAGATGATATAAAACTGGTTCGCTTCGCTGCGTAGCTCAAGTTCAGCAAGAGCAGCCGAAAAAAGCATCAACAACAACAACAATAGATCAAAGAGTTCAGCACAAAAGTAGTTGACAATAAGAAACCGCAAATGAGAAAGCACAGTGGGCAGTATGGGAGTCGGGCGTGGGAATACCCTGTAGTTTGACTAACTTTTTGTTGGCAAGATATTTTTTGAAAGATGATCTAGTTTGATTGCTAATGATAAGGAATAGATAAGTTTAATATATCAAACTCAGGTTTATTTTTGGAATTCTGTTGAACAATTTTGTTACTAAAGATATTAAATTGATCCAAGTCTCGATGTCATGAATATGTTAAACATCTATGATAAATTGCCCCTAACTGATGCATTTCATTAATATATAATGATATAAAGATTGATACACACGTATATTTGTGTATCGGTTGAGAGTTTTCCTTTAAGATTTCACCAAGTCAGATTTTACTTTCGGCTGTTAGAGTGGCACTAAAATAATAGAATCTTAGGCAAGGAATTCGATATAAATTCTCATATATACTTTGACCTTCTTTGATAGAACCAAAGTAATGATAATGCGTGCAAATCTTTCGACCTAACCTCAAAAAACCCGAAAAATGGTTTAATTCCCAAAGTAAACAATGGCAGAACATGATCTAGACTTGTGATATATATTTATATAGGTTTTTCGATCTTCCATATTCAAATCCAAAGCCAAAAACTGACTACCATATCCTGTGTTTCGACATAACCCCACATTTCCAGAATATTCTCCATATTAAGTATTCAAAACTGAATTTACTTTCATTCACTGAGCAAACTTTAGTCTACATCAACGTTACATTACCCCTTCAACCATACTACCCCACCCTATTGCCAACCAATAAGGCCCTTCTTTGCCGATCCATTTCTGTCGTCATTAGATCTCAGTAAATCTCAGTTCATTTTTGGAGAGGCCACTTGGATTGCATAATGTTGCCGGAGGCTTGTCAAAAGTTTATGTAAGAGTGAAATGAATGCGATTGCGATAGCATTTAGCGCGGCTTGGCGTGGCGCAGCCTTTGCCTCTTTGACCATACATACTCGTATAATGCGGCTGACTCCCTAGCCAGACATGTGTATACGAGTATGTCTGCCCCAAATTGGGTGCATATTTTGTCAATCTTTGTCGTTGTTCAGCCCGCAGCCGCCTTGCGAGGGAAGTCGTGTCTAGGCAAAGTGCAATAATTCACACTCACTTTGGGGCGACCCATTGACGTTTTATTATGGTGCCAAAAAACAGCGAATCGACATGCCACACAGGCCCCACACACGCCTCACACACACACACACACACACACACACACACCCACAACGACTCCTGCTTCCCTGCACTCCCGATCGAATCGGAAATTATGCCTCGGCTCAGGTGATTATGAAACTTAACATGCGCACGCTGCCACTTCTCGCATGGTTTATGGGCGCGATAAGACATCGGGGCGGGTCGAGAATCAGGCTCAGCTAGTGCTCAATGAAGTTATTAAATTGAATTTATAGTACGATTGCCCCAATCGTAATCGGCATCTTAGGAGCGAGAGCGTGCAGCAGCTTTTTGAAAAATGAATTGTTTGCGCCGTTGGCAGCGCGCACAGAATTTATGGCTAATTTAGTCATGATTTATCCGATTGCCTATAAATAATGAGGCTAGTTTAACTTGGCCAACTCGATTGGTCACAAGGAAAGCCAATGCAAAAAAGGTTAAAAATTCGCTTTAGCCAAAATTTAATTAAGCCAATTCGAACAGAAACAAAGGCCATGGGCAGATGATGATAATCGCAGTCGAAACTAGTCGCAGTCGCACAGGGCGCGACTCAGTTAGCCGAGACACAAACCACGACTCAGCGAATCTTCGCACAGCCTCGCTCGGCCAATTCGCTTTCGTTTCGCGTTCGCTTGTGTTCGGCTGCAGTGGCTTCGGTTCGCCTTCGGTGCGGAGTACTTCTACTTGGCGTTGCATAAAAAGTGGTTCAGTGGAGCAAACGGCTTCAGACTGACAACGTCGCGAACGCGAAACGAATCGTATCCACGGGATATTTATTCATTCATTCAATTCAATTCACTTCGAACTGAACGGAAGCGCGGAAGTGCAGTGTAAAGTAGGTGCCAAAAAGCCATTCACAATATTGTGCATCCTTATTGAGCGATCAGTTAATTGAGTGTATTCCAAATGCTAAGCAAATGATTCATTATTCAACGTGAATTCGTATACCGCATATACCTATATTCTATGTTAATTGAGATTCACAAATTCCCAATTTGCATTTTGCAGCCTCAACGTATACGTAATATTTGGATTAAAATATTTGTTTTGCGGATACATAACGATTAAAACGAAGGTGAGTTCTGTGAAGGTTGTGCAAATTTGCAGAAAATATATGCTAAATACAAACTAAACAATAAACTAGAAATTGTGGAATAGTTTTCGGATTGGCATAGAAATTAAAATTCGAAGAGATTGAATTTTAAACAAGACTAAATCAATTTACAGCAACTTAAAATTGAATAAACTCAATAAATACTGAATAGAGGAGACTTTAAAAAATAAAATAAGTTTCAAAAATAATATGAAGTTAAGAGATCAAATAGGAAATTAAACAAATTATAAAAATAAATAAATTATTGAATTAAATAAATTATGAAAAGAAATATATTATGAAATTAAATAAAATAAATTAATTAAATATGAAATAAAATAAAATAAAATATAAAAAGTAAATCAAATTGAAAGAAATAAGTAATAGAAAGTTTAAATAATATAGGGCGAAAGAAAAATGCGCAATGAAAACAATAAATTAATAACACAGTAATTAAAACGATAAAATCAATTTTGAATATAAAAAATAAATATACTATTTTAATATATGAATGAAATAAAAATAAAGAAAGACACGAAATAATATAAAATATAAAATAATTGATCAATAATAACGCCAATAAGCATAAAATAAATGAAGAAAACTAAATCCAAAAAATTAGGTAAAAATCAAGAGAAAATCAATTGAGAAACACATAAAAGTTAATTCACTGATTGCCTAAGATATACAATATAAAATAAATTAAAAACAGTAAAATCTTTTAGATGAAATAAATAAATGAAATATCAAAAATCATCCACAATTATTTTTTCTTTGAGAAAAAAAAAATGAAATACAAATATAATACAATATAAAAATAAAGCCGAGCCCCAAAACTCTATAAAGAATTCAAATAACATATTATAAATAAAACATGATCTTATTTTAATGCACAACTGAAAACGAAAGTTAAAGCAGAATTTTTATTTAGCACAAATTCCAAATTAAAAATTCCCAAAAACAAAAAATGATTCCTACTGCCAAAAATGCTGCGAGTGATAAATTATTTAGCATACAAATGAAAGAAGAAAAAAAATTATATAACCTCTTGCTGGTTTTGTTATTTATGTAAAGAAGCGAGAATACTCGAAAAAAGATATGCGAGCTAAACAAAACGGGATTTTTCGCAAATGTCGCGAGTATTAAAGATACAATTAGACATGTTAAATATATAATTTATTGCCAATCACTTTGCTGATATTCTAGAGCAGGTTTCTCCTTTGTTCGCCCCACAATACCAGATCTCTCCCCAGCAACTTGCAGCAGAGAGTTGACAATTATAAGAAAATAAACATAATAAAACTTTCGTTTTTGAGCTTTAATCAGTGTGACAGATGTCAGTCGGTAGTCGCTAGTCTTGGCTATATAGCCAAAGCCGACAGTTGTACAAATTTGCATATTAATTTTAATTGAACAACAACTGAAGTCGCACACAGTGCACTCGTTGCTGAAGTTGAAATTGAAACTGAAAACGAAATTGAAATGGAAAATGTCAAATTCGAATCGAGAGATTCAAATGAAATCAAGCTGAATAAGCCATTCTGCGGTGGGTCCCGCTGCAGCTCCGGTCGAAGTTGTAATGAACACGAATTAACATACAATCGCAGCCAGCTCCGAGCGACAGATTGACAAACACCCCAAGCGAATGTGGTCCCTGCTCCTTGCAGCACTCACTGTCTGGACTCCTTAACTTAACTTCGAATGAATAATTCATGCGGTGCGGTGTCGATAAACATTCAAACATTCGTTCGAGTTATCGCATGTTGCTGCTGCTGCTGCATGTGTGAAATTACTGAGAGATGTGTGTTTGCCAACGAGTTTGTTTCCTAAGTCTTTCATCTTTTTTGTGCACATCAAAAATTCAGCAAATTTTTTAAAAGTCGTAAAAAATTCTTTATTTAACCGTGGACTACACACCTTCTCTTCCGCCTCGTAAAGCGCACCAATTTCAGCTTACAAAATGACATTGGCCCAGCCGAAAGAGCTAATAAAATGCTAAAATAAAAACTATGCTAAAAGCCAACGCGAAATGTCTTGAATAAAATTCGCAAATCCAAATTCAAATTCGATTTGCATATATGCAAATTCGATTCCCACGACTTTTAATTGTGCGCCAAAGACAACAGCAATAACAGCAATAACAACAACAACATGAAATAGAAATACTCGTAACATACTGCTAGTGCTATTATAAAAGGCCAAATCGTACGAAACAAGCAGCAGCATAGTCATTGAGCTTGGACTTGAGCCACCGCAGCGCGATGCGATGCGATGCGATCCGATTCTGATCGCGCATTGATCGACATTGCGGTCTCGCGCACAGCAGCAGCAGCAGCAGCAAGCAACACGTGTAGCATCTTATCTGATGCATACGGTACTATTTCATTGTCTCTCTCTCTTTCGTATGTGCATCTTTTTTTGAGGCACTGTGAGGGGTTAATTGACCGAGTTGATGAACAAGCAATACGAGCTGCAGGTTAATGAGCTGCATTTGACTTGTGTTTATTTGATGTTCATTGCCAAGTGTTGCATTACATTTGAGAGGCATTGTGGTTGGGTTAAATTCAATAACTTTGTCTGGCAATTGATTTATAAACTTCTTGTTTTATTTGTGGCTTGATTTTGTCAATTTAAAATGTTTTCTTTTACTTTTCTAATTCAAATTTCAATAAAAGATCTACAATTAATTTGTGGGATTTTTATAAATATAGATATTTTAAGAAAAATACAAATAATTTGTATGATTTTTATAAATGTATTTTGGAGTATTAAAAATGTTGTTGAGTGTAGGAAAATATCTTGAATTGAAAGGAATAAATTGAAATGAATAAGGAGGCATCCCAAATAAAATTATTTCAGAGTATTATATCTTGTGTATTATATTATATATTTGAGAAAAGAATTGTTGCATATTCAATAGGAATCCATAGATTTGTAAACGTTTAAGGGGATCCTTAAAACTACCGGGAAATCTGTATCTATTTAAAATAAAAGATGACTAAGTAGATTAAGACTGTGCCCATCATAATAATTAAACTCCAAATGGCTTAAGATATTTACAGCTTTGCTATAACTCAATTGAAACTGCATGTTTTTAGAACCCCAAACTAATCAAGCCACCTTCCAACTCTCCCTGCTCCTTCACGCACGTACACAACTACCTATGACAAGAGACTGACTAATAGAGCAGGGAACACTGATATTTATCTCTAATGAAGTCGGTCCAATCAAAATGGTTCTCGACTGCAGTGACAGCAGAGCCGAGGCTCGCCCTGCTATGGCACATGCGCTGACTGCACCCAGAAATGGTGCGTAAGGCCCGATTGACATTTGCCAGACAAGCCAGAAAGAGGGAGGGAAAGAGGGAGGTAGAGGGAAAGAGGGGCACAGACTGGCAGAGAAAGAGAGAGGGAGAAACTGCATTAGCAGACAGGCTTGCCTGATGCGGACGACATTAATTGAACTCGCCTAGTCAAGCTGTCTTAACTGGAGCACATTTCATGCCATGCTTCACTTTAGCGATCTGGCAACACTCGAGAGCTTGAGCTCAAGTGCATTCAAGGCCTCCTTACGGTGGGGCGGGGCATACCCTGTGGATTGTGTAAGAAGTGAAATCAATTTGGTTGCGCCTACAAATTAACAGCAAAAACAAACAACACACTTTGGTTCAGAGTTCAATTACAAGAACACTAACAACAACAACAAGAACAGCCAGGAGAAGGAGAAGAACAAAAGGTGCAACGTCAGCGAATCATTTCGTAATGACTTGTAAACATATCAGAAATCAAAACAAGCCATTAAAGCAGACAAAGCAAACAATAGCAAGGGCAAGCACACGATCCAATTGAAAGTGAGATCGCAGACATACCAACAAAAATCAAGATCTAGAAATCAACAATTCTTCGTTAGCCGAAAAACAGCCAAAAGAAGAGGAAGAAGAAGAAGAAGAAGCTAAGGCGTTGAAACGTTGCTGATTGATTGCACACAGCGGGCAATCGTCATCTACAGTTGAAATTGTTGTTGGCGGTTCATGACTAAAGTGGGTATTCGTTTAGCTCGAGGGAGACTGCACATAACATATAATTAACCCACCTAGCAGAAGACTTAGTTCACCTTTTACTGTGGCCCCAAAACGATTAGGGTAGCCTTCGGTAGCAGACATGTCTCGCTGTTGATTCATTGATCGTTGCCGTTGAAGTTCTAATTGGGGATTTTCTCAAGATACTTAAGCTGTTAAGCTCCATCAAAGTGGGGGCTTAATATAAGCAGCACTACTTGTTGCGTAAGTTAGTATGAGAAGAATTATAGCAGACGTGTTTGACTGCTTTTTGAAGAGTAAAAATTATAATAATTTAGTATTATATATTAAAATTAGGTCTTATAAAGAGTATCCTATTTGAGTCGCATGTAAATCCGGAAAGTGTGATTTATAAACCCAACAAATCAATAATCCTCTTGAGCAATTCAGCAATCTTAAGAGCTCATATAACTCTCTTTCTTCTCCTCCTCTCAAATCCCAAATACCTATTATATGGCATAGTTAGGTCTCATAAAGAGAATCCTATTTGAGTCGTATGCAAATCCGGAAAGTGTGGTCTATAAGTTGAACAAATCAATATACCTCTAAATCAAATCAGCAATCTTAAGTGCTCATATAAGTCTCTCACTGTCTGAGCTTCATTTAGTAAACATTTCAATCAGATAACCAACACATTATCCTGTTCGATGAACGTTCAACCGCATTTCTGCTGACTCATCGTGTTATATGGTAATGAAGCATTTTATCGATTGCAAAACCTGCGCACCACAAATCAAATTTGTGAGATCAAAACTGATCTGCCATTTATCGCGTATTTGTAACGAAATCGCCTTTGTTTACATTGCCCTCAGGGGACGAGGGAGGAAATAATCGTCGTCGTCTTTGGTCAGTCAAAGGTTCAAGCACGGGGCTTATTACGAGCCTCGTTTGTTCGTGGGACGGGTTCAGTTGGGTCGTTTTTTTTTTGGGGTTTGTCCACTATTTGGCCAGTCACGCATGCCTTTCGATTTCCACTACGAATCTCCGCGGTGATTACTCAATTGCCAATGCGAACTCAATGCAAATTTATCAGTTTTTGTTTTTGTGCGCCCAAAAATTTGCATTTCTCAAAGAAACCTTAGGAAAAACTTAAAGTTCGTGATATGTCACAGGCGTTAGAATGTGCAGCAATGGGTGGTAGCAACAACAATTACAACAACAACAACAACAGCAATAACAGCAACAACAGTGACAACAAACTTTTCATTGGTATTGGGCATATTTCGTTGACACTTTGCGGCAATTAGCAGCAGCTCAGAACTGACATTCAAATTGGCAGCTTGTCGTAGGCCAAATGCGAATGTCTTCTCTAATTTTGCATTGGTGAAGGTGCTAAAAATACCCTATGAATTAAACAAATAAAGTTGTTACAATTATTTTAAATTTTCTCTAACCAATTTGAAGGTTTTTTATTAAAATGAAAAGAATGGACTTACTTTTCTTGTTACTTAGTTTAAGCTAGGAGTAACATATTATCCTAAGACATTTACGTACATGGCTCAGCAAACTATAAAATACTTTTAAATTCATGAATCAATTGTATTTAGAGTCGATTTGTTCCAGTAATATTGTTCTATTATAGATTAACTGTAATCAGCGAAAGGTTTTTTGGTACTTGGAAAGGAAAAAACTTAGGCAACGAACTTGCCTGGTTTTTTATAGAATCTAATTTTGATTTTCTTTGAAAGACTTTCACAAAAACTATGATATACCACAGCAATCACTATATTCTTTTAAATTTATGACTCAGTTCAGCTAAAGGTCAACTTGTTTTAGTTAAATTGTGCTATATTTTCTGTAATTTGTTTGAACGGTTTTTTATTAACACTAGGAAATGAAAATTTAAAATGAAATTAAATGATTTAATCAATGAACTGTTTTTATATTTACTGAAGTCTTTACATTATTTTGTTACAAATGTATCACAAATCTCGTAAATATCTCAGCTACCTAACTTAAATTTTAAAATATATAACTGATTTATGCCTAAAGTCAATTTGTTACAGGCAATTGAAACGTAGTCTACATTTATGTGGCAATCTCGACATCCATTAAAGCTGGAGTAATGAAACTTAGTATACATGTTTCTCAATACCTCAGCTAAAGCTCTGCACTCTCAACTTACCCTAGGGTATCTGCCAGTTGAGTATGTTGCGCAATATCACAAGTAAACCAATCAAAAAACGCAGTAAAACTGAATTTTCGTGCCAAATACATTCTGATGCATGTGTCTGTTGACCGTAAAGAGTTCGTAATTTAGTGATTAGTTCGGTTTAATTACTTCATTTGATCTTCGTACGATTCAATTGAAATCTTGTAGTCAGCTTTTAGCACCTGTCAGGCATATTGGGTACAGTTTTATTATCAGCTAACCAGGTCAAGTCGCCATGTCTGCGGCTGTCGGTTAAATGCAAATGATTGTGCAATGTGTTTTCCATGCTGCTTGTTCCATTACAAATTGGGGCTTGTGCATGGGCCAAGCCAACGCATGTGGGCGTGGCATGATCTGGCTGCTGCAAGCAATGTGGCTAACAAGGCGTTACCAGTAATCGAAATTTTTATGCGAATGAGAACGTGTTACGTGCTGAGTGCTAAGTGCGTTGCGTGTAGCGGTTCGCCGTGAACTGTGGAGGAAGTCAAAGGAATAAATTGAGTTCGAGGCTCTTTCGGAAATTTCGGAATTAATCAAATTTGATTCGCTCAAATTGGGATTTCTTCTGAGATTGAAGCCAAATAAATTCACTTGTTTTGAGAAACAATTCACAAATTTCTGAGCAACTTGTATTTGCCTCCTATTTTCAGAATTATTCGGGTTATTGAACGCGTTTCATTTCTAATTTAGAACGGTTTTTTGCTCATGAGTTGTGTCATGCCGAAACCAGATTTGTATACGCTAGCAGAGGGTGTTGGAGAATTGTGGTGACGTAGGTAGTATTGATTCTGATTCTTTTTCAATATTGAATATATTCAAACCAAGTGTGATCACAAATAAAAACATATCCTTTCATATAACATGTTGATACCCTTTCATTCTATAAAGTACCATATAATACCCTTTAATACCATATGGTTCCATTTAATACTATATTATTAAAACCGTATTTTATACCATATGTCATACCATATGTTATATGATATATTATACCATACGTCAAAACATGTATCATACCATAAATTATACCATATATCATACCACATATCATTCTATATGTCATAACATATATCATACCATATGTCATACTGCATATGTCATACCATATGTTATACCATATGTCATACCATATGTCATACTGCATATGTCATACCATATGTTATACCATATGTCATACCATATGTCATACTATATGTCATACCATATGTCATACCATATGTCATTCCATATGTCATACCATATGATATACCATATGTGATACCATATGACATACCATATGTGATACCTATATTTTATGTCATACCATATGACATACCATATGTGATACCTATACTTTATGTCATACCATATGTCATACCATGTATCATTTCGTATGACATACAATATGTCATACCATATGTCATACCATATGTCATTCCATATGTCATACCATATGTCATATTGTACCATATCGCATACGATATCTTACCATATATCATACCATATATGATACCATATATTGTATATCGTGCAATATATAATACTTTATATCATACTATTTTAAATACCACACCACACCATTCTATACAATACCACAATAATACTCTACACCATAGCACATCATATCGTTTTATTCCAAATCTACCCTTGTTAGTGTAGTTCCCTCTTCGACCTATCAAAGACCCCTAACTTATTTGTCTGAAGATTCTGTAAGCTCGTGTCTAAACTTGCTTTTTCTGCTACCCTTCACACAACAGAGCAAATTACTGTAAATTGCAATTTAAATTCGCAAATTAATTTTTATTGTTTCTCCCATATTTTGGCTAAAAATAATAACAGCTTAGCTGTATATATATCCGCTTGAAGCAATAAAATAAATTTTATAGCAACTAGAAAAGGTGCTAAGTGAGGATTGTCGTACAAATAAGTTACAATTTTGGACAGATCGAATTACCTATGACATATGTTAAATTATATTCAATTTGTATTGGCTTTATATTATGGCAAACCTGTTAGAATCTGACCAAGTTATTGAAGGCAATTAAGAGATTACGTACATATACATTTTTGGTCAGCTTAAGTGTTGTTCAATTTCACAAAAATGCGTTGCGAAAGTGTTGAAATACGCGAAATTCTACAAGGTAAATTCCACTTGGATCGTGCGAGAAGCGTTCTTAATTGCGTTTTGAGTGTGACCACCTTTGGGGGCAATTAAACAAATTATTATCATGGTCAGCAGAGGCCCACGCGAAGTTGTAGTTGTTGTAGTTGTTGTCGTTGTTGTTGTCGCTGTTGCAAGCTGTGGCTACCTGTGCTAGTTGCAGTTGCAGTGGTTGCCTGTGAACGACATCAATTAGCAAACGTATTTAATGCGGCCACATTTGGCGTGAAACAGCAAGACAGTTGACTGAGCAACAGGCGAAGCCAAGGGGATAGAGGGGAGGGGGAGAGGGAGGGATCCTGAGCCTAGAGAGGGTAGAGCAGTGCGTAGAAAAAACGCCTCGAGTCAATCAATTTAATGTTGTGCTGCGGCGCGTATTACATGGTCCGCTCCAATCGGTCTGCTTTGGCTTTGGCTGCCAGGCTAACTAGCTGCGACTGCTGCTGCTGCTGCCACCATGTGCAGCGTGTTGGCCATGCAGCCTTGGCGGGGCAGATTGCCAACTGGCCAGAGTCGATGCCGATGCCGATGCCAGATTGGAAGCCATTTGGAAAGGCGGCACACACTCGAGTTACGCCGGCGACTTACGCAAATTTGGAGTTTTTCAAGCGCCGCCAGGCTCGCAGATACCGCAGCCTCATCGACGGCACACCCTACCTAGCATAGTCCTCACTCCCTCCCCTACTATCTGCCCCTCCCTGCTGTTCCTTTTAATTGAAAACTGCGTTGAGTGAGCAACTCGTTTACGCATTCGAAAGGCCGCATACGCCGCGTGGCTTGGGTAATTAAAAACTTGTCGCTCCATTTGATACACTGTGTGTGTGAGTGCCTGTGTGTGTGTGACTGCGTGTGCTTAACTATGTCATAAAAATTGGAATACTAATGCAGAATGATGCAAGCATGACTTGACTGTATTTAAATTCACACGATGAGGAAATGTTCTGGTTTTGAATATTCCAACTCGTTGTGGATTTTTTATGCTGCATATTTGTGGGCGATAAGAGATTCAAAAGAGATTTATGAAGTTGAAAAAATTGAGCATAGAGTATATAGGGTATATGGTGTGTAATATGGAGTGTTCAGTATAGAGTATATACAATAGAATCTGTTTTTTAAAACAGAATTAATTATTTATAATTTTACACTTATGATCAGTGAAAAAGGTTTTATAAATATTATCAAAATATTATATATGTTTAAAATAGTTCAAATAAAGTTTTGCTGAGCATAAGTATTTTTCCCATGAACAAATAATAAAATAGTACAATTTTAAAAATTAATATTGACTTTTTATTACATGCTAAAATAGAGATTTGTTTTTATTTGCATACGACATTAAAATCTGTTGATGAGTATGAAAAGGCATAGTTTTCAAAGATTATTTATATGTTTTAAAATTTGCTCAGTTATAAATTTGATTGATGAATTAAATTGATAATTCCATTAAGATATTATCAATTAATTATGCAGATTACTTTTGCCTTACGTTTGCTTAAGTTCAAGGTCTAATAAATTGACCTCGCATTGCTCCAAAAACTGTAATTAAAATTGTAGAAAATTCATGCACATCTTTATTTGTTCTAAATATTTAAATAAATATAAAAATGCAGAATTTTCTAAAAATATACTGTTAGAACATTTCTAAATTTGATCATATATAAACTATAATAAAATAAATATAGATATAGATCTAACAATAAAACTGAATCCTGTTCAATTCAAAATTAACTTTCCACAAGAACTTAAATTAGTAAAATAAATTATTCCATTAATTTAAATTAAAATTGAATGAATCCCAATTTCCTATCAAATATATTGATAATAATTTAAATTAATTTAGATCCCTATCAGGCATATTCCACATGCCGCAATCCTCATCATGCCAACCTTATCAGTATTTCTGTCGTTGCACACTGCGTATACGCAACATTTGTCATTTGCCTATTGCGCTATGCGGCTATCATTAATTATAATGTTTGTGTTTCGTTCAGTTTTCATTTATTATCGGCGCGCTTGTCACACGGAACATGTGTACAGCGATTGCACTCGAGCAGGAGAAGAAGAAGGAGATGGAAGAGGAGGATGTGCAACTGGGTGATTTATGAACCGCCCCGAGAAGCGCAATGCGGTTGCTAACTGCCTGTTGCTTGCGTACACTCGCCCGATTCTCGCGCCAAAAACAAACACACACACACACACACACGGAAAAAACCAGCACCAAAATGCGCGACCAGTTTGGGGGAACTGCAAACTGGTTTCATTAAATATCAACGCACTTTCCAATCCAAATCGATCTGAACACTCATTGCACAATTGCAGGGTATGACGTGACATCCTGGCTGCGACTCCCAATTCGAGTAACTTAATATGCGTGCGCTGATTGCAGTTTATGGCCCAATCTCAGCCAGACTTGGCCCCTGGCCAGCTTCGGGCTTAGGCTTAAGCTTCGACTTCGGCAGTAGTAAAGTGAGCGGGTCCAACATAAATATCGAAGGATTTTAATTATTTGCACAAAAATCTAATTTCCGTTTCAATGAAATAACTGCGTGACTGTGCCAGTTGGCCCCCAGTTTGCTCCCCTCCTGCCCCTACACCAGCTCTGGACTCCCCTAAGCTGCCTCTGTGGCACAAAAAACTAAAAAAGAATCGAGTAAAAATCAAGTTAACGACAAATCAAAAGTAGTAGATTGACACAGTTTGAGGGGGCTAAGAGAGTATGAGGGAGAGAGGAACAGCGAGAGATGAAGGAGAAAGAGGGAAGAAAAGAGAGAAGGAGATTGGGGACCTGTGAGGGATGGATAGAGATAAAGAAAGACACGAGGAAAGTGGTGAGCACTGAGGTAATCAGAGAGGAAAGAAACGAATGTGCAATGAAATTTATGGAGCGCCTAAATGGAGCTGCTTGTAAAGGATTGTTGTAGTTTTTATTGTTGTTGTAGTTGTTCTTGTACTTGTAGTTGTTGTTGTTATTGCACTGCTACTTGTTGTAGTTGTGTTACTGCTGTCGCACACGCACCTCGTTGCATTCGCTCAATCAATGCAATTCATTCATTGAGTCAGCGAAATGGTCAACGAAAAAACGCAAGTGGAAACAAGTAGGAAAAGGAGAAAGAGGGAGAAGAGAAAAAGAGGATAAACTGATAGAGAGGAGAACAAGGGCAAAGAGAAGATAGCAAAGCATAGAGAAATAGCAGGTGAAGAAAAGAGCAAAAGGCTACTCGAATTGGCGAACCGAAAGTAAATCAAGCGCTGACTCAAAAACTGGAGTCACCACGCGCACCTTATCGAGTCTGCGAGTCTGCGCGTTGCAACAGCAAATGGTGCCACAAAGTGGCGAGTTTTGCGAGCGAAGGTGGCAGCTGGAATGTGGCATCAATGGGACAAGCACTCAAGTGGAGACAATAACGAGAGATAGAGATAAAGATGCAAATGCAGATGAAGTCGATAGCCGACAGGCATTTATAAGTCGTAGATTAATCCTGTGTGGATTAAGCTTGACAGGATTTTAAGCTACCAGATTGAGATGGTGATGTATATTTGGAATTTTCTCACGGTTTCTAAAGAAGTAGTAAATAAAAGTATGATGTTTTGGCAATAGAAAGATAAGAAAATTTAATGAAATAAAAGAATTAAATTTTTTTAAATTTTTTTCCAACTTTTCTTTGTTCTTCTAATTCTTACAATATTCTTATAAAGATCTTAATTCCTTTTACCCCGTAATCTCCTCTCAAATATACCGCACTTCCATTAAACCCCCACCCCAGCGCCCTCTGCCCCCCTCTACGTTGCACTTCGATTTATCTCGCTGCACTTTGTGTTGTCAGATCTAAATGCAGCAAGTTTGTTGCCCAAGTCTTTTGTTTGCCGGGTACATAAATCACGTGGCACGCACAAAAACGCAGCTTTATCCTCATGCGGCATCGCGTTGCCTGCAACGCATATTCCTTCTATCGGAACCCCGAATCCAAATAGATTTGTAATAAATTATGCGCCGCGTCGCAGCCACAATAAATCAATAAATGTTGCCATACGCAACTTTTTGTACGTCCCTCGTTGGCGTCGCCTTTTTTGTGCGTCGCTTGTTGTGTGTCTCGTTTTCGTTGCGTTTTTTATGCAGCTTTTTGCGTTTTTTATTTTGATATTTTTTGCATACGCACTTAACGCATTTTTTCTGTGCCTGGCCACAGCGTGTGCCAAAGTGTTGCACAAAAAACTGGAACCAAAAGGAATCGATGCAGACTGCAAAACGAGCTGAGCAGCGCTTGAAGTTTTTCTGTCTTTCTAACTGTCTGTATATCTGTCTCATATGTAGGTAGATAAAGAAAAGGCTGACCAGAGGCTTGAGTGAAGAAATGACTGTTATGTTTTTTAACGACAAAAAATTAAATTCTTTGCAAATGTATAGATTAGAAATGTGCCACATTTAAAAAGCAGTAAAGTTAAATTGAGGAAATTCTCAAAATAATAGTTCAAAAGTATTTTCCAAATTAAAATGAAGTCAATATTTTAAATTCTATGGTATAAAAACTATACAAATACTCAATCAGGAAGTAGAGAAGCAGGAGTAACATTCAGAAGAGATCTCTGAGCTCTAAACTTCCTCTAAAATATTAAAAAGGTTTAACATATGTATAAATATGTTTATTGTCCGAGGTCTTTGAAGATGATCATAAGGATTTATACAGTAATCATCTTTGTTAATATCAAAGAAACAAGTATGACTCCTATACTTTTATATGTTAAATTACCGATTTGCGTGGACGATGGTATCAACAATTATAAATACACATGATTTGCTCATGATAAATGGGTAACTTTAAACTGAATTGATTCTTTCCAGCTTTTGTACAACATGTAATTGTTGAGTTCGTTACCATTAAACAAACTTACAGATAAATGGCTAAATCAACTTCACTATTGAAGCCGATCAGGAACATATTTATTCAATATAAATAAAATATAAACCTACTTTTTAAAGTCTACCACGACTTCTTCTGCCTTGAATACATTATCATTATATTCAATTAATTATTTTCTACTATTCTTACTAGCAATTTCTTGGATTTCCAAACATAAAATGACAAAATTATTATTTACTTAATTTAAATCAATTTCTTTAATTAATCAATTTCTGGGAAAATAATAATTCTAAATTGAATTTGCATGAAATCAAACAATATTCAAAATTATTTAATTCTATACAATCATCTTATCTTTAATCTTTTATTCATTTATTACCTCTACCAATCTTGCTTAAGTTCATGTCTCTCACGCCTGACCCGTGCAACACCGTATCGTGATAAAACTGTTGTTGTTGTTGTTGTTGTGGCAACATTGTTAATAACTTAATTAAGTCACATTTCTGGTGGTTAAACAGCGCGAAAGGCACCAAGGCAACGCCCACGCGCTGCTGCCTGAACAACAACAGGAGTCGTAAAGCAATTGTGGTTGCACGCCACAAGCGGTTGCGGTTGCAGTTGCAAGTGCAACACACGGTGGCAGGCTGCTACCACAGACACAGCCACATTTGAAGCTGCCGCAACTTGCAGTCGCTTGAAGCTGCGACAACTTTTGCCTGATTAATATCATCAGATGAGGGTGGCGAGCTGTTAACGATAGTGACACGCCCACTTACGCTCCTTCCCTCTTGCTTCTCTTGCCACAACTGAGCATACCTTTGCATCTTTTTTGCCCCCTGTTTTATCTATTCTCCTGCCCCTTCTTCTTTCTTTTCTCCTTTCTCCCATTGCTCCATCTGCTTGCTGCTACAAATGCTGTTTTTCAATTATGTTAATGTTAATTATATGTTATGTTAAGGCGCTGTTCTGCTAATGGCGATAATTATCAATTTGGTTATCGATTATGGTTATTTCCCCTTGGGAAATATTTGCAGCCTTTGTTGTTGTTAATTAGTTGCAATTTTTGCTGCTCTTGTTGTTGCTGCTCTTCTTATTGGTTGTTGCTGCCACTACTCGTTGTTGTTGTGCCTTGGGCAACACTTGAGTCACAGTCCATGCATGAAATATCGCGCCAATTTTGGGATCGCAGACTCGATTCGGGATTGCCAAGCTGCACAAGCGCACGCTGTAAACTGTCCACTGTCCACTGTCCGCTCTAAAGTGTCCACTGTCCACTGCTCGGCTGTCCTGTTTCCACTCTCCACTCGATTTGCTCCACAGTGGCTGCTGCAAGTCAGCGTGCGCCGCAAATTAAATCAATTAAATAACAAAAAGCAATACACGTTTGTCAATTTACACACACACGAGCAGGCAGACTTGCACATACACACTCACATGCATGCGCACACATACATGCACATATACAGTTACCTGCAGCTTGACAAAGTCTGGCGCGCACACACAAAAGATCGGCAAAGTGGCAGCAGTTAATCAATTTTCGAACAACTTGTGTGCAATTTTCAATTGGGCGACTAATGAATACCCATTGATGAGATAAGCAACATAATAATTTATTGGTATACACCTTCTTCTGATCCTAATATGTCGGTCTCCGTTCTTTAATCTTATTTGTTCACATCTGTTTGTGCATATATACTATGTCCTAATCTCTCTCTCTTATTGTCTCTCTTTGCTTCACTTCTTCTCTTTATCTATTCTTCTCTTAGAGTGTTAATGTATTTTTATTAATATTCACCTAACTATCTTTCCATGTCATTGTATTTTCCTTTCTCTCTCTCTTTCTCTATCTCTCTCTCTCTCTGTATCTTCCTTTGAATAAATATTTCTCAAATTAATTTTTTGCCTTTCTCTGTCACTCTTTCTTAATTTTTAATCTATTTTTATTTATTTATATTTATATTTCTTTATATTTCTCTCTAATTTTTTTCTTACCCTCCTTCTTTGTATTTCTCTCTCCCTTAGTCCTTCACTTACTCGTTTCTTATAAGTCTTTCTTCGTCATCGCTTTATACGTCCCTCTAACTGTCTCTATCCATCTTTAGTTTTCTTTTATTTTATCTTTCTGCTTCAATATCGCACTCTTTTTTCGTCTTTTTCGCTCTATGAACCTCTCGTTTTCTCTTTTTCTTTGCTTGTCTTTCTGGCTCTCCTTCTGTCTCTGGCTCTGTCTCTCTTTTTTTTCCAACTCCAAGTCACTTAGTCCGTTCATCTCATCTCGTCCAGGGTATCTCGCAACCAACGCACAGTTTGCAAAATAGCTACAAAAAAAAAATAAAGCTAACCGTAAACGTTAAAGTGATTTTCGTCAATTATGTTTTACGTCTTCGCGTCTCATTAAACATTTATAAGATTGATTGGGGCTATTATTATGATGTCACACAAGTGCTTGCTCTTCTGTGCAGGCTGTCTCGCTCTCTCTCTTTTCGTCTATAGCTGTATCAGTCTCCCTCTATCACTGTTTGTCTTTCTTACTCTCTCTCTCGCTATCTTTCTATTTTGTTCTTTAATTGTAAGTCTGTCTTAATCTCTTTGATTTCTTCTATGGGTATTCTTTCTCGCTTGTTATCGTATTTTGTTTGTGTTTCTCTTTCTCTTTTTCTTTCTCTATCTCTGTGCACCTTACTCTCGCTATCTGTCTCGCTCTCTCTGTAAATCTAACTTTAATCCTCTCTCTGTCACTCACAGAAAGAGTGTCTTTATTTTCTTTCTCTATGTGTCTCCTCCATTTTCTTTATTTTTATTTTAATGTATCTCTCACTCATTCTTTCTTTACCAGTATCTTCTCCAGTGTTCCTCACTTTCTCACTTTATCTTCCCCTCTCTCTGTTTATATTTAGCTCTCTCCTTACCACTCTCCCTTCTTCTGTAAACTCCGAACTTTTTCTCTCTGTCTGTCTAGGTCTCTCGCTCTCTCTGTATCTTTTACGCTATCTATATCTTTCCCTCACCCTCTTTCTCATTCTTTATCTATGTATGTGTGTATGTGCGTCCCTCTCTCTCCCTTTGTCTCTCTTTTTGTCTCACTCTATTTCTAACTATCTTTGTTTCTCTGTCTATTTTGCTCTTATCTACATCTCTTTCTTTCTGTGCATCTTTTTCTTTCTTACTTCCTTCCTCTCTTTCCTCTCTATACTTGTCTCCTTCACTCTCATCGTATTTTAAGTATCTCATCTCCCTCTCTAAATATATCACCTCCCACTCACCAACTCTCTCTCTCCTTTTCTCTCTCTTGCAGATGTCACTTAGCCATCACCTAAAGACGCATCTTCCCAGCCTGCTCCTGCTGCTACTGGTCGCACTGCATCCACTGCCTGGACACGCCGAACCCATTGGCTACCACTACGATCGTCCCACCCGCCCGACAGGCCCCTCGGCGCTGTCCGCCCCCGGCCTGACCGGCTCCATCTACACGGGTCACCACTTTGCACCACTGCCCACAGTGCAACCACTGCCCCCAGTGCCCGCACTGCCTCCACTGCCCACAGCCCGTGTGCCCATTCCCCGCTCCCGTCCACTGGCCACGTCGCCCGCTGTGGGCATCCTCAATCGTTACCTGCCTGCCAGCTCCGTGACGCCTCCCTCCAGTTCCCTGGTGAGCACCTACTTGCCACCCCCCTACGCCACGGCGCCCATCACCTCCGTGACCTACCATGGCGTGGCTCAGGCCCCTCAGTCGCACGTGCGTCTCCAGCAACCCATCAATGTGCCCAGCGGACCTGGTGCCACCGGCCCCGCCCTCATCGCACCCGGACAATCGTACGTGGCCAATGGACGCCAGCTGAAGCAGTACTCCGTGGTGGAGATCATTGACAACGACATCGACGAGCAGCCCGCGCCCTTCCTGAGCTCCCAGTTCTTTGATCGCTATCGGGCGCATGTCGGCGCCAGTGGAACCGGTGCCTCTGGCAGTGGCGTCCAGTTGGATTCGCGGGCCAATGCGCTGGTGCTGGAGCAGCAGGCGCTGAGTGTGCAGCCTCGCTTCGGGGGTGGTCAGGCTGGTGGACAGAACGATGCCATTGCCCTCGGCTCGGGGGGATTGGGCTACATCCGTTTGCCCAATGGCAATGTCTATCTCGGCTCCGGTTCACTGGGCTACATCAGCGGCCAGCAGAGAGTCGCCTCCGTGCTGGATGCCCGCACCAGGTCAGAGGTCACCTCGGATGCACTGCACTTTGGCCACGGACCCTTGGGTGGTGCCGATAACTTTCTGAGATTTAAGTAGACATTAGAAAGAGGCAGACAGAGGGAGAAAGAGAGAGAGTTTTGTACCATTCATATTTTATTGTAAATATTTAAATAAATCAAAAAAATTCCCATTTTATTTCGTAGTTATTAAGCCCCTGCAATTCTCTGCAAACATTTAATGTATGTTTTCCTATGTGCACTAAATAAAAACATCGAAAATAAAGTTTTAAATAAATTCGCATTGCATTTTCTATTTGAATTGTGGCGCCATCATTGTAAACAACGATTCGAGTTTTCAAGCACTGGCAGTTCAATGTAAACGCTCTGCTAACTTACAGTGCCAATTTGAGTTCAGCTAGTGCGCTTTACAGCACTAGTCATTTTAGTAACAGTTCAAATTTGAATTTGACTTTGAATTTCTGAGACATAAATGTTGGTAAGACATAAATGCGTTCTGCATTAAAATCGCACTTTCGGACGAAGTTGCAAATATTGATTTAGTTAAATTATGAGTATATATTTAGTGAAACAGCTGAT
Source organism: Zaprionus gabonicus (assembly GCA_018903695.1). NCBI lineage: Eukaryota > Metazoa > Arthropoda > Insecta > Diptera > Drosophilidae > Zaprionus > Zaprionus gabonicus. Next base: position 17,414,136 of record JAEIFO010001553.1, read on the forward strand.
TTCGTTTGTTTTGTTATGTATTACGCCAGCAACACTGTTAAGTAGCTTAACAGCAGAAGCCATGCCGGCCTGCCAACTTGTGAAATGTTGCTAAGCGCCGCGTGTTGCTTGGCGGCATCACTGTTATCGAGTCATTCGATACACATCAGGCGGCTATCGACATGGGTCAAGTGTAAATATTCTTCTTCGAACTTCGTGCGGTTCGGTTGTGCGCGTCGGACGAAAGAAAAAGTGAAGATGCGAAACGAATGTTTTGCCAATCGCTGAATACATTAAACACGCGCAACGCCAGCAGAGACGTTGACGTCGCCAACGCAAAAGCAAAAGTGAGAAGGAATTTGCACAAAACTGTTTACAAGCCCTAAACAGCTGCAATAAAGTTTTAAGTAATTAAAATATTTACTGTTTATAAACAGTGAAACGAAAAGAAAAGAATACGAAAACACAAGGAATTATTCGATTAAAGTCCCATACACATTAGTTGTGGGTGTGCGTGCGTGTTGTGTGCGTGTGTGTGTGTGCGGTCCACTTTTGTGTATAACAAAAAGAATTTCGCAGTGTCCTTTGAAGGTGCTTTCGTGCGGGCAGCATCCGCGTGGAAGGATAAACGAATTAGTCATTCTCAAGCAAAGCAGAGCAGCGCTGCTGGCAGCGCAGTCGCCGCATCCTGCTTGCAAGTTTGTGTGCGTGCGTTTGTTGCCGGTTTCTGCACACAAACAAAGTGACAAAAGCAACAACAATAACAACAACTTGTTCCCCATGCATCGTTTAACCCCTGCGTGGTTATAAAAAGAACAACAACATCGACAATAGGAACAGCAACAACTGTGAACGCAAAGGAAATTCGAGAATGGAACGCAAATTCACGCGTGGCTTGAATAAGCCGGGCATGGCCGCACAGCTGAGAGAGAGCGTCTCTCAGGTGGTGCGTGAGAGCGCCGTTTTGGTAAGTTTTGTTTTTGTAAACTTGTTTGCCTCTCCTTTGCTCTCTCTCTTCCTTGCTGAGAGCGAGTTTTTGGTAAACGTTTGTGTTTGTTTTTGTCATTGCTTTTGCTCTTGTGCGTTTGCTGTTGTTGCATTTGCATTTGCAGTTGTATTTTGATTCTTTCTTCTTCGTGTTTATTTTGACATTCTGTGACTTTGGCAGTTACGTTTCGTTATTGTTGTTGTTGTGGGCGTGTCCTATTGCATGTGGGAATAACTGTAATCTGAATAGAAGTACAATTTGTATTCCCTTCAAAATGTGTATTTTGACTGCAGTCATCCAATTTTCTGTTCCACACACATTCCACATGTCTGTGTTGCAATCCACTTTTTTTTTGGCAAGCATCCAAATTGTTTGATTCTGTCTGATGATTTTAATATTTTCGTTCTCTCTTTCAACACCTCATGAGAATTTTTACTTTTATGACGTTGTCGCGTTGCGTTGCATAAGCAACAACAAAACTGGCATGTCAAGGCGTGGCGTGCAAGGAGGCGGGGAAGAAGACGAGATGAAACACGCGTTGACTTCTGTCCCGCTGTTTTGTGTTTTCATCGCTTAGTTTACTCAGTTGTTTTTGTTTCATTTTACATTAGTTGTTTCTGCCTTCGTCTTCTTCTTCGCGTCTCTTATTCTCTAGACGCGCTTTAGTGATAATTCCAAGGCCGTGAGATTTGAAATACCGCAGACAGCTTCCACTTTTGTTTACATTCGTGTACAAAATGATAATAATGTGTTTGCCATAAACGGTACAGTAGAAGGTGCCTAAAGCAAACAATTGTTAATAATCACATGGTACGAGGGTCGTTTGATAAGTCCGTGACTTTTTGTATTTGCCGCGCACCTGCTCTAAATACAACCCTGTCAGCAGTTATCGATTAACAGCTGACTGTAAAATTTTGAGAAAGCTGCGTTTTTTGGTTTGCGTTTTATAGGCATTGAAAGCAGACGATCTCGTGAATTTTAACGAAAATGGAAAAAAGTGAATTTCGTGTGCTAATGGCAAAATTTCATAAATTGGGCTACGAACTGCTACCCCATCCAGCATATTCTCCAGATTTAGCCCCCTGTGACTATTTTTTGTTTCCAAACATGAAGAAATGGCTCGGCGGTAAGAGATTCGGGTCAAATGAAGAGAAACACAGAAACAAACGACTATTTTGAGGGCCTTGAGAAAACCTATTATTTGGAAGGAATAAAAAAATTGGAAAAACGCTGGACTAAATGTATAGAGCTAAAAGGATATTATGTTGAGAAATAAAACGCTTCTTTGACGAAAAAAATATATTTTATTCAAAAAGTCACGGACTTATCAAACGACCCTCGTATTATAACTAAAGGGAAGTGTTATTATAACTAATGATAACTAACAAAACTTAAAAGGAACTAATATGACTTGAGTAAAATAATCTGTTAAAAGTGTATAAATCTAATAGGAAAATATCGTAAAAACTAAAGTGAAAATAAACTAAAAAGATGCATTGAAAAATATATAATATTAATATATTATTTTCATTAAATAATATATAATATTAATATATTATTTTCATTAAATAATATATAATATTAAAATATATTATTTTCATTAAATAATATATAATATTAGTATATTATTTTCTGTATTTTTGCTTATACTCGCAGTACAGAACGATTCTCTAATTTCTTCGTATTATCCAAAATGAATACAAAAATAATAATAAATAAAAAAAATTATTGTCCAGTTGTTCAAATTTGTAAATATGTTGTATCATTTATATTATTATTTAAATTAAAAGGTCTCATACATCAAAAGTCTACGATTATCAAAAAAAATCTAAGTTAATAGAAAATCTATCTATACTATAACTTAGCAATCTGAAGGAAAGAGGAAATGCTTTAAGACAAGAAGTCTTTGTCTTGATAACTCACTCATTGTTTGCAAAGAAGACTCCCATCAATCCCTTATAAAGTCGTAAATCAACTATAAACTTGTGTTAATTTTATATGGGCACATAAAAAGGAAAAACCATCATAGCTTGAACTATTCAATTACACCCCTTTTCTTACCCGTGTCTTATAATGAAATTTACTTTGTGCTTTGTTTTCATATTGTCCACGCTCAAATATCGATAGATTGAGGTCGTGCATACAGTGGAAACAAATATTTTATATGTTCATGGTATATCTGATGACCGGGGCGTGACTTCATTAATGCTTGACTTGAATGCTGCATTCAGGCATTCTTCCCCCTCCCTTCCCATCTTCTCTTCACGTTTAGTTGCTAACTGTTGCACTAATTACATTACTTGGCCCGTAGCACAAACACACACACACACAAAATCAAATTATGGGCAACATTAGACGCGCTTCAATGCCAATTAGAGTGTGCTCCTAACGATCCATATCGTGGGTGGCCCCGCCCCCTCCCCTCCCTTTACTTTTGCCTCTCTCTATAAGCCCACTCTCTATCTAATTCAATTAGTGCGTAATAATGCGGTGAGCGAGAGTGCACGTGCCGATATCATGGTACAATATGATATATAGCCATAAAGCCATAGATGTACGCCTCACTGTTAATCGTATCATATCATATAATATGAATGACAAATAATAAATGATTATAATATGAGTAGCTAAAGCTGTTTATTGGCAGTATCTTGGCCAAAAGTTTCACTCGTTGGCCCCAATTTTGATTTGGCAAATCGCGAGTGATGTCTCAGCTGTCTGGCCTGCCCCCCCCTCCCCCCGACTGAAGTTGCAGCTACAACTCCAACTCCATCCAAATTAAGCATCTTAATTAAATATGTTGACACCCGCTGCGCATTTTTCGTCTATTCCATTTTGGGGTCAGCGTAGTTAGACATCGGTTCATTGGACATATTTGGAGCTCATGTCAAACGACGACGATGATGATGATGATGATGATGATGATGATGATGATGATGATGATGATGATGATGATGATGATGATGGAAATGATTAACAAGTGGCAGGGGGGCAAGGCAGTTGGGGTTACCACACAGTGTTTTTGAAGTGCTTAAAAGGCCGCTTTGTTTATTTATTGAATGCATTAGGAAACATGTGTAAAACTTGTTAGGGGAGCGGGCAATGTAAATAGTTGAGGGTCGCCCGGTTGAGTTTGGGGCTTATTAGTTGTCTTTGACCCTTATATTCCATCTATTGTTGATAAGCAAGTGAGTTTTATACAATCCTTTGACAAATATTGACACATCATATTAAAAGTTAGACAACTTTGACCCCATGGACAAAGGAAAGAATATCAGAGGAATTTCTGTTATAATCTTTACTTTTTGATATAAAAATTTGATGAGATATCTCAGAATGAACAGCTTGCAGGCCTGTTTTTAATTAAAATACTTTGAAATAGTTGCAGCATAATAAACATGTGTAAGCACACACACACACTCAGACATGCACTTGACAAGTCTAACAACTGCAATATGAGACGACTCAAAAGACAAAGCCGCACCAGCTTGTCTGAGCCAGTAAAGTCGACACCCAAGAGTCGCGTAATGTGCTCTGAGAACGGGAAGTATAATTCACATTTTAATAACCATATAAGCAGCTGCACGACACACTATAAATGCAAATATCTCAAATTGCAATGTATTAATGTCGTTTTCATTATTTGTTTATTTATTTAACAAATGTTTTACACTCAATTGGAGTTGGAAATCGTTTTAAAACACATTGAAATTCTAACGATTAATCTAAGTAAAAACTAATAATAGAGTTTTGAATTTCTTCTTAAGTTCTTAAAATATAATTCTAAGGGGTAAATGTTAAAATTGAAAGATTTCGGATAATAAAACCAAACTTAACACAAATTCAATTGTAATAAAAATAAATAAATCTAACGATAAGAAAAATTCTTATTAAATTTTCAAATCAAAATCAATTGATTTCTTACTAACTAATAAAAGCTGGAAACATGCTTATCAAGGAAATACAAAATACATGAGCTTAACGACGTATATTCATCTCCCAAAGCCTTCGCCAAATTCCCGAAAAACATTTTCAACTTTGATTTATAATCAGTATAACAATCTGTTCCATTCACGATCCCTAAAAAATTTTCTGTTTGTTTGTTTCATTTGCACACCTTTGGCATGACTTCATCTTTCAATTATGTTTAGCACGAGAAACATGCATATTATAAGGCGGTTCCATAAATGTACAAAACCAATACAACACCACCAACAACAATGGCAACAACAACAACGGCAACAACAACGACATTAGCAATGCTCAGAAATCTCGCGCCAGATAAATAAAAATCTTCGAAGCTGAACAGCTTCGCTTCAAGTGGCAAATTGAGAATTGAATGAGTATTTGAATAATTATAAGACTGTGCAAAATGGAAGTAAATAAATCTAAATACACACTATCTATATAATATATAGTAAATGAGTATGTACATAAATCGTGCCCGAAACTTTATTTATTCATGATGTTTCATGCAGTAGCTGTAAGTTCTGCTTTATTGTCACCGCCAGTAGCCTCTGTCTAGACTCCCGACAAGCTCTGATTTAGTGTGTGTGTACCTGTAGTACTATTTGTGTGCTTTCAGCATATATTTATTTTAGTGCTTCCTCCATTTAATTGTTCCATGCTGACTCTCTCGTACCCTCGTATTATCCATTTCGTTGTCCATTTATTGTTTTCGAAAGTGACGCTTCACGTGTTGAGCTCGCTCTGTGTTGTCACGGCTCAACTGTTAGGGGTCGTATTGTATACCCTGTATTTAGGCAAGTGCATGGGGTGGTTTAGCTATAAATATTTCAGTTTGTTATGTTTATATTTAAATAAATAATTGATATACATTTCCCACTTTATAGTATATGTACATCTGTTGTATTATATTAATAAATTCCTTTTTTTTATCGTATCTTTTGACATTTAAAATAAATAAAAATAACAAATATAAATCTTAAGAAGTTTGCAGCTATCATCATATATATAATTTTATTTATACATATATAGATTTATACAGGGTATTTTATACTGCTTAACTCACTTCAACATATCCATTTGCTACCTTCTGTGCCGAGTATTCTTTATTGTTAGTTTTCAGTGCTTTTATTCATTTGTTTCGCCGCATGTAGCGTTCCCCAACGGAAGCTTTGCCTCTGAACTTTCGACCGATTCTCGTCTCTCTCTATCTCTCTTTATACATTTGTGTATCTTTGTGTGTTTGCGCTTCAATGTGCGCAACATTTACCTGATTTGTTTACCTGACTCATATCTAACTGTAAACATGCGTATCCAACTATTTGATACGTGCTTGAAAATCATTTATCGCTTATAAGTATTCTCATGTACATATCATACCTATACTATGTGCTTATGCCCATATATATTGAATACCTATATTGTGTATAATACATATATAATCTCAATGTTCAGTATATTTGCTAGTCATCTAACAGCTTGTACCTAATCAAGCCTCTCTCTCCCTCTTTCCCCACTTTTCTTCTTTATCATTCTAGCTACACTGCCCTGGAAGCTATCAGCGCAGTCTCTCGATTTTGGTAAAGCAATTTTGGTATAACAAATGCTCCGAAAAGAAGTTCCCATTTACCTTTAACCTACATATCATGCCACACAGAATAATGAACTGGTTTCCTTTTGCTTTTATTGATTCTCACATTTTGACCTTCACTCAACTCCTTAGAAATTCCATTCCATAAATGATTAATGCGCCCATGACATGCATATTTGACAAGCAATTTAACTGCTACCTGCCTTGGTAATCTGTCAACTCATAACTCATGCAGCACTTTCCATGCATTCCCAATCCTGTCCCCGACTTTCCTTTCCATATACACATATACGACATGAAGATGCATCTTTATTCAAATTTATTTTGTCGCCCCCCTGCGAGAAATGCGTCGTTGTCGTGATAATGTTGACATTGAAAATGGTGTCTAGTTTGTGGAACTTGTTTGGCTTTTCCACCTGATGAAGCAGCAGAAATAGAAGAGGAAAGTGAACAGAACAGGAAAACTTACCAACTTGGCCATAAGTGGATAAATGCGCTTATAAAAAACTGCAATTGCAATCGGTTTTATTGTTTATGGCTTTTCTAATGTAGCTGCTGCTCATGGCCAGAGCTCTGTCTCTATCTATGCTCTATTTGGGCCACACTGGATGGAAGACCTTGGCAAAAAATGAAACAGCAACAAACTGTTGATGCACAATTGATGCTATTAAAATAAATTGTTGATTATAATTCGTTATTGCTACTGCTGCTACTTTTATTGTTGTTGTTGTAGTTTTCGCTGTCCGGAATTGACACAATTGTCGGTTGCAGGCGGCAAAACCAAAGCCGAAACAAAAATAAACAAATGAAAATGTTGCCATTATGATTTTTGTGTAGCGAAAAGTTTTTGCGCACAATGAGCGCGCGAAATTCTTCCCACACACACACAGAGATACAGGTATAGATACAGACACAGACAGACAATATCATAGACGCTCACGCATTCTCTTGAATTAGTTTTGGTTGTATTTTGGGAATTTTTTGTTTGCAATTTTCACACCAAGAGAGATATTCTACATAAACAATTTCCTGTATACCCTGTAGACTTGAATATTAGAGGGAATGTAATAAGACTTCAGAAAGAAGAGTACAAAAAATAATAAATTCATTGACTAATTAATTTAATTAGTTCCATATTGGAATAAATAATAACAACTGTGAGGACAATAGTATATCAAATCATAATCTTACATCAACAAATTGATTTATAGTTAATATTAATTTAGCTAATTTCTCAGCTAATAACAGAGTATCTTGCCATCAATTACCCATCTCTTTTTTTTTGTGTTTTGGACACATCACTTGACCCATAATGAAAACATTTCTGTGAATTCGACGCGCATTGCGAGTTTATACAAATTAATGGCAACTTAATTTATGAGCTCGCCTTGGATTTTCTGCACTGATAAATAGCGAGAGAATTGAAGTGCGCGATAAACAAAGCAAAGCAAAAGAAAAACAAACAAGTATCTTAAAGATACGTGCATAGATTGTTTCTAGTTTGTGAATTGCGAAAGGTGTCAAAAATAACCACAACGAATCGACTGTAGATAATGTAAAGTCTGACTGTCTGTAACGCTGATGTAAAAGCGTAAAGCAGTAAGAGAGAAACTCCAGATCGCGAAGATCGTTCGGTCGGGCAAGTGAAAGGTGCGAATACTGAAAGCACAACAACGACAACGAAGACGATAAAGCTACTCAATGAAGGGCTACAGCAAGTTTCGCCAGACATAAAGACGAATAACGATATCAATAATAGATACATTTAGTGAACTTTAGAAATGATATAATAAATATAATTTATGCATAGCATATCATTCATATAAGCGTCTGCCTTTTAAGATTCTTTTTAGGTGTTTGAACAAGCATAAAAAATATTGTAATCAATTTAAAAGTCACTTGTGATTGTATCTTTAAAGTGAGAATGACATGCAACTTTATTTCTAATACTAAAACAATATTGTACGTGATCTCAAAGCAAACTTAAAGTAAGGTTTATATATTTCGTATACTTATTCATATCTGGCACAGACTACTTTGTACAGGGCACTGTGAGAAGATGCTGTGATAAATCAGACAAGTGTTAAAGGTCGCTGACACATGTCGCATACCCTTTTTACCCATTTACACAGACAACAGAACAGAATGTGAATGCGAATCCACTCAAAAGAACAGAGAGATTCAAACTTTAAACAAAGCTCGTATTGTTCCAGTTTCAGTTCGAGTTGCCTCTTCATACGGAAGCGAGTTTACTATTTGTTTTGTAGGTTTAACTATGTTAAATGTGTCAACTCGAGAGGGAGAGAGACAGCATGTTGTGCGGGGTATTCTGAATATTTGCCAACTAACTGTCAGTTGCAAAAGTAGCTCTGACTATAGAGAAATCTATATAGCTACTGTGCTAACAAGTTGCTCACACAATTTTGTAGCATCCTCCTCCTCCACTGCTCGCCCACTTTTGTAGAGATGTGAATGACATTTGTGTAAATATTATTGCCAATTGGGGAAAATGTTGCGCTTCATATGAGAAAAGTTGCATTTCAATTTTATGATGCGACATTTTTTTCAATGCACATCAGTTTACGATAGTCACAAATGATCAAAGGAAAGAGTGAGTTGAGAGAGAGGTGAGCAGAGAGACAGAGAGAGAAGTAGAGAGACACAAAATTAAATTGAAGGAAAGTTGGCATTCATGCGGGAAGAGAGAGAGAGAGAGGAGGCTGCACAAGACTAGAGTTTTGTTTGTTTATTATGCAATAGAGCAAAGTGCAAATTTAACAACAGCAACAACAACAATGACAACAGTTGTACAACAAACAGTAAAAAGAAGAAGAAGAAGAAGAAATGTCAACAGCAGCAAAAGTTGCAGACACCAATGCAAATAACAAAAGTAGTTTCAAGTGTGAGAATTGCAAAGAGAGGCGGCATAGAACTTTGAATGCATGGAAAAGAATGTGAGAGGGGGGAAGAGAGATAGAGATGGCAAGAGATAAATGAGTGCGTTGGCATCTAAATAGTTTTATGAATTGCTTTTGGAGCCAGGCACGCCTGTGTCTGGTGGCAATTGTAAATGGAGATTTGCCAAATGCATTTACAGGCACTTGAGATAAGATTACAGTCTGATGATATTACGATTGCATGCGCAGCTTGAGTGTGAAATGCAAATAGCTTCAAATTTTAATTGATCTAAGGATGCAACTTTCTTTTAACGCCATCAATTAAATAGTTTTTTTGTGGCCTCACAAAACTTTATGACGCTATAAACTTCAACTATTTTTAATGCGCACAGATAGAATTTTGTGCAGTTCGCTTAATCGATTATGAGTTCTATAATTAAAAAGGTATTTTATCGTTGAAATATTGCAGTTTAATGGGCTAATTTCATTAGTTTTACTACAGCACTAAAAAGAGTTTAAATACTTCCGGTATATTCCATAAAGTATAAATATTCCGAATCACCTTCACCAGAAGAGTCTTTCTAGCCATTTCCGTCCGTCCATGGCTCTCTGTCATTCATATATAGATAATTCGTATATAAAAGTTAATACATATAGCTGGCATAGGAACAATAGAATGCAATGAAGTTACTTGTCTGAAGATTAGTTTTGATTTTAGAAATAACTTAACTTAGAGACATTAAATTGAATAAACGAGTACAAAATACCATTCAATACTGCACCATTATATAGGTATAACTAGAACAGAAACAATTGGAGAAGATAAGAGCCTAACATGCTAAAGCTAGAACTTTCAGCATATCGAAGTAGCCTCTCTTCCTCCTTTTCTTTATATATTTCCTACTGCATTTCCAGTTAATTGTTTTACCCCTTAAGTATCCAAATCTCTGCCACTAATGTATCATTAACATTGGGACCTTCTCTCGCACCACAATGAAGTTAGTTGGTCAGCTCAGTCGACTAACCTCTCAAGGTCATGTGGTCCACTTAAGTTAAGTAGTCACTAAGTACTTCCCACCTCGGCAACTTTTGCTGCCACTCGAATAACGCTTTTTTCCCTGCGGCAACTTGCTCAACTGCCTTTGCTGGCCGGCAACAACAGTAACAATAACAATAATAATAACAATAACAACATAAAAAGAAACAACAACGTCTCAGGGGGGTCAACCTTGAGGACAACTTCAAAGCAAAAAGCCAACGGCAAAAGCAAGTGCAATAAAGCGCAAGAAAAAGAGGACGACAGCAAAAAGTTCCCACGCGACAAAAGTGCAAAAGCTAATTATGACAACAACAGCAACAACAACAACAGTTATGGTAGCCTGGTATAGTTTTTCAATTCTGGCAGAAAAAGAGCTAAAAGTAAAGCAGTAATAATGATAATTAAAAGCAGAGCTCGGCAACGAGAAGAAAAGCCAGTGAAGAAAGTAAAAGAAACACACAAAAAGAAAACAAAGTTGGACAAACATTTGCAGCAAGAATATTGTGAGCTCTCTTCCAGCTCTAGCCAATCTACTCGCACACAGTCTACATTGCGCTCTGCCACGGTCTTCAATCTTCGGTCTAAGCTGGTAATTGCTCCCATCTTCAATTAAATGGACGTCACTTTGGGAAAGTTGACAGTTTCAGTGCAGTTGAAAAGTTATGCCTCGGTGTGTGTGTGCACATGTTTACACACATCTGCAGTGGCATGTAGCTTTGGCTACTTTCTAAAAAGTACTTAGCACTTTCAATTGTATAAACAACAGTCTATATGGTTAAAACAATCAACGACAGCAAAATACAAGAACCTGTCAGCGCCTGTCGACCGGCTAATTATGGCCAAGAGACCAAAAGCCGCTTTTCTTGAGCGTTTTAATTAGACAGCAACAGCAGCAGCAGCAGCTGGCCAATACTTAAATGTCTTTTTTCATTCATTAATTGCTCAATTGTCGAAACGACAACGTCAAAGTCGCACAAGACAAGACGAGTTGAATAAACCTCTCAGGTCTCTCGAGCCGAAGTCGCTCCCCTACAAGTTTGAACTTTTCCCAAACACACCCACCCATAAGCCACCAAGCAACTGTCATTTCGAACGGCTCAACAAACAAGTTTCAAGAACCTACTAAGCCTCTCGAAATAGCCTCAAGCTGATCTTTAAGTCCTCAACACTGTGCAACAAAACAAGCGATACAAATCTTGTTTGCAATTAACACACGACAAATTTTTGCTGGTACTTTCTTATCGATTTCTGTACACAAATTGCGGGCAATAAAATACATTGGAAGATAAAACTGAAGAAGAAGCTAAGCAGAGTAAAATAGTTTGAAAGTAGTTTAAAAATGGGAAAATAACAATCAAAGTAGGAAATATTCAGAGATAAAATATAACTTTGTAAACACTTATTGGATTTAACATAAATATAACCAAACTATGTGAAATTGTATACCAAATAACCACGAACTTGTAGGAAATGGAACGGTATCAAACTCTATAAATATAGTTTAATATTAAAATGAAACAAAGGAAATATATATATTGGGCATAGGGAAACATTATTTGTAGATTACAGTTGCAATTATTAAAAAAATTGAACATATATGGATATTCTTAAAATAACTATGAAATCATAAATTCTAACTATTATTGTATTTAACAATACAATTCAGAGAAGAATAATTAAAAAAAAACCATGATTGAATGAACTATAAAATATACAAATATAACATGCGAGGTGTGTTCAAAAAGTTAGGTGACGACGCAAAACTTCGCAGGCAATGTACTTTCGATCATCGATTTGTTTTGTTTTGTTATGTTGGTGCACTCTTCCCGAACATCTGTACCAAGTTTCAAATGTATAGCATTTTTTGTTTGTTTCTAAGAGGTGTAAAGGTTATAAGTGTTTTGTGTGCTCGGCGATTTTTTGCTAAATTTTGACCAAAAGAACCGTCGCATGAGCATCGCTTTGAAAAGTCTCCTTACATTCTGAACACACCTCGTAGATATGTATTTGATATGGGTGAGATGTACTGCGACCTTTTGGATATATTGAACTCTCTGTTGAGCTTACAGCTTCCCTAAGGATATCCACTATTTTGACTGGACTGATCGACCTTATCTAATTTATTTCGAGAAGGTGCTTGTATGGTTAAATAACTATAATATTACTTACTACTTACTTACTTTGAATTAAAAAACGTTACTATGGATATAATAAAATGTAAAATATAATAACAATCAAACAGAGAGAAATGTTACATTTAATTATTATAATGGGTGAATATCAATCAATACCGGTAGAAATGGAAAAGGAACTTATGGATATTATATGATTAATATATAAAACTATAATTAGATTAATAAGCTGATTAATACTTCAAGTCACTTGCATAAATACCTTCTTTCTTTTACTCCACTTAGGGTATTTATAGCACACCTCACTTCCACTTTCAATAAGATTTGCGTGCATAAAATTGATTAGCTACAGATACTTTCGTATCTTCTTCGCCGTGCTCCCTTTTTGGCAAATATGCAATACAATATAATGAATTCATTTTTGAAGAATCACGTTCACAACTTACACTGCACAACATGTTTAAGGTTTCTGCTACTCGAATGCATTGCGCAATCGAATCGAAAGTCTTGCGGCACTTTTACCCACTTTATAACTTATGCAATGTGCGATGCGATTAATGCATTATAATACTGATGTTGTATGTGTGAAAGAGTGTGTCTCGTATATATATAATGCCTCAGTTATTGGCATTATTTGAAATGATTTAAACGATTCCGAGAGTGAACAAAAAAGCATCTAATGAATGCTGCAACAACTGACAAAACTGTCGAACATGTCAGAGGTCTGAATTGAACGCCTAATGATAAACTTCCTCATTTGTGTGTCTGCGATGCCACACAATGGCTACTTGTATTAGGTCGGGATTTACAACAGACCCCGACCCAGACAGAGAGAGAGAGAGAGAGACTAGGTGAAATTTGTATGTTTGCCAATATCGAAAAGATCACTTTGAAAAGAATTGCTGGGCAGCTTAGAAAGTTATAGTTATTGTTTCCAAGTCGAACAAAGTTTTATTATTAAACTAATGCGGAAGATATTCGTGTTCGGACTTTGGTTATCATGTTTGGAATGCCAAATGTTGATTAGGTCGTCTCCAGTTCCAGTTTTGGATCATAAATCGCTGACTTGTCGTCAAATTTGTCGGGCTGCACTTGAAACTGCTCCAAGTTACGGCCCAGTTAACACGTTTTCAGTTACGTTAACACATTCATGTGTGTGTGTGAGTGTGTATGTGTGTGTGTTTTGGTCTCGTCTTGTCCAAAGTTTTTAGGTTCATTGAACCAACAACAACAACACCAACAACAACTTCAACTCGCACCGCTGATGACCAAAACAATGTGCTGGGTTGAGGCCTTTAGCGCTGCGTCACTTGGGAAACCGGCCCCGTGGACAACTGATAAAACGAAACTTTATAAAAGTATAAAAGTATCCAGACCCAGCACACACACGTCGACGACGACAACATGGCTATGCAAGGCGATCCCCCTGCTTCCCTTCCCACTCTTTCCGCCCCTGCAAAGTCCGTTTTTTATCAACATTCTCCCCCGTTTTTTTCAAGGCTCAAGTTCACATGCAAATTCTAAAGTCGTTCGCTGCGACATTTTTTACATGCACAAATTATAAAAAATATATGGAAAAAGTTGAATAAAAAATGTGTCTGAGAACAGCTGCAAAAGGAAATGGCGTGACAGAAAAGCGCGTGCATAACTCTATGGAATTTGCAACGGATAATACAAAACTATAATGCAGATGGCAATGTGGAGAAATATGTATATAGTACATATTATATAATATATACCTACAAGATAAATACATATATGTGCCTCTATATTGTGAATATTTCTAATCTGCTGTATGCAGTGACTCATTGAAAAACTGCGTTCTGCTTTTGTAATTAAAGATTTCAAGACTGTATTAAATATATTATTGATTATATAACAATATGCTATGTATGTAATATGAGAAATGTGTTATAATATTATACATTTTCGGGGTTTTAGATGCTAATATGATATAGTTTAAAACAATATTCGAAATATCATGTACAAACGAAGAGCTCATTCTTTTCCAAAGAACTAACAATCAGTAGTATATGGAATAATAGCAAAAGATACTTATTTATTTATAGAAGATAAAAACTACATATAATTATTTCTTATTAACATCTCCGTAAATGGCTCGAAATATTTCAATTTTTTTCCGACGTGAAAAATATTCCTAACTATTAAAACTCCAATTTTTATTGATTTAAATAAATATTCCTAACTATTTAAAATTAAGAACATTATACAACATAATAATAATAACAAATGTTTATCTTAAATATAGTATGCAGGATTCTTACTGCTTTATCTTATTCCAACAGATCTTTGCTCCTTTTGGACATGCAAAACTTATGAAAATCTAAAATAGACATACAACTTAAGATATCTATAGAATTGCTAGCCACTTTTTTAAACGGCTTTGAAATGCCATTAGAGAAATCCATTAAAACTATGAAAAACTGAACAGCACAACAAGAGAAGCTCTTGAAAATTGTAGAACACTTGGTGGTTTTCGTTGTGGGTCACTTTGGCAATTGGAAATCGTGAATCAAAAAAATTGGAAATCTATTTGCAGCACTAAAAACCAAGTGAAGCAAAACCAGAACTGAGATACCACAGTAAACGATGGGCATGATGGCATTTGCTGTTGCAGAAAAACGAGAAAACAATTTGGTGGTTAAACTAGTGTGGGTCAAAAGTTCGACAGACACAACAAAAACAAGGAATATCAAACAAAACTATGCATTGAGCAAGCTAAATTTAGTTAAAAAAAAGTTTTCCAAAGACTCATAATGCAAATCGCTTTCGATTGATGGAGTACAAAGAAGGGGGGGATAAAAGAGAAGCCGAGGCAGACGACCACTTCAATGGTTTCCAATTCACTTCAAAGTGAAACAGAGAAAAATAAGCGATTTTCTCCCCCTTCTCGAGAGATCTTTTTTATATGAAAAGGCGGCGGCGATGGCGGCCTGCATTGTTGCAATTTAAATTGTTGTGGTGGAAGGAGGAGTAAGGTCTGTTGGTATGACTTGACTGCAGGGGAGGTTCCACTGTGCTTAAGTGACATTCCCTAGAGACAGAGGCGGGGCCAAAGGGGCAATCGACCATAGCCATATCAAAATCAATCGAGCGGCCGCCTTGGCTGCCGTTGCACGGTCATTGCCATTGAATGTTAACCGTAGACGCAGCGACAAGTAGTAGCATGCCGCATGCCACATGCCACTTGGCTGCGCACAGCGTCTAAAAACATCACGTTCCATGGTGGCGCCCAAACCAAACCAGCAGCAGCAGCAGCAGATGATAGCACTAGCTGTGGCTACGATTGCGAGTGCGGTTGATTATGATGATGATGGCGATGATGCTCTGCTCTCTGCTCAGGTTTCACGCCTTGCTGGACTAGTTGATGCTGAGGCTGATGCTGCTGTTGTTGTTGCGGTTGCGGCTTGCCTGCAAAATTTCTTATTTTCACAAGAAATTTGCGTGTTGGGCTCGTCGGTTATGGAGATCGACTAATAGATAGCGTCGATAGTGACTGATTGACTTACAACCAGTTTCACTGCAATACCTGCTGGCATTTTTTAACAACGCCCAGCAAATGGCTTGTGACGATACCCCGTAGAGCGGGCGAGGAGTGATGGGTGTTATCGATTCAAAAGGGATTAGGATTTTTGTGCTGTAAAACAAAATATCAAATATATGTATATCTAGAGTCTATAAACTTTATATCTATATATAATACTTATATATATTCTTGTTCAGTACACATAGTAGAGTCGAATAAACTATATTCGACTGTCTTGTTTGTTTGACTGTTGAGTTCTCACCTGTTATAAAAGCTAGAGTCACCAAATATCCTTTGTCTTCTTCTTTCAGTAAATTTATGTAGTAATTTTGGATGTTGGGACTGCATTTTATAGGGTATTCATTTAGTATACTTTACTTTACAAGGTACTCCCATTTGAATTTACTTGATAATAATTATTTTACAATTTCTTATATACATTAGATAGTTTGATTGAATATTATACCCATAGTTATTTATTCTCCATTTACAGGGTATTCCCTACAGCCCTTATTATTGCAATATTCTCTAAAATTACTTTATCTAAAGAAGATTCTCTCCCTGTACAGCACAGTATTACATATACTTATATGTACACATACTTATTACAGGGTATCTCCCCTCTCACTAAAACTGTTGTTTAGCTTGGTTTGATTTGGCAATTACTTTGCGTAATACGCGATGCACTTGTCGCCGTCGCCGCCGAAGGCTCAAAACTTAAGCGTGTAGCAGAAGGGAGTGAGTGAGAGAGAGAGAGAAAGAGGGGCAAAGTGAGTGGGAGGCAAAGAGGAAGCTAGCGAGGGGATTTAATTACGCAAGTGACGACGACGGCATTTGTAATTTGCATGCAATGCGTGAAGGATGGTGAAGAGCGACACACAGAGAGAGACCGACAGAGACCAAGACTAACAGAGAGAAAGAGAGACGGAAAGAGCTGAGTGAGCCTACGAACCGTTGAATGCTTTCCACATGTGACGGGCGACAAGTGCATTGACATGCAACTGCAGGTCTCGATAGGGTAAGGGAGAAGGGCGACAGGTTGAGCCGCCTATTGTGGGCAAACCGATGTCAATAGATTGCCAAATCTATAGAAAAACACGCTATGGAAAGTTTATTATCAACTACAACCTTAACTATAAACAATATACCATATAACATATGCAAATTCTCTAAATTTATGCAAGTCTCTCTCGACTCGATGCCGGCTTCTGCTTTGCGTTTCACATTAACGTTTAGATTAATTATAAAAACATACAGATTTCACTCGCAAATAAAGTAAAAATAAGATTTCAATAAAAGTTAAAAATTTAAATTTAATAACAAATTTATGTTATTGATAAGAAAAGAGAAAATTGAATGTGAAATCTTAGTTTTATAAAGCTTAAAACAAAGTTTTGCTGTATTGAAAATATAATTAGATATAAAAGATTACCTGTAGAGCGAGGGAAGATTGATGTGTTGGGTGTTATTGATTAAGGTTTATCAATTTATACCTTTTATATAATTTTTCTTTCTCTTTTCACAAAAAAATATATAATATTCCAAATGAACTGTTTATAATTCAGTTTCCAGGGTATTTTATCAGTTGTTTCTTTACTAAGTAGTACTAACTTAAACATAATACATAATGAAAAACATTATAAAGAAATTGTTATAAAATTCACATATTTAAGCAATCATATATTATATATATATATATACTTTATATTCTTTTCCTTCTTGCCTGCTGACCTAAGTCAAAAGCTTTTTTTTACAACCCAACCCGTTATTTAACCTTCGACATTCGTTTCTTTATTGCGACACATCTACGCAGTTATCACACGATGCTCCCCTTACGTAGGGCAGGCAGAACTCGAACCAAGCCCAAGCTCAGGTTTCACATCGAATGACAACACACAACGCACAAGAAGACGCGAGTGACACCGACCGGAAATGGCACTTTAACCTTTTGCGCCGTTTGGCGCCATGTCGCATAAAGGGTTGGGTCAATTAATGCGCCCACCTGCCCCAGCAGAAGAACAAAAAGGTGTGTCCACACACCAGAGGCGCCTCCACAGTGTGCACTCAAAATGGCATCGCAAATTGCCACAAAATCAAATTCAAAATCCAAAATATTCGCCTAAATTGACTGTGGGGCGTTGCAAAATGCCAAATGGTTAAACAAAATCAATTTGTTTATGCCACGATTTTTGTTTGTGGCCCACGCCACAATGAAGATGGCATGGAACATATCATTACAACGAAGAGAGGCCACCACCAACGATGTCGATATCCGCTGTGTAATGCGGTCAAGGTCTAAACGGAGAAACAAGAATAGCAATGGATGGCAAGGGGACTGATTGGGGGTGGAGGTGTAGGCTCTCTTAAAGTAGCCATAAATTTATGGCGTGGCTAGATTCGATAAATTCTTGTGCCCCACTGCAGGCAGTACCCCAAAAAGAACCACTGCAGATGGGGTTTCTACTTTTGTTTCCCTTCTCTCAATCTTCCACTCTTGCTGAGTCTGGTGGTTTAATTATTGGACATGGGAGTGTCCAAAAATAGACACGCTTTGCTTTTACAAGTGGCAAACATAAATTAGCAAAAATCTCCAAAACCAAAATGTCATCTCTCCTCCTCTCACTCGGCATCTCTCTTTTTACTTACAGAGCAAGCCCCTCGTTGTGGAGCCCATCGACTTTGAAGCCTTTATAGCCAAAAATAAAACACTAATACAGAATGATCCCCAGCGGGAGTTGCTTATCTACCCGGCAGACGATGTTTCGGTAAGTTTACGAACACTAAAACAGATAAAAGATATTAGATTCAATTTGTTTTCAACTCCATCGGAATTTTAATGTTCTTGAAATTGTGTAAGGAAAATGATTTTTTGGAAAAGTCAATTCTGAAAGTCGGAAGCTCAAGGAAAATATATATCATAGTGAAACTAGTAGAAATATATCGTATATTGTTTTTATTAAAATCTAACTTATAATAATGATACTGCGTTTTATAGCCTATTCTCTTAGGGTAGTTGACAATTTACAATTTTGTGGGAACTTAAAATATACATATACTCGTATAACAGTTAGAAATAGGCGTTTCAAAGGTTAAAGAGCATAAACTTATATGTTCTTGATCAGTATCTTAAGTTAAAGTGATATAACTATTCATATTCATGTCCGTATGAACACCTTGATCTCAGAGACCTTTAGAGCTAGGGTTACTAAATTTGTTGACAATATGTCTGACTATTGTGCCCAAATAAAGTTTGTTTCAAAATTTGTCCACGCCTCTTTTCGCCTACGTGAATCGAATGAAATCAATTTACAAGCATAACTTTAATGCTAGAACACTCATTTTTGATGAGTTTACCATTTAAATGTTTTCTGATTTCTTGGTTGCGATTTGAAAATCAATAAATAATGAATAAATAAAAATATTTAATATTGTACAATAATTAAAAAAGTTATTTGAGGTCGAGCACAGAAATAAATCTTGGAAAAGTTGTTTCAGAAAACGTAGTTACTCTTTTTCATACCAAGAACTCAATGGAAATGTTTATTGTAAATAATATCATATCAGACTTATTTAATTTTCTCACACACTGCTTTCCTTTCCCCCTTCGCAGGAGATCATCATGCCGCGTAAGCAGCGCACCACAGCAAAGTCTGTGGCAGATCGCTTTGAGCCTGCAAACGAGTCGATTGTGTGTCCACTGCATGGCAACGTTGTGCTCGGCGGTAGTAGCAATGGACACAGCCAGGTGAGCCGCCAAGGGAGCATACAATCCAATGGCAGCCTGCAGAATGGACACAGTAGCAACAACAGTTTGTCGAATGGAAATGGAAACCTCTCGCGAAAGAGTTCACAGTGTTCGAATGGCTCAGCAAGTCGCAAAATGTCACAGGAATCTTCGTATGAATCGGCATTATCCTCAACCACACTACGTTCTCATCTGGCACAGCCCGAGGAGGTGGATGAGTATGCGGAGGAGGACGAAGATGCTAGAGCTGGAGAAGATTTGACAGATGCAGCAGTAGGAACGGGTTCACGTGCCGAGTGCACACGCTTCACACGACAAGCTCTGTACACGTATCGTGCCAAGAATCATCTCATCCATTACAAGTACAGTGCATATGGAGGAAACTGTCACGATTTGCCCAGGTGAGTAGTGAATAAATGTATGGAGATTACAACTGATCAATCAACCTTTCCTTTGTAGTGTCTCACCAGCTGAGGAGCTAATCGAGGAGGTCTATGAAATCGATGCAGATCAGGATCGCATCGATGAGCAAATGACACGTTCCCAGGCGGATACCATAACCAAGCAGGGTTATCTACTCAAGGGACCCGACTCGGCATCGGATCGCATGTTTGCCAACATTGGCAACAAATCCTTTAAGCGTCGCTATTGCTATCTGCGCCAGGAGATCGACGGCACCTACATGCTGGAGCTACACAAGGATGAGAAACAGGGCGAGGCAAAGGCCACCATTGTTATGGACTTTTGTACGGAGGTGGTGCAGGTTGGTGAAGACTTTACTTGATTAGAACCTCGGCTAATCCAAAGTTCTTCATTTTCAGAATCCCAAACGTGGTCGCTTCTGTTTCGAGCTCCGCATGACAGCGGGCCACAAATCCTTCACACTGGCCGCAGAGAATGAGCAGGATTTCAAGGATTGGCTGAGTAAACTCTCTTCAGTGCTGGCACAGAATAAGGCGCAGGAGGAGAAACGGAATGCATCGTTGGAGCGACAACAACCGGCAACACCTTCACCTCAGCTGCAACCTCCTGCCATGGATCCTCCTACGTTCGGCACTCTCAAGGGACTGGATCAGTCACTGCATCCGCAGTTGATGAAGTATGGCCGAGAGACGGATCACTCCATAGCACAGGCACGTCGTGAGCAACGTCGTCGACTCTTTGCCTGCTATCAGAGTGCTGGCAAGGCCGTTGCTGGCGACAATGTGGAACAGTATCGCGAGCACTTTGGCACACGTGTCCTACTGAGCTGCCACAGCCTACGCTTTAGGCTACAGTGTCAGCCACCCGATTTACCCGATGGTGCAGGCGATCAGCAACTGTGCCAGGTGGAACCCTACATAACCAGCCTGGCTTTGTATGATGCCAAAGCAGGACGCAAACTCAGCGAGAGTTTCTACTTCAACATCAATGATCCGCTGGCGGCTCAACTGTTGCCCAACACGCCTGTGCCGGCTTCTGTGGCAGGTTGTGGTGTGCCACGACGCTCGGAGAGTGATGAACGCAATGCATCGCAGGCACCGCACTCGCTCTTTGATGGCGTCTCAGCGGACTTGCTGCGCTGTCCACGACAACAGTTTCAACAACTGCGACAGTGCCTGCTATCAGTGAGTGCGCCCCATGCAGACATTTATCTTGTGCTGCGCATTGAGAAGGTGCTGCAGTGCAGCATTGCACAGGCAGCCGAGCCGTATTTGAAGGCGGCACGTGATGCTAAGCTCGGGCAGAAGGTTTATAAGGCCGCAAAGAGTTGTGCTCAGCACATTGGACACTATCGCCAGCCATTTGCCTGGGCTGCCCGGCCACTGTTCAAGGCCTACAGTCATGAGTTGGATGTGGAGCCCCAAAGGGAATTCGAGTTCAACACCATCTATCGCCAGGAGTTGCCCAAGTTGAGGGACGAGGAGTTGCTAAAGCTGCTCGCAGACTATCGCAAACCGGAGAAGCTAAGCAAGTTGACCATCATTCCAGGCTACATGCGTCTGCAGTTGCAATTGTTGGATCAGACGCCACCGTGTGGTCTCAGCAAGTCGCTTGCACCACTGCCCACTTTCAGTGCCTCCGCCAAGCAGCCGCTGACACTGGAACTAACCGAATTCCAGAGCCACGCCGATCGTGATGCGTATCCCTATACAAATTTCTGCAATCATCTCTATGTGTATCCACTAAGTCTGCAATTCGATAGCCAAAAGATCTTCTCACGCGCCAGGAACATCACAGTTGTTGTGGAGCTACGCGATGGCGATGGCGAGTACAGTAAACCACTCAAGGTAGTAGCGCAGTATCTAGTTCCATGTTGTCTCAAGTACTTTATTGTATTCTTCTGTTACTTTAGTGCATCTATGGACGACCTGGACAGGATTTGCTGGTCTCACAGATCGCCTGCCCAGTGCTGCACCATAATGTGACGCCCACTTGGTACGAGGAGATCAAGCTGCGTCTGCCACTGGGTCTATTCCCCGAGCATCACTTGCTCTTCTCGTTCTACCATGTCTCGTGTAATCTGAGCAAGAAACGTGATGCACACGCTGCCTTCGAAACGCCCATTGGTTACGCCTGGTTGCCGCTGCTGCAGAAGAATCGCATCAACCTGGAGGAACAGCTGCTGCCCGTGGCAGCCACCTTGCCCGTGGGCTATCTATCCATACAACCACTGGGATGGGGCAAAGGGGTAAGTTGATGTTGTTGCCGCTGCTGCTACTGATGTTGCCGATCCATTATCGACTCATGCATTGTCTTTACTTCCTTCATGATTCACCCTGCTTGCCTAACCGATATACCCGCTTTCTGTGTTCTTTTTCACCTCCACCAAACACCAACAACAACCACCTGCATCCACCAACCCACGCACACCTCGCGCACCCCTGGCCGCCTACAAACCCTTTCAATTTCTCAGCAGAACTGCGGCCCGGACATTCAGTGGATAGACAATCAGCGACCGCTCTACAGCGTCGGTCTGCGTCTGGACTCGACGGTCCTGACAGCGGATCAGCATTTGCACAATTTCTTTGCACACTGCGAACGTTTGCTGGAGGGCGGCAAGACGGGAGCGTTGCCAGCGGAGACGGAGACCTGCAAGATACTGAAGGCCACACACGCGATCGATATGAAGTCACTGATCAATTATCTGCCCACGTTGCTCAACGAGCTCTTCACACTGCTGGTGCACACACAGTCGGAGGAAATCGGATTGAATGTCATTCGTCTGTTGACAAACATCATTCATCTGATCAGTGATCAAGCCAAGCGAACGGAACTATTGTCAGCCTATGTTAAATACGTTTTCCATGCACCCTACTATAGTCAACAGACAGCCAGGATGCGGACTGTGCATGGAGAGCTGTGTCGTCATCTGCCCTACCTGCTCAATCCGAGCAATACGGACTTTCTGATTGTCAACAAATTCATGCGTTACTCATCCATCTTCTTCGATCTCATTGTGAAGAGCATGGCACAACATCTGCTGGCCACCGGCAGGATACGTATGTTGCGCAACGAACGTTTCCCCAAGGAATATGCAGATCGTGTTGAGCAGTTGATAAAGGTCCTGGTGCCGTACATAACCACACGCTACGAGGATCTGGGCGAGGAGACGCAACAGTTGAATCGTTCCCTGGCTCGTTTTGTGCGTCAATGTTTGAGCTACATGGATCGTGCATTTGTCTTTCGTCTGATTCGTTTCTACATGGAACAGTTTGCGCCGGGCAATCCACGTGTGCTGCATGAATATAAGTTCAACTTCCTGCAAGAGATTTGCCAGCACGAGCACTATGTTCCACTGAATCTTCCATTTGTGCTGAATCCCAAGAATCGTCCGCCAGAGTTGCTGCATCATTTTACACTCTCTGAGCAGTTTTGCCGGCAGCATTTCCTCTCCGGTCTGCTGCTGCAGGAACTGAAGAGCAGCCTCAACGAGGTGGGACATGTACGTCGTCATGCGTTGGCCATATTCAAGGATCTGCTTGCCAAGCACGAACTGGATGCACGTTATCAGCAGCGTGGTCAACTCTCTCGCATCGCCTTGCTCTATGTGCCTTGGTTGGGCATTGTCATGGACAATCTGCAACGCATCGATGATCTGTCGGAGTCGGGCAATTGTACTCCGAATGGACATGTCTATGCGGATTCCGCATCCTACACGAAGCGGTTGAGCTGCTCCAGCAGTTATGTCTTCAGTAAGGATTCCTCTACCTTTGGCTCTTTGACTTCTACGCCACGTTCGAAGAATCGTCTTACACTGCACATGGATCAACCAATCAGTCCCTGCCGCACATCCATGCACATCAAGGAGCAAAACTATCTGGCTGCCATTGCAGGCTCTGCCGTTGGCAATGGTGTGTCCAATCTGTCACTCAATTCCAACACCGATTCGGGGGTAAGTGAAGATCTTTTTAAACTCACTAACTAATGATCACTGACTAATGAGACTCCTCTTCCCTTCTAGCACTCTCAGGACACCACCACAATAGGAGCCTACACCAATGGCGAAACGGATGTGGCCCTGCGTAATGGGCATAATCGTTCGGTGAGCGTTACCCACGGCCAGATCCTATCGAGATGTGACAAGTTCAGTGCAGCGGAGAGCAAGGATCTGTTGCTGGGTTTCCTGTTCATTGTGAAGCATTTATCGCAGGATCAAATGATTGGCTGGTGGCAGAACTGCACGGAGACGGAGACACTGCATTTCCTGTCGATTTTAGATCTTTGTCTGCTGCAGTTTCGTTATGTGGGCAAGAAGAATGTGCAGCTGCCCAGTGATGCACGTGTGACGCGACCCACCAAAGCGCACACATTACCAGCACGTACCACACCGCCTGTGCTGGAGAATGGCAATCAGGAGACGGGCACAGGTGGCACTGGCACACTCACCCAAACACGAGAACACTTGCTGGAGGATATGAATCTATCGGCCAAGTCACAGCAGGCACTCTACGAATCGAACCTTGCCACCGAAGTGGGCATGATCATATTGGACTGTCTGGGTCTCTATGTGTTGCAATTCCGTCAACTGCTGGCCGATAGCCTGGTGCTGCCCAAGGTGGCGCGGGTCTATTTGCGCTTCTTGCAGCTGGGACAGTCGGAACGACTGTCGAAGCATGTCTTTGCCGCACTGCGCGCCTTCATCAACAACTACTCGATGGCTCTGTTCAAGGGCAATGCCATGCTCTGTGGCCAGATGGTCTATGAGCTGCTTAAGGCCTGCGACAGTCGCCTGGTGGACATACGTCATGAATCCTGTGCTGTGCTCTATTTACTGATGCGCAGCAACTTCGAGTTCAGTGGCCGCAAGGCATTGACACGTGTCCATCTGCAGGTTATCATCTCTGTGTCGCAGATGATTGGCAATGTGATTGGACTGAACAATGCACGATTCCAGGAGAGTTTATCGATCATCAATAGTTATGCGAATAGTGACAAGGCCATGAAGGGCACTGGCTTCCCACTGGAGGTGAAGGATCTTACACGACGCGTACGCACGGTGCTCATGGCCACAGCTCAAATGCAGGCTCATCATATGGATCCGGAACGTTTGCTTGAGTTGCAATATTCGCTGGCCAATTCGTATGCATCGACACCAGAGCTGCGTCACACCTGGCTGGTGACCATGGCCAGGAATCACGAACAGAACGGCAATCTCTCGGAGGCTGCGTGCTGCCATCTGCACATTGCTGCCCTGATGTGCGAGTATTTGCGTCTGCGTGGCGGTTGCACCCTCAACTGGTCGTCGACTGCGTTCCGTAAGATTTCACGCAATATACCATTAGATGAGCAGGGTCTCAAGCTGGATGCAGGTGCTCAGGATTCGCAATACACTGAGCATATGTTGCTCGAACAGCTCAAGCAATGTGCGGACTTTCTCGATCGTGCCGAACGTTTTGAGTGCCTCGGTGAACTCTACAAACTAATTTTACCCATCTATGAGCGGGAACGCAGCTTCAACGAGCTGGCCCAGTGCTATGAGCATCTTGCTCAGGCCTACAACAAGGTAGTCGAGGTGAATCGCTCTGGCAAGCGCATGTTGGGTCGTTTCTATCGTGTAGTCTTCTATGGCATGGTAAATTGAAAGATTGACTGCGGTTTAACCTACCTATAAATATATATTATATTCCATGTTCTTATTTTAGATGTACTTCGAAGAGGATCACGCCATTGAATATGTGTACAAGGAGCCCAAGCTGACCTCACTCAGTGAGATATCGGAGCGTCTGGCTAAGCAGTATAAGGAAAAGTTTGGCGCCGATGTGGTCAAGCTCATTATGGATTCATCGCCAGTAAGTGAAGAAATATTAAGGAGATCTTGTGCTGGGTGAAATCTGATTTCCATAGCGAGAGACAAAAACAGCTAACAGTGGGAAATCTAGTTTTGTATACACGATAAACGTAGAGTAGAAGGAGGTTATAACTGTTTGCCAATTGAAAATGTAATTGACAAGCAAAAGATGGCTTGGGAGATTCCAAAACTGTATATACATTCCTGATCAACAGCGATGTCGATATAGCCATATACGACTGTTTAAACCCCTTTATATCATTGTAAGAGCTAGGACTATACAAATCTAAACAAAACAATATTACAGATCAAGTTTAGCTTTGCCCACGCCCCCTTTTGTCCCTATAAATCGATAAAAGCTGAATTAAAAGCCTAGTTTTACTGCTAGAACGTTCACTTTTATCAAGCACTTTAACTCATTCCGTTCAAATGATATCTGAATATAATGTTGCGAAAGGATATTTAACATAGAAGTTATTAAGGAAATCGTTCAAGGAGCTAATTGAATTCCGGGGTGTCGCCTGCAAGTATGCAAGACAATTTGAATATGTATTAAATCGTTCTGACGAGAGTGTGGCGTCTGTATAATATAGTTCAGCTCGATCGACTGTAGTTTTTGTTCTTAAAAATTTCTTATTACATTTATCAAACTTTTATTTGCTCGAAAATTCTAGCAAAACGGATGTTCTAAACAAAATATATATATATATATAGATGATTGTAAACTTCTAAATGATATTATCTAGTCGATTGTTTTTGGCATTGAAATAACTGGATATTAGTTAGCTTCATTTCTGAACTGGTCTCACTTGAATAGGTAGTCATTGAACTGGATGTCGTGGTCCTCGCCACGCATTAGGCTCAGGCGCTGCAAGGGGAGTAAGGAAAGTAAGAGATCTAGGGTTTATCTGTCTTCTAACTATGTCTAGACAACTTACACGCTTCACTTCCGATTGTCGCATTTGTGAGGCATGAGTGCTACGAGGTGCAAGCAATCGATGGGAAATATTTTGCTTGGCGTTAGCCAGCGCTGATGCTCCAATTGTTCCACTGTTCCGACCTAGAATGCTCTTCTTAGGTAACTTATTTCTGTAGGTGGATAAGGGGAAGTAATGAGAGGAACTGAACTGAACAGGATTAGGTATTGTAGACTCACACTTGGACTAACTCAGAATGGGGCTTGATCACTTTACAATTGGCTGCTGCTTCAACTAACTGAGTTCTGGTCAACTCAGACAAATGAGTTCTGTTCCCTGCAGACTTCGTCTGACCTTCACGCTGATGTGACTTAGGGCGATGGTTGGACGAATAGAGAGATTCTCCTGTGCTCTTGGTCACAGCACCAACCACTGTCGATCGCCCTTGCAGATTGTGGCGCCAACGTTCCTTGTCCTTGTGCTGACCCACCTTACGACCCGTGACCTGCAGACTGTTACACTTCATCTGATTGACCCTGAAGAGTTTCGGATACGACGAGTTGATGTTGGCTTTGCTCTTCGATATGGTTGTTGGATTGGGCGGCACCCCTAAATTGAATTCTTCATTAGGTGGCACCGGCTCCCGTCGTCGCTCCCTGGGCGACTCGATACGCTTATTTAAATGCACAACCGATCTGCCTGCATTGGCATAATAGGTCTTCATTGTCTCAAAATCGGTGGTGAATGTATCCCAATCGTAGGGTGTTGGATCATCGTCATCTGTGTTGAAATCCTTGTTGCACTTATCCTCATCACTAGACTGGCTCTCATCCAGTTTGGTATTCGTATTCAATTTGGGAAACTGGTTCGGCTTAGGGTTTCTGCTTGGCAACTGGTTAATCTGCAGCTCTGCTTCTCCTCCTGCCCTTGTTCCTGCCCCTGCTCCGTGTACACAACAACCAAAGTACTTAAGCTGTTTATCTTGTGTGACTAGCCCGAGCTTGTCGCATAACTCCTTGAATGCGTCCTGATAACATCTGCCCCCATTGTCGGAAGTCAATTTACCAAATGCCTTAATATCCTCGATCTGTTGCTCAATCTCGAGCTCGGTGTAACTCTTCTCCTTGGGTGCCGGCTCCGGTATACACCGTGAACAAGTCGATGCTTTCTCGATCTTCAATTCGGTTTGGCTTCGTGTGATTATATCGGACATGCGACTCAAGAAAGGCATAATCAATGCTTGTCCCTTTGTCGGCTTCTGTCCCACCTCGAGGCGCACTGTGGCCGCCTGGCAGGCATCTGCGTCCAGCTTTTGTTTGCCCACATTGCTGGTTATCTTTGCTGTCTCCGGCATCATAAATTGCACCGATACGCCCTGGCCATTGGCGGCCAGGCTGAATTGTATCTGTGCCAGTGGCAGGTTCTGATTATTACCCATTTGCTTCAACAGATTGAACATTTGCCGCTGAATGTGACGAATCTGTGCTTCGGTACGTTTCTGGGGCATGTTAGCATTACCGACAAGTTCTTGATTAACCAACGTTGTCGATGACTCCGTTCTCTGGTCCATCTGCAACTGCAGCGATGCATCCAATTCCTTACTGGGTGCAGGGGAACTATCCAAGCTATCGCCGCATCTGATGTACGATGGGATGAACTCGGGTGCATTTGGATTAAGCCATGATTGGCATGCGCTCTTGCTCTTCCCGCTGTTTAAGGCCTGCGCGACAGTCAGTGACTGCTGCTGGTGTTGATCGTTATTATTCATGTGAACCCACTGCCTAAACGGATAACTGACTAACTATATGAATAAAATAAATAATAATAATTTAGTGTTTTTTCACTCCGTTTCTGCTTACAAATAATTTACGACTTGTAAAGCGTTCGTTCAAACAACTTATTTGAGTTATGTTTTCAACGGTTGTTATGTGATTTTGTTTTCCGGAGTTTTGAAATGCCCTCAGTGATAGAACTGGGACAAATGTTACTGCGATTGGTCAAATGGATGTTGCCATCTTCTGTTCACTGCTAATCAGAACTTATTTCGATCGGAATAGATGGGAGGGTAGCCACTCTTGTGCTTCCTACTCTTTTCCTCCCTTTTTACAACACTTACTAACTCCCAGCACTTCTTTCTCTTTTTCTTGCAGGTAAAAGTTGACGAACTGGACGCCAAACTGGCCTACATACAAGTAACCCATGTGATACCGTTCTTCAGCAAGGACGAGCTCGATCAGCGTCTCAATGAGTTCGAGCAGAATCACGACGTGGACACATTCATGTACGAAACACCGTTCACCAAGTCCGGTGCTGCACGCGGCAGTGTTGAGGATCAATGGAAACGTAAGACGGTCATTAAAAGTGAGTGCAGTATAAAGTTAAACACCTGATGATCAGTCTATACTCCCATGCATTCTTCTTTTACAGCACAATATTCGTTTCCGTATGTGCTAAAGCGCATACCCGTCAAATCTCGTGAGATCATCGAGTTGAGCCCCATTGAGGTAGCTATCGATGAGATGCAATCAAAGGTTTCAGAGCTGGAAGAGATCATTCTGCCGCCAGCCGATGTGAAGAAGCTACAGCTGCGTCTGCAGGGCAGTGTGGCGGTCACTGTCAATGCTGGTCCCTTGGCTTATGCACATGCCTTCCTCGATGCCAAGGTTATCAATAACTTTTCCGTGGATCGTGTTGAGGATCTGAAAGATGTGTTTCGGTAAAACTGCCAGCAAACTTACAAGACAAGCATTACAATTTCGAATCTCTCCTTCTTCCTGTAGGGACTTCATTTGTGTCTGTCACAAGGCGTTGTTTGTGAACGAACGCATGATCAGTGCCGATCAGAAGGAATATCATTTGGTTTTAAAGGAGAACTATGAGAAACTGTGCCAGGCACTCAGTGAGTTACTGCAAGATGAGTCGTTCCAGCCGCTTAGCGACGATGCCGATGCCGCAGCCCAGCGCAATAGCATGGCTTTATTCAATGCGATCAGTGGGGCCTCACATAACTCAAGTACTGCTTAAGTTCAACAACAGTTAAACAAGTTACCAATACCAATACCAAAACACAAACACAGTTACACGCACAGCTACTAAAATAATGGTTATTACAAAATACTCGTATAACAAGCAACAAGTAGAAGCCTAATTCCAGTAGCCATTAAACATGTATTTGGTGTTCCTTTTGTTTGATCTATGATCCCTGGTATATCGTATGATAGATGATCTCAGATCGCAGATCTATGATGTTTGATGTTGTCGTTGTCGTTGTCGTTGTCATTGTAAAGGTAAACTAAGAATTTCGTCCCGTCCCGTCCCGTGCCTCGGTTTGTGTCTCTCATCTAACAGGCTAATAACGCGCATTCATTGTGACTAACTAACCAAGGTAGATTGGCCCAAAACTAACCTGAAAGCAATTACTAATCGAATCAACAATCAATCTGGTACTTAATGTGCTTACACCTCCCCCCTTAGAACAAAGTGAGAAACAAAACTAGCAAAATGCTTTAATTAATTACATTTTAATTTAATCACATCTTTTAATTTCCGTTTTAGGTTTTGGTTTTGCCGTTTATTAAAGCCCAAATGCAAACCAGCAAACCAATCAATCCCCACAAAATCACAAACAACACACATACTATATATTGTATACTGTATAAGGCATATACTCTTATATTCTACACGCACACACGACCAGTTGCGCAAGTTCCAGTGCACTCGAAACAAAAAGAAATTAACCTAATCTTGTTAATAATTTGTAAAACCCTCGAAACGAACTTTAATTGTTGTTAAACACGATTCCTAGATTTAATGTCAATTTGTATATAGACAAACTTAAATATGATTGTAAATTTTTTATTGATTTTTTCTCCTATTTATTATTGCGATTATATTTCCAGTGTGAAGCATGCCTAGAAACTGATATAGATCGAAAATAGAAACTATGCTATACATATATATTATAATTATTATTATATTAAAATACCTTTAAAAACAAGCTCCCAAGTTTAGATAAAATCTGCTAACTTTGTGTCTTCTTCTTCTGCGAATTATTGTATTAACTATTTTACCATATATGATTATTGTATTGTACACCTAACTGAATTAGACATAGGTTCCAGAAGCAACAGAACTTACCAAAGTATTGAACAACTATGATAAACTACAACATACATGAATATATATTTACATGCATTTTCTAGTGAAATCGAACAATAAAAATATATGTTAAAAAAAAGAAAAACGCGACGAATTGGTATTTTATTTTTTTTCTGCATTTTTTTTTTTATTGGCAGGAGCTAACGCCTGCATTCTCCATAGGGTTGCCACAATTGCATACATTGGCTACTCTGCGTCGGCTAAGCGAACAGTGCCATTTGGATTGAGTAAAGGACTGTTTCACGAGCAAGCGGTGATGATGATTCGGCATTGATTTGCATGAACACAGATCCCCTTTTCCTTAATATTGGTGTTGCTAGTATAATACGTACCAAATTTCATTTAGAGAAAACAACTTGAAAACTATGTCATTGTGATTTTGTGAGTGATAAGTTTCTTAGCTCCTTACCATATGTAATTTACGATTGAAACGTGTAAATAAAACCAAATATCTTAGTAATCTTTCGCCACTGTCAAACGCTGTAAGAGAAGCATTAGTAGGAGTTCTTTATAGACTACGTATGGTGATATGTTTATAGATCTACCTTTTTCACTTCTGACAGGCGCATCTGTGATGTGTTCGTGCCACGCGGAGTTAGTTTCTGTGTACTCTTCTTGATAGCTTGAGACAAAGTCTTTCGGGGCGTCAATCTGCTTTTAATCGATTTCCTACTAAAATCAAAATTGCATGTATAAAGAATATATGTATACATAATGGATTGAGATGGGTTTAAACTCTGCGTTCTCTTACTCGTGTGTATCGGACTTAACTGCAACGCCAGGTCTCTGACGTAACTCAATACGGCTAAATCGCTTCGAACCGCTGACGGGAGCGGGTATTTTTGAAACCGAAATCGGTCGCGACAAATTATCATCATCTTTATATGGTTCATCTCGTACACCATTCAGATTGGATGGCACAAGATGTGTCGGCTTCTTATGGATCAGTCTATTGATATTCTGTATGCTGGAACTAAGAGTGTTTATCTCTTCCGCCAGCGAAGTCGAACTAACGCGCTCGGTTGTCTGGTTCAGCAAACTAGAATCACCTTCTAAACCAGTAAACAGTTCCATCTTATCGTTAAGGACTTCACCCATGCGTGCCAAAAAATTGGCAGTCAGTACATTGGGCAATCTTCGTGGCATAAACGACGGTTCGATCATCTCAAAATTCAATGCACAATTCTGGCAGATGGTCAGGTCCAACATCTTTTTGTTGGCCACCTGTTCGGTGGTGAACTTCACATTGACGCCGAGTCCATCGGGCTCGAGACTAACATTGATTGCCTTCAGTGGCATCAACTTGTTGCCCAACTGATGCAGCAACTCGTACAGTTGCCGCTGGGCGTGTAAAAAGTCCGGAGCGGAGAGCACCTGCGGTACCAGCGTTGTCGTTGAGGTTGCCTCCGATTTAATATCTTGGGATCTGCTGCTAACACGATTGCCACCATTTTGGAATGGGCTTTGAAGATGTGATGGTACGAACTCCGATGCTAGCGGATTCAGTGAGGATTCACTCTCACAGTGCACCGGTACTGTTAGATTTGGCATCGAATTTGCCACTTCCATTACACGACGATTAATAGAAAAAAACGCTGTATATTAAATATGATATAAAGGCCTACAAAATTTATACAGCGATGGTGGCCTACAAAGCTTATAAAATCTAAGAATTTTTGTATTTTTATTTGAAAGTTTGAGATTGTAAGTTGTTGCAAATGAGTGTGGCGATGTACAAATGATTAAAATTACTAAACGACAGTGTTCGAAAAAGTGTGATGATAAACCTAGCTAGCTTGATAAATTCATATGGTGTTTTAAGGTGACCATAGCTAAAAAATGCGTTTGTCGATACGGTTTTTAGCTTCTTTACTGCCAGTTTAAATAGCAACGGGTCTTAAAATTGGTTAGAGGGGATAATTAATAACTTTGTGCCAACCGCAAATACATGTTACAAGCAGAAGGAGGCGTGACAGACCCCACAAACTATATATTATATATATATTCTTAATCAGCATCAACACACGAGTTTATATAGTTATATCCTTTTGTCTGTCTGTCTTTCCGTCCTTATAAACATCTAGATCTTACAGATTATATAATTAAAACTACTACTTTGGTGTAAATATGTGTTATTCATTATTGCACTCAGATAAAGGTTGTTTTAAATTTTGGCCACGCCCACTCTCGCCGCTTGAAATCGAATCGCGTAGCTTTAATGCAGAAGAGTTTATTTTTTATGAACACATAACCCAAATGAATCGAATAATTTTTATAGAATTTATTCAATAAATAAATGAAAGAGCTACGGATTTCCAAACCGCACCCTAAAGTATGCAAAAAAATACAGAAATGGTTATGGTCAGGTGGGTAGCGGCACACTCGAATTGCAATAAAATATTAAAAATACGTTGTATTTGAGTTGTGAAAAAAGAGAAGATTTCCGGATAGTTATATGTAGAGATTTTTTATGGCTAGACAAAAAAATTAAAAATATAGATCTGTCAGGAAAAAGGCTGACACAAGCAGACTTTGTTCTATACCAATACAGGTTCTTATCTTCTCCGATTGTCCGCAATATATATGTACATATATTGGGAAAGATAGACGAGCAAGGCTAGTTCGACTCCATTGTCGATGCTAGTTTTGATTATATGTATTTACACGATGTATATATTTTATAGAGTCGGTTGTCTCCAAAAGACCCTTTTATACGCCTAGCCAAAATTAATATGAATTCGATGTTGCCAGATCTCCAAAGGTTAAAAGAATTTTGAGAAATTGTCAAATAATTAAGAAAATGCTTGAAATATTATACATACCTTGCATATAAAAAAACATCACATCGTTTCAATTTAAATATAGATTTTTATTAACAATTTGTTTTAAAATTATTTAACAATTTTGTTTTTTTCATGCACAAATCGACACGGAAAATGTTATTCGAAAGGTTGTTTTTTTTTTGCGTTTTTAGAATGGGAAATGAAACTTGGCCAAATGTGGCGCCGTGTGTGGCAAGCAGTCAATCAATTAATCAATCAATCAATCAGAATCAGACAATCAATCAATGCTCGTTTAAATGCTACATAAATATTTTTTGTGTTCCTTCGTTCTCCAACTTCCTTCTTGTTGCTCTCACTTATCTCATAGAATATCATATTACAAATTACAAACGGACATTGGGATTCCGAGAGCGCACAAAGTTCAGCAGTTCATCGGAGTCCTCGCAGACGAAGGGCTTGATGTGATGGCAGGCGACGTCGTGCCACTTGATGCCATCGTTATAGAAGTTATTCAGAATGGAGAGGCAACTCTCGTCATTGCCCTGCGCCGCCTCGCGATTATCGGGCTGGGGCTGATTGTAGCCACCGGTCTGCGACCAATCGCCAGTGTTGCGCTGCGAGGTGGGTCCAATTTTGCCACCCGATCCCGACCAGAACCAACCGTTCTCGTTTGGTGGCTGCAGATCGGGCCTGTCGCAGCCAGCAAAGTTGCACTTGCGACCCGAGGTCCAAATGTAGCGCACATTGCCGCGGGCAATGCGTTGCTTCACGAAATCATTCTCCTGCGGCGTCTCCAGCGACACGGCGTCCATGCAGTGGCGACGGCAAATGTTGCGTGCATCCAGCCAGTCCACCTCGAGGCTGCGCGTCGGCGCATGCTCCCAGCTGAAGAAGTACGAGTGTGAGACACCGCGTGCATCACGGTACGTGGCATGCCGCACACGATTGGCGCAGCTGCGTGGATCCGGCAGCGCAAGACGACGCTGAGCCAGCGCCACGGTGGCACTCACCGCCAGCAGCAGCAATGTGCGTAGCACAAACATTTCAATCGGAGGAGGAATGAGAGCGCGGTAAAGAGACAAAACCAGGCTGAAATCAGACAGAGAGAGAGAGAGAAAGGGTAAGAGAAGAACAGAGTGATGAGCTTTGACTGCGGCTTGCAACTGTTTTTACGGATTTTCCAGTTTCCCCTTTTCGACTCGTCTTTTTTATACCCATTAAACGTTGAAAAAGTGGGTATACTAACTAGGTCAAATGTATGTAACAGGCAAAAGAAGGCGTGGTAGACCCCACTATGTATTATATTATTGCTCGGGATCACTAACCTTTGTCCGTCTGTCTGTTCGTCTATCTGTCTCCCCCGTTTACTGTCTATTGAACGTCAAGAGCTCAGAAATTTTAACAGCTAGGGACACCAAATTGGACGTGAAGATTCCTTTTAACCAAACGAACTTCTAGTTAAATTCTTATATAAGATGCCACGCCCACTGACCCGGAAATCAATGCTTAAATTTCTCAATACAATTTGTAAGTGAAATATAAAAAAGACAACTTTCTTACTTCAACATATAGTTAGCTGACTATACTATCTGTTTTTCCACCAAATTTCAATCCAATCGGACCATATAGACCGAAGTTATACAAGCCACCAGCACACTACAGCAATGGAAGCGCCTGCGCCTGCGGATATGCTTTAGTTTTTAAGTGTTTTGTAAGTAGAAATAAAAAACCAGTAGACTTTGGCAGTCGTGCTTAACTGTAGCTTTCACCTGGTTCTGGATTTTCGTTGCCCAAATTTGGCCCAACCCATTTCCGCTCGACTGAGTCCGAGAGCAAAGCAGAAACATCGCAGTGTTTATGCGAAATCAGTGATTGGAAATAGATCGCTAATCAGATCTCGGGTCTATAGTTGATTTTGAGCGATTTTGACTTTTGTTTACATAGCTCAATTGTTTCCTCGAATCGCACAATTCCAATTCCATTTCGCCTAATTGAGTAGTTTTCCATTCTCAGAATTTTCCAAATTGTTCTACCAACGGGGTTTGCCCCGAAACGGCCTTGTCGCGCGCCCAGACTCGGCCCTATTTCGTAATCATGAGAACTCTACAATGAAGATCGATTGCAGCTGCCTAGCAACAATCTGCCGCACAGCTATATATGCAAATTGCTTTATTGTTTATGCTTTTATCTATATTTCCATTATAAGTTATAGCTGCGAAATTGTATGCTAATTTTTATGGTCTATTGACGGCACCATCTGATGAGCGCTGCAACTATCGATGGGTTTTATAGCATATAAAGATGTTTATTAGCCACAATTAGATCCGGAATGAACTGAGCTGTGTAATTCATGAGGAGAGGAACAGAGGTGGATTAACAATGCGCTGGGTTGGTTCATTGTAATGGCCTTGAAGTACAGTTGGATTGTTGAAGGGTTCGGTTTGATTAGTTAGGCGATCACAGAGAGAATAATAACAGTAAATGGATTCATCGACAAATTCGATGGAACTTGGATTTATGGATTCCATTAGAACAAGAACAAATTCAGTTAAAAAAAAATTTGAAAGAGTTATAGTTAATGCTTTCATCAGTAATTATTTCACTTAATCTAGAGCTGGTCTGGAGTTAGTTATCCAACCTAAGTCATAACACAATTTGGAACTTTGGCAACGAATTCAGAAATTTAAGTTAAGAAATTTAAGTTGCAGCTCTTATAAACACAAAATATCAGGGAGTAGGCTGTTTTAATCTATTCAGATATGTATAATACATTTCTTAACTATGAAGACTAGAAGCTTCTATAATATTCCCTTTCAAGACTTCAGTTTAGCTTAAAACTTCAAATCAGTAAGGTGTTATATATAGCAAGGGTAATACATGTCCCATCTTACCATCACAGGGAGATTTATTTTATCAAATCTTTCAAATACCTCCCAAGGTAATAAATGTCTCTCTTTCTATCTTCTTTTTATTTTAATATTTTAAATTTATGTATGTCTCTACTGTAGTTTGCCTTTTAATGTCTACCTCTTTCACTCTTCTATTCCAATACGATGTATCTCAATATACATATGTCCCAATACCTCAATCAGGTATATTGTAGCTACCATCTAAGAAAAATAAATATTTCAAATATGATCTCTGAAGGTATACTAAGAGACTTTCTGTGTCTGGATAAGAAACTCTGCGCCAGCAAGAGCACACATGTAAAATAAATCCCTGAAGACGGTTACCGTAGTGTAACCGAGATATATCGGAGAAAAAAATAAAATAAAACTGTTTTTATTTTGATTCAACTGAACTTTGAACTCGAGCCAGCTACCATAAGATAAGAAAACTATATTATACCTAACATCAACATTTTTCGCACTACTTTCTTTTCTCTCTTCTTCATAATCTCCAGCTCTAACAGCCATCTGACCTTCGATAGACCCTTGACCGCTACCCGAATTCAAGTTACAAACTGACCTAGGGCAACACTGTGCTACACAAGAACGGGCACCAAAGACTGGAAATAATTTGAAGAGAGAGGGAGGAGGTGAGGCATAATGGGTGTCTCTGACATGGGCAGGGCACATGCCACACGCGCACGCAGGCGTTTCTAGCTTCGCGGCCAAGTTAGGCTTTGCATACGAAACTATTTTCCGTTTTTTGTTGTCTTTCTTGGCGTTAATGGAGAAAGTTGCATTGCTCACTTGTTTTTGTTGTTTCAGTTGTAGTTGTTGTTATTGTTGTTGATTGTTTTTGGGCCCCATATTACACACAGAGACAAGACCTGTTGGCAGAGACTTGTCGCCACTGTCCGACTTGATAACAAGACAAAAGATTTTTCGACTTTTGTATTTCATTGCTGTCTCTTAACGGCTTGTCCCAATGTTGTAATTGTTGCAATTGTTGCCTCACACGCGCTTCTTCCCTCAGTCGGTCGAGCTAATTGTCGTGGGTACGAGACAAGACAGAGACCTGGTCCGGGAAGGCATTTCAAATACATTTGCAATCGTCGAGCTCTTCACGCGCGCTCTTCGAATTCGAGTAGTTCGAATTGTTATGCAATAAAATCACAATTGCCGCCATGGTACCTCATTGAATTCACTTCGAATTTATTGATTTTAATGTTTCTTCGGTATTTTCATGGTATTTATTTTTGGTTTAGTTTGTAAATTGCGTGGATCACTTAGAGGAGGAGAAAGGCTGCCATATGTGAATCGACTTGAATCATGAATAATACTGAATCGTTTTGGCACTTGTGACTAATCAAAACAAGCAAAGACGAGTCGACTTCAAATTACCTGCCTTATATAAGTGGCTACACGACAATAACAATTCAACCTTCTTATTGCCAAATAAAGTTTTAATTTTTTTCGATTTTTTTTTTATAGTTGCTGTCGCTTCTTCTTCGTCATCTTGCAACATCTGTGCAACATTCCGATTTATGTGTCAGGTGTTTGTTAGGCAATTAATTCGGTACCATGTGCTGCACCTGCAAACACCTTCTCCGCCAATAATAGCTCTTTGATACTCCAACACCTCCCAACACCTACCCTCCTGCCTCCCCCCCTAGTCATGACACTAGCGAAATATGGCTATTAATCGCCAGCTTAGACAAATTTTATAGCCAAATCTGCGGGCTAATGACAACTGGTTTCTTACACATAATAATTCTTTCTTAATTTTGGCTGTAAATCTGTGTATACCCTGTAGTGTTAGAGAGATAATTAGTTGGGGTATATTGAATAAAAATCAGAGATGAACCTTTTAAGATTTGTATCAAAATAATTTGAGTGATTTTGTTTTTTGCTATGAATTTCTTCTGTTGTCTTTGAATGTAAGTGTAGATAAAAAAAGAATTACTACTTTATTTCTATATACTTATCTGATATTAAAAATATAAAATAACCAATCAGTTAATTTTTAAGTTTTATAGCTCAACGTTACCATACTTGAAATAATTTTCTTAATAATCTTTCCTTCCTTTCCAAAGGATTTTTTTTTATTTTACTTTATAATTTCATCAATATTGTATAATTCAAAATATATTATTATTAATTTATAAATGTTTAAAAGCATACATTTTTTTAAATGTCATAAAATATTTGATAATTTGATATTTTCAAATAAGTACAGTTATTATATTTATGAAGAAATATGAAGAAAATTCTTTAACTTTCTTAATTATTTCTAAAAACAAAGTAATTCATTTGGCACCCTAAAGATTTTCTAATATATGTGGTATTCTAAAGGGTATCTTCCAGTCGCCCTTACCTCATCCCACCTGCACCATTAGTTACGGATCACGCGCAGTTTTTAATGCGCCTGTCGAAAAAGGCTCTCCCATAAATTAAATTGTTATTACCCGTTTACGATTTTGTCCAGCAGAAGCTGTGGAATAATTACAACAATTTAACAACAACAAATCTTCTTCCACTTTTT
The DNA here is from genome assembly GCA_018903695.1 of Zaprionus gabonicus. Taxonomy (NCBI): domain Eukaryota; kingdom Metazoa; phylum Arthropoda; class Insecta; order Diptera; family Drosophilidae; genus Zaprionus; species Zaprionus gabonicus. The sequence goes on from JAEIFO010001553.1 coordinate 17,453,579, forward strand.
TATGTTTACTCAATTCGATGTGGTCAGATGGGATTAAGTCGTTTCGACAAAAAAAAAAACAAAGATTATTAATTGATTTTTCAAGCTTCAAGTGATTTACAATTTTAATTGAAAATTTGAAAAATGCATAATTGAAAGTGTTTGGAAAATTGAGTATTAATTTTCTTTGCCTCAAGGAAGATACTTATTAATTATGTGGAAATGAACCGTTATGTAAGTGCAGTTGCGTGTCGAAACTTGTTTGCGAAATCGCTTCAGAGAATATGTAAATATATCGTACAAACTTTTCTGGTTATTCCGTTTTTTTTTTGAACTTAGGGAAGTTAATGAAGAATATTATTAAATTAGGGAAGCAATATCTTGAAAATTTAATTATATTTCGAGGAACTCATTGAACTGAAAATCAAATAGTTGACTAATTCAATAGTTATATAATAATGATCGTAAGATGTTTACCATTTCTCATTTTTCAGTTAAAAACTTTGGTAAAAATGCAGAAATAAATCAATAAATCTTAAATCTTTTTTTTTTTTTTTTTTTGAATTTAGGGAAGTTAATGAAGAATATTATTAAATTAAGGAAGCAATGTCTTGAAAATTTGGTTATATTTCGAGGAACTCATTGAACTGAAAATCAAATAGTTGACTAATTCAATAGTTATATAATAATGATCGTAAGATGTTTACCATTTCTCATTTTTCAGTTAAAAACTTTGGTAAAAATGCAGAAATAAATCAATAAATCTTAAAAACAGGAAAATAATCTGAGAGATGCTGTCTTAACTGGAGAAATAGATTGATTGACCTCTCTTATATTATTTCATTCGATATAGAGACTAAAGAGCCTCACTCATGGTTTCCGAAAATCTTAAATTTCTCGAATGTCTAGTCTTCCTTTACTGCTTCTTCTGAATTCTTCTTCCAATCGAAATGACCGTTTTCTCTTTGCAATAAGTAGAGTGATCTTATATAGACTTATGTACTCACTGAATCTTACAAACTGAGAAAGAATACCAGAACCAAACTTACCGATCTCACCTAGATCATTTAATTCATACATCACCATTAGACTTAAGATCCTCTATTGATAATCTCTAAAATCCTAATTTTTTTGAATTTCTCAACTCGTCTAGACTTTTACTTCTTCTTCTCGATTCTTCATGAATCGATTGTCAGTATATCTGATCTTATATAGAAGAATGTACTGTATCTTACAAACAGGAAAAGAATATCGGAACTAAACTTACTGATCTCACCTAGATCATTTAACTCGTTCATCACCATAAAGACTTAAGAGCCTCTACTGATGATCTCTGAAAATCCAAATTTATTTGAATTTCTCAACTTGTTTAGTCTTCTTCTACTTCTTTTTCTGGATTCTTCGTCTTCTTCTGATCGATTGACAGCTTTCTGTTAATTGGAAATCATTTGAAAAGCAGCTCATCATTTTCACGCAGAGAAATCAGTTTGTTTTTCTTTGGTTAGAGCACTCCAAGTTCAAGTCGTATGTAGAACGAAGCCAGTCAGAGACGGGTTTCTTTGCAGTCTTTACAGTCTTTCTAGGCATGATGCGACCGACCATGGTGATGACGGCAATTATAAAGAAGACGGATTTGCCAAGCACAGCAACTTCTACAACAACTTCTACTGAGGTTGCAGCTGCAACCAGTGGTGACAACCAGTTGGCAGTCTGAGTCTGGGCGTTTCTTGGCCAAAAGTAGGTCTGCTTCCATGCCTTTGTGTGTGTTTGTTTTTGTCTGCTAATTAGAAGCTTGTGTATGTACGTATGTTGCAAGCAGATGTCAACGTTGCAACATCGTGGGGGTCAAATGCAGTCGAGGCCTCGTCAAGGGCCTTGTTCGATTGAGATGCAGAGGATCGAAACAAATGAGCAGGATGCAAACTGTTAAGAAAGTTGCATGCGGATGCATCTTTGCGTTAACTCCCCCTCTCCTCTGCTACTACTCAACTGCCGCTGGTATGTGGCATGCGGCAGACGAAGCAAGAAGCAGAAGCTGCGCCAAGTAAACAAAAACTGGACAGACTCCGCAGCAAGAAGAAAGTCAGCCAAGACAGCTTGAAGCAAGCAAGTTTGCCCCTTGCAGCCGCAGCAGAGGCAGGCAACAAAGGAGACGAAGAGGGGTGCGGTGGGGGGGTGAGACAGGTGTTGCGGCCAGCTAAGGAGCTGTCAGGTTGGTCGGCAAGGTGCGTTACTTTTACTGCTCAATGGGCACAGCATCATCGGACAGGTTCAGCTTTTGCAGCAGGCCTCGTAGTAACTGGCACCAACAACAACAGCAACAACAACAAATACAACAACAGCTACAACAATAACTACAACAACAACAACAAAATAACAATAACATGCCACGAAATGATAGTGAAAATATTTTGCAGCTTTTGGTCATGACATAAAAAAAGACGGCGCAAAGTACGCAAAGCAAGAAGAAGAGGGAGAGATAAATAAGATGAGAGAGAAAGAGGAGGGAAACAAAGAGAGAGAGAAGATGGGGAGACATGAAGCCAGAGAGATAAGAAGAAGACAGCTAGAAGGAGAGTCGGAGATGAGCTCTGTCTGCCTCTCTGTCTGTACCCTCCTCCTCTCTGTTTGTCTGCCTCTCTGTCTGTCTGTCCCTCTACCTCTCTTTCTGTCTTTCGGTCTTCCTTTCCCGCTAATGAGCTGAATAAACATCAACTGCGGCAGTTGGGGGAGAGAAAGGTCTACGGAAATCGAAATTGAAACTGAAATTGCGCTATTTAATTGAATTTCGATGAAGGTAACTTGTTATTAAATTTGAATCAATTTGTTTAATCGATTAAGGTATAGAAATACAATCTCATTCAGTGATACGCAGCCAGAAATATTTTGTTCGCTCTCCTTTCAATAACAATTATAATATAATCATTTTTTAATAGCACCTTAACAGTCGGTTTTTTCAGAATTTGATTACCAAAATAAACTTTTTTTTCCTGCTTCAAACTTTAAAACTTCTTTTGATAGTTTATTAAAATGTAGTCGAAATAAGATTCGCTAGATATTCTTTCAAATATGATGGGAATTCGAAGTTATTTTTGTTTTATTAGAAATGATGTTGATGTACTGAAGAAATAAGCTTACAGATCTCACCTAGATCACTTAACTCGTTCATCACAATAAAAACTCGAAGTTATTTTTGTTTTATTAGAAATGATATTGTACTGCATTTTTTAAATCCAGAGATAATTTTTCGACTATTTAAAAATTTATCTTCAACTATAAAATTAGTTTTGTTTTGCACAAGAGCTCAAAACAACTTTTGAAAATCTTTTAAAACGACCTAAGATATTTTAGTGATGATATTTTGGCCCCTGTGTTGGTGCTTCAAAGATATTACAACAACAAAGTAATATTATTGATATAAAAAAGAAATAAGACACATAAAAGCGATAATTTCAAGAAAGTTGCTTGGAATACTCAAATACATATCCAGAAATATGCTAACAATAAACGAGAAAAGGTTTTTTTTAAGACAGTCTGTTTTTTTAGAAAATTGAATATTAAGAGTAACAAGGTAAACTAAGTTGGCTTAGCTCTCAATAACTATCAAAATATCTTATGTCTAAATGTCTGTCCAAATAGATTTTTAAGATATTTATTTGGAGTACATATTCAAGTATTAATCTCTTCAACTACACTTAATAAAACGAGACAAAGTACCTTTAATCTCTTTTTCCGATTAAATCTAAGTAAAAAACAAACCTGAGTAGGCTTATACCCCAACAAACACCACCAAATCATCAGAAATTCAATTCCCAAAAAAGGCTTCACTCACTCTCCCTTACCCACGCACCTTAAAAGCCTTTTCGTGTCTAACTTTCCTCTCACAGAGACTGCACAACACATTCCAATTGAAGACCGAAGACCGTAGACTGCAGACTGATCTGCAGAGATTCGCAATTTGTGTGACTTTCGCATAGCTTGGCAAAAAAGAAATAAAAAATAATAATAAATTATTTGTTGTCAATTTGGCAGCCTTGAAAATTGCAGCGGCGACAACGTGACTTGCGATTTCTTTTCAGTTTCAACTGAAGGAGATTGCCTGCATTATCTGGTCACGATGCTGGGCATGTGGTGTGTGGTATGTGGTATGTGACTTGTGGCTTGTGGCATGCGGCGCATCATCAGCACAGCTCAAAAATGTCAAACGGTCTTTTATTTTCGACATTGTTCAACATTTTTTCAATTTTCGTATTGTCTTATCTGTTTAGCTCGTAAATCTTTATGAGCAAACATTATGTTTACGACTGCAGTAGCCCCAGTAGCAGATCTCGACCCGCCTCCAAGACTGACATTTTGGCTTAAAAAGGCTAAAGCCAAAATAAAACCAAATTTGCATGCAGCTGGAAAATTAGATTTTCCGCTCATTTGCACTGAGCACAAAACATATTGCGCAATCTTCTGCTTCATTGCATGTCATTTACCCAGCGGGTCACCGCCTTCATGTGTGTGCGTTTGTGTGTGTGTGTGTGTGTGTGTGTGTGTGCATGGGTGTGTCCCATTCTCGCAGACAAAACGAGGGCACACTTAATTGCAGCCAGATAAGCAGCATAGCATATATGGCGCCCGCCCAGAAAAGTACCCACATCTGGGTTTATGTAGCCGTCTTCTACTTAGAGCAAGGCTACCCTAGAGGGTTCTCTTAATTGTTTAAAACTGAACAATCTAAAACTCAGCCAGAGCTCTCTGAAATGTCTTAAGTAATTTTAAAGTAAATTAGGAATTGAAAGGAACCTATTTAAAACATATGTATCTTGAACTGCTTTCAAGATTTACGATTCTCAAAAGTCTTGGAAAAAAGAAAGTTTCTAGAAGCTAAAATTGTTTTAAGGATTCGTAAACACCTCAACCTTTTACTGCTTTATAGGTATTCAAAAAAACTGAATTCCTTTTTTAATTTGAGAATATTAATCAACTAATTTATAAATTTACTAAAATTTCAATTCTACATTCCCTTAAACTTGAACTCTATTTGAATTGAAGTTTTTAATAAGTTTGACATCATTTTTACACAACTATTTCTATATTATATGTTGATTTCAAAGCTATTTGAAAATCATAATTGTATTAATATTTCTAAAATTCTTGTTCACTTTTGAATAATATAATTGTATCAATGTTTGTAATATTCTTATTCACTTTATATACAATACTTTATATAACATTTGAAATTTTCTTTTCAACTTGTAAACCTTTCTTTTAATCCCCTTTATTGATTTTAAATTTACAAACCAAACTTGTCTTATATTTTCTATAACATTCTATTGCAATCTTATTGTATTTTGATTGGGATTAATACTCCCTAAAATACATTTTAAATTTCATAATAATTATTCTCTATAAATATTGTCAAGCAAGTCAAGAATTCGATTGTTAAACAATATTTTAAACCATCCTTTTTTTAAATTACAATCCCTACTTTTAAGATGATCAAAACTGTTTTAAATTAACCAATAAAATTCACTGCAAAATTTTAAATTTTACATTTTTAAGTCTTGATCAACACCCGCAAGAAACGAAAATAGTTTTAAATATTTTCAACCTATCCAACATTCTAGTTATTATCCAATCAAAACTCTTTTTCACTCATCCCACAAGGCACACTCAGAGAAAATTTCACAAATAACCAGAAAAACAGGCACAAATTGAATTCAACAGTTTTTTGTATCCTGACAGGATCAGCAGCTGCTGCTGAGTTATGATAATCACCTTTTTTGACCACAGTGCGAACTCCACACGAACGACTCGACTTGCTGACGATGTGACGAGAGAATGGGAAACAATTTATTGTACTCTACAATTTGAATTGTAAAGAGAGACAACCGCACGCAACGCTTCACTTTTACCAACTGAACGCAACGACGATCTTGCCACGGTTTATAGCTTGTCCCCAAAACAAAAACAAAGCAACAACAACAACAGCAACAACAACAACAAAGCAACAACGAGTACAGCATAAAACGAGCAACTTTGGCGCTGCGGTTGCCGTTCGAACGCGGCTCAAACCGAGCTTGAGGTGCGCTTGCCTCCCTCTGCATTCTCTCTCTTTCCCACCTTCTCTTTCGCTCTCTCTCTCTCTCTGGCTCTTTCTCTCTTGGGGCCTGGCAGACAACGATTTCCACTCAGTCTGCGCTGTGACATCTCATTGTTAATTGAGTTATGGCCCACTGAATCGCCTCTGCCGCAGTTGACAGCGCAGTCGGCGTCGCTGCTGCTGCTGCACTTATAACTGTGTCAGTGTGCTATGTTCGACCTGCATGCGTCGCACTCTTGTTGCATGCAACATGTTTGTGCGCGCCAAGTTTGTTGCCTGAGTCTTTTGTGCTGACACTTGCAAAAATATTTCTTTTGTTCAGTTTTTCACACCGTTATACGCGCTTTGTTTGAACAACTCATTATTGATTTATCTATATTTATTTTTTTGGTTTTGATTTCGGTTTCGTTTTCATTTTTTGTTATTGTTTCGCGGTCCCTACACCCCTTCCCTCTCCCCACGCACTTAACAACACTTGCGGCATTTATCGGCATTTTATTTACATTTCATTTATGTAACTTTTTTGATGGGGTAAGGTTCGGGGGATCCGGGGGTAACCGCACAAAAACTGTGTCAATAATGTCAGTTAAATCAATGAATCGAAATTGCTTCCGGCACAATTTGCTCATCATTAGCCAAAAGCGCGGAAAGATGGAAAAACACAAAACTAAACAGAAGAAATCTACAGACGGGCAGTAAGATACCCTGCGCTCAGACGTGAAAAAACAATACAAATACACCAGGAATAATAAAGAGCAGGTGCGCAAAAACTAAAGTATATTCTCAGGCGCAGTCAACACTGCAGCGAACTGTTGACTTAAATATCTTTTGTGTTTAATGTCCAATCGGATTGAAATTTGGAGGAGAGATAGATACTATAGTCAATTAACTAAATGTCAGAGTCAGCAAATTATATTTTTAAAAACATCGCTTACAAAACTAATTGACAAATTTAAAAATTGATTTTTATGGGTTTTAGGTACGGCACCCAACATTTTTAATAAACTTCATCAACTGCTAGTATAGAAGTACCTGCATACCAAATTTACTGTGTCTAAGCCTTATAATAGCTGTGATCTCGATGTTCACACAAGCATCAGGACGGTCGGACGGACAGCCATGGATCAATCGACTCGACGATTTATGCTGAGAAAGAATACATATACTTTGTGGCATCTACCTTACCTACCATTTTTACACAGTTAATATACCCTTCTTTGCCGTTGTCAATGATCGAAGGGTATAAAAGCGAAAATATTTTAAATACGCACAGTATCTTATGTAGTATATACTTAGTTATAGGTATTAATTGTATCATGTATCGCATACCATCCGTATAGAGATCCATTGTCAGCCAGCCCCTATATTATGAATATGATTAATGTTGCTGACGATGTGTTTACGATACCACTCGCCTCAAACATTTTAATTAATTTCTATGCTTCGCTTTTATGCCTCCCAGCAGGTGTTGCCCATTTGCCCTCTACCCCTTCCATCCTTCTCGCAAATCATGGCAATCGTTTATGGAAATAGTGTGTTAATCTGAAGTCAGCTTCTGATCTTTGCTCACTTTCGATATTCAAGTTCAGTCAGTTCGGCATCGATCGACAAGGCAAGTCGCATCCTCACACGCACATCTCGCAAACACCTCATCACCGCATCGGAGGCGCATCTTCAAATTGCATTGCAAACATCGAAAATTATGGCAGCAGCTGCTCTAAGGTCATTGAGTAAATTAATTTTCTATACCCTGTAAGTGACGACCGGAAGAAACGTGATATATCTAGACGAGAGAATGATTTGAAGTGGTGAGCATGTTACAATTTGTGTGGCGTTGAATATATACATATATACTCTTAATATTATAGGGTTTTGGTGACCTTTGTTTTTTAAACGCATGATTGCTGGCTCGAGGTCAAAATTGGTAAAAAAAAAACACATCGTTCTATATATTATTTTTCTTCAAATATATTTCAGTTACTCTTCGGTAACCGTCTTCAGCGATTTATTTTTCACGTCTGCTTTTGCGGGCACGGAGCTCCTAAGCCTACCTAATTTTTTTAATAACTATAAAGAATATTAATAGTTATTAAAAACAACCTAAAACTCACAGTTTTATAGTTAAGAATAAGGTATTCAATTTGTAATATTGTAATTTTGAATTATTGATGGGTTGTTAAATGCCAAAGTATTCTACCAAGCCACAACTTCAACCTATTACTCCTCTATTATTATAAAAATAAATATATTAATTCTTTCCAAAGACCTACATTTACATTTACAGAACTACAGTTACAGTTCTAAATCTTAAACTGTAAATCGCGAACAAGTTCCGCCAATCGATAACTAAGTCGATGACAGACCAGCTGCAATCGAGCAAAAAGACACACCACTAAAAAAGCGACGCGCCACAAGAAGTTTATTACAATTACTCAGATTAAATGTACAACTGTACAATCAAGTGAAATACATAAATAAAATATCAGGCGTTACTTTATTTCACATATGGTATATATTATGAAGTTGTTGAATGTCAAGAATGCAGAAAGATAATGTTAAAAGTTCGTTTAATATGCTAGCTCTGCTACAAATACAATTCATAGCGCCCACAATTAAGACTTGTATTTTTTTCAACTTTCCCATAGGGTATCCGCCTAGTCAGTCATTTAACCACACCAGCACCATTACTTGCTTAATTGCAACTCATCTAGCTCAAGTGGCAGCGCGGCATTTAAACTCAATCGAATTCGAAATGGAAGTTGAAATTGAAATTGAAATTGATTGCGAAGTTGTTGCTGCCGTTGCCGTTGTCGTTGCCATTTGATGTGCATCTTCCAGTGCGTCTTGACTTTGAGCGCATTCGTTGTGAAGTAATTTATGCAGCAAACATGACTGAAGGGACATCGACGGGGGGCAAGGGGGAGAGGGAAGATGCTCATGTGAGTGAATTCATTAAGTGTGAACATTGCCAAATTGCAGTTGCTCGATTGACTTAATGACGCGCCTGAACTTGAACTTGAAGTGGCTCGACTTGAGTGCGAGACTTGCTGACTTGCTAACTGTCCGAGCGCTAGAGAAGAAGAAAAAAAGAAGAAGAAGAAGCAGTAGCAAATCTTTTCGCCCTAGAGCGCCCCACATTGCCCATGACTCAGTCTGCAATTACATAGATCTGCGGGTCTCTACACCCGCTACCCCCTGCACAGTTACCTCCCAAATGAAGGCAATTTGGAATTGGGTCTTGACTTTTGATATACGTGGCAGCAAAGCCGCTTACCATGAAGCCAACGTTGAGGCTCGAGGCCTCTTTAATGCACCATCTCGCTACAGTGTCCGCTGACTAAGTTGAACCCGAAGTTGAAGCTGAAGTTGGCAAAAAATAATAATTAATTATCTGCTTAATTGATTTACATTTAACGGCGATTTACACGCGCATCGAAACGGTTTTTTAATTAACTGAATTTTTTTGCTATGTTTACCCTTTAAAAATGGTCAAAGAAGGGTATACTAACTTTGTGAAAATGTATGCAACAGGCAGAAGGAGGCGGGGCATGGAACATACATATATTCTTGCTCAGAGTCAAGAGTCGAGACCAGTATGTTATGCCCGTGTGTCTGTCCGTCTGCTAGTCTGTCCCTCTAAATAAACGCACCGATCGCCGCTATTATAAGAGCAAGAGACACCAAATTTGCCACAAAGCTCTCTGTATACCATACGCAGTTTCAGCCTATTTCAAATGTTGCATGCCAACCCCCAACCAATGGCAAATCCATAATAACATTTGTTAATACGATTTTTAAACAATTTATAAAAATTACAACTTATTGACTTTGATTCAGTCTATGTCTCAATACAATATCTACCTCTACTTAAAATTTGATGTTAGATTTTTCTGGGTTTTACCCAATTATCTGCAACAAATGTTAGATTGGCTTTTTGTTTTTTATCTTCAGTTTGAAAACAATAAATATAAAATAACTTCCTTTTTTCTCATTTAAGGTTTTACCATTAATTGAAAATTCTTTTTATTATATTCTCTTTCAAAATGGACAAACTATTAGGTTTATTAACTGTTTTTACTTTAAACAGTCGACTGACCATGCTTTTTCTTTAAATTAAATTAAATTAAAGAAAAAATAGTTTTAATCAAACAGAAAAAATATATATAATAAATATGATAAAGTTATTCAAGTTACCTTTATTGTGCGTGTTATTGTCTATGGGTGTAAGAGTGAGAAAGAATGAGGCCGCAGAAGACTTTCTTTATAAAAAACTTAGGTTTTTTTTAACAGTTTTGTGGAACTGGCAGGGTATCTAACAGTCGGGCTCATTCAACTATAGCGTTCGTCTTGTTTTTGCCTGTTTTTTTGGCAAGTTGTTACTGCGTGTGCGTGTGTTTGAGTTTGTGTGTGTGTGTGGGTTGCTTTTCACTTTTCACTCAGCCTCATCCCACACTCACCTGCCAGAGCACACCTGAGCTTAATCAGCTATTTGACATCTGCCGTCATTATGCACGACAATTTTTAATTGCTTTGGCTCATTGCGAAGCTTTATGTAACACTACTACGCGTAAGCGTGGGAGGAAGAAAGAGAGATAGATATGTATATAGTTTCATATAGAGAGTAAGTAAGAAATGCTGTCGTTTAATTGGCATTACGAACGCTTATCGTCTGGGGGGCTACCTATGACTTCTTTGCCATCTCTTTCCTCCCATTCATCAACCTCTCCTTGCTCTGCAAGGCCGCACCAGGCGGCAGAATCCACAAGAAGTGCGCGCACAAAGCGTAAACAATGATAAATTACAATAACACATCGCATTATGAGGCCGCAATTAAGTCAGTCTGTGGTGGCTCTGCGATTGAGAGAGCTAATTAACTTGTCTCAGCCTCCGATGTGTTGGGCAACCCAACTATATTATAACCATAACCCACTGACTGACTTTGACTTGCCCGTGCCGTCACGTGTCGAACTTGGAGATTCTCTAACCCCAACGCGAACTCTTTCAACTCCAACTTCCAACTTCGACTCAATCATTGTGCATTTCGTCACACTGTGCAATCGAAACGGTTCGCAGAGGGCGCTTTAATTGTCGGCCAGTTCAAGTTTATCCAAACATTTTCCATGGCCATGATTTAAATTGCAGAAAACAATATGATACGATATGATACAATGTATTGTAGAATTCAAACGTTTGTTCAAGGAAATGTTTTGTACCTCACAAAACAATTCAAAGCAAACCAAAGCAAAGCGAAGAGCTGTTTGAAGAACCTTCATCGCGCCAATGCTAAGGTACAGATAGATATATATAAACATATATCTACTTTTCAATTGTTTTCGAGCACAATTTGCTGGCAAAACACCATTAAAATAAACATTTCAGTTATATAAATAGACACAAGTTCAGCAAATGACAACAAGAAATGTTGAGGCTAAAATATGATGCAAAATAATGTTGAATAATAAAATTGAGCATTACTTTGATACGCCCGATGGGTAAGTATGAAAATTGCCAACCTTGCCATATGCGATAGTTAAATAACGATCTAAAATACACGGGGATAACAAGATTCTCAAATATAACTAACATAGTTATGCTTTAAAGTATGACTTCACTATGCAACTTTTCTAATCTAGTGAGCATCATCTGACACTGTACAACATAAGGTTGCTAAATGATACAAAACTAATGCATTGATCTTTATAGCCGTTGTTTATATATGTAGAAATATCGAATATTTTATGGGCTTTGAATGATTCTCAACACATTATTTCAAGAAGTAAAATATTGTGTTGAAATATCAATAAACCTTCCACGCCAATTTAATATAGGGGTTTAATCAAGTTAAAAGCCTGTACTCCATCACAATCTGATTAGATCTAACCAAGTTCTGGGTATTCCTTCTAATGAAGAAGGTATTAGATCTTAAACAAGAGCAACAGTCGAGCGGCACGAAACAGTGGGATACCCTTCGACCTTTTCATGAACATTGTAATGACGTCACAGCTCGCTGGTCTGTATACAAAATCAAAGCAAATAAGGTTTGTTTTAATAACGTCTGTATTTGTTGTCAGAATGTTGTATATTTTATATGTCGCTCATAAATCAACTTAAAAAATTAAATTATTGATTTCCGGGGGCCGTGGGCGTGGAACTTAACGTATGAAATAAAATTCATCTGCGCCTGGTAAACAGAAACCTTCATGCCAAATTTTGTGTCTCTAGCTTTTATAATAACTGTGATCTGAGTGTTCATCTGGGCATCCGGACATCCGGACGGACAAAAAAGCTTTCAGACTACTAGATTTTTATCTCAAGATCAGTATCAACTATTTTTCGAGCATGTGAAGAGTTAGAGTTCTCACACGAGTATTATCAAGGATTTTACTCTATTAGAAATAGGTTTCTAAGGAATCTTGTGGTCTAATCAAGTCTGGTACTCTTCTAGATATAGGTTAAGTTTCCAAGGAATCTTTTGGTAAAAAACCTATGAAACATTTCCAATAAAGTAGATATTTTCAAGAATATTATAAAATCTATATTTATCTTAAAAAGTTCTAGAAGAAGAAACTAAGTTGCAAATATTAAAGTAAGTCAATTTCACGCATCATAGTTGCCCAACACGCGCTGTCCCGTGGGATCGAAGGGACTGCGCAGATGGCAGTCAGCCTTGTAGCGCTTGCCTAGAATATCTACCTCGTAATCTCCTGACTTAATGTAGTCCACATCGACAAGCTGATTATCGCCACGTGTGATATAGACCTGACCAAGGGATTTGCCCAGCGTATAGGCATATTCGGCGCGACGAAGCACGCCAACTGGTTCCCCATTGCGATAAACACCCTCGAGGCCCCAAATGGGTACTTGGTCGCGTAGTGTCAGATAGACCAAGCGCTTCTTGAGTCCCTCGGAGCGTTGACGATCTACTGCAGCACGTCCACGATAGTCACCAGTTTTGCGGCAGGTGAATCCAAGTCCGGCCTCTAAGGGCGTATCATCTGCACGTAGATCGAAGCTCCACAGATGGTAGCCCTTCTCACTGCTGAGTGAATAGAGTGCACGGTAGCCGGCATTACGCAAATCCTCTCCTGCTCCTGCTTCCATCAGTGCTTTGTAGACCGCTACACAGTCCGCCTTGGGCACATGCAGCTCGTAGCCAAGTTCGCCAACGAAGCTGACACGCAGCAGACGCAGTCCGATACCCTGCAGAGAGGCCAGTCTTGTGCCATTGGGAGGCACATGCGCATCCGATAGATCACAGTCAAGCAACGGCTGCAATATGCGACGACTGTTGGGTCCCTGTATGGAGATGACACCCAGATCGGCTGTGATGTCGGTCAGCTGAGCGTTGAATCCTTTACGGCGCAGCTCACCCTGCAGTGTGCTGTAGGTGTAGTATGCCGAAGCGCCTCCAGCTACAATATAATAGCCCTGTCCCTCAAACTTCGGATCGTACACCTGCCCCGTACCACTTGCCAAGCGACTTATGGTCAAATCAGCCTCCACGCCACCAGCGTCGTTCAGAGCGCACGTGTAGACAGTTCTGGAAGAAGAGGATAAAGATGGATTAAAGTTGAGTTCGTTGAGAATCGAAATACATATGTTGATTGTAAAACAGAATAGATAGAGGATAATTAAAATGGGTTGAAATAAAAGAATTTATCTATGAAGGTCCCTCCGTTAAACAATCTGCTATACCCTTATTTGATTGATTGGTGGAAGAAAGAAGGACCACATCTATATTTTGGAGACAACTAAGCAGTACTATCCAAGGAAGACTTGAAGAGGTGGAAGTTTGTTCATCTTTGAAGGTTCCCCAGTTGCACTACCCACATTCCTTTCCACTTACTTTAGCGCATCGCAATATGTACTTGGCGAGACCTGGAGAGTGTAGCTTACTTCAGGTAAAGACCTAACCCTTTTATTAAGTCTATAATAGGAGAGATGGGAGACCACCAACGGGAGGTTTTTTCGATGCGCTACCCTAACAAAAGTGAACACTTCCCAACACATTAGTTTGGAGGAAATAGAAGAGATAATTATAAAAGGTTAAGGCATAAAAGTTTCCCCAGTGCACTAGCCCTTTTCTCTGCTTACTTGAAAAGATCCTCATTCGTAGATTGAAATGCAACCATACAGAGATGCCTCTTAGTCTTCTCGAATACACTGTGAACTTCCCCCTTTACTTACTTTGTGGGATCCCTATTGGTATTGGCCGAGAAAAGCCAATCGGCAGCCTGACGAGCCTGAGGTCCTGTGAGCAGCATCTTGGCGAAGTAACTCATGTTGAACACGACCGCATTGTTGCGACAGGCAAGTGCCTCCGAGCCAATCTACAAAACAATGAGATGAAACTAGGAATAACCAGATACCTCCACTTCCTCTCACTCACTCACCAGCTCGTGATGCTCTGAGAAGCTGTTGTACTTGAGATCTCCTTCGAGCACGCGTTCATAGTTGCTGTCCTTGTGCCGCGCGTGCTCGTAGCTGCCGTACCAATCGTAGGGCAACACCTTCACCGACTCTGTTTTGGCGCCGAGAAAGAAACCCGGTCGCTCCCAACCCTGTTTCTCCTCCATGAAAGCGTTGGCCTGCAGCATCTGCTCGTGCAGCGGATCCTTCTGGAAGTCTCGTCCCGCCAGTGGCTGATCATATTTGAACACCATGCTGTAGTTCTTCACGTAACTCTCGTGCGACTTCTCCTCTATCCACTTGGTTGCACGACCCTGTTCCTGTGTAAACCTTCGCAGATCAAAGCTAAACATGGGCACATCCGGTTGACCCTTAGTGATCCATATGGCCATCTGTTCGCCGCAACCACCGCCAAACATCATACCCGCAGAGTTGAAGCCGCAGTTGTGCATCAGTCCAGAGACAATGGGATCAGGTCCCATCAGTGGCTTGTGATCCGGCGTAAAGGACTCGGGGCCACAGACGGTGCTCTTCACGCCGTACTTAGCATAGGCGGGGCATAGTTTATGTGCACCCTCGACGTGGGTCTCGAAGACTGACCAATCCAGCTCGTACAGACCAAAGTGAAAGTCCTTGGCCACGGGATCTAGTAGAATGGGATTAGGTTCATAGCCACCCATGCAGATGGCATCGCCCTGGATGCGGAAATATGTAGAATAGTCGTGATCTCTAATGTTGGGCAGGCCGCGCACGCCAGGAATCGATTCCGAGACAATGTACGCATGCTTCATGGGCAACAGAGGCAGATGGGAGCCAAGGCGTGCCACGAGATCACGTCCCCACACGCCGGTGGCATTCACCACCATCTCTGTGCGTATATTGCCATAGGGTGTGGCCACACCTACCACCTTCTTACCACGCGCACCACGCTCTTCCACCAGAATCTCCTGCACATCGCAGTTCTCAATGACCTTTGCACCATTCGTTGTGGCAGCTCGTCTCAATGCGGTGCACAACATGGCGGGATCCATGACACCATCACCAGGTGAATACAAGGCACCAATGAACGCCTTCGGATCGAGCAGTGGAAACAGTTTCTGTGTCTCTTCCGGCGAGAGTATCTGATTCTCAATACCCAAGGCAGCGCCCACCGTGGCCAGGCGACGATACTCATCCAGCCGTGTCTCGTTGTGCGCTATAAAGATGCCGCCGTTCTGTATCCAACCCGGATCGAGACCTGTCTCTGCCTCCAACTGACGCAGCATATTCCTTGAGTTCGCCAGCAGCTGTATGTCCACATCGCTGGGACGCAAACGCCAGAGCAAACCCGCCGTGTGCCATGTGGTGCCTGCTGTCAGCTGAGCACGTTCGAGCAGCACAGCCCGCACTCCCCGCTTGGCCAGATGGTACAGGGTATGGCAGCCCGCTGAGCCACCGCCTATGACTACCACATCAGCGGATTTTGGTAGTTCAGGAGCAGTTGCGAAGCGGCGCCTCAAATCCTGTCCAGCTGTCTGTCTTATGATGCCTGTCGTGCGCCACATTGCGATTCAAGTTGAAAACTAAACCTTAAATCGAGCATCACAGCAGCTCGAGAGGAAGATTAGATCGCCCAAATTCGGTTTGATTCCTCTGACGTTGCTGTGAGGGGTCAGTTCCGATTGATAAGCTTATCGGTTCTATATACCCTGCAACATCTGAGTTAAACTAAATTCAGAAGCTCGAGAATGCTTATCGAGGCACCAGGTGGCGTCTTCTTTTTTATCAGCATAGTCTAATCAGTATGGACAGCAAAATACCCTGTGCAATGGGGAAAAGGGACAATACTATACCGTAGCTTACCTGATTGCCAGTCAATTCCAAAAAGAAACAACAGCCCTATATACTCAGGAATCTATTAAATTGTATACAATAATATACCCTGCTGTATGGACTTTACAGTGTATAGGGTATCAGTAGTATTTGTACTACATTTTATTAATAAATATTAGAGTTCAAGTAGTGTCAAATTGTTAATAAAAACAAAATGAGTTTGCGAAAACTAGAGTATATCCGTAATGACTTATACAGAATACCCTGCCTTGTTTAATTTTAGTGTAATAACATTTTATATTAAGACTAGTATGTAATTAATTTTTATAAACAGAAAATCAGCATTATTATATTATACTTTTTTTTCAAGTAAATATTTTATGTTATCATATTGTACAATATAGTCGATATTAGCTCTATAACATTATTTCTTGAATAAGTTTTATACGCATAATTCCTAAAGTTTTCATTTACCTTTACAAATTTTACTGTACAATTTTAATAAAAAATGTTGTACCAAATTTCTGAATCAAAATAAAGGACACAACAGTAATTTAAATTCTATCATATAAATTTTTATTATACTTCCAAACTTATAACAAAAATTCTTTTTTCAAATTTTTACTGGTTTTTTATTAAACTTTAATTTTTTAACTCTTTGTTGAATGGCTTTCAAAACTTATCAGCATATAGATAATTATATTGTAAATTTATTTTTTACTTATTTATATCTTATAGTACTAAAGTCCAAATATCCATATGTCTTGAATATAAAATCAGTTTTTTTTGACAAGTGTCAATCTGTCATTTTTCAACCCAACCAAAACTTATGAACTTCTTATATTAAAATATAAAAAGATTACTTTGGCCTTCTTTTCACAATATGGTATCAGCTTTGGAATTTGCTTGTTTTCACAAATTCCAGCCGAAATTAATTGAGTACTTATATATTAGGTTGTCAAATATCTCCCTTCCGCCAGCCGGCGGAAGACCTGTGACGACAAATACCGATCAAATCATGGAATACATCGAGTTAGACCGGCATATGGCATCTCGCGACATCGGCATTATGTATAGTGTTGCCAGATACGAGCTCTGTAGCGCTTTGTACATAGCCGCGAAATTAAAAAAAAAAATAAGCGGAAGGGAGATATTTGCCAACCTAATATTTCTTTCTCTAATTGTTTTTTTTTTTTTTTTTTTGAAAATTTGATAAGATGCAGAAGAAAAAAAAACCAACAATAATAAGATCTAACGCAAACTGCTTGCAACAATTTCCATTCCGCGATGCGTTGCACGTGTGAGAAAAAAACATAATGAGAGGCCAGTGTGGGGGACTGCTGCCACATGCCACATGCATCAACTTGGGATTGAGTTTGTTTTGGTAACAAGACTCAAGTCGTAGGGCGCCATTGTCATGGCATGCACGATCCGACCAGACTGTGCCGGGCTGGAGCAAATCAAACCAGACTCAGACCTAGCTCCAACTAGACGAGAGTCGGGCCCAGAGCAGACCTTCCACTGCGGTTGCAATTGTTATTGTTGGTGTGGTAGTACAAGTTGTTGATGTTATTGTATGTAGTGTTATTTTCATTGTGAGTGTTTGGCAAATTGTGCGACAAAAATTCTAAACAGGCCGCATGATTTGTTGCGTTTTTCTTATGCACACGACGGAGACGGGGCTGATGATGAAGCTGATGACGCTGTCAGCTCATTAAGCTGCTCTCATTATGCAATCTCTCGCCTCGTTGTTGCATTGTTGCACAGACGCCGTGGCAGAGATCTCAGTGTGCGTCCTATTGTAATCACATTGAGTACACTCAACAAGTACTCGCAACTGCCACAATATGTTGCGTTCTGTAGTATTCAAGAGTGCTCCATGCAGAACTATGACTCGAGTGTGAAGAACCTCGTGATATAAGACGAGTACCATTATGTAGTAACTCAAGAAGTGTTTCTCTTTCCATCAAAATACCTCTACACATAGCACTTATATCATTTTGAATAATGAATATTATAAATGTCAAATTGTTGAATGGATTGAAGTACTATTATCTTTTTTTATTGTATATATTATATTATCCACATGTATATATGCTATTATCATCTATATAAGTATATAATGTGCCAAAATTATATGATGTTCTTCAAATATGAAAAAAATTCAGTGTAAGAATGTAAATCCTGTTTGAAATTTGAAACACTTTATGTTTTCTTCACAACTGAAATTTTTTATTGTTTTTCAGTTATTAACAGATTTTGAAAACATCGCGAACCAATGTTTTTTTAAATAAACAATATGTATTAATGAAAAACATTCAAAAGTGCGCGCCCTTGTGGTCTGCATTGCTTACTCTACCGGCAGATGTCGCCACAATCAAAGCAGCTCTGCTCATCGATAAGAAACTATTGCAACTCACGATGAACACAGGTGTTGATGCAAAATATAACAAAACATTTGAATTTTCTTAGAGGAGGATTGGAAATAAAATCTCTTATTTTAAGTAAAGTTAATACTAACAGTTACAAAATACGGAACAAATTGTAATGACTCAATGAATTTGCTTAGAAAACATCGATAAAATACATCGAAAATAGACATTATCGTATAAAAAGTAAATGATAAAAATTACAAAGTCTCCTAGTTTAGGCATATGCAAATATAAATAGAGAAAAACATATATTGTTTATCCATTTTGGCAATAGTATTTAAGATACACTAAAAGTAAGTTATACCATCAAAATATTAATACATCAAAAAATTACTCAAATAATATAAAACGAAAATAAAATTGTTAAGCTAATTTTCTATAAGATACACCATTATATTATGTGAATCATACAATACTTTTCACCAGTGTCAACACCCGAGTTGATTTGACCATGTCTGTATGCGAACCAAGCAGAAAACAAAGCGTAGGGATTGATGTATCACGGAAGAGAAACAAACTGAAAGTCAAAGGGTTGCTTTTAAAGATAATCGCATAGAAATATCGATAAATGTTTTCATTTTTATGTTATTTTGTAAGCATCTGGATTTTAAATTCATCTATTTAAATCCGAACAAAAAAAAATAATTATTTAAATTAATTCGAATTTCAATAGCTTTTGATGAATATTTAGTATTGAAAAAATTATTTCTTAAGAGAAACGTGCTTATCGATACACCCTTTCGATTATTTTTGACATCAACCTATGTATTTTCTCGTTTCCCTTTTGTGCTTTATCAGTCTGTCTGCTTCGTTTCTAGTTTCGTTCGCAATAATTGTTGGTCGCCAACTTGGTACTTGGATTAGTTTCTATTAACTTTAGTCAGTGTAAGAGTTCGTTTCACACGAAATTTGCTATTGCAAATATACAATAGGTATATTTATACATTAAGGTGATTTTAAATTAATATGCATATGTAATGATTGTCACTTACACATACATACGTGTACTATATGCTTGATACGTATAATATACATACATATTTACATGCACATACACGTAAATATGTATGTGCTACTTCGTTTTTCTCTTTTGTTTCGCTTAAACGCATATGTGTATGCCAGTATGTACATATATACGATATATATAAATGAGTAAATAAGTGGATGTCATAAACAGTTTTTTGCCAATTTTATTGTCTCCTTTTTCGTGTGATTTGTTTTTCGTTTTAGTCATTACTAACTTTCAAATTTATTTGGGAAAGTTCTATTTATTTTTTATGTTTCTCTTGCATTGGCGAAGGTAAATCGAAATATTGATACGATGCATACGTACATATGTATTACGTATTACATATGCACATACATACATATATATTATATTATTTTGACCCACAGTTGCATATTGCAAAAGTGAATTTAAGTGTAATTATATATATATAAGTGTATGTACTTATATATCCATATATCTATGTGGAATATACTGTGTGTGAATAAACTTTAATACCAACATATGTATGTGTATGCAAATATGTATGTCTGTGCACGTATTTGTTGAAACACATCTAAAACTGCATTCTATTTTTAATTTACATGAACAAAACTTAACTAATGACACCATATCAATGACAATTATTATAAGAAATTTTGTTTGTTTACTTACTCCCTCGCAAGGACGTCGGCATAAGAACATTCGATTGAGTCCAATAAGAATGTCAAAAACGTATCCTATTGATTATAATATTGATAGTTTCGGCCACAATAACCTGTGAATCAATTCAAATAGTTTATATTTTATGTTTAATATACGTAATTATATCAAGAGATATAGCCAACACCAAACAACACATCATTATAATTAGCTCTACCAATTAATTTTCTATGCTCATTAAATTTTTTTTAATTATTGACTTGGATTTTCTGATATATCATTACAGCAACAGTGCATTATCGGTCAAAAATTAACAGATTCAAGTAGAAAGTGCAGTAACAATATCAAGTGAATAACATAATAATAATAATAATAATGAACGGCATGGCAAACAATAGTGATGACTCCGTTGAGTGCCCATTGTGCATGGAACCCTTTGAGGTGGATGATCTTACCTTTTTCCCATGCACTTGTGGATATCAAGTAAGTTTAAGTGTACATACATCCAGATAATACCTTAATATACTATTTATGTTTTCTCAGATTTGCAGATTCTGCTGGCACAGAATTCGGACAGACGAAAACAAGCTGTGTCCCGCATGCCGAAAAGAGTATCCCGAAAATCCGGCGGATTTTAAACCTTTGTCTCAAGAAGAGGTAAGTAATGACATCTTATAGGTTAGTTTAGTGTTTAAACAGTGTTCTTCATCTTCTTGGCTTAGAGTTTGTTGATAGGCTGAAGATTTTGTAGATAATTGAAATTCTTATTGTGCCTTGCCGTGAAATCTGGCCTTGCATTACAAAGAAAGAAAGACACAGACAGAAAAATGAGTACAATAAGGATTGTGTAGGATGACACATAGGGGGAGCATAAATGACGTAAGCACCCATTGTTCTTTAATGTGCGAGGGTGTTTACATTTGCATATGTGTCTGGTATTTTACAGTTGACTCTTACTTATTATTATTTGATAGGGGGATCTGTACTACGACCTAAAATATCTCTTGAAGCCATGCTCAACTTGCAGCTCCCTTTCCAGTTTATCTAATGAAATATTATTCTGTTTGAATTTATCTTTGACCTTGATTCTTTCCCAAGCAATTTAATAATTATAATGCTATATCTTTACTTACAGATGATCGCTTTCAAGTCTCAGAAAAGGCAAAGGGATCAACAGCGGAAGCAAAAAATAACTGAGAATCGAAAGCACTTGGCAAATGTTCGTGTTGTACAAAAGAATTTGGTATTTGTTGTTGGTCTGCCACCTCGGCTTGCTGATGCAGATGTAAGTATGACTAATCCAATCTATAATACATAACTAAAGTCTGCAGTTATTATAATCAATTCTCCATTTGCAGATCTTGAAAAAGCATGAATACTTTGGTAAGTATGGAAAAATTCACAAAGTTGTTATTAACCCCAGTACGACTTACGCTGGAGTGCAGGTAAGCGGTATTAAACCCATTTTCCAATTCAGCCCTAACTTAATGTATAAAACTATGATTTGATTTATGTTGATCCAAAAGGGCCCTTCAGCTTCGGCGTACGTGACATATGTTCACAACCAAGATGCACTGAGAGCAATACAAAGTGTTAACAACATCATGATAGATGGGAGACTCATTAAGACGAGTCTCGGTACAACTAAGTATTGTAGCCACTTTATGAAGAATCAGCAATGTCCGAAAGGAGACTGTATGTACTTACATGAATTGGGAGATCCCGAAGCAAGCTTCACCAAGGAGGAAATGCATCAAGGAAAGCATCAGGAGTATGAGAAGCGATTACATGATGTTCTGATAGCGACTTCCGGGGCGAATAGTGTAACAGGCATTGGGGGATCAACGACCAATGGTGGTGGTACTGCAGCAGCAAGTGGTGGCAGTGCAACTTCAAAGGGTAGGGAACCTTCGCTTAAAGTCTATTTATATAAAGAATATCAAGTAATAATAATACATTCTCTTATCTTGCAGCTGCGACAGCAATGTCATCGTCATCGTCATCTTCAACATCTTCTGTATCGATTGCAAATAATTCGACAGTGACTAATTCGCAACAGAAAGAGGCGTGGCCTAGCTTATCAGTATCACCTGTAAATAGTAAAGAAACGATAGCAAGTGCAAGTGGTGGCTCCAATGGGAAGAGTAGAAAAGAAAAGTTGCGAAGTGAGAAGACGCGTCATGAGAAAAACAAATCGAAAAGTAAACAAACAACAACAACAAGTGCGTTTCCCAGTTCTAATACATCATCATCCTCATCTTCGAACAAAGAGAACTTTGTGCCAGACTCTTCCAGGGGCGAAGCAGGCACTGCGACTGCAGGAACACAAGTTTCATTGGATGAGCCGCCGGTGCCTGCTTCTGCTTCTGCTGGAGCAGCTTCAATCAAATCCGAAGCAAATGGTGGGAGCACTCGACAGAGGTCGGAACGCAATAAGGAAAGGGGATCCTTTAATCGTAGTGCAGCTGCAAAAGCGCAAAGAGAAAACAATAAGGAAACAAACACACAAACAACAATAACAACAACAGCAACAAGTAAACAGTTGGAACATTCCGAAGAAGATGTGGACACAAATAAAGATATAAGTTTGCTTAAAAGTGGCAGTGAAAGTTCAACAACAACAACACCAATAGCAACAACAACAACAACATCGTCGACAACACAAACAACGTTCCCTTCACCGAAAAGATCATCGCCATCTACTGCCGCCCATAGGTCTCCAAGCTCAAGTAGTGAAAACAGTGACGACCGCATATCCGAAAGCAGTACAAGTGGCAAGAGTTCTCCTGGTAATGCATCGAATGTGGAGAGTCAAGAGGACATTCAAAACAAAAACACAATAATCCCCGTACAAAACGGTGTTCATGTTGTAAATACTGATGCTGAGGATGTAACTACCTCTCCAGTTATTAACATACAGGAAACCAGCAATTCCGATAACGGTAAAATAGTTGATGATCTTTCGAAATCGTCATCCCAAGAAGATATTGAGAAAAATACTCCCGCTGAAAATGACCATAAAAATGAAGTTTCAGGTGAGTTGAATGTGTGTTACTTGCTTATCTTAACAAGGCTATATATTATTATTATTATCTCTCTACAGATACCCTATCAAAACTGGACATATTCGATGATAGTAACAGTTTCTTCTCATCATCACCCTCATTCCAACAATCGCTGTTGTTAAATAAAAAACTGGAGGGCGATGTGCGACAACCTCAGATGAATAATGTGACATCGTCGCATTTGCCCGATTTGCTAAATGGTATAAATTGGTTTCTAACATTTTAAAAGTTTATTCGAAGTATTTTTGTTTCTTCATAGGCATTGATAGCTATCAGAAAGCTGTAAATACAAATGGTATGTGTGGTATCATAGTGATGGATAACATCAGTTATATCTTCATTCTTTTTCTTATATAGAGTGGGAAGAGGCCTTTAAAAATGTGATGATACGCAATACGCGACAAGTGGAGGAGCAGGTGCTGCAACAGCAACATCTTCAGCTGCAACAGCAACATCATCACCAACAGGTGTTGCAACAACAGGAAGAATTCCTTCGTATGCACGAATTTCACAAACGAAACAATTTAGTTAACAACATGGGAATAGCTCATACAAATGGTTTGCCAGCAGGTAAGTATAAAAGAAGAAAGGCACAATCTCAAGAATTCTTAAATTTAAATCTGATTTTTCTTAATCATTTTTAGACTTTCCTGGGCATTTTCCAAACAGCGCAGTTGATGCCAATAGGACCCCGCAACCACACGGACCTCCTCCAATGCAACATCAGCCTCCACACCTTATGCAGCAACAGCAACCTGAGGAGAATCAGTTGAATATGAACAATGTATTTGGTGGTAACATGTCAAAGTTCTTTGACTTCCACAAGAGTCAGCAACAGCTGCACCACCAGTACATGAACGGACATTCTATGCTGAACAATGGGGATTCTCATCGGTTGGCTGTATTTCTGGAAAATAGCCGCGTTAATCCTTCGCTAATTGACAGTGGTAAATAATGCAATATTAGCTTATTATTTCCTTGCATAGGTTTACTATAAATTTATATAATCGACTTTATTTCAGGTCTCTTAAATCAACAATCACAAGTACAGAAACAAAGGTTATTGGGAGCTTTTGATAAAATCGTAAGTGTTAATTAAAGAAAGCTACCTTATTCTATCAAATTCATTAACATGATATATCTTTTTTTTCAGACACCACAACAACAACCGCAAAACACTCAATCGCAGCAAAGTCGCTTTTCACAAAATTCACTGGTGGACGATGATCTAGGTAAGTAACGTTTATGCTGCCTTTCCATACGATTCTATATAAATTGATGTATTCTCTGCCAGGGTTTGATCCATTCACCGAAACCCAAAAGGGACTTGCGGAGCTTATGGAGAATGAGGTGGTACAACAGAACGTTAACATAGGTCCAAAAATGCCGCAGCCCACGCCTGCTTCCCATCAGCAAATCATTGATAACATGCATCGGGCACGAATGCCCCCACCCGGTTTCAATCACATGAATACCTTAGGATTCGATGGTGCAGCACGAGTGCATTCGAGTAAAATCCTGCCTTTCATTAATATGCCTGGCAACACACTCGGTAATAATCCAGCTCCGCCACCAGTTGATCCCCAGCAGCAGCACCAGATACACCAGATGGCGACCAACTGGAACAACCATATGGCTTCACTGCACCAACAACAACAACACCAAGGACAGCCGCCTCTCAGTGACTCCCATTTGCAGCATCAATTGGCACAAGCTGCTGCTGCCGCCACAAACCAGAATAAAGGTAACACTATTGATTTGTTATATCGCGGCTAAAGAACCAACTTCTAACTGTAATACACAATATCTTTAGGATACGGCAACAGTGATTGGACGGCTATGGATCCGGCTATACTATCTTTTCGTCAATTTTCATCTTTTCCACATCAAGGTCAAATGCCGCCGCTGCACCAACAACAACAAGACCTTCTTCTGCAACATTTAGCCCAAAATCAACAACAAAACGGGCAAGGTAAATGTCTATTAAGTATGGGAAGGTTCTTTTATTTTTTGTTAGAAAAGTCAAAGCTTTATGTTTGTAGAATTTGTTTAAAAAGTTATATTTTCTTGCGGTTCATAGATTTCAAAAGTGGGCGTCAATGTCTTTATCGCGGTGCTATGTTTTCTAGTATTAGTAAAGACTAGGTACTGATCCGATTTACTTCATTCAATGGGAATACTTTTTTTTACGTCCCGAAACTAGAAATTAAACTAATCTATTTATGACTCTTAAGTGACGTTAAATTGATAACGAGTTGGCCGACATCACTTTTTCACTACGCACATAATTATTTCACAATCGTTTCACCAAAAAAGGCTAGTCTTATATTTTCCAATCCCATCATTCCCACAGAGCAAATTTAAACTTCAAAACTATTAATGTCTATTATTTTTGTACCTTATCTGTTTTTAAATCACTTCTTTAGTGAGGTTAAAGTGAAAAAAGGATGGTCAAAACTAGGTTTTATGTCCAAAAGAATGTAGCATTTCAATCATCTCCTATGAACACTGTATTAATTTAATATTTTCTTTTATTTCTAACAGGGTTCAGCAATCAATCTCAACAAATGCTTCCTGGTATGAACTTGCCTAATAATTTAATTAATGGACAGTCATCATCACAGACACAGGTTAACGCGAATGTTCAGGGAATGCTGGAGTTCTTGAAAAACCGTCAATTTGTTTAAATAATGTCTGAATATAATAGATTTGTTTACTTGTACTACTTATTAAATTACTTATTACAATACATGCATATATAGAAAATCGAATATACAAATCGAGAGAGAGCGAGTGTGTTTTCAATTTTGAATACCTGAAAAAAATGTGAAAACACCATATGAATAAATTTCAAATTAAAATATATATTTTTATTTCTGTAGTATATAGATGCAAATAAATACATATAGATAGATAGATATTGAATATACGAATATTTTTACGATCCGCACGAAAGACATGCATCCTTGTTCTCAAGAGAACACACCATCTGAGCCATTTTTCGTTCCCGATCAATATCAGATTCACTGCCATTACTAACATTCGATGTGTTGATTATTGATGTATTAGTTTGATCGTTTCCGTTTTGTCCGTTAGTTTCGACTAAGGAACGATTCTTATCTACGGTAAACTGAATAGCATTGGCTGCCGGCTTAGTGCGAAGATAATACATTCCTGTTTTAAGACCCGCTTTCCAGGAAAAGAAATGAATCGATGTCAGCTTGCCATAATTTGGTTCAGCTAC
Organism: Zaprionus gabonicus; assembly: GCA_018903695.1. Lineage (NCBI taxonomy): Eukaryota > Metazoa > Arthropoda > Insecta > Diptera > Drosophilidae > Zaprionus > Zaprionus gabonicus. Next base: position 17,480,259 of record JAEIFO010001553.1, read on the forward strand.
ATGAATATTAAACGATTGACTTTGATCAATGAAAGCTCCACGATCGGCTGCCATTTTGATTGTGGACTTTACAGATATTTCCCAAACGGTCTTATAAAGTTCACGCACATTTTGAGGAATGTTTTCGATGTTTTGTATGGAGCCACGACTTGCGATTATTTGATTTTTCATATCATCATCCCACAAGTCCAGTTCGGTTAGATCACGTAACAAATGATGATTCACAACCTGAAACTCTCCAGACAGCACTCGTCTTGTGTAGATGTTTGAAGTGTAGGGTTCGAAAGATTCATTATTACCCATTATCTGGGCTGTCGATGCCGTTGGCATTGGTGCGATAAGCAGAGAATTACGCACTCCATGCTTTCTTATCTTCTCCTTGAGTTTCGCCCAGTCCCAGAGATTTGTGGGTACCTTATTCCACATATCATACTGGAGAATACCCTTGCTAACTGGACTTCCCTCATAGGTCTCATACGTGCCATCTTTCTCAGCCAGCTCACAGCTGGCTTCCAATGCGCCATAGTAAATGGTTTCGAATATCTGTTGATTCAGAAGACACGCCTTATCACTTTCATAGGGATACCGCATTAAAATCAAAGCATCTGCAAGTCCTTGAACTCCAATTCCAATTGGACGATGTCTTAGGTTAGATTTCTTTGCCTCAGGCAGGGGGTAGTAATTGATATCGATGATCTTGTTCAAGTTTTTGGTAACAATCTTGGTGACCTCTTTGAGCTTCACAAAGTCGTACGTCTTCTCCGGTGTTACGAACATATTGAGAGCTATCGATGCCAAATTGCAAACAGCAATCTCGTCTGGTGCAGAATACTCAACAATTTCAGTGCACAAGTTACTGCATTTAATTGTGCCCACATTTTGTTGGTTGCTCTTGCGATTACACGAATCCTTGAAGAGCATATATGGTGTGCCAGTCTCCACTTGTGACTCAATGATGGCGAACCAAAGGGATTGAGCCTTGATAACACGATTTGCTCGACCCTCCTTCTCGTATTTTGTATAGAGCTCCTCGAACTTATCACCCCAAACATCAGCCAGTCCTGGACACTTGTGAGGGCACATCAGTGACCAATCCTCATTGGCTTCCACGCGCTTCATAAACAAATCTGGTATCCACAGGGCATAAAACAGATCCCGAGCACGATGTTCCTCTTTGCCAGTGTTCTTCTTAAGATCCAAGAACTCAAAGACATCGGAATGCCAAGGCTCAAGGTAAATGGCAAAAGCTCCAGGTCTCTTGCCGCCACCCTGATCCACATAACGTGCCACATTGTTAAATACTCTCAGCATAGGAACCAAGCCATTGGATGTACCATTGGTGCCACTAATCGAAGTGCCCTTGGCCCGAATACAATGCACATTCAGACCAATACCACCTGCTGACTTTGAGATCATCGCACACTGCTCCACAGATTTAAAGATTCCCTCGATTGAGTCAGATACCATGGTGAGGAGAAAGCATGAAGACAGCTGAGGGCGTGTGGTTGCAGCGGCAAAAAGTGTTGGTGAGGCATGTGTGAAAAAGCGTTCCGAAAGTAAATTGTAAGTCTCCAGTGCGGAATCGATATCATCTCCATGTATACCGATGGCAACTCGCATCAACATGTGCTGCGGACGTTCAGCGACTTTCCCATTGATTTTTAACAAATACGATCGCTCCAAAGTCTTGAATCCAAAATAATTGTAGCCGAAATCACGATCGTATATAATAGCAGAGTTTAAACGCTCGGAATTCTGCTTGACAACATTATAATGATACTCTGAAACCATGGGAGAGAGTTCATTGGTCTCTGCATTGACATTCCTATACAGATCTTCAAAAACATCTGCAATGAATATTTTTAAATTTAAATTAAAACTTTGCCTTATTGCTCCATTCAAAATTGAATTGTTAAGAAACTTTTACCTGAAAACACTTTCTTGGTTTCCTTGTGCAGATTGGAAACTGCAATTCGGGCGGCCAGTTGTGCATAATCCGCATGATGAGTTGTTAGACTTGCCGCAATCTCTGCAGCTAAATTGTCCAACTCTTGGGTCGTCACTCCGCAATAGAGTCCATTTATTACTTTCAGTGTAATGGATACCTAAATGATATACATATAATGTAGATAAAAATAATAAAATAAAGTCTTTAAACGATAAATAATGTTTACTAATATATACAACACATTTGGATAAAACTCTATTTCGCAATAAATGTTAATTTTTTTATTGTTTGATTTATTAGATACTGCGTGCTACTCATGTGTGTATATAGGTACAGCTTTACACACATATAGAAAATGTCTATACATATGAACACATGTACCACTAATTGGAAAAATTTCCACTGCTTCACTAAACTTATTATAGTATAGTTCTAATATACTCATTTAATCATCTAAAACACAAACAAGGTATTCAACACTTACGGGATCCACAAAGTCCATATTCAAATTGTAGCATAGCTTTTGTATTCTCGAAGTAATTTTATCAAAATGAACTTCCTCCTTCCGTCCATCTGCAAATGCAAGTTTATACTTTTAAACAAACTTAAAAAGGTATAAGTATACGAATTTACCTCTTTTAATCACATACAACTTTGTAGATTTGATAGTCTTTGATTTCATCATGATTCGTATTCGTATTGAAGCGTCTCACCAATAAAGATCACCAATCAGACAGAGAATGGCGCCAAAAATGTAATGTTGCCGCTTAGTTGCACGAATCGATTAATTCAAAAATACATTCGTGGGCTTTTATTGTGCGTGTCACAATAGCGTCGATAAAATTGCGATGACCAAAAAAATGTGAACAAAATTTTATTCAAATGAAAAATAATTATTAAAAGATAAACTAGTTATTACAAAAATATTTTGACTTAACTACAGACCAAAGATATTAATTATTATCTACTTTTTAATTTTTATCATATTTGATTTCAATTTTTTGAAATCCTAAAATTAAAATAATTAAAAATTTATTTATTTCAAATGCATATCGCTTTTCCCGAAATGCTTAAAAAATTACATGCACACACTTTGGTAGGTCTAGTTATTTTGATGGAGAATCAGGTATAATAGTTTTGATTAATAAAGGGATTTAATTTAAAGATTGCATTAGCAAGATGAAAAAAATAGAATTGAAAAAAGAAAAACATTTTCTATATAGACTATCTAAAACTAAATCAAAGTACGCATTTGTCCAAATATATATGTTATGCCGATCAGAGTATACGATATGAAGCAGTATTTTGAATTTATTCTGATGTTACCTGTTCAGCACGCGATCAGCTGGGCAAACACCTGTCCTTCTTTTTCTTGTTATTCACTTATTTTGCTACAACTGAGTTTGTATACCCTATGATAATTGATAAGTTTTAAAAAGGGTATACTAAGTTGTCAAAATATAGAAGAATAAAGTCCCTCTGACAAAGTATATTTATTCTCGTTCATTACCAGTCGGCTACTCGGTTGAAGAAATTGTTTCGAGATGCTGCAATGCTTAAAGTCCTTTTCACGCATTGCCTTCTTGGGTGTGTGAGAACGAGAAAGCAATAAGCAACATAAGAAGTTATACATCTTCTATAACATAGGCAAATATGATATATGTATAAACACAAACTTAATAAACCAATACCTTTTGTATTCCATTTATAAATATACATAAACATAATAAATCCAAAGTAAAATGAGCGATATTACTTATTTAGTATAATCATCGGATTTATTGTATTCTATGTGATAAAATATTTAATGTGCGAGTATGTAAAAATAAAACTTTACTGCCATGTTTGAATTTGTATTTCATTGATGACACTACAAAAGCAATAAACATGATTAAATACACTTGAACACTTTCAAAACCAATAAGTATGATCCGAATGCACATGTTACTTTTTTCCAGGTATGGTCCTGCACCTGCAAGGGTCAACGAATTGGGAGACATACCGTTTGCAGTTACCACTAAGGGTCGATTGTGATCGGCTGGTGCCGAAGTGAAGGCCACTCGTTATACAGATGGCAACACATGCATACATACATACATACAAAATACACATGCAGCCATTCAACAAGCTGCAATTTGTATGTAAGCATGCACTTGCATGTGCATGTGTGTAAGTGATGTGTCTGTGTGCACAAACGCGCCTACATATCACTTTTCAGTTTGAGGAGCCACACATTTAAATATAAAACTGTGCAAGATTCGAAATTTGCTGAGTTTTGATTGCATATTTCACACGTACTCTTGCTCCACACATATGTATGTGTGTATATGTATATATGTATGTATGTGTATGCATACTTACATACACATATGTATAACATACAGTAAATATTAATTAATAAAGAACTAATTCTTAAGAGTCGACTAACGAATAGGTCAAGAATAAAGTCAATTATCGGGATTGACGACACTGTTAATATTGTAAATTTACGTATCCTCGTTTTTTTGTGGTTATTTCTTTGCATACATACATTTACATACATCGCATACTCACATATGTACATATGCTCCATATGTTGAAATATCAATATACTTTAGTCAACCAAAAAGTCCTGTTAATGTTTTAAGTTTTCTTTCTTCACTTCTTCATGCATATGTTCTTTTCGATGGTTACAAAGAAAAGGAAGACTCAACTCAAGATGATCCTTGAGGCAGTTTTGACTTGATAGTACGATATTATTACACGAATTCTTCTACATGATCTGTAAGCAGGGTTTACACTGTACAAAACTTTCGATTCGAATGTGTGTGTAAAATATTTGACTATTATGTATGTAAATATGTATCTGTGTGGTTCAGCGTATGTAGTGAATATGTGTATGGAGTGAGTACATATGTATTTGACACCCTACATACAAATAAACAAATACATTCGTAGATCTGGGCCTGGGCATGATTGCACTTTGCTATACACGCAAACATACAAACATATGTATATATGTACATAAATATATGCACACACAATTACACAAATCTATATGCATGCATTTGTGTGCAATTTCAAGTTATAATGTTGGCATATTCATTTCTGATTGCATATTTCATTTACGATTAAGAATTCAGGGCGATCCGTCGGTAAATCAAGATTATTGTTTCTTTGCTACGCGTTTCCCGAACCTCTTTGATTATATTTGTGTGTGTATTTACAAGTGAATGAATGTATGTCTGTATGTATATACCGAATGCATAAATATATAACGCGCTATTTAGGATTAATTAGGTCCTAGGTTCATATTTTAAGATAACTAGTAAGTATCCAAGCCAGTGTGTCACACACATACGTATACATAGATTCATGTATCGGTATGCAATGCAGCTGCTAAACGTAGCTCAATAAGAGGAGACACTCACATTCACACACACACACCCATATGCTGTGTGTGAGAGAGGAGCAGCAAGCTATATGTTATGTGATTTTGTCGCAGTCTGACATTGAAACAAGCTACTCTAAATGATGAAAATGATTAAAAATGCCAATTTATAATATAATCAATATTTGATACAAATATTTCAATACAAGAAAGAAAGTAACAGCTATAAGACTTCGCATTTTACTTTAAACATTTTTTAACAGATATGTAAAATTAAAAACGGTTGAGTAAAGATCGATCACCAATACCTGTGCACTTAAACGATATTTACTAGTTGTTTCCTGATCTATTTTTGTGTTTTTTATTGCGATCGATAAGTACGTATAAACTCCTTTAATCTATCAACAGTGACTCCAATGCCTAATCGGAGAGTATTTTGATTATATAAATGTGCTCTTAGGTGATTAAAAAATAAGATAAATGCATCGTTTTTCATGGTAACTTTGTAACCAATTATTTCAATTTTCTTTTCAATGAAAAGAATGTTATGCTACACTGCACAAAAAAATCTGTTATAAAGACTCATGTTTTTTTCAGGCAAAGAATATGCACACGCCTGTCTTGACGAAACCACCTACATTTGATACTTGTATGGAAGGGAAATTATATACCGAAAAACACAAGTAAATATTACACTTATTACTCCTCTTGAACCTTATTAATTTATTTTTATTTAAATATTCTTCTCTACTGTACTTTATTCCAATGCATTTTTTAAGTTTAGTTTTATTTAATTCATCACAAATATCTTTAAAATAATAGTTTGTTAGAGTATGATATGATGGATAAATTATCAAAAAAGTATTGGCAATTTATTTATAGCAATAAGATTAAACAAGAAATTCATGATTTTCAATCATCTTGCGTACATCGTCACGTTCGTTTGTGCATGCGTGATATTGCATTTCAAAAACTTTTCCAAATTCCTGTTTGCTTAAATTTTTCGCAGATCTGTCGAAGATGTCACAAACATGACGAAAGCAAAGCCTCCCTACAGCTACGTTGCTTTGATAGCTATGGCCATACAAGTAAGAAAATTTCTACTTTACTAAAAAGGATTAATTTAAAATAGAATGATAATAAAATGTTCTTTTGTTTCAGAACTCTACAATGAAACGAGTGACGTTAAATGAAATTTATAATTTCATAACTTTGAAGTTTCCGTACTTCGAGCAAAATAAGAAAGGATGGCAAAATTCAATACGTCATAATCTAAGTTTGAACGAATGCTTTATAAAGGTGCCCAGAGAAGGTGCCGGAGATCGAAAGGGTAACTATTGGACTCTGGACGAACACTACGAAGATATGTTCGAGAATGGCAATTATCGTCGAAGGCGTCGAATGAAACGTCCCTATCGCAACATAAATCAGTTTTCCGGTCTTTCCTCATTAACGGCCGAAACATTTAAGGGAACATCATCTGCAATGCATCCGCTTCCGGCTCAAGCCATTTACCAGTACAGTTCCAGGTGAATATTTTACTATATCCAACTATAAAATATTAAATAATATTGTTATTTTTAGCGCCCAATGGATGGGGGCACAACCATCTCATATTGCTTCATGTACTTCGAGATTGAATTATGCCAAGAACTGCACGGTAATAATAACCAATATCTTCTATATTTATTATGATATTATTTATAATATTATTATTTATTACTATATTTATAATTGTTTTATCTTTAATCCTCATTGTTGTTTGATCAATAATAAGTCTCTTAACTTTTCTTAAATCCCTCACAGATGCATTCACCACAAGCAAATTTAATAACTGGCAACAATGATGGCATTAAATTTGATTTAGGTAATTTGAAATAAAGATTGTAGGCGATATGAATCTTAAATATAATCAAATTTCAGATGCTGTCCATGAAAATATTCCAGTCAATTGCACGAAATTGTTTGACGGTCATTCGGTTGCGCCTTGGGAAGCAGAAGGTGCGTTTATATTTTAATACAAAAAGGAACATAATAATGATCCAGAGAGTCCCAACTTGCTACTGTTCTTCAATTCATTCAAACTTGTTTTTCGTACAAACCAGGAAGCCAGCGTCGAGCATACTCGACATTTAGACACCCTACTTACCATGTTAAACAGTTTTTGATTGTTTTAAATTTATTAAGTGATTGTAGTTTCAAAGTTATATGCTTGAAATCATGCTATATACCTGAAACTTTACTTCAAAATTGATTCCTAAAAACAAACTAATTAATTTTATTGTATAAATTTCATTTAATTCTACGATTATTTTTAATTTTCAGCATATTATCGATCAATTAAGAAGGAGAGCCCCTACGAGATATCAACAAGTATGAATTTCCAAAATGCATATTTATCGCAACAACAATAATATGAAGTAACATTTAATTATCTTCTGTGTCATCACCTACGCCTAAGGAATATATTAACATAAATTATTCATATAAATAAAGCACATCCATTAACTAAAAGTAATATTTTTTCTTGTCGGAAATTGATCATCTGATCTGATACGAATCAACGAAAAAAAATTATTAGAATAATTTCTTGTTAAAGTTTTAATGTCTCTTAAAGAACATCAATCTATGGATTACATATAATACGAAACTGATGCGCTATTATTTTATTAAAATACTTGAATATTGAATATAAATATTAATTTCTTTATGGAAATAAAATCTTCCACATTTAACAATCAAGAAAGTTCCTCAGCACACATGCTCTACGCTTGGAGCACTTGTTACATTTGGTAACTTTAAGGCACATTTACAACCACTGTTGCAGGGTATCCGCTGGGGGCGTGTCTAAGACGGGCACCTTAAGCAATAGAAAGAGACGCCAATAACATTTTGACCGGAGTCAAAAAGAAACATTCTTAAGACGTTTACACTCAACTTGAAGAAACCGGATCTTCTCACTAGACTCACTTGAGTAAAAACTACGACGACGACTCAGAGCAGACGTTGGTAGTTATGAATGGAAGTGTAGTAGTTGTAGGCCAAGTGCCTGCACCTGTTCCGTCCAGAAGTGGAAATGTATTCGTTGAGTGTAATGCTCAAGAAGAGAATACACTGTGCTACCCGATGACGACAGGTTGTCAAGAGGAAGTGGGGTGTGGGGGGGAGTGAGAAAGAGAGATCAAGCGAGTGAGACGGTGGCAAAGCAAGAAATTCAAGTGAGCGCGCTGTCAATGATCCTGAGTAAAAGCAGCTCACTGCGCAAAATTTCATTCAAGATATAAGGCACACACACATTCATGCACACACACACTTACATAGTGGGCATGTTAACTCAAGAAGAGTATAATAATAAACGAGCACGAAAGCTACAGTAAACCGTATTTGACTGTATTGTACCCTTCGGTTAATTTTGAAATAACATTACAGATAAACTAAGAATACCGCCAATTGTTTTCTCAGTGTAACAGACAATTGTAGGCACGTCTGTAAAAATTAAAGCATACCACCAGGGGCAAGAAGCGCTGCAGTGCGCTGATGACTTGAATAACTTCTGTGTTTATTTGGCGATCGTATTGAAATTTAGAGGAGAGGCAGATGCTATAGTCAACCATCTATATGTCAAAGTCAGAAATATGTATCTTTTTTGAGCCGCTTACAAATCGAATTGTAAATTTTATATCCACCAATATTTGTAATAAACTAGATCAAATAATAGATAACTCTTAATGGCAAATTTAGTGATTACGAATAAGTGTACATTGTGAGGTTGGAGACGCCTTCTTCTCCCCGTTTCAAACATTTTCACCAACTAAGTATACCCCCTTTTGACCATTTTCAATAATCGAAGGGTATAAAAAGTAAGGAAGCTGAAGCTGGCGCGAAGTGGAAGTCACAAGTCCCGAAGACATTCCCGAAGATGTTGCCGAACATATTGCCGAAGATGTTGCCGAAGTTGCTGAAGTCGAAGTAAAGTAAAGTAACGATAACAAGCCGCGCTCACCTAACAATGCAACAGGTGATGGACGGCAAGCGCGGTCTGTGGCGCGTCTTGGAGAAAAGTCAAGTTGCTACCTGTAAATACGTGTACATATGGTACGAATATGTTTGTATGTATGTATGTATGCATGTATGTACGCACATCAAACGAAGCCTACAAGCAGTAGCCAAGTGGTTGAACAAAGGTAAATACATACATCACACACTCACACAGGTGAACAGGCGGGAGCTCACTCAGTCTCTTATGTTAGTGTGTGTGTGTGTGCGTGTGTCCAAACGTGCACAGGTGCTCTTGCTCGTGCCAGAGCGTTCAAGACGAGTTTGTTTGAGATCAATTGATAGCCGTAGCGTTGTGTAATGTTGATCTTGTTTTGGTAACGTTGTGGAGCATTGAGTTAAATGAGCCCGGCTCTTAATTTTGCTGCCTGCTGCTGCTGCTGCCGCTGCTGCCTGACGACGACGACGACTTTTTTGTCAGTATGTGTGTGTGCGGCGCTGCTGTCTGAATGGTATTGGTATTTCAAGTGTTTGCAGTTTTCCTCTCAGAAGGTCATGGCCGATTCAAGCCGATCCTGATCACGCAGTATTTGTTGAGCATTGAAAGAAATGGGTGCGCTAAGTCACTCGTAAAACAATAATAAAATAAATAATAATCCAATAAAGAAACAAAATATATAAATCTAACCCGCTCTAATCGCATTACAAACTTTAATTTATATTCGTTAAACCGATAATTTGTTTTTCGCCAAAATGGACACATGCGTGTTAATACCCAAAGAGTTCGGTTTGACCAGGACATCAACGTTGTCAACAACAGCGAACAGCGAGTGCAATTTAACTGTGTGTGCTACAACGAATATCAAAAAAGGATCGCTCTTCTATCCCTTTCAGGGTACCATACGTACCGACAAAATCGAAAATCTTAAAACTCCCAACGAAAATGATGTGAGTATGATTACTATTATTTAATTCTTATTAGTTTTAAAATAATAATAGAAAACTGAATAGAGACTTTGAAATAAGGTATAAGGAAATTCAGATTTATTTTAAATAAAGGATTCAATCTTATTTGCAATAAAAGATTTCGAAGTCTTATAGTGTTTCACTTTTTTTAATCGTTTACGTTATTTATTGATATTAACCATTCTTTTATTATATTGAATCATGTTTCAAATTAAGTCGAAATAAAATATTTCAAGTTGAGAATGATTTAAAATAAAGGATAACGAAGTTCAAAGTTTTTTAAAATAAAAGATTTCGATGTTTTATGGTATCAAATCATTAATTAATATGAATATTTATCGTTAATCATATTGTCAGCTGTGATCATGATAAAAATTGTGTTATAAAATTAAAAATTTTGAAATTGGAAATGTTCTCATATACAAGTAAAACCAAATCTTATTCCTACAAAAAGTAACCGCAGAATATAGAGTACTAGAGATTTCAGAATAATGTGCTCCACAAAATTATTAAGAGATGATAAACATTTAAATATCATGCTCTAGAAAAATAACACTATGTTTTTGATAAATCATTATTTTTACATAATATATGTAAATCGAAGATATTTTATCAGTATGTCATTATAAGTAACTACAGAATCAGTATTTACCGAACTAAGTCTCTATCATATAGTAATAATTGATATCAATATCTTTCCTTAAAAACCTGAGTGTTCTATAGACAAAATACATATTTGAACAGTTCTTTGTCCGTTATTGACAATTACAATACAAAATTCGCAAACTTTCTATTAAACAAAGTCAGCGAAGCTGAACGGAAATGACTGAACAGTTTCAACTCATTCTGCCATTAGCCAAAAGTTCCATACATTCACTTTTGTATAAGTAGTTTTTGGCTGAAGTAGATCGTATATATACATAGAATGTAGACTTAATTTTCAATAATAAAATATCTATTGGTAAAAGGAAAATTAGCGAACGAGAACTTTAAAAACCTTAAATTTTTGAAACCTTCTTCTGACGATACTCGCAAAATATCTAAATATATTTCTATGTATGTGAGAGTACGCTCACAACTCTATTGACGTAATGACACTCTACTTCTCTTCTCAATGACCGTGGGAAGATTCACATGCTCTTCTATATTAAAGATATACAATTTTGTGCCTCTTCTTCTTGCCAGACAGTCTACTGCCAAGACTCTTCCCTCTAAGATTCGTAGAGTTGTGGCGCTGTATGTGCGTTTTTCATGCATCGTTGGTGCAGAATTATTTTGGTCAAACATGCTTATAAGTATTCGTACGATTCAGTTAGTCCCCTCCCCAGTTTTCCCAGCCCTGCCTTGAATAATTGCTGAAGCATTAAAGAAAACTGTGAGAACTTCTTCAAAACGTCTTAGGTTCCGTCTTTAAGAGTTCCCAACGTCATGGGAGAGTGATCACCCCATACTTGACTTGAAAGAAAATTTCGTAACACCCCATTCCTGTACCCACACATCATAGGTGTATTTAGATCCCACCTTATGGTTGCGTGAAATTTAAATTAAGATGGACAATAAAAAAGTAGAATGTCGTCGAGTAAATGGTATCTTGGGATCAGAGTTGAAATCTTATAAGAAAGCAAAATATTTATGTGATAAAGTCAAGATGTAACCAAGAGTATGGCTTTTTGTATAAGCCGACGGTAAATAATTACATATATTTATATATCGGCAATAACAGGATTCTAATAAAGGTTCCGAATTAAAGGTTTAAAGTGTAATACCAAAGCAAGAACTATAATAGCTTCATCCTCATGGCCTCAATGCAGAAAACAAAATTATAGATCGATATCTTTTGAAAATTTCGTTCCGTTATTGATAAAATTCGGTCAGAATATGTATATGTGTATGCCATATGAAATATATATGTGAATAGATGGTCAGCTTCTTGCGATATCTGGAAAACCAGTTCTTCATACAAAGGACCAATTTTCGAGGGCTCACGGACGGAGAATGGTATCGCGTCTGGCACGCCTCTTTGTGTATAAAAAAAAAGGAAAAAGTTAAAATGCTACTGTCGAGCTGTTCTCGCTGTGAGGTGTCCGGAAGCCAGCGCTGCGAGATGCCCTATTAATATGTGAGGTGAATGCCTGCATACTGCACACACTCACACATGCATACACGTACATACATAAACGATATGCTCGATAGGCAGTAAAATATGCGATCTTACTTGCATTCTCGCAAGTACAGGACGGAAGGGGGCGTGGCAAAATTCAAAACCAATCTTGATCTGTGTTCGCGTTTAAAGTCTGGAAGCTATGGCTACTGTGGTCCTTGGGAAACACACCATCCCGGGGGGTTTTTGTAGGCAGCCTCCGAAGATTAACTGAGTTTGCAATTATCTTATAACGATATAATATAGGAAGGAATTGTTATTGTTGATATAATTATTTATATTTTTATTTATTTATTTACTTTAATCAAAAGCATCATAATTACGAATTCTTTTTGAAAGCTTAGAGACATTACAGAGGCCACATAAATTTTGAAAAATATTGTCACACATTAATAATATTCCGTTAGGCAAATCCAAAGTGCGACATGCATGTTTATGACCCTTAAATATATCTGCGCAACCCTCTCGATGCCTCGCTCGATATTTTGTTACTCTTCTACATACAGTATTATTCCGCGTCCGCAAGACAGAAGAATCAACTCGTAAAACCGGCACATCCAGTTCTGCAAGCTCTGCATAATGAATGGCAAATTGCATCTGCTCTGAGCATACATGCTACATCAGTAGGAGGTTTTGAAGAAATAGTTAATTGGGAACCAATTACTTTGCTTGCACTGCTTGCATACCTTTTGTCCAACTGCGCGTGATGACGAAAATAAAAACGTCGATTGACAAAATTAATAATAAGTGGTTAGAGATGATGGCTGCAAGTGGCAGGTCCTAGAGAAGAGTACAAAAACAATTGGAAAATTCCTTACATTTTACATATGTCAGTTAAGTCTTCGGTTTTCGTTAAATTACAAGGATAATACTATGCAAAGTATTTTTTATGTTGCATAATTTAATTTGTTTTCGCCTACTGGTGGTGACTGTAGTCGATCGGTAGTCATTAATTCTCGTTAATTTTAATAAATACTATTAATTAAGTACAAGGGTGCAAAAAGTATTTCGCAATAAAATTCCAATAATATTAATTAGGCACTAGGGTGCAAAGAGTATTGCGCAAGGTCCTAGACTTTTTTATAAGAGTACAAAAACAATTGGAAAGTAAATATCCTTACATTTTACATATGTTAGTTAAGTCTTCGGTTTCCAATAAATTTCAAGAATAATACTGTGGAAAGTATTTTTTTTATTTTGAATAATTTAATTTGTTTTTGCCTACTGGTGGTGACTGCAGTCGATCGGTAATCATTTATTCTAGTTAATATTAATATTAGTTATATTAATATTAAGCACAAGGCTGCAAAAAGTATTGCGCAATAAATTTTCTTTTCACTTAAAATTGATCGATTTAAGATCATCTAATAGAAAAATACTATACAATGTATTTTTTTCATATTCAAATTTCCCGTCGCCTAGTTGACTTAACACCAACATAATAACACTACTTCTATGCTTTGGAAAAAACATAAAAATAACTTTTCATTCTATGTTATTTCAGTTGAGATACCGCTATGGATTATACCATGAAGTTTCCTTAAATTATGGATCACGCGTACACCACTGTAACTGGATAAGATTCCTCAGAACTGCTGGTTCGTTCTGCTCGAAAGTGAATCTTATCTGTACAATGGTCAAAGGAGATCCGCTTTTTGAAGTCATAAGGCCCATAAAACCATATCATGAATTAGTTGCATATTGTCTACCAGAACGTCCGGAAGAGAGTGTATTTATGACGCTACGCTCAACGTTATATAGACATGCTATGGACTCAATACTACAAGGTACTAATTGAATTTCTAATTTATTGATGCAATATATCTGAATATTTGGTATTCTCTTTATGCAGATACTCCCCTCGATTTGTCATTAAGCTTAATGTATAAAATACCAAATTTACCACTGTCTCCGCCCACAAGTGAAGATGAACAGAAGTCAATGCTAAGTGATTCTACAAGTTCCCTGCACTCCCTTAACGATAGCACACTCGACAACTCAACAACATCGTCTACATCGATAGACATCGAGAGCAAACCGAAGCCAATTTTCGAAGAAGCTACCGTTATTTCGCACAATACCAGCAACATCAACATTACAAGCTATCAATATCAAACAACAAAGAAGCGGATAGCGCGAAGTGAGCGATCACTGTTACCTTGTGAAGTCTGCAGAAAAGCTTTTGACAGGCCGAGCCTACTCAAGCGGCACATGAGAACGCATACAGGTAACGATAACTTTGGATCGATCAACATAAACATAAGATACGAGGGTCGTTTGATAAGTCCGTGACTTTTTGTATTTGCCGCGCACCTGCTCTAAATACAACACTGCTCCTGTCAGCAGTTATCGATTAACAGCTGACTGTAAAATTTTGAGAAAGCTGCGTTTTTTGGTTTGCGTTTTATAGGCATTGAAAGCAGACGATCTCGTGAATTTTAACGAAAATGGAAAAAAGTGAATTTCGTGTGCTAATGGCAAAATTTCATAAATTGGGCTACGAACTGCTACCCCAACCAGCATATTCTCCAGATTTAGCCCCCTGTGACTATTTTTTGTTTCCAAACATGAAGAAATGGCTCGGCGGTAAGAGATTCGGGTCATCACAGAAACAAACGACTATTTTGAGGGCCTTGAGAAAACCTATTATTTGGAAGGAATAAAAAAATTGGAAAAACGCTGGACTAAATGTATAGAGCTAAAAGGAGATTATGTTGAGAAATAAAACGCTTCTTTGACGAAAAAAATATATTTTATTCAAAAAGTCACGGACTTATCAAACGACCCTCGTATATATATTTCTTTTTCTTCAATACTGTTGCAGGCGAAAAACCACACATATGTTTAGTGTGCGGAAAAGGATTCAGCACCTCAAGCTCCCTTAACACACATAGGTAAGTTTCATTAAAACCCAAAGTATTAATCGCTTAATTTAATCGATTATTTGATTCATTTTTATTATAGGAGAATTCATTCGGGAGAAAAGCCACACGAATGTCAAGTTTGTGGAAAACGATTTACTGCTAGCAGCAATCTTTATTATCATAGAATGACGCATATTAAGGAAAAACCACACAAATGTAATTTATGCGCCAAATCTTTTCCCACTCCTGGAGATTTGAAATCCCACAAATACGTTCACAGCGGTTCGTGGCCGTTCAAATGCTCAATTTGCTTCCGCGGCTTCTCAAAACAAACAAACTTAAAGAATCATCTGTTTCTGCACAGTGGTAAGTAGAAAAGAAATTACTAGACAATGTTCAGGAAATTAAAATTTTTTCCGTTTTTAGGCGACAAGCCCCACGGTTGCGAACTTTGTAAAAAAAGATTTGCACTAGCCTGCAATTTGAGAGCGCATATGAAAACGCACGAAGGTAAGCTAAAGATTAGTGCATTATATATAATCAATTATTAATACAGTATTGTTTATCATTTAGGTAATCCACAAGATGATTGTATTAGATGTGGCAACGTGTTCGTTGCAACAGATACCAAATTGAAACAGAGGAAAATCTGCACAAAATGCCTCGATCCAAGCGATTCAACAGATGATGGCGAGAAATCTGGCTTTCAATCAGAACGAAGTATTTCCACCGACGAGGAAGAGGTGGAATATGAATCCTCAAATGGTGCAACAGAATACAGCGATAAATAGAAAGTACTATCGTTTTTCTACTCACTCACGATTAAGAGGCCATTCTTGAAGGATCATGATGAACTTGCAGCACGATAATGACTGATGCTAATCAATTAAATTATTCCCAGCTAATATCAATAATTTTAGAATATGACCAAAAATTTTAAATTTTTATATGAACTCATCGTTTTGTGTGATTTCATTAACCGACGCTTAAAAACGGATTAAAAAATGAATTTAATTTATTGACATACAAAAACATAAATAATATAAATAAATTATATATAACCAAGTCTATTAAGCAACATAGAATCTCAAGTGTTTTTATAATAGTTTAGTTAATGCAGGGAATATTAGAATTATGAATTTCAAACACTTTTACCCAGCTGAATGCTTTTGGCGCGAAAAGAAATGCAGCTCGTGAACAAGATGTATCGATATTCTCAAACAGTGGTTTCAGTATTTTTTAAAATGCGGTCACACAGTACATCCATCATAGTTTTGATATTTTATTCCCATCGAATGCAGATGGCTTGGGAATGTCTTTCAACTCAAAGCCGCCGTTTTTGAACATTGAAAACCATTTTTATGCTGCGTCCTCAGTAATGACACCTTCTCCATACGTATGACATATGGCACGAGCAGCTTCAGTTTCTTTTTGACAGCGATGAAAAGCGAAGAAAAGTAGGTGTCGGAAAAGTTGGATTTTTTCCTCCTGGAATTCCATTTCCAAAACCTCAATAATAGGAAAAAAATAAAACTAAATAAATACAAGACGGCATCCCTACAGGGCTGAAAAACTTCTTAAGTGTGACCAGCTTTCACACATATTAATATTTTGCATATTTTTCCTAACTAATTTTAAATGAAAAGAAAAAAAAATTAAAAATGATATTTTAATAATAACTATAAATAATGCTCTAAAAATATACACTTTTCTAATACTCATGTATTTTCCTGGCGCTATTATGACAGACATCAACGAATTATGTCTGGTTGATATATAACTTCTGATGAACATATCTACCAGCTTTTGTACGACTGTGTCGCCATTTTTGGTTCAGTCACTCGCCATTTGCAGCAAATTAATAAATAAAGTAAAAAATAGTAAAAGGTTTGCTTAAAAACCCGAACCCAAATGTGGATTGTGTAAAATATGCAATGGCTAATCACATAAAGGTTATTTAACAAACACACTACATATATGTCGTTTTAAGAACTGATCCAGCCCAAAGTGTTTTCTATTGTTGCAATTTACAAACAATGTGCAATAAACTGTAAATCCGTTTTCTCTTAATGGAAGAATTTTAATTGTGTTAATGTTTGAACCTTTACAAAATTAATAATGGCTTGCTAAAAGGAAACACAAATTTTGACATGGTACAACAAATATATAAGCCTTTCTGCATATGTACATACGATTCCTGCGTACATTTACCACACACACATGTATGTAGTAATGTACATATGTATATTCATGTACATATATTAAGATTGTACAAATACAAGTTACAAAATTTAAGCTGAATATCTGTATTTACTTATATATACTTGCAATTTGTTCAAGTGGGCATCCACAAGTATATATGCGCGCGTGTGTATGTGTGTGTGTGTATGCATATACTGTAGTATGCTGATGCTTATGGTCCTTCATGCCACCAACTATAATTATAAATTTTTTTGATTTCTTTTAGCTGAAATAAACAAAGCTTGCAATTTTAATTTTTGTTTAAAAAAGAAGCAAAAATAATATTCTCAACAATGGGGGACCGTGACATCCCAAGTGTACCAGTCACAACATTAGCTGGCCTAACCAGCACTTCGGATTGTAAGTATTAGGTGATATATGTCTGTTTCATTTAAGTGTATCTTAAATATTTCTCTCATTTAGTGCTCAGCGAGCTTCCAGTGTCAGATTCCCTTCAGAGCGCAGCTTCTTTAAACAAATCGCTACTGTTCCATTCGCTCGTAGCCAATGAATCCAATAATCTGTTGTCTGTGCGTGATGAGAACCTAGTCAGGCAATTAGTGAACGCCATCGAGCAAACTAATTCGGACAACATGTAAGAGACTTTTATAATCAATATAAATATACTCGAGATAACTTTTGATATTGTTATTTTTAGTGAACTAAAGCCGCAATTCAATATTCCACAACATGGTACCAATATTAGTGGTCATCCAGAGCTACTGCAGGGTATTTACAACTTTAACCCAACTGTATTTAACACTCCTCGGAGAACTGGTAAATATATATTCTTGTCATATTGTCAATATGTTTATTAAAAAAAAAAACATTCTTTTGTAGTTATAAATGATAGCGCGTCTCAACAATACCTGCCGGAACAACATATGTCAGTTGAGCGTCCCTTAAATTGCCAGCCAGTGGGGCATGCTAATGACATATGTCAAACAGCGTACAACTTGGGAGCTGCAGAGAACCATCATCATCAGCATGCGCTGACAAAGAATTATACGGACCAATCAATCAGGTAAGCAGGCATATTTAAAGATAAAGGAACCCAAACCAAATTAATCGGATTATCTTTTCAAAATGCCAACGCAGTGTGATGTGAATAACAATCTGCTTTAAATTGCATTCTATATCTATTTGTAAACATATATTATAAATTCTTCTTTATATGCAAACTGTTTTGATGCCTAACAATTTCAATATTCTTTGACTAATCTAGAGTATTCTATGCTATTATTTGATTATACTCATAAATTCTTGTTTTCTTATAGTCCCAATGTAGGAAATATACAACCGGAGCGTCGTGATACAAGGTTGGATGAAACCATGGAGAAACTTATACATGGGCAAAGAGCAATGCAAGGATTAGAAGTTCAACAGGCAAACTTAGAACATCAGTCCTCTGTGATTCAAGCGGTTAACCAACAACATGGACTTCAACCTCAAACGTATTATCATCAATACCAACAACATAAAGATCAGATAGATACAACAAATACAAGAGCACCGATCAACAGCAGCCATCAACAGTTTAATGATCCTCTGCAACAGCAACATAATACATTTCAATCTCAAGCGCCAACGACAACAACATCGGCAATTCAAGGAAATTTTCAAAATGTATTAAATCTGCAAAGGCAACAATTGGCAGATGGTGCAGCAGCACAACAACAGCAGCAACAACAAGAATTACAAAAATCACAGCAAGTTAAGCCTCAACAATCATTAGCTCAACAACAGCAGCAGCAGCAGCAACCTCAACCGTTTCTAGCATCGACGATGACTACCAGCCACAGTGCAAATGCATTTGTAAATGAATTCAATGTGCAATGTGCAACGAATGCTGCGTCAACTGCCACATCGACGTCCACATCTTCAAGCGGCAAATCCCAGGTTCGGGTATGTATAAATCGACTTAACGTTGAAGACGCTCGCCTTATGCAGCAGAGTATTAAAAAGTTTGTACAAAAGTCACCAGAATTGGCTAGAAATATGGGGTTACTACAAGAATCAGCAACTGCTACAGCTAATAAACAGAACAACAACAACAGTGAGAGCAGTCAAAGATTTATGCCATTACCTGATCCATTCCCCCCATCCGTTGGTGTTATTGGTGGTGAACCCGCACCTGAGATTGCCGCTAATGATGCTAGTAGAGTTCAACAACAATCGACAGCATCGATAGATATGTTTACTGCAATTAAAGCTGATGAAAAACGCACTGGTACAAAAAGGAAATTGGCGATTTCACTTGGCGATATTCCTCCCGAACAGATATGTATGTCTATATAACGGTTTACCTTTAAATAATATCAAAATAAATTATAATTTTTCTGAAATTTTAGTTACTAAACCAAAACTACGTCGCGTCGAACGGATAACGCCTTTATCAACACCAAAAAGTACAAAAGAAGAAGTGACACGTTCGCAAACATACCAACAATTCATGAGAAATATGGAACAGATAATTGAAATGCTGGATGACACGGAATCTCCTAATTTCGATTCAGGTAAGACCGATCAATTAGAAATTAAATTCGTTTTTATAAACCGATGCAACAGAAGTGGAATCTGTATTTATTACATCTATATTTACCTATAATTACAGAGGATGTTGATGAGAATATCGAGTGCATTTCACCAAAACTATTGAACACAATGAGCGATGATGTTGCCAAGTTAAAAGCTAAACAAGCTCTCGACTCAATACCCAAAAATAAGTTGACTCTTCTTATAAACTATGCCATGAGAAATGTTTATTTGGCTAGAAATTATTCTGCTGGACCGGTAAGAATTTTATTGTGGTATAAACACATTCAAAGATTTTATAGTTTTGTTCATATTCCAATCAATAGGAAGACGAAGATGAAATCGTTGATGATGAAGTTATTGAGAAAATATTAAATGCAATGGATGCTTGTTTACTTATATGCAACATTTACTCAACCGTGAGCGATCTTAAGTTCTTGCAGGAGGATAATATATCACACATTATTAAGTTTGCTCAATTTCAACTACGTGAAACAATTTTTCCACTTCATGATCCTGTGTACACTGTGAAAAGTGTGAAGAAATCGAATCAACGTAAAAAAACGAAATCCCATCAAAATCATCATCGAAGTCTGCAAATGTTTTACTCAAAAGTTGTTGAACTTCTCAAGGTGTTTGTGGCCCTCTTCGATAAATGTATTTTTGTCGATACTATAGTATTACCGCTGTCTACTCTTGCAATAGAGCCGTTCTTTGTCGACAATATTGAAACACTGCAATTTGTGTGTTTGGAACTGGTTACAACAGTAAGTTTATACAGATTCCCTTTTGAGAAAGAATTCTAATTTTAAATTTAAATTTTCAGATATTTCGTAAGGAAAGATATGAGAAAATACGAAACAGTATCTTAGGCGATATTCTGTCCTCCATTGATCGTTTACCTTCATCGAAAAAAAATCTACGACCGTATAAGCTAACAAATAATGGTGGAAACATTCAAATGGTTACTGCATTAGTTCTTCAGCTGATTCAATGCGCTACAATTTTAACAGATTCTCTTTGTGATACAAGTAAAGCCAAAGTTCAGACACTTCAAGATTTCGATGATGATCTGCCCGGAGGTGTTGCGCAAATAGTGAAACCCAATCAAGATTTACTAGTACTAAAGAAATATGATGTTGCTGTTAGTATTGGTGGCAATTTTCTAACGACATTCTTAAACAAGTGTAAATCTCGTTCTAACGAAACTGATTTCCGTCCGCTATTCGAGAATTTTATTCACGATCTATTGGCAACGGTCAATAAACCGGAGTGGCCTGCCTCAGAATTGTTGCTTTCCCTACTGGGAACTATGTTAGTTCGCTATGTATCGGATAAGTCTATAGAACAAAGTATACGACTTGTTTCCTTGGATTATTTGGGCATAGTGGCAGCTCGACTCCGCAAGGATACTGTCGAATCAAGGTGTAAAGTGAATATCATTGATTCTATGATCAAATCCATTAAAGCAGAACAAGAAAAGGAAGGTGATCTGCCTATAACAGATGTAAGTATACTATATTTATAAATATATATTTCATATGTTACTATATTTATTTTGCATTGCAGACAAAAATAGAGTTACATCCAGAGGAGCAACGTACGGAGTTTCTACAAAAAATTCTATTAGATTTCCTGGCTGTAAATGCACAAGAAGAGAATTTGATTTGGGATTATGCCCGTCATTTCTATTTAGCACAGTGGTATCGGGATGTCATCTATCAGAGACGTCGAATAAAGGAGGGCGAGAAAGGTTTTGCTTCAAAGAAGCCCAAATCTCGAAGATCACATAAATCAGGTAAGATTTTGCTTCTATTTCCGAATTAAACAATAGTTAAAACAAGTATATTTTATATTTATAGCCGACTATAGTGACTCATCAGATTCTGGATCCTGCGACGAAATTGATCCCGAGGATTCAAATAAAAACGGCAATGTTGTTGATTATGAACTCAATATAGAAATCTTTAATGTTTTAGAAGAGCGAAAAAAATACTTGATCAGCAAAATAAAACCATATTCGACGCCGGGAGAACACAATCATACATCACTTCAACACATTAAGACTTATATAGATTATAATAATGCACAACTCATCGCACAATATTTAGCTACGAAACGACCCTTTAGTCAATCATTCGATGGATGTCTTAAGAAAATCATTTTAGTTGTGAAGTAAGTAGAAAAATCTTGATAATATATAAAGTTTATGATATTAACTTTGAATTTTTTTTCAGTGAACCATCTATCGCTGTGAGAACACGTGCAATGAAGTGTCTAGCTAATATTGTTGAAGTAGATCCATTGGTTCTGAAACGAAAAGACATGCAAATGGGTGTTAATCAGAAATTCCTGGATACAGCTATATCTGTTCGTGAAGCAGCTGTTGATTTAGTCGGCAAATTCGTGCTCAGCAATCAAGAATTAATAGATCAATACTACGATATGCTATCGACTCGAATATTGGTATGCTAACCGATAATGGAGATTATAATTCAAATACTTATAGAGTTATTTTTGTTACAGGATACTGGCGTTTCAGTAAGGAAACGAGTTATTAAAATTTTGCGCGATATTTGTATAGAATATCCTGATTTCGAAAAGATACCTGAAATATGCGTAAAAATGATACGCCGAGTAAACGATGAAGAAGGCATTCAAAAGCTTGTCACGGAAGTGTTTATGAAAATGTGGTTCACGCCATGTATAAAGAACGATAAGGTGTGTTAAATTTCTGTATATTTTGTATATTTATTATTATAAGAATACTTTTTTTTATAGCACGGTATTCAGCGCAAAATAAATCAAATTATTGATGTGGTAAACACAGCACATGACACGGGGACCACATGGCTGGAGGGTCTCTTAATGAGTGTGAGTAAAAAGTCGTTTAATTTTATTCAGATGAAAATTTATATAATATCAAATATCTTTGTAGATCTTCAAACCAAAAGAAAATATGCTGAAACTGGATGGAAGTGCTCAAGAGCCCGTTAAAAAGAATACAGAACCACCAGCGGAAATTGTTTTAGCTTGTCAGCAATTGGCCGATGGTCTTGTAGACCGCCTAATTGAATTGGAAGATACAGATAACGCGCGAATGCTGGGTTGCATTACAACGCTGCATTTGTTGGCAAAAGTACGACCTCAACTTCTGATCCGACATGCTATGACAATCGAGCCGTATTTGAATATAAAATGTCATTCAGCGTCTGCTGCTAAATTTATCTGTGCTGTCGCCGATATTCTCGAGAAAGTTGTACCTCTCGTAAATAATGCTAGTGAATCGTTTTTGGCCTCACTGGAGGAACACCTGATGCTATTGGTTGTTTCACGTAATCAAGCAGAAGTCACAAGTTGTGTTTCCTGCCTGGGAGCACTGGTCAATAAGATTACTAAGAATTATAAACTAATTCGCGACTGCTTTCAAAAGTAAGTAAAATTGTATTATTGTAATGATTATTATTATTTAACTTCCCGTCCTCAGATTCTACCGTGTTCTCGATCTATCTCGGAATCAAGTGGTTCAAAATGGTTATAATATAGATAATATCTATACCCCAAGTTTTCGAAGAAGTTTATTCACGATCGGTATTCTTATGCGGTATTTTGATTTTAAATCTCCTATCACCCTAGGTATGTATTGCAAAACTGTATACATAATTGGAATTTTGACTAACCTAAGTATATCCACAGGTGAAGCAAATAATGGACTTCCGGCGTCGATATGCGACAACGTATTCGAATGCTTAATGTTCTTCTGCGGCTGCTCAAATCATGAGATTCGAAAACAAGCACTTATATCACTGGGCTCCTTTTGTGTTATGAACGATGACTATCTGACGCGATCAGAACTTAAACAATTTTACTGTGATTTACTAAGCTCATCCTCAAATGATGGTGGCATAAAGATAATCTGTATGCGAAATATTTGGATTTACTTGACTGAATCGGAAATGTTTATGCACAACAAAGAAAAAGAATGTAAGCGTCTATTGCAATCAATGATTTTAAGTACAACTAATCTAATACATTTAATTCTTTAGGGGAAAAGCAATCAAAACATGAAGATCTTAAGGAAATGAATGACGTTTCGTCTGGCATGGCGAGTCGTATTATTCAATTGTATTTAGAAGAAATTCTCGACTGTTTTCTTAATCGTGATGATACAGTTCGGCTATGGGCAGTGAAAGTCGTGCAAATTGTACTGCGACAAGGCCTGGTACATCCAGTCAGAATGGTGCCCTACTTGATTTGTTTAAGTACAGATTGTAAAGTTGAGGTTAGTAGTTCATTGAGGATGGGGATTATATTTTATGCAATATGCTAACTTATCTTGCTCTTTTCAGTCGGCACATAGAGCAGATGCCTTGTTAAAAGACATTGATAAAACATATTCGGGATTTGTGAATATGAAAGTGCAATTTGGACTTCAGCTTTGCTTTAAACTACAGGAAATACTGCAAGTAAATAACAAGGGAAAGAATGAAATCATTCGAGGATATGCGTAAGTTACTCACTTCTTATTCTATTGGGTACTTTTGATTCTAAATGATTTTTATATTGCAGTAAACGCGGACCAGATCAAGTAACAACAGCTTTAAACGATTTTTTGTACACTTTGCTAAGGACTACGAAACCCCAAAGACGCGCCTTGGTGCAAACAGTAACAAAACAGTTTGATGATCAGAAAACATCGCTACAACAAATGTTATATATTGCCGATAATCTCGCATACTTCCCATATGCCGTTCAAGATGAACCCTTATATCTTATACATCAAATTGACTTACTAATTTCAATGGCTGGTACACATCTTTTGGCAACGTTCAAAGAACATCTTAAACCAAGCGATAAAGGGGGAGATGTTCTTGAAGATGATGATGATGAGGAAGATCCACATGTTCTCTTCAATCGATTACCTGAGAATATGGACGAAATTAGGAAATGCATAACTTCTGCACAGGCTTGTATGCTTCTTCTAGTCCTCAAAGAGCATTTAAAGGAAATGTATGGACTAACTGATGGCAAAATCTCAAGATATTCCCCATCGGAACAAAAACTTTATGAAAAAGCAGTTACGCGCCGAAGCGTTGCTGATTTTAATCCAAGAACAACAATTGATGTTATCAAGAAGCAACAGATGCAAAACTATACAAGCCCAGAATCTGATTGTTATTCAAGACCCCTAACCAATGATGAAAAATTGGATCTTGTTGTAAAATACTTGGACGTAAGTGATATTTATAATTAATATAGATCGATGCCTAACTCTTTTTTCATAATTTTAGTTCAAGCAACTTATGCTTAAACTGGATCCTGAAGATGCTGATTCCGATGCAGATGAATCGCGGGATAAATCGAAGCTCAATAGTTCGGGGCTCATGGATGATTCTATATCGTTAAATTCTACCAGGACAAGTCAAATAATAAGCGATAAATCTTTCTCAGTAACCACACCAAACAACAGCATCATTCAATCAACAACGACTCTAACAGCTGTAAGTTTTTAATTATCGTGTAATAATTATTATTATATTACGATTATTATCATATAGGAAACTCAAGGTACCGGTACACCCACAACTCGTGCCATAAAATCAGCTCACTCTCCTGCAAAGTTAATTGCGCGTAAACAAACCCAACAGCGCAGTAGAAAGAAACAACGCAAAATAGTCTCTTCCGATGAAGAAGATGATTACAGTGGAGAAGACTATGCGTGAGATATACTGTTTTAGTCTCTTATATTGGTAGAACCAACAACTCTTTTTAAAAGCACACACACACAGAAAGAAAATTAATACAATATTAGACTTAAAGTGTAATGATGATCTTAAGTAGTGCTACATGTATGTATGTATTATTTATTTTCTAAACTAGTAGTGTATAATATAGCAATAAACATTTCTCTTATTTTAAACGAACGTCGGGTATAAGCAAAAAAATCTTTTGTAGTATCTAAAGTCATCCTTGTTGTTTAAAAGAAAAAAAAAACAAAAAACAATATAATAAATACTGTACGTGTATATTTTTTATATTGTATCATAATTATTAATGTATTATTTAGTAAGTTTAGGCTTAATAATGGTTCAATAGTTTGTCACACCATAGCTATATGTGGGGGGAGTGATGGAGCTATATAACTCAAGTTTAATCATTGATCAAAATTAATCTAAATGTAAAAAGTTGTATAAAACTTACAATGTCAAAACGCTGCATTTGTATATCTTAAAAATAACCAGCAATTTAATTTTTCTTTTTGAATACTATCAGAGCTATAAATATATAGTTATCACATTTAAGTTGAACGATTTAAAATATGTTTTCTACATTTTCTGATTTCTTGAGTTCTTTTTTCAACAATTTTATATGAAATTCACTCTACTCATATTGATTAATATTTTATGAGTCCACATGTTAAACCAATAAACACACTATTAAAAGATATGATGATATAAATGGCGGAGCTTTAACGGATTCCCATGGATCAAATTCAGCCATATCGAATAATGTACATTATTTTTATATTTCATAGTTGGAAAATAAAAGCTCTAATTTTAATTAAAGTCGCACATATTTGTACATAAATATATATTTATTAAATTAAAATAATAATAAATAAAACCTATAATAAATATTTATTTAAATACATATGTATGTAGCTAAATTAATGTTGAATAAAAATATATTAATAAGATAAAACAACTGGAACATAATTCATTTACAACAATTATAAGACGAAACAAAAAAAGCAATGGGGGACTGTTCGTTGAAATTTCATGTGCTTAATAAAGAAAAAAAGAAAATAATGATAAATAGAGTTAAAAGAAAATCCTATTAGGGCCTTTCTTGATTTCGATCAAATTGTTCAAAACAGGAATCATTTCACCCTGTGTTTAATCTTTATGTTAGTCACATTCTTTGAAATACACGACGACTCTGTTCAATTGGATTGCATAGATTACTTTTTAAGAAGAAAGTCATTATCATTCAATATGCAACACCAAAGCCCATGATCTACAACTTTGAAATAAGGTAATGCATGTTCACACTGTGCATTCGATTTTCTCTACTGAATTTATCGATTTCTCATAGGAACGCTACGTTGTTATCTGAAACATATGTTATTAACAGAGATTATTAACAGTTGTCTACACAATGTTGCATAGAACAGAAGTGATCGATAAATTAGTTTTATGCAGTCCGTTAGAAAATTTAATTACAAATAAGTAAAATTATGAAATAAAATGATAATTTGTTCAATAAAATCCCAGTGTATAAAAATTGTTTTTTTTTAAGAAGCATGCAAAGGCTGGCTTTTAAAACAATCTCTCTTAATAAATATCATCCCTAAAAGTATGTTATGTTTTCTCTTAGGATTGTCAAAAAAATACACACATCAGTGTTGCCAATACAGCTTTTTTCCGTCAAATCTGGCTTCATAGTTAGAAAGCGGGAAACCATCAATAACATTGCGGTATCTAGCTTATTAAATGCCGAAAACTCCTAGCATTCAGCTTTTTCTTTATTGCAACTCTATACAACTCAGTTTTTTGAAAATCTAATATGGCTCAAGAATTGTGGCAGCACTGACACACACATATGTATACACTATTCAAATGAATACACACATACTATTTGTATTGCAGAACTGTTTAATTTGAAGAACGAAATGCGATTGCGTGAGTTACGCAGAGCGTCGTACTTGTTGTCAACTCTAATTTAGTCTCCGTATGGCGCTTCGGAAAAGAGGTCCTTTTTGCAGTGAAGCAGCCCGCGTCGCGGCACGATATTAATGTAAATTTAAATTTTTGCATCATCAAATCGCATTGCACATACACCTCTTATTTACGTATGTACATGTATGTATGTACAAGTGTGTGAGAATAATTGATTTGTGCATTTAGTGCTCACAGTCGGCAAAAAGAACATTAAATCCTGTGGAAGAGGCCCACAAATTGTGCACGGTCAAAACTAACGGGTGTGGAGTGAAAATCGAATGCTCCACATGTGTGTACATGTATAACAAATTTATTTGTATGTACAATATGTTTAAAAGTGTGTGATACGCATAAACGTTACATGCAATATAGAATATTTATTTAATAACGTATACATATACAAATTCGGGATTCCATTTGCATTGACAACAAATTGAAACATACATTTTTACATATGTACATACATTCTAATGTATAAATTTTCATGCGCTCGGTATGCACTCGTATAATGTATCTTTGCAAAAACAAGATAAAAACACAAATAAGTGCATGTAGATAATTAACAGAACTATTGTGAATGCTCTTAAATCTTGTAAAATATAATTACTTATGTTTATAGATATATTTCGTGCGTACATACATATATTGTGTATGTACAAGGATATGTACAAATGTATGTACATTCACAATCGTATGCGTGAGTTCCGTAAAAAGTAATTAAATTGCATTCCAAATAAAAACATTTTTCTCGGATAAAGATAGTATTTTTCTCAATCTCAACTGTACATACATACATATACATATGTATGTATATAAATATTATTGTATACATACATACAAAACTCTAAAAATTAATATTTTGATATTGAGCATGTGCATGTGCAACTCTGTTGACGTGTGTATGTATATGTGCATATGCGAGGGCACATTCATACATACAAATATGTTAATGTATTTATATAACCATACAATTTTCATTATGAAGTTTTATAGGTATGTAAACAAGTGCAAAATTGTACGTTGTATGAACAACATAAGTGCGTGCGTAGTGTAACGTACATAAATACATACGCATGTATGTATATGCTTCATGTTTATTTTAAAACATGCCTGTGGTCTTTTTTTTATTTTATTGTATGTATGTATGTGTTTACTTGCATATCTGAATTGAGAGTTACAATAAAATACAAATACTTATACATATATGTATGTAGGTATGTAAGTAAAGACAGTCATTGATAGAATGTTTATTCAGGGGTATGATTAAATACAATAAATCTATAGTACGTATTTAATATGTTACAGATATACCCCTAAAATAAACATAGGAAGGCATTAAACATGTTTGATGTACAATACGCTGAAACTCATAAATAATCTTTGCGCACGAACATTAATGTTGAAATAATGGAATCGGAAAAATGGCATATGCAAATATATTTATTTTTGCTATTAATCACTTCGTCGTACTCAAGTAAGTATTGAAGACTCTGAAAAAATTCATATTGAACTTGATTTTTATTTATATACAAAACACAAATATAGAAGAGGATTGTCTTTATGGTTTTAGTCTTCCCCAATTATCCTGATTTTAACTATACAAACATGTGTATATATGATAATAGCCAGGACTGCTAGATTATCCTTTTTGCGAGCAGATCTGTACTTTATATTTTATTTAGCCGCAATTATTGTATTGTCTTATCTTTCTGTCCGGAAATTTATCCTATTTAGTTATCTCATTGCAAATGTATTCTAAACGAGCTTTTTATGGATTGGTTTTAAAAATTGACGTACCACAGGTTATTGTTTGTAAATCATTAGCCCGATTTAGTACATTTTGCCTTTGAGCTTCAATAAGTTGTTAATTTTAAAAAGTAACATGGTCAAGAAACAAAAATTTTAAGGTTTAAATTTCCCGATTTCAATAGTATTGATACAGCATCGAAATTTATGAAAATACAATATATAAATGAATGAAATTGTACCCTTCCGGAGAAATATTTATTAAAAGGAGTCCTAATGCAATTTAGGAGATATCTCCTAGCAGTATATAAATTCTGAATCAGCATCAACAGAAGAGTCGAACTAGCCATGACATGGCTGCCATGTTAATCTGTTCTTTCTTCATTCAAGTTAGTCAGTAATCGACATTTATATCCATGCAATACAATTTTAATTGGCAGAGCTTAGATGCGGCTTTTCAAAAACAAAACAAAAAGAACTGTTATATTAATATTTTATGTTGCTAAATGATATGTCTGTTTTGTTTAATCAATCAACGGTGTGTTAGTCTGTTTATTTTGAATGTATTAACTGTAAGAATAATTTCCTATCAAAATGCAATGGGTATAGTGGCTCAGACGGGTTTAAAAACGACAGCTTTTCAAAATTATTTGTATTTTTAGAAAAAGATATTTTTATTGTTTCTAATATTAAAAAAATAGTGGAAACTGATATAATATTTAAACTAATTATGTAAAGTTATATTTTTAACAGATGTCGGCAAAACAACTTCATCCCAAAATCATTTTGGAAATAGTCTGCAGAGTCAATTCAATACTAAAAATAATACGCGGGTCATCGCACAAAAAGGAGGACTTGCCATACTGCCATGCGTCGTTAAAGTGAATTCTCCAGCAACGGTAAGATATACCTATAGTATCTATTTATATCTATATACATTATATGCTCATGGATCAATTGCTTATCTCTCATTTTTCCTGAGACTTCATTAATGTAATTATAAAATTTCTTTAATTTGTCACTGCCTTACAGGTTTCCTGGATACGTCGAAAGGACTTTCAGTTGCTCACAGTTGGCTTATCGACTCACAGCAGCGACAAGCGATTTCTGGTCGAGCACACGCGTCACATGGGCCACTGGTCACTGCGAATAAAAGCTGTGCGTGAGGAAGATAGAGGATTTTACGAATGTCAATTGTCAATTTATCCAACTCAATCCATTTTCATTGAGTTAAAAATTGTTGGTAAGTATTCGTAGATATGTATTATACGTATATCAAGATAATATATTGATGGATTTATGTAGAAGCGGTAGCCGAAATATCAAATGCATCTGATATTCTCATAGACGAAACTTCAACGCTGCAGCTACAGTGCAAACTGAAGGGTGCCACGGAGAATCCTTCGTTTGTATTCTGGTAAGATATCGAGAAATAATTGCTCATAACTTATACTTATGCCCTGAAGACAGTGCTAATTGTAGTTTTTGTTATCTTCTTTCAGGTACCATGAAAATAAAATGGTGAATTATGATTCACAAGGCGGTTTCGTTGTCACATCCATTACAGAGAATTCTCTAATGGGTGTCGAAGGTGGTGGGCAGACAAACTTTCCGACCAAGGGCGGCAGTAGAAATAAGACCCTGCGCAGTACCATAGAACCAGATAGTGAAACTACGATGCTGCGAACTACTATAAGTCCCTCACCAATTACACCATCACCATTATCAACACTTCAAATGCAGCAGCAGCCGCACAAGTCGCCATATCTTCCGAACTCATCGATGAGTGTGCTCACCATAAAGACGGTATCATTTCATCATGCCGGCAATTATACGTGTGCACCGTCAAATGCGCGTCCGGCGAGCATAACGGTGCATGTACTTAGAGGTAAGACCTTTTTAATTAATCCTTAATTTACTATATAAAATACTTACGAAATATATTCCCTATTTAGGAGAAAAACCAGCTGCTATGCAACATGCAAATCGCAGTATTCTCGATGGCGAAAATAATTCCAACAATAGTTTCGGCATGAACCATATAAAGGGATTCAATGGCACCAATAGTCTACTGATCACAATACCATCTCTATTACTATCTGTTCTATGTTTACTAGTTAATTTGCCTTCTACGTTTCTTTTGCAAAAGCAGACGCCATTTCTATTCTTCGTATATGTATTATGTAATATTAATAGCTGAAAATATATATAGGTTTTAATCTATTCGGAATAGATTAGAAGAATATTACAATCGATTGTCTTCGGCAATTGCATTTAAGGAATTGTATATACATGAACACATACATGCATACGTAGATACTCATGCATACAGTAGCAGATGAGAGAATACATTAGTATCACGATACAATTCTTAAGATGTTTAATCTGAAATTGTAAAAAGGACTTGATTATATAAGGTATTAAAATGAACAAGTAAACAACTGTCTTCTGATTAAGACTTATTACAAAGTTGTTTCTTCGGTAGCTATATGATAGTTATGTCGCAAACGATCTGTACATTTCTTTAATATACAAAAGAAACAAAAATAAAGTAATACCTGCTATCGGCTTAGTTAGGTCTCGGTATAAAAACTGTGATATAATTTGGTATTTAGAGTAAAACTGCAAAATGTAATTGCAGTTCCATTAGCCAAAGTTATATAAATATGTAAAGAGTTAAATTTTGTTTAAAATAGTGAGTACTTTTAAAATTTCCCATGATTTGCATGATAAACGAGTTGATA
The DNA here is from genome assembly GCA_018903695.1 of Zaprionus gabonicus. NCBI lineage: Eukaryota > Metazoa > Arthropoda > Insecta > Diptera > Drosophilidae > Zaprionus > Zaprionus gabonicus. The sequence goes on from JAEIFO010001553.1 coordinate 17,512,551, forward strand.
AGGTAAAAAAAAACGTCTTGATATCCATATAAGGTCTAGATTTTTCGAATTTGCATATAAATTATATAAAGCAATTAATTTAATCTATGATCCGCCTAATCAAAATTAGAGCATAGCGATTAAGGAAACCAGACAGTTCTAAAATACCGTAAGTTTTATGTATTGAGAAACGCACTCTCATTAATGATTACATACATTCATATGAATGTGTATATATGGCGAGTTCATTTCTAAAACTATTAGCAAGATTTCTTGTTCTAATTTGGTTAAATACAATAGTTTGTTGCCTAACGTAAAGTCGTTTTTACGCAATACATAAAACTGACCTAAACTGAAAACTGAACCGATTTCAAGATCTATGTTACATATATAGTACATATTGAAGTCAGCATACCTATCATATAGCCGTCAAAGGAATAATACGTTGAATAACTTATTAATATAGTTATTAAACTAAGTAACTAAGAACGATTTCAATTATAAAAAGTAACCTGCTAGATATACAGAGTTTGTTTTTAAACTAAAAGATATATATCGTATCGATTGAAAACCTTGTTTCCCCATGACACATTCTATATCTTTCGAAAAGTGAAGTCTCCATTTACGATCTGAGAAATAAATCATAAATATTACCATATCTTTTGTTCTGTTTTAAACTGTTCTCGAAGCTACAAAAATATTATTTTTCGAAAATTAGAAAAGTAGGAATCTCGGTGTACAAAAGTAAGTACAATTTATGAAGCTCATGCCGTAAATCCAACATAAAATTCAAATAAAGAATTGTACAACAACAACTTGTGTAAATAAATATCTTGTTAATTATTTAAGAAAATAGAGAAAGTATTAAAAAACGGTACATGCATCTGTTTGCAGCATGCTTTGTATACTAAGCATTAACGTACTAATTAGTTTCTAATTTGTAAATAAACAATATACTCCCTTATATGTATGTATGCATTTACTATTGTGATTATGTTATGTTTATTGTAAAATGGACAAAACATTCTTAATAAACTATAAATTTTAAAGTACTCTGAAAATTGTTACTTACCATTTAAATAAATTGAAGCAACACCAAATGCATTACAAAAATCGGATAAACTGATTGTGTCTGTGTACTTATTTATGTTTGCATTGTATATTATTATATTATATATTCTATATTATTATTATTTGAATATTAAATATTTATATTATTATACTTTATTAATTTAATAACAATAATAATATAAATGAAACAATATTTTATTAATGATTTATTGTAGCTGCATGCAGTAAGATAATTGATTAGCTCGAGATTTATGAAAATAAAATAGTCTTTTAATGGTGTTTAAAATGAAAACTCCGTTTTTCATCATACGATGGTATCGCAGACATATTACTAACACACGCATATACAACTGGCGACTGCGCTGTAGGAACTCATCTCAAGCTAAAATATAATTACACAAACCTAATACACGCATGCCAAATTTTATGGAATGCTAAAGACCAGGTGACCAGCAGCATTATCTATTCAAGAAACATATTAAATTTTAGAACAGTTTCTAAATATTGTCCCCTGTCCAAGCACAATGAGCTCAATCAATAGGTTTTGATATTTTGTTTTAATTAGATCGAATTTTAAAATATAGAAATACAAATAATGAACTATAGTCTAAAATATATATTATTTAAGTTAAAATATGTAATTATATTAGTCCTTTGATCTTCTTGGTCTTCCGACTTTTCCTTTCCGTTGTGCTAATGTTCCATTAGAATTTGAAGGATTTTTAAGCAATTTATGCCAATCTTGTTCACAAACCAGGCTGGCGCCTAACATTGTGTATCTGAAGAGATAAAAGAAATAATGAAGAGTGAGAATACTATAGAATATTCTTCATATTCTAAGGGATATGACTGTGAACGTACCTATCACCAGGACGCAAATTGGAACCACACTTTGCGCAACTAAAGCATCTAAGATGAAATACACAATTTATAATTTGTTTTTGTTGATTTTGTAAATCGATATTATTAATTCCAGTAAGAGCTTTTGCAACCATCTCACTGGGCGGTATTGTTTCTCCACATCCAGAACAAACACCGGAGCTACCAAACATACTGAAAAATAAAGAGGTTTATTAATTTATATACATTTAGTTATAGTAATGAAAATAATAATAATCGCGTAAAATATCAAACCGGTGGTTTGTTTTCAACGACTTATCATTTTTACTATTTATACCTGGAATAGTCCTTTTTGCAAAGTATGAGACCCCGCCTGGTGAAACAACTGGAGCCAACGTCGGCTAACATAGCTCCACAGCAGTGACATTTTAGGCAACCGTTGTGCCAATATCTGTCTAACGCATATAAAAGATATCTATCACTTATTTTATCTATGCAAAAAGAGAAAGAAAGAAAAAGTACATTAGTAATTATCACGATCAAATATACAATATCTATATCAAGTCCGTTCTCAGCTTAAAACAGATTTTCTGCTCAATACTTTAACCTAAAAGGATAGCTCTTCAATTAACGTATATCCTTCTATTATAAAGTCATTATGTACGACTATAATCGCGTTACTTTAACCATCGTGTAACTTTCACTCTTGGAAAATTTCACCACTTGAGATTGAAGGGAAAGTCGCAAGCTCAAAATTAGAAAATTGCAGTCTATTTATAGTATTGGTAAGCAGACGATCTTCCCAATAAGAACTAATTTTACTAACTGTTCTATATGAAATTTACAATATAACAACAAATACGTACAAATATCATATCATATATCATCGTCTTTAGCTTACCTCCGCAGCCACCGCACACTTTTATCAATGTGCTTGGATGTATTAACTGTTGATTATTGAAGTCATTCGAAGATTCATCCATAAACGACAATTGAGACGATGAGATATTTGAGTTGCTTTCAGCAATGTCCTTGTTGTGATTGGTTCTATACCCAATGACGACGGAAGGAAAGTTTTCCGGACTAGAGGAATCTTGCTGATGTGCCGCTAGTATGTCAGTATATGAATGGAACGATGCATTCATTGCAACAATTTTCTATTAATTATATTAATAAAGGCATATAGGTGCTGTTTATTGCACGGATATTTCTGCAATACAAAAAAGAGTTTAAAACAAAGTTAATAAAATGTAACGTATATTTTGAAATACATATTGGAAAGCCAATAAGAAAGGAACATACAATATGTACTGTTCTGATAATCATTCAATAACTTATATATTCCCATTATTAACCACTAATTGAAAATGTAATTAATAATACCCTATCAGAGCCCATACGCGTATGAAGATATAACTATGTACATGTGCGTGTATGCTTCGCATACTCATGCATATTTCTGCATACATATGTACAAATGTAAATGGGTGTTTTAGGACAATATTAACCGGTAAATATTTGTGTTACATGTACATGTACCATTTGAACAACTGTGTATAATTATATACACCCACTAATATACTATTACATATATGTGCGATTATATCTTAATAGATACATTATTTTCATTACTTGCTGCTGTTATATATCACTCTTTTATTTGTTGCAGTTGCCATTTCAGTACTTGTTGATGAATATTCAATGTATGTGGGAAACATACATACATTTGTTCGTATTTAAATGCATGTGTATGCACAAATTTCCATACAAATACTTACATATAGACATGTATGCATATGAAATGCATGTACAAATCCGAATATCTTAAATGTTCCACTGTATGGTTTAAACATGCATATTTAAATAAGCATAAATGTGTTGTAGTAAAACCAGTATTTGTTCATTCACACACAGGGAAATATTCGCAAATACACACATATATTTCTGCTTTTAAAACATGAAATATTAATACTATTTGTTAATACTTTTTCGCGACACAGAGTTTGAATACCGATATTGTTTTCTCAGTGCTTGCCACTTACATGTCAAATTTATTAAACTATTATCGGTATTCACGAAGCTATAATTCTCATTTGTAACAACAAAAGTGTTTTGATAATAAATAGCGTTCCTAATGTTAAATACAAAATTCTTAGAGATGGGAGTTCCAACAATCGATAAGTTACATATACAATGCACATTCTATAAATATACGAATACTTCGGTGTCATACGATTTCTATCATTCTCATTATGTGCTGTTTCCATTGAAAAGTTATCGTAAATGACTAATGCAAGAGTTACTGAGTTATTCAATTATTATTACCGTATTAGCAAACAACACTAGTTCCATACCTTAACTTATTTATTATGTCCAATAATCGGTTAATATTGGTTGTCAATATATATTTTTTGATTTATAGTTCTTAATGATGTCTGGAGACACCGAATATGTATTTTTCAGCGTGCTCCTTTCTTTAACTAGTATTAGTACATATATAAAAAATTTACATTAGTCACTCTGCTAAGAATATTTATTTCTGAGCCATTGATTTAACAAATAGAAAATAGGTTACAAATGGCATAACAAAATATCTGACCGCGTTGAATCAGCAAATATCCTAGAAATTGATCTTAATTTATGAACACTATTATTTTTTTATATGACGCCTATTTATATGGGTATATATTCCAAGCCTAGTTTTACCTTTTGAGTTATATTAACCATTTTGAAAGAAATCTGAGACGAAAGCGAATGTTGATGTGTGAACTTCTTAAAGAGTGAAAAATCTCATGACTCTCAAGCATGCAGGGTATTTTTTAGACAAGAAAAAAAGAATTTCACTTTTTCTTTGTCATGCTTAAAAGGTGAAAGATGAAATTTCTTCTCTGTGCAGTACAAATAACAAGAATTTAAATGAACATTTTGTGAAATGCTATTTACAATAGGTTATGCGTACACTATAAATATATTTTCTCGTACCTACCCTTTATTATTGCATCTTACTTATCATTTATTTATATAAAAGTAAGTGTATATATATTTATACACTTGTATGCTAATTATATTATATGCAGCTTAGTACATAAATATGTTTATATGTAAACTTACTTAAGATATACATATATATTTATATATATATATATTTAAATGTATATATATTTATATATACATTTTATTTATAGATAATGTTTAGATGCACTTATAAAATAAATTGAATGTTGCAAAAGAAATGTTCTCGTCAATAAATACTTTAGTTAGTTTGAATTAAGCGAATCTTAAGGTAGTTTAGAAACCACTAGTGTTTAATGTAAATCATATTAGATCATAGGAAGTGTCAATAAGGACAAATTTGTTATTATTTTCGTTTAAGAAACGTTTATGCTTAATTAACGAACTGTGACGAAATGGCTTTCTCTTGGGATAATCGAGTTGACTTTGTTGTTCGGTATATGTATGGTAAGTTCAACACTATACAAAAAATTAAAACATAATTTTAAGTCAATTTATATAAAATGAATATTATGAATGCAACATTTTTTAACATCCTGTTAAAATGTGTGTTACTGTCACTTACTTTTATAAACGTAAATTACAGTAATGACATTATCAAGTTACTGTCAGTGTCATCGAAATTAATCAAGGACAACTTCAATTAAACTACAAAATTAAATAATCACTGAGAGTAATCAAAACAACTTATATTTTCGTGTGAAAATTTTTTTGAACTCCTTCTCCCAGTTTCATATGAAGTTGTACATCCTTTCAGGATATCATGTAGTCCCAGAATTTTTTTTATTGTTCCTGGGGCCGATGCTTTAATAAATATAACCAAAAATATCCTACATAAAACAGAAAATAGCTACGAGCTAAATTGCTATAAATAGATTTTTAGGGTTCCGACCAGGGTACACAAGAATGTTGAGAAATTATTGCCACAAGTGTTTTGATCTGGGACAAAAAGCTTTGATAAGATAAATCTAATATATAAATATATTTATTTATATTGCTGGCTAAACAGGCACATGAACAAGGGCTTATATTATCTTCATTAGGACATTTAATGGCTTTGTCTGGGAAAAATGTAACTGAAGATATGGAATGGAGTAATGGACTCTGAAGTTAATATTACCCATATTTTGGAAAATAGGAGTTTAGAAGCACAAGTAGATTGACATCCGGAATGGTTAATAGTAATTAATTCAGAAATTAGTATTACTCTTGTAGAACTTGTAGAACATAATATCAAAATTAAGTTAATTTACCCATATTTGACATTAAGGAAAAAGGATTTGGATGCAGATTGACATCCAGAAAGCCTTATAGTTGATTATGAGGAATTCACGTATAAGTATGCGTTGAGAGTGTCCATATTAATATAGTAATTCTTTTTTTGTGGTCCTAAGATATCGACAACAATGGATTTCTGGACCAAAACGATTTTCTATGCATGGCTGTAAGAGCTTGTGTTGTAGAAGGAAAAGGAGATTGCAGTGCCGGACGATTGGATGAGTACAGAAAGCTAATGACAAATTTATGGAATGAAATTTCGGCTATTGCTGATGATGATAAGGTAATATTATTCAATTTTTTTACTATCGTATCGCTCGGAAATCGGAATAATAATTTGAGAAAATTTCTCAAGGTGTTTAAAATAAAAGAAAAATATAAAATTATTTTCTTAACTGTTCCTAATTTATTTGTTAATGATCACTTATATAGTTGAGTAAACAAATATTAATGTGTTTTAGGATGGAAAAATTTCCAATCAAGAATTCAAGGATGCTGTAAAGAAAACTTGTGTTGGCAAAAAATATGACGAGTTCCCACAGGTATTACACATACATCAAGACAACAAAATGATTAAGAACTTTTAGTAAAGTAAAATTAATTCAAAACTTTTTTTTTTTATTTAAGGCGATGCGTGCTTTTATCGAATCCAACTTCAAGTTGCTTGACATTGATAACGATGGAATTGTTGGAATTAAGGAGTTCCGATACAACTGCATTACAAGGGTTGCTACGGACGATGTTGCACCCATTGACAAAGCTTTTGAAGCTTTATTAAGCGTAAATACAGCAAAACATAAAGTTAAGAAATGATGCTAAAAATTTTTGAATTATAGGAGGATGATAAGAAGCGCGGTGGACTTTCACTCGACCGATACAAGGAGCTTTACGGCCAATTTCTCGGTAATACAGCCGATAACCATCCAGCGGTTAATCTTTTTGGTCCTTTATAACTTCATTTAATTTATATTGTCTTCGCTGTTGTTCAACTACTATTTTTTTAAGTTTATTATGTAATTACTATGACTATAAATTATAACTAGGTTTAATGCATTCATATCATTTGTGTAGAATCGTCAGATGAACAGTTCGTTAACTTTAAAGGATTTTATAATTAGTATAGATATTTGCTCTCCGAAAATAACCTCATAAAATGTTGATTTTCTCTCAGATAAAAGCTCTTACAATATGTTTCTCTCTCCTAATCTTGTAACATTTAATCAAATTGTTATTATGTTATGTTTATATAGAAGAGTTTTGTGTAAAAGCGAATAAACTAAGCGAAAAGCGAAAATACACGTTATGTCTTTAACTGCAAAAAAGGATTGTTTATTTTATCATAACAATAAGTAAGTAATGTTCGAGTTTCCTTTAGTATTAACGAAGAAGCAAAAAAAACTATTTAAAACCCTTTTCTTCCTAATTACAAACATTTTTTTCTGGCTCTAACATGACATGGAGAAAGTCAAAAATAAAGCTAGTTACTATTACATGATTTTTTTAAAAAGAAATAAAGCAGTTTCACAGCTTGATATATTTATTGCGTGCCGCCGTCATTATAATGCCTCAAAACATTTAGTTCGAAGTTATGCTTCTAGGAGACACGACCATCAATATAATATTATATACAAAAATTTATCATTATACCACAATGATAATAACACAGCCGTTCTCTAGCTGAACGCTTTCATAAGGTTTCGCAACGTGGCAAATATATTTTTGTTAAGACATTTCACAAATGAAATGGTTTAAATCAGTTCTATTTATAAATTTGATTTTATCGGAAAATGCTAGGTTTGTGATTTAAATTTATCGATAACTAAAATAAAATGATATTTATATTTGTTTCCACTATTAGTCGTAGGTAAAAATATCGGTAATGAAATCACAAAAAAAATAAAATTAAGTAGTACATTTGACTTTTAAGACAATTTTTTTTTTCAAAATCATAAATTATTTATATTGCTAAGCATTTTAATATTTGGTATATAGGTTAAAAAATATATCGTATAATCACTGTTTTCTACCCCTTGATTTTATTTTTTTTTTCGAATGATTGTTTTCTTGTCATTGGTATTATTGATATCAAGTTGTAAGGCTGTAAAGGTTTTATCGCTCGTTAGGTTGTATTTGTGATATTCATGAGTCGTTAAAATATACCAGTTTAATATTCTCCTTGCACTAGTTGGAGCAATTATAAATCAAAAGAATTATTTTAAAGTTTCATATACCATTTTTGAAAACAGGTAAAAAAAGACAAGACGCTTTTTGTTTGTTATAAAAATGAGGTAAACGCACGCAAATGTTAAATCAAACACATCTTGTATTCTTCAGATCGTGACAAACACACACACACACACCAGCAAATTTAGTAAACCGCAAGGATGATGACAGAGAAAATTGTACCCGGTCACTCAAGTTTGGTTAACAAGGGGTTAGTATATTTATTAAGTATTTCACAAATGTTTTGCTGCAAAACACTAAACTGTTTTCTACATTTAACTGCATAAATAAGTGTGTAAGTTAAAGCATGATTTCTCTTCTATCCATTTCCATGCACACTAACTTCGTTAGTAATAATATGCTTATGTTTTTATAGCTAGTAAAAGAAAAATTTCTTTTTATGTAAAAGTGCAATTCCTACTAATACCCATGTGTTTTTAATGAATGTGTACATGCTATTCCGAAAGTATCGGTACATTCTACACATAATACATGTGAAGTGTCTCACAAAAGAACGTCTTTGAACTAATTCTCCATTCCCTTGGCTTTACAAATGTGTACAAACTTAATATTTCCTAAGTTATGTATTTGATTTTCTTAGGGACCGACAAATGAAACTGTATTTTTGTGTTTGTGTGTGTACGTAACCAAAAGAAAGCTTAAACATGGCGGTGAAGTGTGCTTCTTACCTATGTGCTTCTATAGATGTATGTGAATGTGTGCATGTATGTACATAGATACCGTCAAATGTTTACCGTAATTTACATTTACTTCAACAGTGAATCTTAAACTTGGATCATTTTAAGTAAAATTTCCACTGAATTTAATATCATAGTAAGAATGAATGTTTAGTGAACACTAAATCATGGCATGATTACTGTTAATGAAATTTGTATTATTATTGTTAATCAATATAAAATTTGTTCTTTTTTTAAGGATCTTAAGTGATCATCAAATTGCGAGTAATCTTAGTGATGATATGGGTTGGAAATCTAAACTGAAGCTTCCCCCAAAGGACAACCGCTTTAAAACGACAGTAAGTTGTAACGGACCGTTTATATAATGAACATTGAACAAATAGTTCATAAATAATTAACCTAACCTTGATAATATGTTAATATTCTTTCAGGATGTGACTGATACGCGTGGCAACGAATTTGAAGAATTTTGTCTAAAACGTGAACTTTTAATGGGTATTTTTGAAAAGGGTTGGGAACGTCCATCTCCCATTCAGGAAGCTGCCATACCTATCGCTCTAAGTGGAAAAGATGTCTTGGCCCGCGCCAAAAATGGAACTGGAAAAACTGGAGCATATTGCATTCCTGTTTTGGAGCAAATAGACCCAACAAAAGACTATATTCAAGCATTAGTAATGGTCCCAACGCGTGAATTGGCCTTACAAACTTCACAAATCTGCATTGAACTTGCTAAGCATCTTGATATTCGGGTTATGGTTACAACTGGTGGAACAATTCTAAAGGATGACATTCTTCGTATATATCAAAAAGGTAAATATCATTTCAGAGAATAAGAAAGAAGCTTTTTGTGTGATAATTCTGACTTATTCTGTTTACAATTTGTTTACTTTTAGTACAATTAATTATTGCAACTCCGGGACGAATTTTGGATTTAATGGATAAGAAAGTTGCCGACATGTCGCATTGCAAAATATTAGTTTTGGATGAAGCTGATAAACTGCTGTCACTGGATTTTCAAGGCATGCTGGATCATGTTATATTAAAATTGCCCAAAGATCCACAGATATTGCTGTTCTCAGCGACATTTCCATTAACTGTTAAAAATTTTATGGAGAAGCATTTGCGTGAACCCTACGAGATCAACCTTATGGAGGAGCTAACCCTTAAGGGTGTTACCCAGTACTATGCATTTGTACAGGAACGGCAAAAAGTTCATTGCCTGAACACGTTATTTTCGAAATTGCAAATTAATCAATCAATCATATTTTGCAATTCTACGCAACGTGTGGAGCTTTTAGCTAAAAAAATTACTGAACTTGGCTATTGTTGTTACTATATTCATGCCAAAATGGCCCAGGCGCATAGGAACAGAGTATTCCATGACTTTCGACAAGGTCTCTGCAGAAATTTGGTCTGTTCCGATTTGTTTACTCGTGGTATTGATGTGCAGGCCGTAAATGTCGTTATCAACTTCGATTTTCCACGAATGGCAGAAACATATTTACATCGAATTGGACGATCAGGTCGATTTGGACATTTAGGTAAGTAACACAACAGAAATTATACAATTTATTTAACTGTTTTGATTAATTATATAAATTTATCTTTTCTAGGTATTGCTATTAATTTAATTACTTACGAAGATCGGTTTGACCTACATCGCATTGAAAAGGAATTAGGAACAGAAATAAAACCTATACCGAAAGTAATTGATCCAGCTCTGTATGTGGCGAACGTGGGTGGATCGTCGGGTGAAACATGCAACAATAGTGATCTGAATAATTCTACAAATGAGGAAGGCAATGTTAGTAAATAGAAAGTAAACAAATTATTAAAGAAGTTTTGAATATCTAAAACATGGAAACAATAAACGAAAACTAATATTGCAGTAAATTTGAGACTTTTATTACTTTTCGACTTTCTTTAAGAAGATTCCTTGCAGATCCGCAATCTTTTTCTTATCTCATTCAATGTTTAAAACGATTTGAACTTGGAACTCCACAAGTAATCAAATAAACAATATTTATTTAAACGATAAATAATATTAATTTTTATTTTCCCGTTTTGGGAATGAGTGAAGTCTTTGCATACAAAACATACATATGTAAATAAAATGATTTATGCGATTAGCCAGATGCTATGCCCAATGCGATGCCTCCCACGAATGCAGTAAGGAAAATGTGTAGATCATTAACTTTTGGCCCATCCTCGTCTCCAATATATTTAGCATACCACTTCTTCACTTTCAATGATTTTCCCCTCAATTGATTTTCAGCTTTGTCGAGCTTACGATCCAAATATCTTTCGGTCTAAAAAGTGAGAAATGTTAAAATAATATATATTTTACTATAATACAAGTGAAATTAATCGGGGCTTACCTTATCTATCCAATTTGGTTCTTGACCTGATATTGAAGATTCGACCTTTTCAGCGATTTTGTCAACACTCTTGGTTAACTTCGGCCAGTCGATTTTAATGAAACCCTCTTGGTGTGCAATCTCAATTAAAATAATACTTCCACCAATTGCAAATGCAGCAAACTTTCCAAATTTCATCGTTGTGTACCCAGTTGCCCTGTGTAGTAATTATAAGTGTTTAATTTAACATATAACATTAATGAGAGATAGGGGTTCATTGTGAAAATATATCTTCTTTCTATTATCTATTTGTACTTAAATTTGCGTACATGACTGTATGTACATATGTTCGTAGGTACAATTGAGACTTGTATTTTTACTGATGACGGAATCATAAGCATAATGCGAGTGGTTAAGTAATATATTATAAGAAGCGGCTCAATACTTTTAAATAATTATACAAGCAGAATATATAAATATGAGATATTAGTTATTGTTCGTACAAATAAATAAATATTACGCATTTTTATCTTGAAAATGTGCATGTATGCATTTTTGTACATTAATATACGGGGATGCGTTTTATAACAAATGGTTTGTGTGTTTTCATACCATCCTGATGTAACACCAATAAAAAGCTGTGAATAAGCCGAACGGGTGCTTATATCGCCCAAAACTCCTTTTAAAAACTTTGACGCTCCTTCCATCTTTTTATCTCTGCAAATTATTGTTTGTTAGCTCTGATGGACTCCACGATAGTTCTGGTTAATGTGTCACCAACAGCTAAGAGATGACACAATCGAATAAAACGATTAAAAGGTGAACTAGTAAAAACAGATATCGATAACATTTTTAATACTGTTTTATATATAAATATTCAGTGCCATATAAATTATTTTCAAAACACTTTTGAAACTTCAAATGCTCACCAAACAATTAAAATTAAAAAAAAACTAAACAAATTACACAATTATATAGCGGACATAATATATGTTATCTAATCACAATTTAGGAGCAGTTTTTAATGATACCTAAAAATACTTTTTAACAGTTTGATTGCAGACAATCGCTCACCTCTAAAAAAATATTTTTATAGAGTAACAAGTTGAATAGTCAAAGGTTTTTAAATTGCATTGCTCCAATGCCAAAGGTACCCACATAAAATATATTTACCTCTGTCACCATTCGGAGTATGACGAGCTAAGTTATCCTGTAGGTATTTAATTCTAAAATATTAATAAGTGTGTACGACTGTCTTTATGAAAAAATATACTATATGGAAATGCATAATAACAAAGTCTAAACAATTATTCCTTTGTTTGTTCATACATGGACATGTATAAATGTATGTGTATATATGTGTGTGAAGTGGCTTTCGTTAATAACATACAAATATCAACGTATTTGTTTACAAATGCAATTTGACTACCCATATACAAATGCACTAATGTATGAGTAATAAGATTTTAATGTACATATAAAAATATGTATTTTCTTGTAACAAATCTTAATAGGAACATAAACAATGTGAAAATTAATTGGTTTCTAAATAAGTGAAACGTGCAGTAACCAAAACTACTTAACGTACATCAATTACAACAATATCATAGTGAGTGAAAGTGACTTTGATAAATCGTTGATAACGTCCCTTCGTACTTTCCAAACTAGTTTATTGTGTACCATAAACAGGCCCTATGCGGTGACTCCATCTTTGCTCTACCATATGAATAAGTCATAGTTTGGTTATTTATTTTATGAATCAATACCTGTAATACGTTTGTATACATATGTATATACAACATACATATGTAAAAACAAATTTTTACTTGTAAGAAAGAGAACTGTTTGCCTTGGCTTAAAAGGTAGAACATTCACACGTCACTGTTAATTTTAGTGATAACAAGGAGTTGGCAATTCGCTTTGTTAGGCATTTACCCATTTAAACGTTTTTTTTTTCATATCAAGCTTGGGCATGTGCAAAATAAAATCTCACAATTTAAATGAAAAACTAAGATGAATAAGGTACTAGTGTAATTCTTTCAAATACGCATTTCTAAATTTACCAGACAGGCCCGTATATATGCGTGTAAAGTGTGCAGTGGACAAGTACCACCGCCTGTTTGGGGCCTTTCGTGTAATTTGGTGTCTCAAGATTTTATAATAGCTGAGATCTTAACGTTCAACCGTAAAGACATGGCTAAAATAACCGCTATTGATACTGAGCAAAAAAATACTTTTGTGGGATTTGCCACGCCTTCCATTTATCCTGATGCATACTATACTTAAGCAATGCAATTAAAAAATCGTCCACGGTTTTGTACAAGACCTTTGCTATGGTTCTGATACCACATAATATTATCAAGTTATATTATTTTCTTTGTGCATTAAAGTGCTTTAAAATAATACACAATATAGAGTTGTTTCCGTCTTATTAGTCATCAAATATATACTTTACACATTTATAATCTGTTATAAGAGAGTACAACAAGCTGCGATTTCTTGAACTCAACGGTATCTACGTGTATGCATGCGTGTTGTATATTTACATATTCAAATAGAAATGTAAATACTTTTATCACAAGCATTTTCATTGGTTAAGATAAATTGTATAAGATTGATGCAAATATATGCAGGGAAAGCTGTATAAGTGGGGAGCAGTTCAGTTAGTAATACCAAACGAAGAAATTCTCTGTATGTACTCTTGATTTTATAGCACCAAACGAACAGTTGATCAATGCATTTCCTTTCGTGTGCCTGGCAAGCGAGTTTATTCTCTAATCGCAAAAAAATATTGTAAGTAACGGCAGGGTGGATCAAATTAATATAAACCGTATGGATAATATTGTAGAGGGGACATAGAGTTCAAAATAATAATAGTTTGATTCAGGCGGTATCTACAAGTGCTTTAATTGAAACACAATGAAAGATCTGAGGATCAGAGATCAAATGGCTAGAAGAATCACCTTTAAAAATCACAAACAATTCATACATACATATATACACAATTAATACATTCACATGTTAGGTTCTTTAAAACAGCAGTTAATTGCAATCGGTCAGCTTACCGGTTTGACAAATTCAACTACTTGCATGATGCTATAATTGACTGACCTGACACGCTATTAAGTCTTTAGTTACATATAAAATTATGTCATCTTTAGCTATTAATCAATTTAATACAAAATGTATTGAAGTGAAATTGTATTTTTAACTACCAACATTCATATGTACATGTAACATATTTATTTTATTCTTTTTACAGGTATTTTAACTAAGACATTTTTATCGGCTACAAAATGATTGTGTCAGCTAAAGCGAAATTCCTGTTAATTGGCATTTTGTTTTCCTTCGTTGAATTATCAATACAGGTATGTCAGCAGTTTTTGCCGTAATTTTCGGAACTTATGAAATAATGCAATAAAATATAAGCATTTCCATAGAAAAATGTAGAGTTGCTACTAGTTTGTTGATTATTTTTTTTATCAGGATTGTATATGGTATGGAGTTTGTAAAACAGATGCTTATGGCCACAATCAATATTGTTCCTACAATGGTACTGCAAAGACAATGCCTGACGATGGTATAAAATTATTAAAAGAACGATGTGGTTTTATGCTTGAAAATGGACAAAAGGATTTTTGCTGTGATGCTCAGCAGGTAGTTTAAATAATATTCAAAAAAGGGCAATAATACATAAATATTATGAATATTATTTTTCAGGTCGGCATATTAAACAAAAATATTAAACTTGCTTCAGCAATTCTGGATCGCTGTCCCGCGTGCATGACAAACTTAGTTAAGCATATCTGCGATTTCACTTGTTCACCAGAACAATCGAAGTACGGCAAAGTTATTGAAACGCAAGTGAATGAACAAGGTATTATATTTCATAAGTCAATTAAAGAAAATCAAATTTGTCGAGTCATAAATTGTTATTGAAGCTTGACTCCTAATAATAATATTATTTGTTTACCTTTAGGTGCTGCATATGTTACATCATTAGATTTGCATATAACAGAAGAGTATATAAACAAAACATACAAGTCATGTTCTCAGGTTTGTAGCAGCTTTTTTAAAAATTATTAAATTATAAGTATATAACAGTAAATAATGATTAATTTCTAGGTGTCTGTGCCGTCGACCGGTAAATTAGCATTAGACTTGATGTGTGGACAGTACGAAGCGTCACGTTGCAGTCCTACGAAATGGTTTACCTATATGGGAGACGCAGCTAATAATTTATATGTTCCATTTCAAATCACATATGTGCAACATCAGACAAACACAACAGACAATGGTATCACTCCACTAAATCCAAAAACTACTCCTTGCCATCAGGCAGTTAATGTAAGTCGTATATTTAATAGTTGGAACGAATCAGTATAACATAGATTTTTTTTAGAGTGAACTACCAGCATGCTCTTGCACAGACTGCGATTTATCATGTCCTGTTGCACCTGATGATCCTCCGATACCCGAACATTTTAAAATTGTTGGTTTTGATGCTATTACTGTTTTAATGGCAGTGGTATTTTCTGTTGGGACAATTGTTTTTCTTATGGGATCGTTTTTATTCACAAAAGACTCAATAAGTGGTAAGAACACACCTTTCTATTTTGTTGCTTTGTATACATTTTATTTTTACTTTTATAGGTGATGATTTCCAAGTTGGAAACGAAGGCACTACCGACGACTCCATGTACAGACAACAACCAAGATATTTTGAAAAACTTGGTACATGCACTGCATTTTTCCTAGAAAACTTTTTTACGCGATGGGGAAAATTTTTTGCAAGCCACCCGTGGCTGACTCTACTTGGCGGAGCAGTTGCTGTAGCGATTTTGGGATCAGGTATAGCACTGGTGGAAATCACTACAGACCCTGTCCAGCTCTGGGCTTCGCCTAGTTCAAAATCAAGAATGGAAAGAGAATTCTTTGACTCCACCTTTGAACCGTTCTTTAGAATTGAGCAGGTATGTTGTTTGGTCAATATTAACATATTAAACTTTGCTCTAATATAAAATTAATTAAATGTAATTCAGCTGATAATCAAGGCAGTTAACTTGCCGCATATTACACATAATACATCGAATGGACTTATCGAATTTGGTCCAGTTTTTGACAAAAAGTTTCTTCGAGAAGTACTGTATCTTCAAGGGAATATAACAAAAATCAATGCGAATGGAACAATGCTACACAATATTTGCTATGCTCCGTTAAAAGATGCCAACAGCGTTGTAAATGAAACAGATTGTGTTGTGCAATCCATTTGGGGTTACTTTAAAGATCTTGAGGACACGCTTGATGAAACCGAAGAAGAAAATGGTTTTAACGTGAGTAAAGAAAATTTGTAGTAGTAAATAATTTATATCACTAATTTACCAATATAATTATTGATATATTCTCTTAATTAATTTGCAGGTTACATACTTGGATAAATTCTATCAGTGTTTCAGTAATCCATATTTATGCCTGGCATTGTATGGCGGTCCCGTAGATCCTGCTATAGCATTAGGAGGCTTTCTGAAGCCTGGTGATCAGCTTACAGGGAATACAAAATATGAGCTTGCTGATGCGATAATTGTCACATTTTTAGTGAAAAATCACCATGATAAAGGTGAACTTGTTGGGGCGTTAGAATGGGAAAAGAGTTTTGTTGAATTCATGGCTGACTATATACAAAATAATATGAGCAAATCAATGGATATTGCATTCACGACTGAGCGGTCTATTGAAGATGAATTGGACAGGGGATCACAGTCGGATGTGTTGACTATTTTGGTTTCCTACATAATCATGTTTATATATATAGCAATATCTTTAGGGCACGTACAAGAGCTGAAAAGGTTTTTAATTGATAGTAAAATAACATTGGGAATAGGCGGTGTTTTTATAGTCTTGGCATCAGTAATTTCTTCTGTGGGATTTTTCGGATACATCGGCTTGCCAGCAACGTTAATTATTGTGGAAGTAATACCGTTCTTGGTTCTCGCGGTTGGAGTCGATAATATTTTCATTCTTGTTCAAACCTACCAACGAGATCAGCGCAGACCGGACGAAACCACTGAAGAGCAGGTAGGACGTGTTCTAGGTCGAGTAGGCCCCAGTATGTTATTAACATCCGTAAGTGAGAGCTGTTGTTTCTTCCTTGGTGGTCTTTCTGACATGCCTGCAGTGAAGGCTTTCGCCTTGTACGCCGGCGTAGCTCTGCTGATTGATTTTATTCTGCAAATAACCTGTTTTGTTAGTTTGTTCACTTTAGATACCAAACGAAAAGATGAAAATCGCTTAGACATATTGTGTTGTATCAAAGTGAAAAAGTCAGACGCAGTTCATAGCGATGGGCTTTTGTTTAAATTTTTCCGAAGTGTGTATGTTCCGTTTTTGATGAAAAAGGTTGTAAGAGCTTTTATATTGGTTCTCTTTTTCGCCTGGTTCTGTTTGAGTATAGCCATTGTTCCAAAAATTGATGTTGGTCTTGACCAGGAGTTGGCAATGCCCGAAGATAGTTTTGTTCTGCATTATTTCAAGTCGTTAAATAAACACCTTAATATTGGACCACCAGTTTACTTTGTCCTTAAGGGAGATGTAAATTATTCAAATACTTCGAATCAAAATTTAGTTTGTTCAGGCCGATATTGTAATGATGACAGCGCTTTAACTCAAATTTACTTGGCTAGCCGACGATCAAATGTTACATATATAGCGCGTCCCGCATCAAGTTGGATTGATGATTATTTTGATTGGGCTTCCGCCTCAGGTTGCTGTAAATATTATCCTGAGAATGGAAGCTTCTGTCCTCACGAAGGTAAGATACAAAAAATAGTCTACTGTCACAATATAAAGTTTATTTATAACATGTTCTTTTTTCAGATACTTCCTGTTCAAATTGCGAAATTAAGAAAAATCACTTGCAGCGACCTGATCAGAATGACTTTGGAAAGTACTTACCGTTTTTCTTACAGGATAATCCAGACGATAGTTGCGTTAAAGCGGGTCACGCAGCCTACAGCACGGGTGTTAAATATAAGTATGTCAACAGCTCTCTAAAAGTGGTGTCCTCTTATTTCATGGCCTATCATTCAATTTTGAAAACATCGTCAGACTATTACTTAGCTTTAGAATCGGCCAGAAAGATTTCAACAAATATTACACAAACGTTGCAGAGCAGGCTTATATCAAGCGGCATGCCATTGGAATCAGCTTTGCAGGTCGAAGTTTTTCCCTATTCAGTATTTTATGTGTTTTATGAACAATATCTAACCATGTGGTCGGATACTCTCCAAAGCATGGGAATTTCAATACTTTCCATTTTTATAGTAACGTTTATTTTGATGGGCTTCGACATACATTCCGCTCTAGTTGTAATTATCACTATAACAATGATAGTCGTTAACCTTGGAGGCCTTATGTATTACTGGAATATATCTTTGAATGCTGTATCTTTGGTAAATCTCGTTATGGCTGTAGGAATTTCCGTTGAATTTTGTTCACATCTTGTACATAGCTTTTCGTTATCAAAAGAAGCAAGTCAGGTTGAGAGAGCAGCTGATAGTCTATCTAAAATGGGTAGCTCTATATTCTCAGGTATAACATTTACCAAGTTTGCGGGAATACTAGTGTTAGCTTTTGCAAAAAGTCAAATTTTCCAAGTATTTTACTTCCGTATGTACTTGGGAATTGTTGTTATCGGTGCCACACATGGACTTATATTTTTGCCTGTTCTTCTAAGTTATATTGGTAAGTAAAAATTCAGGAGAAGTGGCCTTTATTACTCTACTTTATAGTCTGATGCTGTTATATTTACAATATTCTCATACATTTTCCAGGTGCACCGCAAGCAAACACACGGCTTGAATCACAAAACCAAGACAATTGTGAACAGGAGACATCTTTATCTGGGGTTAGATAATTTTTTAGCTTTAAGGAAACCAAAAACTGTAGAGAAATCTCTTTCAATTCAAAATTGTCTTATATCAAAAAAAGTTTAGATCCGACATTTTGAACTTGTATTATGTATTATTATGTTTTTGTTGATAGGTATTTATGCGCCACCATTGAATTGTTTGGTTTCTACTACTGAAAACTATATGTAAACTGGCTAAGGTGTGATAACTTTTAACCTATATTTTATGTAAATAAGTATACACTGCTAATAAAGAATGATACAAACTGTTTCTGTAAAAGTTATATATTTTCAATTATAACATGGCTCTGAATTATTATGAAAAAAGTCTATAAAACGGGAACCATTGTGAAGCTCAACTTAGGATACCTTAATGGCTGAAACAACTGGAGAGGAGTCACACTCAACACAAGCTATACAATGCTAGCTACACAACAAGCTGCTATGATGCCAACCTGGCGATATTTCAGAATGGAGGAAGAAATACTGGGGTAAGGCAAGGGCACCTTAATAATCACTACTCATTAATATCGCGGTCAACGAGCAAATAAAAGAAATGTACCACTTCAAGCGGGGAATTATGGAAAGCAACACGAGCACGAGATAAAGGCAGTCAAACGGGAGAGGAGGATGATGACTCAAAACCGACCTTCTAAACGTCGATCAACTTTTGGAAAAGATCTGACGAGTATGACGATCAAGAGCGACCTAGAAAAGAAAACATTAGAGGTAGTGGAGTGAGAGACGAACACCTCAACCTACGACCTTAACATTTTATTTGTATTACTCATGTTGATATCAACCAGTGTTCATGAAATAAATATTTCAGATATATATACATACCACTTCAGTTCATGGTGAGTACTTCATCTGCATATGTTTCATTTTACTGAGATAAAACATACATATATGTTATATATATATACAAGGCTTACAGCAATAAATTTGCATTCTTGTGAAACGAAATGAACAAATACGACAAAGAGGCTTAATTTGAAATTTATATGAGTCACGAATCTTAAAGAATACAAGCACTTTAGTTACAGTCAAACGCGCCCGATTGTAATATACCCGCTTTAATATATAACTTTTATGTCTCGCGTATTTATACTCTCCGACCTTGGAAAATGGTCAAAATAGGTATACTTACTTAGTGAAAATGTATTTAACAGGCAGAAAGAGGCATTGGAGACCCCAAAAAGTATATACATTAGGATGACTAGCCTAGTTAATTGAGCCATGTCTGTCCGTCTATGTGAACACAAAGATTTCAGCTAATATTAAGGATGGTCGTTCCAACTTAGGCAGGAAAATTCTTGTATATTATACATTGATTAAGTTTATTTCAAGTGTAAAGTTCCAAGACCCCGCATAGTAATAATTTAATTTTAAATTATTATACTTCGAAACATAGAGTGAAGGGTATCCCACTGTCGCGTGGCTCCCGATAGTTGCTTTCGTTTGATCTGCAGATCTTTTTGTTGCGAAAGAGCAGTTTTGCGAAACATAAAAATGCATCGAAAAGCGAACAATAGCAAGACACAATGTTTACATACAATTTTTATACATAATACATACTATATATAATTTCTTAAGTGACAAAAAATATGGATACCATACGTACCTTAAATACTAAATATCTGTATTGATAATGCAAAGAAGGAGAAGGGAAAATTGCAACTGCATTAATTTCACTTTAGCTGTCGCACTCAAAAAATTTTCCAACAATAAATATAATGAAAAATATTACGGATATGAAAGATGTACGATATTTCTGTCCGATCCGGCTGCTTCAAACTTATAAAGTGTGAGAAAATCAAAAATGCTTGGTTAACAATTTTGTAAATGAATTACTCAAAGCAATTTTCAAATGTAGAGCGCATGTTTTCGATAAAAATATTTCTTCGTTAAGCAGTTATAAATCACTCTTAATTGAAATGGATGGTAGATTGCTGTTATCGCGAAGAATTTTTAGAAAATGTTGAATAGATTTCCGCGAAAGTTTTTTGGAAGTTATATACATATACACTTGTAGAGGGTATATTACTTTTCCCAGATGTTTAAAACCGCCTAAGCGAACGTCCACTATGTATCTATACAATATAGCGAATCGATTTAGATTGTGCTGACTTCTTAATTGCGTACAGCAATAAAAAACATGTACTGATGCAGTTTCATCAAGATAGATCTAAAATTGAGGGAATAGTTTGCGTTGCAAGAGTCAAGGTGGGTATATATTGTTAAAGAGTATACATTTCTTGGATTTGAAAAAATGGGATCTACATTTTGAACTAGCTATAAGCAAATACGTCAACCACAAAAAAAAAATTGTGCGTTAAATTGCTTTCAATGCCTGCATGCAGTATAGAAATGGGGGTGAGCCAGACCGGATTGAAATATTATTAAGCAGCATTATCCGTTATAATTCTGGCAACTATATTTCAACAGACAGAAGTGTAACACGTTTAGTTCGCATTTTTTAAAATATTCGTTAATTTATGGACTAAACAATGATTGTTTTAGCGAAAGTTAGATTCTTGTTAGTTGGAATTTTATTTTCCTTTTTTGAACTATCCCTACAGGTATTTCAGCTGTTTTTATATTGAATTTCGGGAAAATCTGAAATGATAGTAATATTAAAAATATTAATTTTTATAGAAAACTAAACATGTGCTTCTATATTTTAACTTTATTTGATTTTGCTCTTTATCAGGATTGTGTATGGTATGGAGTGTGCAATAAAACAAAACTTCACAATCAATATTGTTCCTACAATGGCCCTGCAAAGAGAATGCCCGAGGACGGTATCAAGCTATTACAAAAACAATGTGACTTTATGCTTGAAAATGGACAAAAGGATTTTTGCTGTGATGCTGAGCAGGTTGTATTAGTACACATATTTTTTAATTCTAGACATATACATATATTCATGAATGCAAATTTTGTTATAGGTCAGTGTATTAATCAACAAATTTGAAGAAGCTAAATCAATACTTCAACGCTGCCCCGCATGCATGACAAACCTACTTAAGCATATTTGTGAGTTCACGTGTTCCCCAGAACAATCGAAGTTCGCAAAAGTGGTTGATACGAAAACAAATGACAAAGGTAATCAGTTTTAAAACATAAGAAACTTTGTATGCTTTCAGGAAGCGGCTTTAAAATCTTTAAATTTTAATTATTTCTTAAATAACTTCAATATTTATTATCCTGTCGGAACCAAATTTTTAGAAACCATTTGGCCGTTGTTAGTTACTATATTGACCTACCCTATGGGAAGTGGGTATAATTAATGTTCTTTTACTGTAATATTTGCACTTACTAACAGGTGCTCCATATGTGACATCATTGAACTTGCATATAACGGAAGAGTATATAAACGAGACATACAAGTCCTGTTCTCGGGTTTGTAGTAGCTTATTTATTAATAATCATCAATAATGTAAATGTGTAACTTTAATTTCAAGGTGCCTATGCCATCGACCGGTAAATTAGTTTTTGATATGATTTGTGGGGTGGGCGATGCTTTACGTTGCAGTCCCACGAAATGGTTTACATATATGGGAGACGCAGCTAATAAATTATATGTTCCATTTCAAATCACATATGTGCAACATCAGACAAACACAACAGACAATGGTATCACTCCACTAAATCCAAAAACTACTCCTTGCCATCAGGCAGTTAATGTAAGTCGTATATTGAATAGTTGGAACGAATCAGTATAACATAGATTTTTTTTAGAGTGAACTACCAGCATGCTCTTGCACAGACTGCGATTTATCATGTCCTGTTGCACCTGATGATCCTCCGATACCCGAACATTTTAAAATTGTTGGTTTTGATGCTATTACTGTTTTAATGGCAGTGGTATTTTCTGTTGGGACAATTGTTTTTCTTATGGGATCGTTTTTATTCACAAAAGACTCAATAAGTGGTAAGAACACACCTTTCTATTTTGTTGCTTTGTATACATTTTATTTTTACTTTTATAGGTGATGATTTCCAAGTTGGAAACGAAGGCACTACCGACGACTCCATGTACAGACAACAACCAAGATATTTTGAAAAACTTGGTACATGCACTGCATTTTTCCTAGAAAACTTTTTTACGAGATGGGGAAAATTTTTTGCAAGCCACCCGTGGCTGACTCTACTTGGCGGAGCAGTTGCTGTAGCGATTTTGGGATCAGGTATAGCACTGGTGGAAATCACTACAGACCCTGTCCAGCTCTGGGCTTCGCCTAGTTCAAAATCAAGAATGGAAAGAGAATTCTTTGACTCCACCTTTGAACCGTTCTTTAGAATTGAGCAGGTATGTTGTTTGGTTAATATTAACATATTAAATTTTGCTCTAATATCAAATTAATTAAATGTAATTCAGCTGATAATCAAGGCAGTTAACTTGCCGCATATTACACATAATACATCGAATGGACCTATCGAATTTGGCCCAGTTTTTGACAAAAAGTTTCTTCGAGAAGTACTGTATCTTCAAGGGAATATAACAAAAATCAATGCGAATGGAACAATGCTACACAATATTTGCTATGCTCCGTTAAAAGATGCCAACAGCGTTGTAAATGAAACAGATTGTGTTGTGCAATCCATTTGGGGTTACTTTAAAGATCTTGAGGACACGCTTGATGAAACCGAAGAAGAAAATGGTTTTAACGTGAGTAAAGAAAATTTGTAGTAGTAAATAATTTATTCCACTAATTTACCAATATAATTATTGATATATTCTCTTAATTAATTTGCAGGTTACATACTTGGATAAATTCTATCAGTGTTTCAGTAATCCATATTTATGCCTGGCATTGTACGGCGGTCCCGTAGATCCTGCTATAGCATTAGGAGGCTTTCTGAAGCCTGGTGATCAGCTTACAGGGAATACAAAATATGAGCTTGCTGATGCGATAATTGTCACATTTTTAGTGAAAAATCACCATGATAAAGGTGAACTTGTTGGGGCGTTAGAATGGGAAAAGAGTTTTGTTGAATTCATGGCTGACTATATACAAAATAATATGAGCAAATCAATGGATATTGCATTCACGACTGAGCGGTCTATTGAAGATGAATTGGACAGGGGATCACAGTCGGATGTGTTGACTATTTTGGTTTCCTACATAATCATGTTTATATATATAGCAATATCTTTAGGGCACGTACAAGAGCTGAAAAGGTTTTTAATTGATAGTAAAATAACATTGGGAATAGGCGGTGTTTTTATAGTCTTGGCATCAGTAATTTCTTCTGTGGGATTTTTCGGATACATCGGTTTGCCAGCAACGTTAATTATTGTGGAAGTAATACCGTTCTTGGTTCTCGCGGTTGGAGTCGATAATATTTTCATTCTTGTTCAAACCTACCAACGAGATCAGCGCAGACCGGACGAAACCACTGAAGAGCAGGTAGGACGTGTTCTAGGTCGAGTAGGCCCCAGTATGTTATTAACATCCGTAAGTGAGAGCTGTTGTTTCTTCCTTGGTGGTCTTTCTGATATGCCTGCAGTGAAAGCTTTCGCCTTGTACGCCGGCGTAGCTCTGCTGATTGATTTTATTCTGCAAATAACCTGTTTTGTTAGTTTGTTCACTTTAGATACCAAACGAAAAGATGAAAATCGCTTAGACATATTGTGTTGTATCAAAGTGAAAAAGTCAGACGCAGTTCATAGCGATGGGCTTTTGTTTAAATTTTTCCGAAGTGTGTATGTTCCGTTTCTGATGAAAAAGGTTGTAAGAGCTTTTATATTGGTTCTCTTTTTCGCCTGGTTCTGTTTGAGTATAGCCATTGTTCCAAAAATTGATGTTGGTCTTGACCAGGAGTTGGCAATGCCCGAAGATAGTTTTGTTCTGCATTATTTCAAGTCGTTGAATAAACACCTTAATATTGGACCACCAGTTTACTTTGTCCTTAAGGGAGATGTTAATTATTCAAATACTTCGAATCAAAATTTAGTTTGTTCAGGCCGATATTGTAATGATGACAGCGCTTTAACTCAAATTTACTTGGCTAGCCGACGATCAAATGTTACATATATAGCGCGTCCTGCATCAAGTTGGATTGATGATTATTTTGATTGGGCTGAGAGCGCCTTACATTGCTGTAAATATTATCCTGAGAATGGAAGCTTCTGTCCTCACGAAGGTAAGATAAAAAAATTGTCAACTGTCCCAACTATAAACTTTATTTTTCAGATACCTCCGGTTCAAGTTGCGAAATTAAAAGAAATCACTTGCAGAGACCTGATCAAAATGATTTTGAAAAGTACTTACCGTTTTTCTTACAGGATAATCCAGATGATAGTTGCGTTAAAGCAGGTCACGCTGCCTACAGTACGGGTGTTAAATATAAGTATGTCAACGGCTCACTCAGAGTGGAGTCGTCTTATTTCATGGCCTATCATTCAATTTTGAAAACATCGTCAGACTATTACTTAGCTTTAGAATCGGCCAGAAAGATTTCAACAAATATTACACAAACGTTGCAGAGCAGGCTTATATCAACCGGCATGCCATTGGAATCAGCTTTGCAGGTCGAAGTTTTTCCCTATTCAGTATTTTATGTGTTTTATGAACAATATCTAACCATGTGGTCGGATACTCTCCAAAGCATGGGAATTTCAATACTTTCCATTTTTATAGTAACGTTTATTTTGATGGGCTTCGACATACATTCCGCTCTAGCTGTAATTATCACTATAACAATGATAGTCGTTAACCTTGGAGGCCTTATGTATTACTGGAATATATCTTTGAATGCTGTATCTTTGGTAAATCTCGTTATGGCTGTAGGAATTTCCGTTGAATTTTGTTCACATCTTGTACATAGCTTTTCGCTATCAAAAGAAGCAAGTCAGGTTGAAAGAGCAGCTTATAGTCTATCACAAATGGGTAGCTCTATATTCTCAGGTATAACCATTACCAAGTTTGCAGGAATACTAGTGTTAGCTTTTGCAAAAGGTCAAATTTTCCAAGTATTTTATTTCCGTATGTTCTTGGGAATTGTTTCTATCGGTGCCATACATGGACTCATATTTTTGCCTGTTCTTCTAAGTTATATTGGTAAGTTAAAATCAAGGAGTCAAAGATTCTTTTTGAGAATAAAAATAAATTGTTTCTCGTTTTACAGGTCCTCCTCAAGCAAAAAAACGGATCACATCTCAAAAACACCCCGCCACCCATAGCACAGTGGTTCCCATTGTATGGGGAAAGCGGCCAAAAATACTTCTAGTTGAGGACACAGTTGAGACACTTGAAACTTAGCACAAAATTTTCTTATTTTTTGTAGCAAAATTATATCAAAAAAGCCGGATCGGACCACTATATCATATAGCTGTCATATGAACGATCAGTTTGAAATTAAGTATGTTAGTATGGAAAACTTTTTTGTTTTCAATTATTTTGCAACGAAAACTTGGAATTCTACATAAGAAATTAGTATATATATCCAGCTATATCATATAGCTGCTATAAAAACAATCAGTCGAAAATCGTGATTTTGTTTGAAAAATCATTTTGTTGCAAACAATATTGTATGAAAATTTTTCATTCATTTAATAACAACCACAAAATAATTTTTTATGTTAAATACATTAATATACTTAAAAAGATTTCTGGGCGCCTGTCGGCACTTGAATTAAACGTTTTCTTAAATTTAAAATGTTAATAAACAATGCATAAAAAGAATTATTAAGTGAAGTGGAAATGGACATAACGAAAACTCCAACGAAAGATAGAAAACATAAACAGAGAACATCTGCAACTATATACTAAATAAATACCATTAATTATTATACGAATGCCTTCCATTGCAGAGTAATGTCGATTTATAAGGTTTTTTATTGGTTTTACGGACAGCTTCACTTGCAAGTTGCCCACGCTGCAATAACCGGTTGATATCATGCTGTCTCTTTCGATGCTATTCTTGAAGCGGACAGTTAGAGGAAAACAAAAACATGAATAAATTTGAATAGCTAGACCAATTATGAGAAAGTAATGATACATTTAAAATCAAAATTTGGACTTTGATTTTTTTATTTTTGGCCTATGGGGGGAACCACTGTGCATAGGAGAGAACGGTATTATTTATAAGCTTTAAAAGTACCAAAATAAAGTGTGAGTAAATCTTTCAATTCAGAATTTTTTTGTGTTTTATGAAAAAAATGTTAACTTTCATAAACACCAGGGAGTAATAGCTACCAATTAAAAACAAAACAGCTTCTATTTATATTTATTATAAAATACATTTTCAAAACATGTTTCCGTAATAATTAAATTGTTCTGAATGCGTAAGACAAAATCAATATTACTAACATAAAGATGCCTACAGTTAACTTATTTATTTAGATACAATTTTTGTATAACATTAAAATAGGAAATTTAACATAAAAGAAGCTAAGTTCTATTATTTGACATAATATTGATTTACAAATGTAAATTAACATATAGAAACCTAAGGCACCTGGCTCGGAAGACAACTATTTTGCTTTAAGTGACCCTCATGTGTGACGGAAGAAAAAATAAGCATCTTATAATAAGTATATATGTAAGCCGATGTCAAAATCACCAAAATAAAAATATTTCAAATCCTTCGAATTCACATCGTTTTTTTTTTATATATATGTATATAAGTATCATTTTGTTTTGGTTTTAAATTATAAGAAAATGTATATTAATTGTTTATATAATTTATTTAAAAACAAACAATAACATTATTTATGTATATTTTTTTAAAATGTATGTAAATATCACTTTTCCTTCCCAATATATTTTGTTCAGTTAAAATTGTTTTATAATATTTTTCAATATTCTTTGATTACCATATTTAAGCCTAAGTGTTAGTTTTGATTATAAATTGAAAATTACTTTCGTATATGTGCTTCCTTAAAGTAAAGAAATACATATAAGTTCTGTACAACCATATTTAAAATGTTGGTTTCCAGTATTCAATTCGGAAATCTTGTTTCACCAAAGAGTAGATCTTGTTGCTTAGCCGTACGTCCTCGCACTTTTGCAGCCTTTTCGAACGAGCTGATGTTTAAATAATAAAATTCAAAAGTATGTATGTTTAATAACTTTTAGCATCCGGAAAGTCGCATACAGTTTCAAATATTTGGTTGATTGTTGAATATACTTCATTTTTCTTTAATGGAATTCTAATCTTGCCAAATCTTGTAAATCAATTTATATGGTTGATAATATTAAATCAAGAATGGAGAAAAATAAAACATAAAAATGGATGTACTTACGTTTCAAGGTTTGCGTTTGGCGATGAACTTCTACTTTGAGACCCATGACTTTCCGTAAATAGTGGATATTCGAGAGCTTCAGAGCGTGGAATATCATAGGTTCCATTACTGACCAATGACTTTTGAGATAAGCTACGATTAAAGTTATTTAAATCGAGCTTATCATCAAGGTTCAATGAATCAAATAGGTCAGAAATTTGCACGTTTGAGTTGTTCGATAAGAAATATTGCAATAATTGCTGTTGTATGCTGCTTTCATGTTGCGCTTCTTTAAGTAAAGCTTCGTGTTCCTGCATACGACTTTCAATCATTGAAGAATTGCAAGTCATGTAAATCGCATTTTCAGAAAGCTTCTGAAGTAAATACTTTGCTTCTTCTATTGTGTTTATAGAGTCAAAAATTCGCTGTATTTTACTATTGTCGTTGTGTCCCGGATCCTTGACATCTTCAAATTCCATTATTGCTTTTTGAACATGTTCTATGTTCTCTTGTAAGTATCCAATGTTTGTTTTTAAATTGTCCTCTTCATTTGAGTACTCAGAACCTTTGTCAACACGCTGTGGGTCTTCAATGCGTTTCAGTTCCCGACCGAGCTCTTCCCTTTCTTTCACAAGCCGCTCTAATTCGGTTTCCAGTTGAGTTAATAACTGCTTATTTCTGGCCGAGTGTAATATGGTACGTGATAGGGTTTCCCAGCGATGATGGGGAGAACGTGATTGTTCCAATTTCAATACTGCTTGTCTGGCTTTATTTTGGAATACAAGACCTCGTTGACTTTTCCGAAGTGCAGTAACCTCCTCTGATTTTCTTTTTAAAACTTGTTCCTTAGCATTCATCTTGGCTTGAAGAGTCAAAACTGCATTCTTTTGCCTGCGTTGCTCCTTACGCAGCTGAGCAATTTCTCGAGTTTTTCTTGTATTTTCCTCCTTATGCCGATTAGTTTGTTCCGATATTTTCTTCATTAGTTTTACCTGATAAAGTATATTTATATTTTACAATTTTCTTGATTTAAGTAAAAGATGTATTCTACGTATACTAACCTTACTAAATTTCAGTTCATTCAGTTCCATTCGTAAATTTTGTAGCTTGACTTCTTGTGTTTTAAGTTCCTTTTGTTGCCGGATATGTTCACGTTGAGTCTGTTGTAGTCTTTTCATTTCGCGGTTCATGTCGTTAAGTTTACGTTCATATTCCAATTTAACAGATTTTAAATTGTCCTTTGGATGGTTTGATCCGGAGCCTGCTAAAAAGTATTAACACGTGATAAATTTTCAAGACATCTTGCATCTATCTATAACTTACCCATATTAGCTAAGACTTCATCTCTCTCCTTTTGAGTGTTCGAAATTTTAGACGTAAGGGCCAAAAGTTTTTCTTCATAGTGTTGTCGCAAAAGTTGAATTCGTTCGTTTGCGAATTCTAACTGTTCAATTAATTTACTTTTTATTTCTATGTCTGAATTAATTTCATTTAAGTTTTCCTCCATTTCCATTTCTATTGAAACAAATTAAGTTTTTTATATATAAACAAAGAATTATTATTTGGATATTGTACTTACCATTTGAATCACTTCCACTGTCGGAAGACTCAGATTCCACTAGCTGGCTATTTTGGCTATTTTCATTGGGAATACCAGGTAAAGAGCGGAACATAAGCAGTTCTCGTTCTTTTTCTAAGCCTCGTTTAGCTAAGTTTATAATTACATTAGGATCTGTGAAAACATGTTAGTCAAATCTAATATAAATGTACATATAACAAAGACAAGATCATTTACCATCGTAAGTAGATTTAGTGGCACGCGCTGTAGTTCCCAAGCTTTGTTTTTTTAATTGTTGGCACATCTCTTCGGTTTCTATTACTTTGGCTTGTAACCTTTCAATCTCACTTAAATAGCCAAGAACCATTGTGGACACTGTTACGTCGGAGTTTTCATCTTTTGACCATTCATGAGTTTGTTTTTCGAGCTTCAATTGAGCGTTTCTCTCCGTTAGGATATTAATAGTCTCTTGCATTGCTTTCAGGCGCTGCTGCAATCGCTTGTTATCAGCCAACAGCAGAGAGTTCTCATAGAATGTATCTGATATTAATGTATTTCCTTGGGAATCCACCACACGTTTACCCTGTAAAGGACATGCATATACCACATTGCAAAATATCAATAGCATTCAATAACTAACCTGTTTATATTCAAGCAATTCCAGTTGCAAAGCAGCTATTTCGCGCCTCAGTACCGAAACAGTTCGAGAACTTTGATCTTGATTAATTTGAACCTTATTTTTGATGTTACGGGCTCTATTTGCATATTTTAATGTATTTAATGTTTCCATAAAGTCCCGATCGCTGGGTGATATACACGCAATCATCAGGGTCTGGCTGTTTCCTCCCAGTGAATCTTGTAAGAGCCGTGTTAACTTCGAATCTCGATATGGAACGTGAGAGACCCTTTTTGATTTATCACCCAGGGCGGAAATGCAATTTCCAAGAGCTAACAGTCCACAATTTATGGATATACCTTCTCGTGCACGTTCGCCTGTAGCCAAAGTTCGTTTCAATCGTTCAGAACCAGCTAAATCTACAAAGTGGAACTTGGACGTTAACGTTTCCAAGTCATTTTCAGTAAAATCATTTTTTGATTCAAGCACGTGCTGTCTGCGTATGAATAATGTGAATACTGCATGAGAACGGGATGAGAGATCATTCATTTTCGTTGAGGCAGTTGTACGAGCTAAAGCGCCTTGTTGAAGCAATCTGTTATAGAATATACATATATTATTGTATGTTAAATATTTAAATGAATATCTTTGCCTACTTACTTAAGTGCATCTTGTGGTTCATTTATTGGTTTTATCGTAGCACCAGCTACAGCTATTTGTCCACTTCCACTTTCGTGTATTTTAAAAGATGATGTTTTGTTAAATGGATCTAAAAGATCGATGATTTCTTCATTGTATAGCTCTATAAACTGAACAGCTACACTAAACTGGGAGTTTGAAATGGAATCTTCTTTATTCTCTGAAGATTGCATTCCCTCAATGCCAGCAAATATGTGTCGAATTGCTCGTGGAATAATTCCAAGCTGATGATCACCAGATGCATGATCAAATCCAGTACCCATTGTGTATGTCTTGCCTGAGCCAGTTTGACCATATGCAAGTACCGTAGCATTATAACCATTTAAGGTTCCATCAACGAGGCGCTCCACACATTCTGTATATATATCGCACTAAGAAATCGAAATTTTAAGACAAATAATCAACTCATTTCATACTGACTTACTTGATTTGAGTCTATATTGTATACATAATCAAAAGTGAACGCTTTATCAGAACCTAAAACTATTTGTTGCTCGCCAGGGGTCACCGTCGTGCATACCCGACACATGTCGATCAATTCTCTTGAATTTTGTGGCCGGATTCTGTTAAAATTTCAAAGTTTTAGTAATTAGTATTAAACATTATTTCTTGTAAATATGTGTTTATTGCCTACCGTACTGCAACTCGAACTAAACTATCCTTGTCGACAGCGTCACTCTCAGAAGCCATGATAAATAAAGAACTCTTTAAAAATAAAAAGCATATATGTAATTTCAAATTTAAATAAACAGAACAGTAAAATTATACATTTTTTGTTCATCTCGGTTTGAGTGAATGCAACTCATGTCGAATTTAAAATACACTTAAATTGAAAACAATATGTTATATAGTGCTTTAGATAACCCAAATATATAAATGTTGTTTACTTAAAATAAGTTCGATTGATACGAGAATTCTCATTTACTTAATATAAACTTACGTCATTTAACCGGAGTATACACAGCCGCTTGTATTACTTATAAAGTTACCAATAATTTTGATATTTTATGATGTCATTTCTCATCAATCGATCCACATATGTAAATACAAACATTTAATTGAAGAGACTTGATCCCTGCCAAATTTGGAATGTTACGATTATGACTCCTAGCACAGAATACATACATACATTTGAATGCACATATGAAGCTGTATGGTTGGTAAATTGTGAACAGAATAATTTTCTTTAGTTCATTACAACAATGTTGTACGTTGTAATTCAGGTATAAGTATTAGCAATTTAATAGAACTGTTTCTGTACTTACACATACATACTTTATAAATTAAACTATTGATCATGTAAATGACCCATGTTGTGTACAACTTTTTACACACATATGCACATTTACTCCCTAACTCAAACCATAGGACACCTGCTGCTTAAAGGCAGGAATGTAAAGTTATTTTTATCTTTATGCACTTACATTTAGTATTAAACAATCATAACATAACGTACCAACAAAATACTGATATTTTAGCGATGATTTAAGATGCACGAACTAATAAACTGTGATTTTTTTGTTAGAAAACAATTCATAGGCACAAGTTTGTTTTTACACACGCATATACATAAGTAAACATATAACAGCTGACTACATCAGATGACGTTAGAGATGGGTAATATTAAATTATGAAGTTGTGACTTAATGCATTTAATATTAAATATTTATTCAATAAATGTCTTTGATATTCTCCCACTCGGATATACCTCGTTAAAGAAACTTTTCGACTTACGACTTTCAAAGCTTATAGATAATATATTTGATGGTATTAGGAATAAAGAACTTCTCAAAATTATTTTAAGGCAACTTAAAGCGCTTACAAATGGTTCGCGAATATATCGATTATTCACCAGTCATCGCTACTATATTTATCGACAAACTCACATACCTTATAAGAAATACAAAAACAACATTCATTTACTCCAAGTAAATTGAATATTGATTTATGTGGACATTTCGCTAACTGCCTTCAAATAAATGACTGTATCATCAAATTTTTAAAAATATCCCAGGGAATTTCAAATATGATGGCACAAGGAAGTGAACTCAACTTCAAAGGAAAGAAAAGTAATTATAATACACAGTCGAAGCGGTTTATGTACATATTAACTTTTTGTTTAATTTATAGCTTCAGAAAAAATATCTGAAAATATTCATATTTTCGCCAACGATCCGTCTTTAGCTTTCTTTCGGATACAGGTAAATGTTTTAAAGCAACAAATTTGATGTAAATAACCAAATATATAAATTCATTTGTTATAGGAGCACATTCGTAAGGTTTTACCTGCAATATTAGAAAAGCGTACCGAAGTTCTCAGTTTACAAAACAGCTTGCAAGGCCATTGCTATGATATGGAATATGGTGTTCAGGCACTTAAGTCAATTGAAAAATCGGAGAAAACTTTCTACAATATACAAGAAATGATAAAAACCTCAATTTTTCTAAAACAACAGTTAAAGTATGAAGAAAGTAAGAAGAAGTCTAAAAAGGAGAGTGTCAAAAACTCGGTATATAAAAGATTTTCAGCTCACCTTGCATTAGATCTGCCTGACTTGCCAGATTTTAGTGGTGTAATGAGAGATACAACACAAAGAATGGAAACAATAATTGCGCCAGGACAAGGCCGTACAGATACTTTACCTTCGCAGTCCAGTTTAGGAGAACTTCAAAGATCGCACACTACACTACATTAACTAATATCTTAAGTATCATAACGTCGGCTATATTTAAATGTTATACTCCTAATTAGAATATGTTATCGTGAATAAAATTATTGTTTTTTTATGCAGTCTTATATGTTTAAGAGGCACATAGTCGATTCCATTTAATCTATTTAAATATACTTATATTGCATATTGAGGCTTGTATTACTTTTTTATTGCACTTTTTGAATATAAGTCACTCGAACAAAAAATTCAAAAACAAAATAGGTTTCTAGTTATTCAATGTTGGAATTTGTGTTTTGAATACAACATAATAAATTGTCTTATGGGATTTTAGAAAAAAAATATCGATACTGCGAAATATCGATATAAATGATTATAATTTTTACTTGCAAAAATATTGTTTGTCATCTCTAGTCCCAATTATTACAATGCGATATTTGTCATACCAACGTCAGTGCAAATTCATTATTCGTGCATTCTGTCGTGGAACTGCAAGTATACGTACGTGTTTGACACATTTCCAAAAAAATTCGGCTTATATTTACTTTTATATACTTACGCAATATTTAAATATGCAGGTACGCCAAATATAATAAACACCGGCATGTCAGTCCAAAATCAAACAGTACCATTGGTTGAAGAAAGTGAGAAGTTTGTATATCCGGTTGCTCGCAAGGATATAACAATTGTAGATGATTTTCATGGCGTAAAAGTGCCAGATGTTTACCGTTGGCTTGAGGATCCCGATTCTGCTGAAACCCAAAAATATGTCGACGCTCAGAATAATATAAGCCAGCCATTTCTTGAAAACTGCGAACAATGGATTAAAATCAACCAAAAACTTACAAAGCTGTGGAATTATCCAAAATACGGATGCCCCATGCAATATGGCAACTATTATTACTTTTTCAAGAACACCGGCTTGCAAAATCAAAGGTAAGTTAAAGATAAATTTGATAGTTCACTGGTCCACTCTAATAAATAAGTATGATACTTATCATTTATGGCATTTAGTTATCAGCGTAATTAATCTTTGAGACACGTAGAGCTGTTTGATATACATACATATCATACATTGTAATGATCTCCATGTATTTGTGCATATACATAAGTATAAAGTCTTTTTACTCCCACAGTGTTATGTATCAACAAGATTCTTTAGATGGTGAAAGCAAAGTTTTTCTGGACCCCAACAAGCTGTCGGAAGATGGTACGGTGGCACTTTCTCAGAAATCTTTCTCCGATGATGGCAAATATATGGCATATGGATTAAGTGAAAGTGGATCTGATTGGATCAAAATTCGCATACGTAATGCTGACACCGGCAAGGACTTTGACGAAGTACTCGAGAAGGTGAAATTCTCAGAAATTTCATGGACAAAGGACAATAAAGGATTCTTTTACGGGGTATACATGGATAGTGTTTTAGCAATATTGATTTCTAAACTTAGTGTCTCATTTAACAGAGATATCCTGACCAGGATGGTAAAACTGATGGTTCTGAGACTAAGCAAAACGAAAACCAGAAACTTTATTACCATCTTATTGGAGAAAGTCAAGATAAGGATGTGCTTGTCGTTCAAATTCCCGAAGAACCATCATGGCGTTTGTAAGAAATAACTTGCATTTGTCTTATGTATCATAATGATATATATTTAAATTATATTTTCATCTATTCAGTCAGTCAGTGGTATCCGATTGTGGAAAATATTTAATATTGGCCATTGTTAAGGACTGCCGTGACAACATAGTATATTATGCTGATCTTACACCAGGAGAAGAAATCAAAGCTGAATTGAATGTTAAGAAAATAATCACTAAGTTTGAATCGGACTATGATGTAAGTACGACTTTTGTTTAGATTAGTTTCTTTCATTTAATATTTATCCACTGTCATTTTCTAGTACATTACCAATGTTGGCTCCAAAGTTTACTTCCGAACAAACAAAAATGCCCCAAATTATCGTGTTATTATCATTGATTTCGAGAATCCAGCCGAAGAAAATTGGCAAACTCTTATTCCGGTAAGGGACACTAAATCCATTGTGTGTTATTTTAAATAAAATTGAAATTTGCAGGAACACAAAAAAGATGTATTGGACTGGGTCAAATGTGTCAATGAGGACAAACTGCTAGTTTGTTATATACGTGATGTGAAGGTGAGTACCACTTAAGGTATTTTATGTAGTATCTTTATCATATTAACGCGAGTTTCAGACTATTTTGCAAGCAAACTCTTTGCAAACTGGAGAACTAGTCCGCGAATTTGATTTGGATATTGGTACTATCGTTGGAACATCTGGAAAGAAAAAATATTCGGAGATATTCTACAATTTCTCCTCATTTTTGAATCCTGGGACCATTTACCATTATGATTTCAAAACTCCGGATCAACCTCCGAAAGTCTTCCGAGACATTAAACTAAACTTGGATGGTTTCAATCGGGATGATTACGCAATTGAGCAAATATTTTATGCCAGTAAAGATGGTACGCAGGTGCCCATGTTTATTATTAGAAAGAAGCGAGATAAAGTCGAGCCCCGACCTTGCCTACTTTATGGATATGGTGGATTCAATATCAGCATGCTGCCAACCTTCAGCCTAACGGGGTAAGTGTGTACAACTTGCAATTAACATATCTTTCTATAACATTTCTTATCCCATAAATTTAGTCTAATGTTCGTAGATACCTTCGATGGCGTTTTGGCATATCCCAACATACGTGGAGGAGGTGAATACGGCGAGAAGTGGCACAACGGCGGACGTTTGCTGAACAAACAAAACGTTTTCGATGATTTCCAATGTGCTGCCGAGTATTTAATCAAGTCGAATTTGACTACTAAAGATCGTCTTGCTATACAAGGAGGCTCTAACGGTGGTCTTCTCGTGGGAGCATGTATTAATCAACGACCGGATCTATTTGGAGCTGCCATCGCCCAAGTTGGGTAAGTTCCAGATCATGTTTCATTATGGTTAGATTACTAATGATAGTATTTTTTGAACAGTGTTATGGACATGTTGCGTTTCCATAAATTTACCATTGGCCATGCTTGGTGTTCAGACTATGGAAATCCCTCCGAGATAGAACATTTCAAGAACCTCCATAAGTTTTCCCCGCTGCACAATGTGCACACACCAGATAATGAGAAAAAGGAATATCCATCGACTCTAATCTTGACTGCTGACCATGATGATCGTGTTAGTCCGTTGCATTCTTTGAAATTTGCAGCCGCTCTGCAAGAAGCTGTTCGCGATTCTGCAGCCCAAAAGAATCCAGTGCTATTGCGTGTATACAAGAAAGCCGGGCA
The DNA here is from genome assembly GCA_018903695.1 of Zaprionus gabonicus. Taxonomy (NCBI): domain Eukaryota; kingdom Metazoa; phylum Arthropoda; class Insecta; order Diptera; family Drosophilidae; genus Zaprionus; species Zaprionus gabonicus. Next base: position 17,550,000 of record JAEIFO010001553.1, read on the forward strand.
CGGTGCTGGTAAACCAACGTCCAAGAGAATTGAGGAAGCTACCGACATTCTTACATTCATGTTCAAGAGCCTTAAAATGGGCCCAGTAAATTTATAATGTATTATCTATATACAGTTCTGAGAGATTGCAAATAAGGTCCATGAACATTGTGTAAAAAGTTATGGATCGTAAAATAACTGTTGCATTTACCTTGAATAAAAATTGAAAATCAAAAAAGTACCTCTCCAGCCTTTGACATCAATTTGCTCAGATTGTTCCTATACTAGTATGTTTATTAATTTTTCATTTCAGACCGAGTGTTCCTATGAAAGCAATAGGATATATTCTTCAGACTTTAATGAAATAAATAAAGTATACGAATGTTACTGAATATCGTTGAATGTCGCTGATAAGTTATTTTGAAAAACAGTACTGCTGCAAGTCAGCGTGCGCCACAAATTAAATCAATTAATGGACGAGAACACCAGTCAAGCTATGGTCGAAGGGTATAAACAATACTGACCTTTCAACAAATCATTTAGGCAGATTATTGATATGTTAGGGTATTCACGTTTTATTATATTTAATTTTCAAGAAATAGTGTTGTAGCAATACCTTGAAATATAATTTCATCTGCCGATAGGTTTTATAACAACAATTCGTTATATGTTATTAGTCTGATCAGGCTCGTTCCGACTTATTTAGTGTGCTAAAATAAAATTTAAAATTCGGCAATGAAAACACCACGTTATTTCAGGCAATCACTTTGTTTATTGATTCAAATACATATTTAAATTCACGCCTGCTCCAACTCTACTTTTCTTCTGGTTTGCTGAACACAAAAGTCAAGTTGCACTTTCCGCAGTAGTGACGGTCCTCGTGAGCAGCCATAAAGACTCCAGCTCCGCAGTTCTCACCGGGACACTCACGTCTCAGACGATGGATTTTACCATTCTCGTCAACCTGTAAATGTTTGAAGAGTAAACGATAATTAGAGGTAACATTGGATTAAGTTGTGGCAATGACCAAGAGCACTGGGCAAACCGAAAATCCTTAAGTCAATAAGCTCAAGATCAAAGACTCAAGAATTCCAAGAACAGATCAAACTGTGTGTGTGGTGTTGTTGGTCTTTTATATTCTAGTTATTGGATGGATGTTGTACCTTGTAGTATTTCAAGACAGCTAGCTTGACCTTCTTCCTCTTGTGCTTAATTTTCTTGGGGGTAGAGTAATTCTTCTTCTTGCGCTTCTTGGCACCACCACGAAGGCGGAGCACCAAGTGCAATGTTGACTCTTTCTGAATGTTGTAATCGGAGAGAGTGCGGCCATCTTCCAATTGCTTGCCAGCAAAGATCAAACGCTGCTGATCTGGAGGAATTCCTTCTTTGTCCTGAATCTTGGCTTTGACATTTTCGATGGTATCCGACGGTTCGACCTCAAGAGTGATGGTCTTACCCGTGAGGGTTTTAACGAAGATCTGCATCGTACTCTTCTGTCGCCAACTGCAAAGATTTTAAACGAATTCCATATATAGATTAATAAACACAACAAATAGACTTAAAATATAATAGATAACATTTTAAAACACTGGTAATTATTGTTTAATAGGTACGTGTATTTATTGATTCAAATTATTGTTAGCACTTAAATTTAAACAAGCAGCACAGCGTTAATAACACCATCATTTTCTGGATTGTTTGTAACCTGCGCGTATTTTCCCCACACAACTTTGCCAGTCTGTGTAACCAATCCCAACTCGGAGATGTTCACTTCTATTACTGTACCCTTGGTGATTACACCCAGAGAAGTAAACATGGGGGAGCTTGGATTCTTTTTGACACCAATGATGGGCAAGTGGAAAGTTGCTTTGAGTTCAGGATGCGTAACATGTGCCTTCTTCATGCGAAGTGCCATCGGGCGGATGAATCGTTCAAACTTCGGTGGTTTTCTGGTGAAATTCTCGCCAACAAATGTGACTTTGGTGACCATGCGCTTCCAGGCCTTCCTCTTGGTCTTTCCTGTTTTCAGCACCTTGAAGACTTCTGCATCAGACTGAGCACGTACTTTTGGTATCGGCACATCCCATTTTCCAGCCTTTTCCTTTCGCTTTTGTTTTATCATATTCGAAAGGACCTTTGCACTGGACTGTATGCCTCTGTCCAGAAGGTAATGTGGCAGAGCTCCATCCTCAACCTTCTCCTCTTGTTTCTTCACCTTTTTCTCTTCATGTGCTTGAATCTTTTTCTTAATTTGAATCTTTTCATTTCGTCGCTCCTTATTAAACAATTTCGCCTTAATGCCGCGTAATTTGCGTGCCTTACGTGCACGTTCTTTGGGAAGACGTGCTTCCTTCTTGCGTTTACGCTCCTCATAATCAAGACGCCTTCCGTATAATTTACGGTGGCGTTCCATATACTCATTCTGCGGCATGGTTAGTTATCTGGTACTTTTGTAGACCTGAAACATGAAATTGATTAAAAATTATATTTCAATACGGGATTATTATGTCTACTGTGAATTTTCAAAAGTGCATATGTATGTATTTACTTAAATTAATTGCGTTTTGCATACATATTGTAACATTTTGACGATCCACAATTCGACATATTGATCGTACTCTCAACTCACCTTTAATCAAATGTTATTCACTTTATTGTGAAATATATATGTTTGCATATGTTGCGAATTTTACCGAAATTATTGTATATACATACAAAAATACACTTTTAAACTAGTTACATATAAAGGGGACAGTCACATGCGAGTGTGTCTGATATAAGTATCGTACAATATATTTGTACTTGCATATAAAGCATGTGGATTACACGACTTATCCAAATTTGCCGCTTATTAATAATAATAAACCGCAACCGATTGCCGATAACTTAGCTTTAGTTAATTTTACATATATTTTTTGTTTTTTTTAATTGATTTACCACGAATAATACACTTATTTAGCAAACACAAAAATTCACCCACCTTAGTCCGGCAAAAGTACGATTGGAAAGAAAGAATCGTCCACGCGGCGGTGACAGGAAGTGGAGTGAACAGCAAAAACAGGGTTGCATTGAAGCAGGGTTGACAATACTTGTAAGATAGCGTCGTTAAATTTGTGTTTAAATTACAATGATTTGTTAGAAAATAGCCAAAAAGTGAGGAATTAGTTGACACAATAATAATGATACGAAAATTATTAACATGAATAACAAATAAATATTTGATGTATATCGAATTTCATTTTTTATTGGGTATATATTTGTATCTTCTGCCGATGCATATCAATTTAAAAATAAATAACTACTTCCATGTTGTCATTTAACGGCACTCTATAAAAACATATTGTATAATAAAAGTTAGCAGATTAAAAAATAGTGATATGTACAACCAAATACTAATTTGAAGATAAATTTTTAAAGTGAACACAGAATAAAATCTTTATGAAAAACTTTAACTAAAAAACAAAATAAAATTAATGGATTTTAAATCAGCAATCACTATTAACATATTCTTGTTATTTTTTAACCTTTGAATTGTTTTACTTTATTTGTTAATATAATGTTAATTTCATATTTTTATCATTGAGTCGACAGACTCAAGTCAACATTAAATAAATAAATAAAAATATAAATCAGACTGTATAAACCATTTAAAGTGCCTAACCGAACTTGTCACTTTCAAGAACCGTGGACTAGAATAACTTCTGGGTATATCGTCCGATAGTGTTGCATTTTGGTGAATAACTAAGCCGGATATCTATTTTACAAAAGTTTGTTTCATTTAAACGCCGCTCAAACTTTATAACGGCTTAATACAACAAATTTGTCATGTATACGCTCGCTCAAAACGGTATCATGACGAGCAAATCAACAGTATTCGGAATATTAAGTTAGAATTTTATTTTTAAAATTTTTATACATTTAAAAGAAGTTTCTTAATATCGTCTTTTTCTGCTACGTCAGCATAGCTCTGACCGTCTGGTGTGGTGCCATTCCTATCAGCGCCCTAAAATAGAATTTCAAAATATTCAATTAGTTTACAATTTTAACATTATATACAAAGCTGGTAAGCTTACATGTTCTAATAAATATTCAACGCAGCTCGTATGTCCTTCCCAGACGGCAGCCAAAAGCGGAGTAATACCATGTTTGTCTTTATTCTGTGTACAAATATAAATAATTCGGTGGAATCAGTTTAGGCAATTATTGTATAAACTTAAAACTATCTGTTAACGTTGGGAATTACAAAATGTAGCTATTATAAAAATATAAAAGGCGGTAAGGTACATGGAGTTTATGTATTTAATTGTTTCCTTTTTTGAATGGTTTAAATTAAAACAAAATAAAAAACGAATCACTGAAATTATATACGCATGTCTTACTCAAAGATAATTGCATGCCAACAATGTATAAACGTATGAATCATACACACAAAACTAATACATATGTATGACACGTAGAAATTTTAATAAAACCATAGTTACTAATTGAACAAATTTTGTGCTAACGCGAATAAAACTAAACGATTTTTGTATTTGATGAGTTTAACTAAGGACCGGCTTTTCTTTGTTGTGTACATGCGTACATAAATCATAAAATATATAAATATATATGTACCTATCTGTTTCCCCGTTAGAAACACCTGTACATAACTTAATGTAAGTATGTATACCCATATTATATACACAAAACAGGTATGACGATTGCTTGTGTTTTTTTGATACTCACATTTACCTCAGCTCCTAATTTTATTAAATATTTGAGTACATTGAGCTGGCCAAAATCAGCGGCATAATGTATTGGATACCGGCCCTTGATCTCCTTGTTTACTTTTTGTGTCTGTAAAAAAATAAATTTACTTAGACCAAGATATTTTCCAGTACATTCTATCGTACGTCACTACTGAAAGTTGATTGCACTGCATCTAGTTCTCCATTTTTTATGGTCCAAATTATGTGTTCATTTTTATCTTCGCTCATATTTTATAAATTAATCTTAGCTCTTATCCAAATAAGAAAAGTGACAATAATTGTTAGTAACTTATTGATACTGCCGATACTCTTACAATCCGATAAGATTTTGGTATTTTTTGCAGGGTCGATTATCGCATGACGATATTTGGCTGTCAACGGGACTTTTTAAACTTATCGGCACATTCAATAGTTTTCAAATAGGATGCGAGTATCGATAAATATTATAATATAATTTGAATTTTTGTTTATAATAAACGAGTTTTTATAATTTAAGTTTATAAAAATGTTTGGTAATTTGAAGAAAACGTGAACTGCAATAATGTATCAACACATTATCGATAGTATGTCAGTTTCGAGGTGCCTGTGGCTTTTATGCACAACTGATAAGATTAGATAATGAGTAAAGAGTAAGTTGGCTTAACCCTCATAGTGAGAAATACTTTAGTTGTAATTGAGACACTTTTCTGTGCAGGCGTGTCGAGTCTCTATTTTTTGTTTATATACTGGAAGAACTTTATACATAATGAAAAAGGTTACTGATATAACTTTAGTATTAGCAACGCTGATATGTCTGATTTCCTCGGGATATACAGAAGAATCGGAAAATACTACACAAAGTGCAACAACTATTCCTCCAAAGGTATGGTCAAGGGGCTTAAGAACCCAGGGTATCATAATAAATGATTCATATAACAACTTTTTAAGTACATTCGTGAATGCAACTTTGCTAAATACATGTGTACATGGGTGAATTTAGGTCTATATAACTTTGGCGCTTATGATTCATATCACATACGTCTGATACGCATATTTATAGATATGATAAGCCCGTGTAGGTAGTATAAAAATACTTAAGTAACAATATTTTTGATTACTAATGTTCAATTGTCTAAATACATGTACATATGTACATGAAAACGTTATATACACATCGTTTTTAGCTCTATCTTAGCTATCTTTATTCATTATCACTAAACGACTATATTTTTCGACAGGTTAACAAGACGGACATTAAAAATAGTACACTGTGTACGAAATGCACTTGCGAATTCACAGCTGAAGATAACCTGCTTGATTGTACAGGAAAACTGGATGATTGGTTTTCCCCAGAAGAATGGAAAACTCTTCAGAATGGAGATATCATATTCGATACAATTAAATTGTCTAAAAACAATTTCACAACTATTCCCGCACTGCCGACATATGGTGCAAAAAACTTATATTTGGATAACAACGAAATTTCTTCGATTACCGTTGGTGCTTTTCAAAACTGGACAAAACTTACTGTTCTTGACTTAGGCCATAATAAGCTTGACTCAAAAGATTTAGTACCCGATGTTTTCAAAGGACCCTATTCAAAAGATGATTTCGAGCCACTAAACATAAAGTCTCTGAATCTGGGTTATAACCATCTGCATTCCTTAAACGACGATTTATTTGAACATGTACCAAATCTTGAAGAGCTTGTCTTATGCTCAAATAATTTTCAAGTGATTGACAAACTTACTGAAACTGCCGTCTCTGGGTTGAGATCATTGAAGGTAAATTATATACTCAATTCACTTGCATTTAAAATTTGTATTTTAACTTTATTCTGATGTAGTCTTTAGATATATCGGATATGGAAATAGATAGCTTACCTAATACAATCTTTCATGGGCCCAGCGAGCTTGACACACTTATTGCATCCGGAAATCTGTTTCGTGAAATTCCCGAAGCTTTATCCCATGCAAAGCAACTACGCCGCCTTGTGATCGATGATAACCTGTTTGTTAGCTTGGAAGGAGAGAAGTAAATATAATAAAATCTCGTATTTCATTGTCGGTAATAACTCATTTTATTTCTTTTATTTTAGCGTATTCCCAGAGATGCCGTATTTAAAATATCTGAGTATGTCCTTTATGCCAAAACTGAATAAAATTGGTTCTGGAGCTTTCAGCGAACTACAAAGTAAGAGAGATCAATTTAATTTATACTTGGAACTGAACTAATTTTGATTATATTTAGATTTGACCGAATTGATTTTGAGTGATAACAAGCTGCTTACAGAAATCGATGAGTTTGCGTTCTCCAAAAACGTAACAGGTGGAATGTATTTGGACTATCCCCCACTGGAGAAGGTAAATGCGATCAATTCTATTCAATCTGACTTTTAAGTAATACGTCTTTCTTTTAACAGCTCTATTTGAATAATTGCAATCTGACTGTATTACCCAAAGACTTGATAGTTCGCTGGGACAAGCTTACCGAATTGGATCTTCATTTTAATCCATGGAATTGTGATGAAACCAACGAATATATGATACAACATATAATTCAGATAGCTAATAAGACTTTACCCGCAACGACAAAGAATGTTAGATGTGCATATCCAGAGGATCTTAAAAATTTCGAAGTACTTAAGGTTTCCACTGACAATCTAATGGCATCATCGCATGGTAGTCTGGCCTGGATTATTATATTCGTTTGCGTTCTGCTTGTTATACCACTAATCATAGTCGGTGTGGTGCTCTATAGACGTGATGCATGCGGTTGGCGCAGGAAAAATGAGATCGCAAGAAGAGCTCTGTACAGTCGAACAAGCTTCAACGAAGACTTTCACATATAATTGAACAATTCAATGTGATGTAAAATACAAATATAATAAAAAAGAATTACCAAATAAAAAAGTACAACAAACAACAATTAAAGGTTGTTCAAATCAATTTTATATTTGGTTTTTGATTTTTATACTTTTAAAAAGTATGCTATATATGTAAGTATATGTTTTGTTCGTACATTAGCAAGCACTGACTATAAAATAGTATTACGAGTTACAATAGTGGTTAGTATTAAGTCGAGCGTTTACAAATAAAGTTGAGTGTGTGTATGTATAAAAAATATTTGACAAAACAATTGAAGATCATTGACTTACTTAACATCGAATAATAAATACATATTGTATGTATGTAAGGTAATAGCTTGTAGGTCTTTTAAGTTACATTGGATTTATCTTTTTTTTCGTTTTCTATAATATTTTACTACCAATTAAATCAACAACAATTCCGATGCACGTGATAAACTTTGATAAATGTGCCTTCATTTCTCTATTCAGACGCATAACACGTTATTAAATACTATTTTATCATTATAATTATATATTTATAATAAATATACCTTTTGCTAGTAAGTATATCAATTGCTAATTTGTAAGGTCAACATTGTGTATATCAAATATGCAATTACATGGACACATGTAATTAACATATATGTACATATAATAAATTTCAGTTAGTGGTTTATTGTATTACGAGTCAGTACCTATGGATATTGTTACTGCCCCATATGCAAAAGGGGTTCTTCTTCGATGTTTCAGTGCAGATAAACATTTAGTCACATCGATAACTAAAATGCGATAAAGACGTATACAAACAATTAGTAAACAGTACAGAAAATATAGTAAATTGATTTTGTATAATATTCAGAACAATACGCGATGCCAGCAATAATGCCGAGTATATTGGTACTGATTTGACTTCGTTGTGTTGTGCTTTAATAAGTCGTAAGGCTTAAGGCATTCCTGATAGGCCAAGCTGCTGCTGCTGTTGATGGATTAGATTGACGCGTGCCCTTTGTTGTTCAAGTCGCTGCACTGTGGCTGTTAAATGAGAATTCTCCACATATAAATCTTTTACAAGTATATCTGCATTCTGAAGACGCTGTGTCTGTTCGGCAAGCATTACTGTCTGAGCCTCTATGCGGCCATGCAAATCATTGAGATCCACTTGATGTTGTCGCCAATTTTCTGCATATATAATAAATATCAATTAAATCTTTATGTAATATCAAAAATATCTCGCAGATATACTCACGCTGCATCAGGGACTCGTTGTATTTCTTTTGCTGCACGATCACATTCTGCAAATGACGATTACGCATCTCGACTTGATTCAGTCGTTGCTGTAACGTTGGATGTGTCGTTCGCTAAAAATTGACCAAGATTATATAGAGCATAACCTAATTATATCAGAGGGTGTCTCACCGCATATGCCTTCTCGAGCACTGGACGCGCCTCCTGCAACTGTTGCAGTTCCATGACCAAACCATCACGTTGCAGGCTCAAATCTTTAATTTGCTCCCTCAGTGAGAGCTCAAAGAATTTGAGGCGCTTAAGCTCTTCCTTTAAAACGCTCGGACTGTGACACTTCTCGTGACTGAGACAAGATGTTTTGCTGGTTGATACAATGCTGTGCGAGTCGAAGCTTTTGCCCGATGCTGTCGACGACGTTTCGCAATCCGCAATCTCTCCCTCCGACTGTGCCTGCTTTGGCTTACAAATCGGAGCAGGCGTGCAGACGGCAGATGAGTCGATATTTGTGGGAGAGGATGAACATTCAACCGGAGTAGTACTGAAGATGGATGTCTCCGATGTGGTAAGGTTGTTTCTATCAATTGAAGTTGAATTAGCAACATAGATTTATGCATTTTGTATAAAAAAAAGACATAAAAGACAAAAATATTCGATATCCTATAATTTTCAATCAAAATTTATTACTTTTGTCAATTAAGATGCTCTAGCTTCATGTCTAAGAAAAAACATGTAGAACTTGATCAAAACTAAACACACAAATCATTAATTCTTTAAACATTCTTAGCTGATTACATTAATACAAGGGAAAATATAGAAATAGTTTAAATAATATCAATTTTTTCAAATTGTTTTTGAAGTATTTCTTATAACGCTAGAGGTAACTTAAAACAATGATCCAAAAGACGTTTTATTAAAATTTTCGATATCACATTTACGCACACATTCATAAAACTTAAGGCTATGTTAGACACACATGTATATAGTTATATTTATATATGGCAATTAAGTTGGAGTCGACATAAAACACGTATGGACAGGACATTAAGTAGTGACTGCAAGACAATGACACAAACAAAGAAAAAAAATAAACCGTTCATAATATTGGACTTACCGGCTTGTTGCTTTATGCGTTGGCGAGACACCAATAAAGCTCAAAGTGTTGGCTTTGGCCTCATCAGTGGCTCCTTCGAATGTCTTCAGTGGTTCCTGGATTGTGCTCTGGTTCCACAAGTAGCTAATCGGAGAGCTGGCAGGACTCTGGCCTACCTGATGACCCACATTGAGCTGGCTATTCAAAATATCTGGATTGATTTCAGTTGCACCAGTTAGTATCTCTACACTTTCTCCCAGACGTGTACGCAAATCCTCGACTTCAGATTGAAGCTCATTGATTTGCTGCGACTTCTCCTCAAGCATGTGAATGTAATTATTACGCAGATTTGCAGCTTCAGCCTCGAGTTCGATATACTGCTGTTCCAACATATCGCGCTCATCGATAGGAGACAGACGTCCATCCTTACTGAACTGTTCTTCATATTCGCGAACCTTCTCCATTAGTTCGGTGAACTTTTTGTCGCTCTCCAATTGCTCGTCCTCATAGATCTGTCGCTCCTTCTCGAATATTTGACGTTCCTCGCTGAGTTTAATTTGCCAATAGTCTTCGCAATCCTCATAGGCACGTTGCATTTGCTCCAGACTATGTTCGAGTTCCTTACAGCGCGCTTCAGGTGTGGTGGCACGACTGTTACCCGCCTCGGTCGTAGCTGTAGCCCCTCCTTTCGCTTGCGTTTCTTGTTCCAGTTGCGCAACTTTAAGACGCAACGCGGTGAGCTCTTCTTCGTGGGTCTTACAACTTTGCAACTCGGAGTTCAGAGCCAACCAATCTCCACTGTTATCGCTAACCTCGCCCCCCTCGGAGCACTTACGTTGCTTGCCTAGACGTGGACTCTCCTCGGTTATATGCGTCTTACTGGGCGAATCACCACGTCGCTTAGTTGCCAATCCGACGCTAACTGCTTCTTGATCATCACCATCGGTTGACTCAACGTTCGAGGTAGGAGCGACTGCTGCAGGTGTAGGTGACTTCTTCTTTCTTTGTTTTGTGCGCGCCAAATCCACTTGTAAATTCTCAATCTCCATTGTGAGCTCATCGGTTTTATCGCGCAACTGTGCATTCTCCATTTGCAGGGCTCTCATCTTCTCCATAACATGCAAGATTTCATCATCTTCAGATAGCTTATCTTCCCTGGCAGCATCATCACCATCATCAACATTGTGCTCATTGTTCTCTGGCTTAACAGGCGTGCGCATTGTCTCAACGTTTGCCAATTCTTCGTTGAGTTTGATATTCTTCTCCAATAATTCAGTTATTTGCAAATGTGCCTTCTGTTGTTCCATCTCCAGCTCACTATTCTCATTGCGAACTAGCTCTAGTTCGGTTTTAAGCTTAATCTCTTCTTGTTCGAATTTCTTTATCTCTGCCTCTAGCTTTAAACGCATATTCGTCCAATGGTCTCGATCGTTGCTCATTCGCTGCGTCAATTCGCGTATGACAGTTGTATGTCTCTGCTCAAGCTGCAGAACCTGCTGTTTGCAGTTCTCTTCCATCAATGCATGACGTTCATCTACTTCGGCTGCCAACATTGCCACACGCTGATTGGCAGCCTTGTTATCGGCTCGAAGTTTGACGTTTTCCTCGTGCTGCTGCCGGAATACCTGGCGCAACGAAGAGAGCTCCATCGATTGCAATGCGACGAGAGCTCGCATCATATTTGTATGTGCTTCATTCTCCAGAGTGCGTAGCTCTTCTTCGAGCACCTTCGTGAGTTGAGATACATTCACCTCATCCTCATCGAAGCCGAGCACGTGCAATAGACTGCTACCATTCACTATGCTTGCCATTTCCCAGGTTTCAATAATACTGTGCGCGCTGATAGTCTCAAGCTGTTGTGGTGTCACAATCTCTGTAAGGATAAGCAAAGAAGGAAATTTTATTAAGGAGTTTAGGTATTACAATGTCACAGTTGTAGCCCAAAATACCAGAAAGATAAGCAACAAGAAAAACAGACGAGCCGTCTAAATGGATCATTTTAAAAATATATACATAGATTAGGTTAGCCTTTAAGTCTATATGTTGCTGGGTTTCTCAATTTAATATATGTACATAAAAAATGAATTAGAAGGGAACATTGTGGCTCTACAGAAACTCTAGTACGACAAAACGGCTGCTCATCATAAGTTGATTACGTTCTCCCAATGATTCTTGGTGGTTCTCATTTGGTATTAATCTGTGCTCTTCATAATACCATTTTTGTGTTTAGTTTCATAAGAAGAATATGAACGTTACTGAGTGAATCGGGGTAAATCGTGCAGGACAGAGTGCGAATATAAATTAGTGATTGATTGATTAAAGCGGAGATGAGTCTTATATGATGATGCTGTGCTCCCACACAAGAACGGACAAACCTGTGCAACCAAAACGGCCACCATAGTAACTTCCGTCGTTGCAGTGTGAGGGCAGATGATGGCCTGCAGTTGGTATAGATTATGATTATATCTTTGGTAATCGGGCAAATGACTTCTCACGCACATACACGCACACACAATCGAGACTTTGGCGACTTACCCAATGATTCCACACTGCTACACTCCTGTTTCGACTGTCTTAGACTACTCCTATTGCTCCCACTGCCAACTTGTGTGGCGACAGTCGATGATGAAGTTGTTGCCGTCGTCGTGGGAAGCATTTTAAATTGAAGATTCTTGCGAGCTGGCAAAGAGGCGCAACGCTTCAGTTTGCTACCACTGTAGTGGACAGAGCGCACTCGCCGGCTTCCGGGTAGATCGCTCTGTGATGAGGATCTTTGCACCTGATTGAGCATTATCATAAATTAGATTTGTAAAATGTAAAAAACAAATTTTTTCTAAGCTTACTTGTGTAATCTGCTCGCTTCCTCCGCTAAGACTTTGTTGGCGATCCTCATCGGTATTGTCTGAGTCCGTGACAGATAGTTCATTGAGGCCAATATCATTGTGTGGCCGCGAGCGACGACCGTATTTCTTGGTTCCAACTATTAGTTTGGGGGAAACTTCACGATCCGATGCCTCCGCCTCTACCGGACTCTCAATATATGCACTGGTTGTCTCATCACTGATCACCAGGGAACGCTCTATAATAAATATAAATAATATTAGTAAGTGCATTAAACAATTTACGGTTAATCTACTGGTACCAAAACGAGCGGCCAATTTCTCGATTACAGGGTCGCAAATACCCTTCTTTTGTTTATAATAGAATCGTGTGCCCATGTTGTAACAACGAATTGATAATTAAGACTGTTGCAAAATCAGTTCATATCAACTATTTATATGTCTCAACTAACTACCTGACGGGGTGGTCAGGTAGTCAGGGCACCCTTGCTGCAGACCCTCATAAAGAGATGCACATTTTTTTATGATCTGCAGCTGACACTTACTTAATCTGGCCTAGCTTACCTTTGATGGCTGATGTTCGCGTCGTAGAACCATCGAATTCTGTACCCAGAAAGTTCAACAGAGCCTCTTTGAATTGCTCAAATGAAACTCCCAGCTGCTTGGGACTTTTATTGGCGGTAAGGCTGGAAATTAACGCTGATCCTTGATCACGTAGCTGTAGCAGCTGACACAGGCGGGTTAATGAAGATTCGTCTAGCAGTCCATTATTTTGTTGCTGTGAGGTTTTACAACTCTGGAACATTTGATATAGTTTTTGCTCATAAGGATCTGCCGATACTTCCATTATCTATATCCAGATGAATTCAGAGTCTAGCCGTTTCTAGAAAACATTAATATTTTTTTTATTAATATGAGAGAAAAAAAGGTTCTTCCAATACCCATGCAGATGAATCAATTTGTCGTAATTAAAATACACACTTTTGACAAACAGGAAAACACACCCTTGTCTGATAGGCGTAGAGTGTAGATAAAATTAAGAATGCAGTAAACACAGAATAAAATAAGAATTTTGAGGCTTGCAATTCCTGAGATAAGCAAATTAAATTACAAACATAACATCATTATAAGATGGCCTTTATATACATATGTATATGTTATATGCACATATGTATATACATGTACGTATGTAACATACATATGTTCAATAGAAGGCACCCACACATTTGTTATTTACTTACAGGTACACAATACGAGTGTACTTTTTTCATTTTTAAAGGTAGAAGTTACTTAATCCTCCAAACATCTGCATGGGGTTAACTATTTAAGGCTTATGTAAATTACATTAGTGTTTATTACAGTAAGGTGAAATCGATAAAAGGCTGCTTTGTGTATGTCTGCTGTGAGCTCGGCCTCGGTTCCTTGGCTGGAGATCGTTGTGCGAATTAAAAGTATATTTAGTTATAATGGTAACACTTATACAGCACGGTAAAACATAAACATAAAAAACAGTTAATTGCACAAAATTTATTATTTAGCACTATATTCGTAATCTGCGGAGTTTTTATAATAACAAAATATACTACAGCAATAAGCTAATGCAGTGGCGTAGAAGGGGTTTGCATTTTTTCGATACTCCGATAAATGTAATTAAATCGATCTAATTCACACTCGTTTTTTTAACATTATGCTATTTACACTGACTATATGCGCAGAGCCAAAGCTAATTTATTATTTGTTTTATTATGTATATAATAAACATTTAAATTTTAATTAAAGAATTAAATAATAAATATTGAAACTTTTATAAAAAAACAATATGACAGCAGAATAAAGTTGAATTTGGATGTGATTTTTATTTTATAAACATATTTCAATACAAAGCAACTAAACATATAAATAAAATTACCTAATTGTCAACTTCTGAAAACGGGTGTATTATTGGAGTAATTCGAATGTATTTATATATTAGGGTTTAAGTCATCAAACTTAAAGAGTTAAGCAAATTACATGTAACTCTTCAACTAACAAATAACATAAAAATGTATTAATATTGTATATAACCATTATATATATTTTTTAATTTTAATATTTTTAATTAATTGAGCGTGTGCAACACTAATATATGTTTTTCCAAATTAATTGTTTGGACCACCCCTAATATTTACATTGAAAATAGATATTATGTGTCAAAGTTGCTCAGCAAATTATCGATAGACCACCACAAAAAAAGTAGCGATAGTTTTACAGCTCCACAGCGACATAAAAAACATAAAAATAAGGCTTATTTTTTGAATTGTTAATGTTTATCAAGTGCAAAAGTAAAAACATGTAAAGTACTATTATCGACACACACCGATTGCAAATAGTGTTGACGTTTGTTTTGTTATTTGTCGTTCTCTCACACGCTTCATGCCCCTCTGCCACGACCGGGGCAAAGAGCAGTTAAAAAATAATTTTCAATTACGAAACTTAGAAGAACGCATGCATATGCATAAATAAATTAGTTAAAGTTCGGCTCCTGCTTACGGTTCGTTGCCGAGTAACAGCATCACAATGGCTATGCACTCGTATATGCGTGCCACCAACCCGAATCCAACGAATCAAACAAACAATGTCAGTGTGACATTGAGTCCCGATGAGATGCATAGCTTCCTGAAGGACAAACAGGCATGGGAGCATGCAATATCGCTCTATCAGGGACCTGATCCCCTGGATCACTGGTACAATTACATATGTTGGTATGAGAACCATGCACGCAGTGATCCGGAGCACAAATTTCGTGAAACACTCGAACGCTGTTTAACCGTTTACGAACACAATGAATACTATCGTCAGGATGTGCGCTTAGTGCGCCTATGGCTCAAATACATTGCCATGCAGACGGATCAACTGCGTTTCTATCAAGTGCTCTTCCAACGAGGCACTGGACGCCAAGTCGCGGCATTCTATATAGGCTGGGCCAGCTACTATGAGACGCGCGAGCAGTTCAAGGATGCCGAAGCAGTATTTAATCTTGCCTTCCAGGAGAAGGCCCAGAGCAATGCTGAGCTTCAGAGTGCGCATACTAAGTTCAACTATGTACGTTCCATATACTACCAGCAGCAACAACAACTGCAGCAACAGCAGCAGCAGCAACAACAACAATTGCACCAGCAGCCACCCAATGATCCACTGCAGCAGCTAACAACGTACACCCAAGAGCACCATCAGCAACAACAACAACAACAACAACAAGCTTACCCACCCGCATCGCGATCGCAACAAGTTTCCCAAGAAACAAACTTTCATCCATATCAGCAGCATCCGCCACCAGAGCTAGCATATCATCCCAATGCACAACAACAGCAACAGGCACCGCCACAAACTCACTACCAACCGCAAGAACCACAGGTAAGCAAGAAAAATTCCGGGAAATCCTTAATCAAGAGATTTATCTTATTATATATTTTAGCAGCCAACGGAGCATACGCGCTATGAGCAACCGTATTCACAGCACTCTGATCCAGCAGCAGCCCCTGCAGGACAAAATCAAACAGCTGCACAACCAGCACACTATGCACCCGTGGTGCACCCAAATCTGGTAAGCATTCCTCAATCCTCCCGAATTTTGAAGAGCTTCTATCTAATTGCCGATTCTCTATTTAGCCTGCCACAAATCCTGCACATTATGAGACGCAACAGCAGCCACAGCCACAACAACCTGCACAGATCCCTAACGAAGTACAAACCCAGGAACATATCCCGTCGGCGTCGTCGGTGGAAATTGGAGGCATTCGTTTGCCGCGCAATTTCCAGACGTACGGTAGAAACAATCATGAGACCTGGAAACCGGCATTGACGCTCGAAGAGCCCGATGATCCTTCACGTGTCTGTCACTATGCCAAGCAACTTGTTTATCCACCTGGTGCTGGGGTCGAGTATAGTCCCGAAGAACTTTTGGCGCGAAAATACATGCCCCGCCTGGAAGAGCAGCGTAAGCAGCAACAGCAAAAACAGCAACCCAAACCGGAGGATGAGCAGTTAAAGAAAGAGCCTGCTCATGAGCAGCAGCAACTGTATGATTCTTTTGAGTCGGGTAACTCATTCTATATGACTGCTGTGAATGGCGAAATCTATGCGCAGAATGAAGACGAGGCAGAAGACGATGAGCAGGAAGAGGATGAGGAGGAGGATGATGATGTCGAGCGCGAACAGCTGTCCGAACAGTCTGAAGAAGAAGAGGAATCCGATGGAGGAGACTCGGAGCAACAGGACGATGAGCAGCCAAAACAGACGCCGTCTTATACCAATGGTATCGGTGCTGTAGATATGCAGTTCAAGGCGCAGACAACGTTTGACCAGAACCGCTCCATCAAGATGAAGTTTAAAAAGGAACGCACGCTCGAGAGCAGCACCTACAGTGCCTATACCATTGAAAGCATTTATCATCATCATCATCAGCAGCAGCCGCCTCACGAGTTGCCTTCGCCGGCAGCAGCTGTGACTGTTCCAACAGCCCCAACGCCGCCTCCACGCACGCAGGACTGGAGTGGTGGTGGCGCGTCAGTGCAGCGACAGCGCAATGGAGGCAATCATTTCCATCCGTATCTGCTTGGTCAGACCTCGACGCCAAAGAGCGCATTGAGTGAGGGGAGACGAGCTCGCGCCAAAGCGCACCTCAATTCTAAATTCCAGCCTGAACTCTGTAGCAACAGCAACTCGTCATCGTCGGCCGCGGCAGCAGCGTCGAATGGTGTTGAATCTGCTGCCAGTGGTCTTGCCAACAGAGATGCTAACCCGCCCATAGCGCCTACAATACACAATGCTACCTTCAATGATAATGCGAATTTCTCGTTCTCCAGTGCTGGCGGACTGGACAATTCGAATAGCTCGCTAGCCATGGCTGTGGATAGACTTCACTTCCGAGATGCATCACAGGTGTCCTCCAATGTTAAATCGCTGCACCCGCATAATAATAACAACAATAATAATAATAATACAACCACAACACCAGCATCATTGGCAGAGTTCTCAACGTTCCAGGAGAACTCATACTTTGCCACCCAGCACGACATTGAGGCCCAGGAGCGTCGTCTATCCAAAGCATTGGAGACAATTGAACGTCACTTTGCCAAGGAGGCAATCGATCCGTTCAACAGCGAATTGTGTCGCGCCTTTCTCGCTAAAATCAATTTCCCTGGCGATGACGGCGATGCCCATGCAAGCTATAAAGTTGTACAAACGCCACTGCCAAAAATATCGAATACTCGCACGCTGAACGTGCTGGAGAGTGTGCAGTTCAACATTGACAAGGAGGTGGGACGAGGATCATATGGTTCCGTCTACAAAGCAACAGATGCACAAACCGGCAATGTGGTCGCACTGAAGTATCAGAAACCGCCAAATACCTGGGAGATTTATATATGCGATCAGGTGAGTGGAACAAAAGTAATCTTGAGATAAATACTTAACCTTGTGATTCCCCCCACAGGTGCTGAAACGCATTCGTGATCCCGAAGTCCTGCCAGGGTTGATGGATATATCGACAGCAATTATAGCACCCAATGCCAGCCTGATTGCCACAGAATTCTCGCCTTTTGGCTCATTGCTAGACATCAATAACAAGATACGTCAGGCAACCAGGAAGGTGATGCATGAATCGCTGGCCATGCACTTTGCTGCACAGATCTGCAACATTGTCGATCATCTGCACAGGCAGCACATTATTCATGCAGACATAAAGCCCGATAATTTCCTGTTAATGCGTGTGCCAAATGTGGATAGTGTGGAGCCTTCGCTACGCCTAATCGATTTTGGTTGCGCCATTGATATGTCACTGTTTCCTGATCCCGAGAATACCAAATTCCGCAAGGTAGTGCAAACCGATGGCTTCACTTGCATCGAAATGCAGGAGGGACGTCCGTGGTCCTATGAAACAGATCTCTTCTGCATTGCCAGCACAGTGCATGTGATGCTCTTTGGAGAGTATATGCAACCTCTGAAACGTGGCACCACCTGGGATATACGACAGAAGCTGCCGCGTTATCTGAAAAAGCACGTGTGGTCAAAGTTCTTTGCCGATCTGCTAAATATGCAGGCCGACAAGCTGCCCGATCTGCAGGAGATGCGTACCGTGTTCGAGGAGGAATGCTATCGCATGGACTCGGAACTGCAGAAACAAATACGTACCCTATCCAACATACTGCACCGGCGATAACCAATGCGCAGTAACCTTATTATCGTTGTAAATTTTATCCATCAGTTGCTATATATTGATTTCTTTTGTTCTCTACCTTTGTTGCACCCCATCAAGAAGTAACCTCAGTAATACGCATAAGTTATGTTTAAAGACAAAAAGAAGGAGTCCAATCGATGTTCTATATACTAAATTCAATCAGGGTTTCACTATACGCACTCATTTGATCCCCATATATCATTGTTATGACACCAAGGGAGAAGTGATATGAACATTGCGCACAATGTTTAACTAACAAAATAAGTGATTCCCCAACAAAAACAAAAAATACTATATATATAATGTATATTCCTTATAAGGTGTATAGTTCGACCCGATTTGATAGAGCTCTGTGCCTACATAAAAATAAATACATATACCAAAAGGATAATAGTTATCGTTGTATTTTAACAAGAACCATGAATCTAAGAAATTTCGGTGGAAAAGAATCCAACAGAATCAAAAACCCGGTTTTGTATTATGTTCTACCCAAAGCGCACAAAATTTAATTGAAGAGTTTATAGCACTGTTGATTTGTTAGGGGTACAGCCTATTAAAACTTAACATCTTTGCTATCTACTAACACTAGTCAATTAAGTACATTATGTTGAAGAATTTGGTACAACTCGCGCTTTCTTACTTGAAAACCGGAACTGACCTACAGAGAAATTGAACATATTTTTTTAAGGCATTCAGATTCTTAAATTTAAATATGTTTTAAAGATACCTACTTAATATTTCGTGGCCCACAAAGCAGTTGGTATATTTTAGGTATACAATCATAGTACAGTGGTTAATTTGGTCGCAAAAGTTATGCCAAAATTAAAATATTGATAAGAAAACCGTCATCATTATCTTTATCATATTCCTTTTATCGACTGACCACTGTACCAGCCTAAATGTAAATATTGTAAAGATGACAAAAAGTGTTTAAGAAAAATTCAAAACTTAAGAGCGAAACAATTAACAACTAATGTAAGAATAATAAAATAATATAGTTTTTTTTGTATGTACAGTGGACAGGAGAAATGCAAATATTAAGTGTATAACGCAATGTAAATTAATGAATTAGTAATTAAGATTTGCTGTAATATTGAATAACTTTAAAGAGCTAGATAATAAACAGAAAAAATAAACAAATTAAAAACCAAGAAAAACGAATCACAAACTGCAAGAAAAAGAGAAATTCATCGCGGTAACCCAATTTGCTCTTGCAAGCGAAATGCAAATGCCAATCACACACAAAGCAAAAGAAGGTACACACAACAAATAAGAAAATCTATAGAGGCTAGGAAAGAGAAGTGATCGACGACAAGATGCTCAGCAGCAAGACAATTAGAAAACCTGACTTTTTTTTATACTTAGAGTGCAGTAATAACGAAGATCGTAATTGGTGCTGTTTATCGGAGCTGAATGAGAATATATAAGTGCAGTAACCTATACAAAGGCTAGACTCGAAAAACACTTGACTGGTATCAAATTTTAATCGAATGGAAGTATAGGTATAACTCTGCATAAAATTGGCACGTTTGTCCGTGTTAAACATGAATATATAAGAGCTTACGGTGTATATACAATATATATTGGTATTGATATTGATACTTCTGGTATATACAATATAGGGATGACTACTTATGTGTCTGGAGTTGCTTACTGATCAACTGGTTGAAGCTAAGCTCAAATTGGCAATTTAACTATACTGAACACGAATATATATATGCGTGTGTATGCATATACAGTGGCATAAATTTATGTAACATATACAAACTCATAACTCTTTGGTTGCTAAATGATCAGTTGGCCAACAATGATTTGACTATACTGATCACGAATATATATGTATATATGGTGGGACAAGGATATATGCATTTATGGTGTAACATTTAAATATATAATATACTCGTATATAAATTTAAAAACCGGCAACTACATCGCTGGTCAGCTAATAGAAATTATCTATTTGATCATGCTGAACAGGAATATATATACAACCATTTATAATGCATATACTACCAACAATGGCTTCCAGTGTTGGTTACTGGGTAAGTGGGTAGAGCAAATGAAAAACTGGCAAACAAAGCGAACGATGCATAATTTGGCCCGCTTGGCAATTGTCAAGTAAGTGCCACAAAGCGCCGTGTGCAGCATGCAACAAGTAGCAACAACAACAACAACGACAACACACAATCATGGGCAACAATGCTGCGCTTGACCCACTTTTCCTTTTTGCCAACAGGCAACGGTAAACAATTTCCACCAAGTAAAACGACTGGAAAAGTTGCAACTTTTCATGCAACACGCTTGCCGCACACACACACACAGACACTCACAACACTCACACACACACACACACCAGTGCGCACGACGACAAAGTCAAAGTCGTCGTTGACTTCGACGTTGGCGTCACAGCCTGTTGCAGTCGCTGCATTTGCAATTCGCATTCAACGCCGACGTTGCAACAGCAACGACTGCGCTGCCGACGACGCTGCAATTTCGCAGTCGGAGTCGGACTCGGACTCTCGCCAAGTGAAAGTAAAGTGGGACAAATGTAATTATTATTGCTTCTAGTAACCGTAACCGAGTTAGAAGCCTCCGCTGCACTTGGGAAAGTTGGCAACTGCCACTGACGTCGACAGCGCCGCTAACGTCGACTGCGACTGCGACTTTTACACAATATTTTATTTAATCAAATTGCAAAGAGAAAATTGCTGCAACTGCAACAGGCGAAAAACTTTCTATTTTTGTGTGTCGGCTTTGATTGCAATTGCAACTGCAGCGCACACACACACATACACACTCCCATTTTGCATAGCTTGAAGTTAGGTGTGTGTTGCGTGCGCGTACTAATGAGTGTGTCCCAGTTTTGTGGCAAGTTGCCGATTACCAATGAATTCAATGAATTCTGCCTTAGGGTGCCCTGAATCAGAGAATCAAATTGAAAACACATTGTTATAAGTACAGAATAAATTTGGTTGAAATTTGTCGGTTTCATTTGAGTTGATTTTGTTATGTTTATAACTTTTAAACATTCAATCAATGATATAATAAGTGATAAGCTCATTAAATTTGACAGAAAGATAGCTAACCTTGTAATCAAACTTAAATGATTTTCAAAAGACAAGTGTCACGTCTATTGCCTTCGATAGAAATAGTGTATCTGATTAGTAATCTCTTTGGGTTATTTAAGTTAGGTCTATTTAGATATCATCTACATTCAGCTGTTTTTGGATACCATTTATTCTTTCCACATTATAAACTCTATAAACATTCCGATTTTTTTGTCTAAATGGATATTCTGTATCTTTAGACACCTTAAACTCCTTTTATTTTACACGGATCTCTTTAAACTGCTTGATCTCTGCTATTACAATTGCTGATCCTATGAAATTTAGCATGTGCATACCTATGCACCTAATGCAGCACACGTGAGTTTCAAATATCGTCTGCCACGCCCAACGCCTTTGCTAAATCGATAAATCGTGTGATAAATCGTTTATTAGGGCATTAGCGTTCAACGATTTTCTACTCCAAATCTGTAACCCTAAAGACATATTCAAATCAAGGCGCCCGAATTTATAGCCTAGCCCCGCCTTCTTGATGGCCATTCGCACGGTCCTGACCAAGTTATCGGGCTAATATGCAACACACACAGCATAAGCTGCCATGGAAAATTGCATGGCAATGCGAAACTGGGAAAATAGTTAAGTAATTTCCAGAAAGAAAAGCGGCGCGCAAACTTTTTCGCGTTTGGAGAAATTTTTCCATTTTTCTATTGCCTTAGCTCCATTTTGACACTAGGCAGCGGGTTGCATCGACTACCATGTGTAGTTTGTCGCACAGAGAAGTTAAATTTGTTGAAAATTACGATAGGTTCGACATAACCTTAATTTATTGTTCGACATAACCTCAATTTGTTTATAACTGTTAAAAGCTTCGAAAAGTTCGCCATAACCTCAATTCATCGTTCAAAAATAACCTTAATTTAATGCGTTTAACTCGATTAGAGTTTGTACCTCTTAGAAGTTTAAATACGGTCCACATAACTTCACTTTACATTAAATTTAACATGAGGTTATCTTATATATCGGTATTTGCGTCTATCAATTTTTGTTTCTTTTATTATATCATCTATTCTATGAATAGATTCATAAAAAGTTATCATTCTCCAGGGGCGTTCAGAGCTTTTTTGGGGCCCGGGGCAAAAAAAAATTTGGGGCCCCCTCCCTCCCTATTTCTTTGTGGGACGACACAAATATACTCGATTTGTCATATTTTGAAAAACTGCCATTCGACGTTTGGGGGCCCCCTTGACGACGGGGCCCGGGGCAAACTGCCCCGTTTGCCCCCCCCCCCCCCTCTGAACGCGCCTGTCATTCTCTATTAAACACGCCGAGGGGCATGTTATTCTAGGGTATTTGCTCGTCGTGCATTACTTTAAGTCTTTCGCTGTTTTCGTTTTGCTGTTGCATTTGGCACACATAATGCGGCTGCTGCTGATGCTGCTGCGATCCACATCCGTTTGCAGTCGACGTTGCAGTTGACGCTGCTGCAGCTGCATGTTGCATGTTGCTGCCGCTGCCACTGCCTCTGCCGCTGCAGCTGAGGCATTAGAAAGTTTTAGCTGACATGCTGCTGCGGCTTTTCCTTTTCCCACCCGCGC
This sequence comes from Zaprionus gabonicus, assembly GCA_018903695.1. Taxonomy (NCBI): domain Eukaryota; kingdom Metazoa; phylum Arthropoda; class Insecta; order Diptera; family Drosophilidae; genus Zaprionus; species Zaprionus gabonicus. Next base: position 17,573,606 of record JAEIFO010001553.1, read on the forward strand.
AGTATGTCAATTTGTGGCACACAAAGATACAGAAGACTGACATCAAGAAAGTATGATCACGTTAAGCTCAATACTATATACGATCTATCTGGGTTGACTTCTAAGTTTGCAAGCGATTATAATAGTAAATATATTTAAGTTCAATGTAAATGATTAATTTCCTTGTATAAAATATACGATCAGTTGAGATTAAAAACTTGAGAACTAATCCACAGTTTTAGCTGCTATTTATTTTTATATTTACTTATTTTTTGTTATAATTCATTCAATTCCTAAGGAAACGAGATTACAGATCTTTGAATGATCAATTTACATATATTAAATAAGCATTTATAATTTTTTTTATAGATTGTTTGTTATTTATTTTAATTTTTTTTATAAATTATTCTTTCAATTGCCTAGGAAAATAGATTGTTGATAACATACGTGTATGATTAAATTCTATCAAGTTATTGTATAATAAGCAGTACTCTGCTATAATTTACGATATATACAAACCTAAAATATATAATTACATAGTAATTATTGAAGTACTTTCTTTATATTTTTTTTTTTAAATTTGTATTTTACACATTCCTTTTTTCTTTAGACATATGTTAGAAACATTTTTCTCATTTATATTTCTTTATATTTTATTCAAGTTCAATATATTTGTATGAAGCATTTTAAAGACAATTATATAGCACATTTATCGTACCTAAGAGTGTCTATTTATGGAAAACATAATACGAGGGTCGTTTGATAAGTCCGTGACTTTTTGTATTTGCCGCGCACCTGCTCTAAATACAACACTGCTCCTGTCAGCAGTTATCGATTAACAGCTGACTGTAAAATTTTGAGAAAGCTGCGTTTTTTGGTTTGCGTTTTATAGGCATTGAAAGCAGACGATCTCGTGAATTTTAACGAAAATGGAAAAAAGTGAATTTCGTGTCAGCATGGCAAAATTTCATAAATTGGGCTACGAACTGCTACCCCATCCAGCATATTCTCCAGATTTAGCCCCCTGTGACTATTTTTTGTTTCCAAACATGAAGAAATGGCTCGGCGGTAAGAGATTCGGGTCAAATGAAGAGAAACACAGAAACAAACGACTATTTTGAGGGCCTTGAGAAAACCTATTATTTGGAAGGAATAAAAAAATTGGAAAAACGCTGGACTAAATGTATAGAGCTAAATGGAGATTATGTTGAGAAATAAAACGCTTCTTTGACGAAAAAAATATATTTTATTCAAAAAGTCACGGACTTATCAAACGACCCTCGTAGTAAAAATGAATCTTGATAGTGATGATATTTATCATTTATCTTTATCATTCATTTTTGAGGTTTGTGCATCTTATCTATCAAAATTGGGTGGGAAATAGATTATAAATGTTTGCAGGTACATATACTATATTTAAAAAAATTAAGTTTATGTAATAAATTCGCAATCGAAATTTCATATTATCGTTTGTAATCTAATCTTAATGGGGGGTGCTTTTTATATATAATTATATTCTATTAATTTTTTTGTTTGTTGGTGTACTCTATTATAATAAATTGAAAATAGAAGGGTAAATTAATTCTATAAAATTGACTTAAAAAAGAATCACGATATAAATGGGTTCAAGTTTTACAACATCTCTATGGACTTTATATAATATAAACTTTACATAATATATAGATAATTAATGAGTTCAATAAATGAAACTCAACTAAAAGAAAGTAAAAGTTTAATCTGTGATATCTCGATATTCAGAGATTACGAATAATTCACAAAAGTGAAGCCATTTTATTTTAACTTTGAACTTTCAATCATCCCCTATAATCGACGCTCTGCAAGAAGTTCAAAGATCTTTGGTCACCTTCCCGTTCCCGTTGCGACAACGCGTAAACTTTCTCAAGGATATTCCCGGCGTCTGCTGGGAGTGCGCAGTGCGTAGACCTTGCACTCCGGCGCGAGGCTATTGCACTTGCCCAAATAAATCCCCAAGCCAAGTAAGCCGTGCCGCAATCCCCGAAACATACCCCTCCCCACACGTGGGTGGTTACGAAACGCGCGCGACCGATTAGAGTTCGTCGGCTCCCCAAAAAGGACGACGGCCTCCCAGTCAGACCTCCCCACTGCCCACCACCTCCATGGGTAGGTGCTTCCGTCGCAAAAGTGAAAGGTTATTATAACAATAAGGAGCAGCCGCGGCCAATGTCTGGGCTAAGTCTAATAACCTTTCCCTTTCGCCAGCGACGCGCACTTCCAGGACGGTGCAGACACCGCTCTCCCTCTCACTCACTCTTCCACTTCCACTACTTTATCTGAGTGTGTGTGTGTCTGTGTGTGTGGCAAACTAATAAAATCGCCGGCTCTGCCCCGACTTGCGCTGCGTCGACTGCAGCGCAACGCCCATTTGCTTCAGGACGTCCTGGCCCTGGCGCACACACACACACACCAAGTAGATACACATACATACACGTGTACATGTACATACCTATGTATGTAAGCCCGAGCAAACGAAGCGTGGTGTGCATCCTGAGAATGCGAACGTGAGCAATAACAAGCAGACTGGCAGACATTTTGTGCACGGAGAGAGAGAGAGGGAGAGAGTTCCAGGAGAACGGCAACGGGACATGCACAGTGGCACAGAGTAAGCTGACTACGCATACGCTGTGTAGCAGGTGTAACTTGACGAATGACTTAGACTACATATTTAACATTTTAGGAAATTGTGGAACTTGGTTTATATACTATATATGAACTCTATAAAAGAAATAAGATTTGTACTATTAAATGAATTCAAAAAGGCATATAAATCATTCATTGAAAAATGGGTTCTACTTTTTGGGTATTGTTTTCAACAAAACAAGTAAAAAATGAACTTATTCATTGAGTACTCTAATGAACTTAGTATTTGCACTTTCGAACGTTAATTCAACTATTTTTTAAGGTGAGTTACACCCTTGAATTTAATCCTCTAGCCTCCACGTATCCACTTTTTGACAAAAAAATAGGATCATTTCGTTTCGTCTATATGTTTTACCATAACATCATAGATTATGGAGTTGCACATCGTTCTCTTAAAGTATGCTTACAATTGATCAATCTTATGTAACTTTTTCGATAAAGTCAATTTTTTTTCAATGTGTGGTGGCTTTTTTTTCGTTTCCCATTAAAATTGCAAAAAGTGGACACATTTTTTAATTTTTGAATGTATTAACTAAATTATTGTCAAATTTCATTGACACATTTTGGTATCCTGTGTTTTGTTTTCTCTAAAAAGTGTAAGTAGATTTATTTATTTTTGTTTTCTTTTTAACTATGTAACGACAAACATGTTCACTACAAAAATTCATATTTGAATGGTACCAATCTTTATCTGATTAAAAACACACTGTCTTTGGACGATGCTTGTTTTCGTATCTGCGTCTTAATAGCTGCAATCAAAATAATATTTTTAAATAATAATTTGCATAGTTCTGACCCACTGTCTCTCGCCCAGTCGGTGTCTCTCTCACGCGCTGCCCGCTGCCCTCACGCTGCTGCTGCGCCAAATGTCATTGCACGACGCCAGCAAGCTTAACCTTGAAAGTTTAGCACTCAAGTGGGCAAAGGCAATACGCAAAAAAGGACGAAAAAGAATAAGAGACAGCAGCAGCTGGGAGAGGAAGACTGCGGCAGAGAGACATGTAGAGTGAGAGAGAGAAAGTGTGAGAGAGCTTCGCAGTCGACGGCCTTTTTAAGGTTGTTGTTGTTGTTTGTGTGCGAATTGTGGGTTCATCAATTTTGAGCATGCACCACAAACATAAAGTGTGAATGTACTCACACACACATAGACACATGCAAATGTATATACATACATATGTACGTGTAAGTTTACATGTTCCGCACATAGAATTGATAACTCAAGCGAAAGAGAAAGATCGCGACGCAGCAACGAGAACCGAATTTGAGGTCGAACTTACAGTGGGGAAAAGAAGCATAAAAAGTCAACTTAGCGCAGCATATCAATTGAGTTAGCCAAAATAAAAAGAGAAAGCAGGCCGCACGTTAAAGAAGAACTAAGCACCAAACGCTGATATGGGGACAACTAACAGCAACAACAACAACAACGACAACAACGACGGACAACAGCAACAAAAAGAACGGGCAACATAAAATTACCAACAACAACAGCAACAGCAGAAAAGCAACGGCAACAAATAATGAAACTGGGTCGACAGTGCGAGCTCGTTACAAGCGAACCTGGTTGGACAGCGAACATGTTTGAACTGGTTCGAGATCGAGCGGCGGGACACGAACGAAGCTTTGTTCGCTCTCCGAACTGAGCGCGATCGTCGTCGCAGGAGTCGCAGTCTCAGTTTCAATGAGTTGCCGTCTTGCGCAAGTTCTCTTTGTTCTATTCTCACTCTCTCTCTCTCCCACTCTGTCTCTTGGTTGCTCTCCATGTGTTGTGTAATAAGTGAGCGCAATTAACGCAATCGAAAATATCAGAATATTATCAGAGTTGCATGCAAGTGCATGCATGTGCATGTTGGAGTATTCGAAGTAAACGAGTGTCACGCCCACATATGAAACATATAAAAGTGGTGCGCGAGATAAAGAAAGCAAAGCGGAACAGCTTATCAGGTGAGAGAGAAATGCTATTTAGAATGATACATAAATCTTTAAATGTACACTGCTGGGTAAAATAATAGAAACAGAATGCAATGCACAACATATATTTACACTCGATTACCTATTTGGTCATTTTGTTGGTGAGGAAAACACTATTGGGAATGTATGAAAAGTTACAGTGCAGGGTAAAATAATAGAAACAGAATGCAATATAGAAAATACATATTTAAACTCGCTTAACTATTTAGCCATTTTGTTGGTGAGGAAAACACTATTGTGAATGTATGGAAATTTACAGTGCAGGGTAAAATAATAGAAACAGAATGCACTGCAGAAGAAGGTGATTTCCTTGTTTGTGTGACTCATAGTTGTAAATTGCTCTCTTTCACTCTCTGCTTTCGACCGTTAATTTTGCTGATAAGTGACTCATGCTCTCCCACTCCCACTACTGGGAATCGTCGATGCTTTCGTTGGCTTGTTGCTGCACTAAAACCGCTTTCGTTCCATTCATGAACTGCTGCTCCTCAAGAGGGGAAGCTTCTCCCCCTTCTCTCTTCCGCTCTATCTCTCAGATAAAAGCTACACGCAAACACTAAACACAATGTCGCCAGACGACAGAGAGAGAGAGGAAGAGTGAGAGAGACAGCGACGTTGGCGGTGGCGGCGTCATTTAATTTGCGATTACGCGCCATTCTCACACGCGGAAGTCATTGGACTTAACGCAACAACAGCAACAACAACACAGGGTCGCCTTGGTGGCCATCATATTGCAACGGAAAAGTTATTCCTTTGTTCATAATGCGTGTATGTGTGTATGTATGTGTGAGTGAGTAAAGTAGGATACACAATATATATATTATACAAATATTTATATTCCACAATAGTTTCCCAACTTGAAACAAGAACCAAAAATAAAATAATACACTAGTGTCAAGGAACTGTACTATACAATTTCAGGAAATTCCAGAAAATTCTTTAAATATTTGCTAAACAAATATTTATATTAATATTTAATATTGTATATATACGCCAACATTTCAAAATTGGCATGAAGCAACTACAATCTACTGGAAACAAGAACCAGTGTCAAGAAACTATAACTTCAGGAAATTCCAGCTTGTTTCAAGATTTTTCCCTGCTATCACCTACTGTATCTCTATAACATTTGTCGTACGTATTATACATTTTACTGCAGTTCAGTAGAAAACTACATGCTAATCGATTACGTCAACAAAACAAAAAAAAAACAGGTGCAAGTCAATCTGCCTTTCCCTTTGTCTGCGACCCCCAACCTCTAGAGATCTATCTTAATCATTTATATAAACAATGAATCAATATATCCCAAGTGCAACAATCAGCGATAAAGTTCAATGAAAACCTAAAAAAATGATGTAATTGATGTACATTTTGAACAAAATTTTGAATTGAAGATGAATAAGTGCTCTATTGATCATCTTGCTATTCTAATTTAGTCTTAGTAAAATAATTTCTTTGTAATAATTTGTGAAACTATACATATATGTATGTATTGTATGTGTATGTGTATTATACATGTATTGGAATGTACAATATTTATATTTAGTAGAATTAAATTTGAACAATTTTTGGTAAACAATTTTTAGAACATTGCAAATAATGTTTAAAAAAAAATAAAATAAAAAATGAAATATATCCTATATCCTTGGTAAAATTTAAGTTTAGTTAATAACGTAAAGAAGACAGAAAAAATAACTTGAAAATACTTTTCTATTCTGTTGCAGTATACAAATATGTCTCACATATACAGCAGTTCATATATGTATAAGAACATAATCTTATATACAGATAACCAACATTGTAGACTATATTCCTAGTCAAGTACGTATGAACTTATATATACGAAGTATTTAGACCTATCCAAATACGTATATGTGTACACTATGTATGTATTTACTCTGTATCTTTATTACCGCCTCTCGAGGAACGGAGCATTCTCAAGGTTTTGCGTCAGACACATGTGCAATGTTGTGTGGGGTCAGGCAAATTCGAATGCGAAATGCGCAATACAAGTTGAGTATGCACATGTATGTATGTATGTATGTATGTGTGTGTGCGTGCATGTGGGTGTGTTGGCAAAGCCAATAACTGCAACAGGCCAAGCCCCAGAGTTGGGCCCGGACCCAGACCCAGACACGGGTCCAGGTTTTCGTCACAAAGAACGTACCGCGCTGTATGTAGACTCATTGTTGTTGCTGTTGCCTTTATAACTCCCCACACGGCTCTCGTGTGTGTATGTGTGTGTGTGTGTGGGTATCCGCAGTCATAGGCAGTCGCCTCTCTCGATCGACGGCGCAGCAGGTTCAAGGCCAGCGCCTGAAAGGTTCAAAATGTTCATGCTCTGTGCCTCTCTGCCTCAGCCTCTGCCTGCCTGCGTGCTTGTGCCTGTGTGCGTGAGTGTAGGTGAGCAGGAGAGAGAGAGAGAGTGAGTTTAAGAGAGTAACAAACGATTCTTTGTGAATGACTTGCCTGTATTATTACGTGTACGTATTGCATATTTTGATATAAATATTGCATCAATTCTGCATGCATACATAATTATTTACATACATACACATCTATACATACACACACAATGGAGCTTATGTAATGAACTCCTACATGCGGGCGCATTATATGCAGGCATTATCAAGCTCACACACACAGACACATGCATACATGTGTATGTATTTACGTAGTCAAGACCGCATTCTAGAATCTAGATTACATAAAGAGCAAAAACAACAAGAACAACAACAAGAGCATACAACGAGATCAGACAGAAATGCAGCCGCAGAATAAAATTCTTATTCGCCCTCTCAACCACACACACACACACATATACGCGTACTCACAACCACAGACGCACGCAAAAGTTCTGTTTTTGCAAGCACATGAACAGCAGCCACAGCCGCAGCAGCAGCGCAGTCGACGTTGTCGTTGCTGCGTCGGGGTGCGTGTGTGTTTGTGTGTGTGGCTGGTCGCAGAGTTAATGCACTCCACAGAGAAGTTCAAGGCTGAACAAATCAGTCGTTCGCTCAGCGCGATCATGATCATGGCGTCAGGGCATACAAACATACAATCGCGCAAATATATGTATATACGCGTATGTGTGTGTGTGTGGGACTGTGCGTGAGTGGCCTGCTTGCATACATACCCATATTATTACAGATGCGTGTGTAACTACTTACATCCCATACGCGCCTTCTCTTTATGCATTTATCTACATGTACATATGTAGGTATGTACATATTTACATGTATGTATGTGTACATACCCCAACTGATATTTATGAATAATTTAGCACAGAACTGCGCAACTTTGCTAGCCTGCTTTGTCCAGGAATTGTACATATGTATGTATGTACATACATTCAGTCAAACATCAATGGGGGTTCGTAGGAGTGCGACAGAGAGGCACTCATACATATCTATCGGTCAATGCCACCATCACACGAGCGAAAGTTCACTCATTTCGAGCGCAAAGTTCAGCGCTTTTGGCGCCACAACTTTGGCTCATGTCGTTCTATATGCTGTTGTTGTTATTGGCAAATGTTCCTGCTGCAACTGCGCAAATTGTTTAACAGAGAGAGAGAGAGCAAGTGTGTATATCTACATACATACTGGGAGAGGCAAAGAACAAAGCAGGAGTGCTCTCTGCAAGGAGAGAGAGGAGCACACATACACACACACATGCACAGTGGGCAGAGGAAGAGCGCAGGCCGCTTTCTGGTTTATTGAATGACCAATCAACCTACTGCTTGGTGGGGGTTGCGACTGCGACGACGACGACGACGGCGACGGCGACTGCGACAGCAAAGGCGTCCGCAACGGTTGCAGCTGCAGATTAGGGGGGACTGCCTCTGCCCCGACTGTTGTTGTTGGCGCTCTAAATTTAGCATTTCTCAAGAATTTGTGTTGAGTGCGCTGACTGCGCTGCCTGTGGCGTTGGCATTTTCTCCTATAAAAGGGATAATGCGCTGTAGAGTGTGCTTGTTCTAGTATTGGTAAATACATATGTACATACAATATGTACGTGTGTGTGTATATGAATTTAATTGTGTATATTATATGTCTGCCTGTGCATACATTATTTAATGCCCATACATACATTTATATTTAATTAACCACAGACATTCCCGATCTCCTCTGTTCCTCCCTCTGCTGTCTACTCTGTCTGCACTTTGTGTTGTTGCTGCGCATTTCATTCTTATTCTTGTTCTTCGTTTATTTCGTAATAATCGCAACATCCGTTGCGACCGCGACGTCGACTGCGCTGCTGCTGTTGTTTCGGATCTGGCCTCCATTTTTTCTGTATCTGTCGACTCCTTCTCGTTCTTTGTGTTGGCAACTTTGTTGCTGTTTTCGCAATGATTTCTTATCTTTACAGCATTATATAATTTTAATCAATATATTCGCGATCATCACACACACACAGTCACTCACACCTACAGCGCAACTTGTTTATTTGCTTATTTATTGCGAATTATTCACAAAATCATGTCAGAGAGATTTCTATCCAACAACAACAACAACAACAACAACGACAGCGAGAGTACTTACAGTTGCTGTTACAGTTAGAGCAGAGCAACAACAACAACAACAATTAGCAAGAAACGAGAAATTTGGAAAGTTTCTTCAAGTGTTGCTGAAATGCATAATTCATACGGTTCGACGTGGTACAGTTGACACATTAGCAGCGCAATAGACACAATTGCAAATGGTCAAAGAGAGCCAAAGAGAGCCGAAAGAATGAAGAAGTCGCGCTGTCAAGTGAAAAGCCTCGCTGCTGCCAAAGCCAACGTCGCAGCGCGAAAGCAAACGACTCGTCGTTGATCGCAGCAGCGCAGGAGAGGCGCTGGCAGTGGGAGGGGGAAAGAAGATGTCAAATGGGCAACAACAAATGAAGCGCATTGTGCAAAACTTTTACTCTGCCCTCGTGGTTATTGACACCGTCGCAGACACACACACACGCAAACATATATACACATGTATGTATGTAAGTATGTATGTTGTGCTGGCAAGAAGCAAAATTAATTAAACAATCAATTGGCGTAACACTTTCTCTTCTTGAGCAATAAAGCAGCGCAGCCGCAGCGCAGTGGCAGATGTCTTAAGCGCTGCCATAATGTGCCACTCTTGGGCGTGAGTGAACGTTCTAAACCGGTGTTAATGTGTGTGCCTGTGTGTGTGTGTGTGTGTGGGGCTCTTTATTGTTTTCTCCAGCTGAGCTGAGCTCAAATGTAGAACAACATCGTGCCATGCATACATACACACGCAGACACACATATGTATGTATGTATTTATGTGCATACCTATGCAGACAAAGCTCAAGTACCAATGCACTGTGGTCGTGAGAAACAAATGCGATATTCACTTTTATTAGTTAGATTTCAAGATAAAATTAAATACATTTACAATAAATCAAACTTAAATATTAATAACTTATTTATTTAAAGTCAATTATGGTCTGTCGACTGTTTAAAATAAAACAATTAATTAATTATTAATTAATTAATTAGTTATTATAAAAATATAAGAACTAATTAATGGTTAAAACTTAAATAGGAAGAACAGAATTTAATTAGAATTTATTAGATTCAAACTGGGGTAATAAGAAAAAGCTGATCCAGCATTTGTTGCGGAGAATTGGGAAAAACCCAACCAATCAATTTGTTTTTTAATATTTAGATACATTTATTCTATATATAATTTATAAATAACATCATCCCTATTCAATAAATTCATTTTATTTAATTCTATAATACATTTAATTAAATATAAAAAATATTATATTAAATTGTTTTACTTTTAATATACTGCTGCACTTTCTCCAGAGTTTTAATAAATTAATTCGTTTTTAATTTTCAATTAAACTAAATTAGAATACCATTTTTAGTCATTCCACTGAACAATATTTAATACTTTTATTCACTTTATGCTATAAATAAGTCAGAAAAAGTCATACAGTCTTTTGACCGATTTTTATTGTTTTTTGAAGTGATCGTTTCCAAACTTGTAACATTTTACATTTTACTTTTACTAACGGCTTATATAACACTATAAAAGAAAGCCCATAAACAAATCTTATGTGGCTCAGAAGTTATTAGTTCATGCCACAAAAACAGGTCAAATTCCCCTTGGGGCAGTGTGCAGGCTTAAGTCTAAGCACACACACACACGCACACACTCATACCTGTCTGCAGACTCAGCTCAAGTCGTTGCAGCATGTTTGAGCCGCAACCTGCATGAGGGCAATGCCGGGCACTAGGTGAGTGAGAGAGAGAGAGAGAGACCTTAACCGGTTTCATGTGCTCTGAATTTGAAATTCGGTTTCTGTGCTGAGAGAGCGACGGCGACAGCGACGGCGACGACGACAGAGACGATGACGGTGAGTGATGACGCAGCTTGGAGCTTTGTTACGTTCTTAAGTTGATCTTGCCCCAGCAGAAGTTTCTTTGCTCGCTGTGCAGTGTGTAAGTGAGTGTGTGTGTGTGTGTATGAGTGAGTGCGCTGTTACTGCCGCACAAATCCGTTATTTGACCCAATTCTAAACTGGAAACGAAAGACTGAAAGCTTCAAAAAACGTTGCAGCGGCAGAACACGAAAACGTTAAGTTAGCTGCGCATACACACAAACGAATACGAGTCACGTGTACATGTGTGTGTGTGTGTGTCTTGCGTGAAAGTTTCGTAATTACAAGATGTTTGTGCTCGTCTTTCCGTGTGTGTGTGTGTGTGCTGGTGTGTTTGTTAATCGTGCTCTGCCGTCCTACTTTGGCGGAGAAAGTAAGAACGCAGCGAACGATCGAGCTGTGGCAGCGCGAGTTGCTGTTGTTGTGCTTTCTTTATTATCATTCTTTTTGTAATTGATTACATAAGACGAAAATCTCCGTTCGCTCTTTTAGCCTCGTGTTTCTTCGCTCTGCTTCGCCTCGTCTCGTTTCGTTTCGTTGTTGCGTTATGTGTTGCACTGTTGTCGTCTAACCGACTGACTGATCGTCTCCCTCTCTCTCCCTCTCTCTCTGACTTACGGTTCTTGTTCTCACTCTGGGCATAACGGTACAGTGGACTCGAAATGAGTCTTTAATAATGCTGTTTACCTAATTCTGAAACTTGTTTGCCATTGTCTTTGTCTGTCTGTGCGCATCGTGAGTCTATCTCCCTCCCTCTCTCTTTCTTTCTATATCTGTGCTTTGTGTACCATTTTCACCGTTTAGTATTTGGCCTGATTTACAATGTACACACGGCAGTGTCTGTGTGTGTACGTAAATTGTTAGCAGGTTCTTGGTGATTTTACTTAGAAAGTTACATCACATAGAGAGAAATATGTTTAAAATATGAAATAACTGTGAAATTGGGGACAGATCAGCTAAGAATATTCTATTAATATATGGGGAAGTAGGTGAAAGATAATGGCAAGAGAAATGTCAAGAGAAATGAATGCGTTAGTGGGTGACGTGACTAAAATGGAAGCTTAGTAGTTGTAGCTACTTTATTCAATACAATCTACAAGAGTTTTTATAAGGATTTAAAACGATTTGTTTACTGCTTTCTATCTATTTGATTTTTAATATAACCAAATATTGTTTTTTAGTATTTCATTAATTTTTTTTTCTACCTACTCTGTTTGCCGAGATCTATATATAAAATCGGGTTTCATTATATTCATGAATGAAATGGAGATGGTACCTAAATCGTTATTATCGTAGCTTCTACAATAAAACTATAACACATTTACATCTTAAATGCATTAAAAAACACCTACAGGAACCCAATGAGTTTTTAATATCTAATGTAAATTGTTAGAAGTGATTCTTAAAGGTTCATATTAATAATATTTTTAAATTCATGTAACAAAATGAGGAATTTGGTTCAACATTGTAAATAACAGAGAACTCTCTCGAAAAAGTTCGTTCAACCTATTGTTGTTGGTACAAAAACTAAACGAAAGTGGTACTAAGTTTCGAGCAACATGAAAAACAAAGTAAGGTAAAGGTTAAATATGTGCCCACATCGCTGATTTTTTTGTATTTTTTCTAACAGATAGATCTATATTTATGATGAATTTAGGTGAAAGAATTATGTTTCGGAAGTTTCTAGTTTTTTTTTATTGAATATTGAAAATATTTAAATTTACATGTTACGAATCGACTATTAACCTTTACCCAAAGTTAAATTTGGTCATGCAAAAAATCTACATCATGCTTAATCAACGATAAAGTCTTATTTAGTAATTCTTCATATTTACATTCACATATTAACGAGGAACCATTTAACATACATATGTACTATATGTGATAAATTAAACATCAATTGCACTTTGTGTAATCGAGTATTCAAATCATCTACTTACCTTCCCATTTATATTAATGTATTATAATTTTTTTAAGCATTTCAAAATGTACCTTTGTTTTGTTAAGTATATTATATAATCTTTTAACATTTCTTCATTTGCAAATAACTGTAAAATTTCAATTGAAATAAAAATTCTTCACATTTAGAAAAAACAGATTGCAATTTGGATTTTATGGCGAAACAAGTTCGTTGCGATTCACTCTGAATACATCTCACGCAAGATGGCCTGCTTCGATTTCTATTCTTCCAACACAAATTCTTCTTCAGATCGTGTACAGTGGGTAATATAAGTAAGAAAGAAACAAGAAATAATACGTTTGTCAATTAGCAAGCAGTTTGGACAACAAGTAAATACACATTATGTGAAATTCTAATAATAATTTCGTTACGAAAAAGAAAGCAACACAATAAACATGACACGCTGCTGTTGTTGTTGCTGTTGTTGTTGTTGCTGTCGTTGTTGTTTTATTGTTATTATTGCTGTTGCTGGCAAAGCTTCGCGTCGCTGTCGCTGCGTGCATTGACTTTCCATTCTTGTGCGGGGGAGGAGGAGGAGGTGGGACGAGACGACGCCAAAAATTTAACAAAGAGTGTGTGTCTCTCTCTCTCTTTCTCTCTCTCTCTCTCTCTCGGTGTATTTGCATGCAATATTCAGCTATTAAGAAACTTAACAAAGTTGTTAAATCGTAAATATATTTACGCACTTGCAAAAACACGCACACATAAACAATTGTCTATATATTTGTGTCCATATGTATATGTATTATCACTTGCTGCGGCCCACTGTGTTAAGAAAGAGTCGTAAATGAAATCAAATTGAATAAACAACGAGCAATATTATAAAATTATTACACACAGACGCACACACTCTCACACATACATACGTGCACATATTCGTGTGTGCATTGTACAATAATATGACGAATTTCTTCCACACAAGCGCAAAAGTTGCACGATAAAAAGAAAGCAGCAGAAAGCGTTGACCGACCCCACCGTCCATCCCCCAATTTCGTTGTTCCCTCTGCCTCCCTTTCCGTCTCTTTATCTCTCCCACTCTCTCTCTCTCCCCCTGTCTGCCTGCGCGTAGACGTTTCTACATGAGACGCGTGAGTTCTGCACGTCGCAAGAGAGCGCCCCCTGCCGAGCAGCATACGCAGTAATCGCGCGCTCTCTTTACGTGCTCTCTCTCACACACACACGCATGAGCTTTATTTTTTGGCTTTGCAATCGATCATTGAACTTTGGTTGTGAAAACTAGAGCAAGACCCAAATTTCTTCACAGCTTAGACAGCGGGTGTGAGTGTGTGTGTTTGTGTGTGATTGTGTGTGCATATGTAGGTGCTTTGTTGGTGTTATCAGTGTTCTCTCTCTCCTTCTTTTTATGTCGCTCTCATTGCGCTGCTTTCTTTCCTGTGATTGCGATTGTTGTTCAAGTGCGATAAAAAGAAACCGAATGATTGCGTTGGTGTGTGTGATAAGGAGTGAGAGGAAGACATACATACATATGCACACATGTCAATGCATACAAACATGCATAGACATGTTAATAATTGTGTTAATAATAAGGCACAACTCCTAAGGATTGCAATACGTAATAATTAAGGCCCACTCACTCTCCCTCACACACTCACATACATATGTAAGTTACCTTTCACATATGTTTGTGTGTATATCTCTGTGTGTATGTGAAACTTCTGCGTGAAAGTTATAAGCCAACACACATTTTTTTTGTTGTTGAGATTTCGAGAACATGGCAGGGGCAGAGGGGAAGAGCGAGAAAGAGAGAGAGAGAGAGAGGGAGATAGAGAGATGGACATCGAGTGAGTGAGCTGCGTGCGTCTGCGGCAAGTTCATTCACATTTGCACTCATTACACGGCCAAATACGACGCCAACATCGACGCTGGCGTCGCTGTTAGCGGCGCTGCTCTTGAAATTGAAACTGCTGCGGGCGGCAGCCAAAAAAAGAAACAAAACAAAAACAAAAGCAAAGACAAAGACAAAACAACTGCGAGACTGCAAGGGCCGAGGTCAAAACATCAATCATTGCGTATACGTACACACACACAGACAGGCACAAACATGCAGCGACATGCACGGACAAATAATTAACGTCATTGCGCGTTGCTTTTCATCACGTTGCAGCAGCGCAGGTGACCAAATACGTATGTAATACCCCACTGTGCATGTGTGTGTGTGTGTGTGTGGTAACAGGAGAGGAGGGATGGGGTGGCTAAAGTTCTCAATAATCTCACTTGACAGTCTATTGCCCCGCGCACCCACGTTACCCTTCCAGGCAACGTGCCAGCGACATACAATGTAATTGCTGCGAGCGCGCCCCTGCTCGTGCCACTCCCTCCTTCTTCACCCCAAACCCCCCTCCCCTCGCCCTGCGTGCCATCACCTGTTCAGTAGGCCAGACCGAAATTGCATCGAACCTGCCTGTCACGTTTGCCGGCTTGGCCGATTCACGTTTTTCCAGCAGCTCGGCCACACGACGCAACGTGTTGCATCGTCGAACATTGTATCGAACATCTTTCATGTTTGACGCTAATTGTGGGCCAACGTAACGCTCTTTGTGCAGCTCCAAAAGGTACGACAGATGGCATAGCTTCTAGCGAGAGGGGAAAAGAGGCATAGGGACAGATGTAGAAGGCTTGAACTGGCTGACTTCTTTGGTAACGCCACCAGGCATCGTTTCTCACGTTGCACAGACATCCAGCAACACTCACGAACACACACACATACATACTCGTGCACCCATAGACAGATGGCTCTCCAGAAAATTCGTTAACATTGGAAGCTGCTTTCGAGGTCAGATTGGGTGGGCGAAGCATTTAGGCTGCAACGTTTTTGAATGGTTGCTTAAGAAAGTTTCTAACGGTTCAGGGGGACGTAGGGAATGGGGGCTGATAGAAGTACAATACCGAACTGAGTGGATGTGTGTGTTTGAACTGGGTATATGGGTTCTTGAGATTTGGGTCTTTGTGGAAAGTAATTGAAAATTCTATAGGTAAAGTAGAGTAAATAAAGATAATAAGTAAAGTATTAAATGTACGAGTATATACAATATAATGAGGTACTATATACGATATGTATCTATGTCGGTAGACAGGTATATCCCCTTGATAATATGTCATATGTAATATGTCTATGTTATATATTTTTTTTTTTTTTTTATTTCCTTATTTCTTAAGTTTTTATCGATATCAGTGATCTTCCACCTTCCATATATAAATCGATCTATCCATCTTTTTATCCATTTAAATATCTATGTATCAATATATTTATCTAACCATTTATCCACCCAACAATCTATAAATTTGCATTTTTTATCAAGGTCTGCTTAAAAATGCAATGTATAAAGGAAGCTAGGCCAAGTCATTTCATCTATATACAAATATATGTAAATCAACATGTTATATATATGTATACATATATGTAAGTGCTATATTGTGTGTGTTTGCAAATAATTAAGCTGAGCTCTCGAATAACCAACAAGATTACATAATGCGCGACACTTCTATGCCTGCCGGAACAAAGAACGCAACCATGTTTCTACATCTGTGTATATATATATATACATATATATTTATAAATTATATACGTGTATTTACATACATATATATTGCATATGTCAAGAGTGAATAATAAACAAATGCAATAGCTTTACGAATGTATATTAATTAGCATATTTCATCATCATTGAGTATCTTACAAAACGGGCATATGCATTTAAAGAACGACCGATTGGAAGACTGAATACCCTTATAAAAAAATAAAGACTATATAGAACTGGACAAAAAAAAAAAAAAAAAAAAAAAAAAAAAAATAGGGGTTATCCACTTAAAGATCGAAAGTTCAAGAAATGAGAAAATATAGAACTAGATCCTAGGTTATTATTATGATAAATACCAGATTATGGAATGAAGCTTAAAGATCCCATGATTATAAATCTTGGAAACAAGGAACTATAGAAGAACCTTCGTGAATATTACCATATAGTACTCAGACTAACTGGATAAATCATTATGCTAAAGCACCTTCATAGTACTCAAAGCTACAATCAATTTGCGTGATAACTAACACTTCTTAGCGACCCTATAAGTCTCACATACCCCGATTAATGTTCGATTTGACGCAGCGCGACGCAATCAGCAAATCACGTTGCCAGTGTTAGGGGAGGCACCTCATCTGAGCGTTGCGTAGACTCGGCGCAGCTAACCCAGTTCGCACCCCTCCACCCCGAAATCGCTGTCTCTCTCTTTCTCTCGTCACTCGACGTCGACGGAATATTCCCGATGAATTTTGTTGGACGGGTTACTTAAGGCGATTCAATAACAATGCTTTCGCCAGCAGTAATAAACAGCAGCAACAACAACAACGCCAACAACACAGCACAGTTATTACGGCTCACTCTCTCGAGCGGGCGAGCGACACGCTCATTTCCATAGCAGACTCAAGTCGCGAACATGTGAGCCCTCGTCGCGGGAGCGTTGCACTACCGGCTGCACATTTCACGACACGTGACCAGTGCCAGTGTAAAGCAAAAAGTATCAAGTAAAAATAGCCCGATTGGGCGTAGCTATAGCTTGGTGTGAGCGAAGGGGTGTTACCGAGTATAAACGGGGAGGTAAGCGCAGTCGGGTGAGGGTTCCCCCCTTCGCTTGGCTCGCTCGCTAGTCGTTTTATTGCCGATAGCTTATATTACGTTCTTGTTTGCTGTGCCGTTCTACTCGGCGCAGTTTCGTAACACTTTGACGTATTTGCCCACACACACACAGACACATACAGAAACGCATGCAGATGCACATGCAGCTACAGCAATGTTTCTGCATTTGGTAAGACGCGTTGTTGATAATGGGGTAACTTGTGGATGCTTGTGTTAGCCATATCGGGGAACCCTTTGTGCTCTACCTCTCTCTCTCTGGGTTGTTTGGGCGCTTTCTCCCCTAGTAGGGCCCTTGAGTGCTCTACCTCCTTTCTCTAGGTTGTTTGGGGTCTTTCTTCCCTGTTTTTATTTCTAACCTTTCTCTTCACCAGAGGTACCCTCTCTCTTTCTTAAAGCCCGTGGCCAAGAATTCTCCTACTCACTAAGTACTCATTTTCTTCCAGTCATCTTTAATCTTCTCCACCACCTCCACTCTTCTTCCATCTGCCCTTCCTTCTCTTACTATCTCTACTACCCTTCTCCCCTACCTCTCTCTGGGTTGTTTGGGCCCATTATCCCCTAGTAGGACACCCTTCGTGCTCTATCTTTCTCTGGGTTGTTTTGAGTCTTTCTTCCCTGTTCTCATTTCTAACCTTTCTCTTCTCTAGAGGTACCCTCTCTCTTTC
The DNA here is from genome assembly GCA_018903695.1 of Zaprionus gabonicus. NCBI lineage: Eukaryota > Metazoa > Arthropoda > Insecta > Diptera > Drosophilidae > Zaprionus > Zaprionus gabonicus. The sequence goes on from JAEIFO010001553.1 coordinate 17,591,899, forward strand.
CTAAAACCAGTCGTCAAGAATTTTCCTGAGTTTCTCCTCCTAATTACCTTCCTACTCACTCTGGTCTTCATTTCCACTCCACTATACTTACATCTGCCCCTCCTTCTCTTCATCCTTGCTCTTCCTCTTGCTTCTAGGTGACTAAGAACGTACAAATCTCAAATTATTTACATCCAAGGTCCCTCCTGTCTTTTCTCTCAATTTCACTAACCCTCTTAACAACCAGCCTTCCTTCTCAATCTATCCTTCTTCTTCCTTAACCCACCACTTATGCCAAGGACTTTTTAGTCAAGGACCTTCTATTCCTTACTCGCTATCTTCCCTAACCCCCCAACCATTCACCACATCTCTTCTATCATCCCTTCCACTCCCACACCTTGTACTCCTCTTTTCTTACCACACCAGCATTACGAAATATTGGCTGAACTTCGCTGGTTGATGCGACACTCGCTCGTCGATTGGTCTCACCACGTGATGGCATTGACTCACGTGTAGCGGTAGCTGGTCCAGCATGTAGCACAGATATCTGTATGTGGCACTGATTTTGTAATGATGCGAATAGGTTATCGAAGCTGTTAGTGATGCACATTCGGCGTGAGTCTCACTAGAAGTATCGCATTGTGTATAGAATTGAGGTTAATTGTTAAGAAAATAAAATGCTGGTTATCGAATCGATATATAAATATATATGATCATACGATATATCACTTCATATATCGCTTAGTGTACCTGAGTTTTGTGTAAAGTGGAAAAACTTGGAGCTTGCGCTAAGCTAACAAATAAACTATCGCTATCTTCTGGTTGTTTGTTCAGTAACTAATTTAATTATATTGCATAAGGTTGTCTGAGAAAACCTCATATATAGGCAACTGTTCTACTGCTGGCTTAACGATCATCTGGCAGTCAATCTACCCGGGATTGAGTTATCATGCAAATTATGTAAGCAGCACGTGTTGAGCACAGCAGTTCCTAGAAGATTGATTATAATGGAACCGGGTACTGCAGTTGAACAGATGTATTGTGGAAACACCTACGAGACATATATAGGTTTCCATTCCAATTAGCCAACTAAGCAATTTCCTTCTTGGATTGCTATCTAAACCAGCTTATTTTAAATACTTTACAAAACAAGAAGAAAGAAAACATTTGGAATCACATGCGATGTGATTCACAGTCCAAATAATGTCATATGTGGGGTATATAGTAATTTTGAGTATTACATAGTCGCTGATAACAAAGTGTTTCCCTTATTGTTTTATCAGCTCCCCCTCTCTTTCTCGCTTTGTATGCGTTTTCGTGTCACTATTTCCCTTTGCTTGCATTCATATAGGATGTGGTGAATTACAAGAGTCAAACGAAGATAAGAAAGAGTTCTTTCCTGGTATATAGTATGCCATATAACGATTGATAGTTGCTGCAATCCGATTTTGTCCGGACAAACCTTGAAAATCACGTTGCAATTTATAATATTATAAAGATACATACAATGTATTTTCCGTGGAATTTCTAATGTTTTTGCAAGTAAAGCAAACCGCTCCTACCCTACACCCCTCAATACCCACGGTATCAGTCAGTCAGACTGTTGACTTAGTCACAATCGAATCGCCGCAGCGACCACTCGAGCAGCTTACATAATGTCTCCCGACCTAACTTATCGTCGCACTGTTGTTTTCATATGTTGTTGTTTTTGCCTGCGTGCCCCAAGCGTACCCTGTACGCTGAGTGTTTGCCTAATGGGGTATACAATATACATATATAATTTACAATGTTGATAAGGCGGTACTATGAGAGTTATGAATGGGGTAGATGGGGTAAAGAATATTGTATGGCTGGAGGATTATTATTAGGTATAGATAGGGCTAGGGTTGCCATGATTGTCGCAGGATTTTTAACAAAGGAAGCTTTTGGAAACATTTTTATTATTTTTTTATTTCATTTTAATTTTTTTATTAATTTTAATTTTATTTAAATTTGTTTTTATTTATTTTATTTTATTTTTATTTTATTTTTTTTTTTATTTTAATATTAGATATTTATTAATTGGGGTACTACATTACGGGGTTAGGTATTTTGTAGGCATATCACCCCCCATTAGTTTCTCTGTTTGTGCCTAATCTAGTCTAAATATTGTGACTAATTGTAATAATCCAAAAAGATTACTCGATAAGTTCGCTCGTCTGTTCTCCCGGGGGAGACGCTTGCGTCAGCCCATCTCCTGTCCCATTTCCATTCCAAACATCGAACGACTGACACCTTCCGTCCTCATGTCTTTGTCACCGTTTGTCGCCGCTTCACGGCACAATCACGTTCTACTTTCCCGAATGTGCAGCTCAAAGCAGTCTCAGATTGACGCTGATTACTCAACAGCTGAGGTGAGAACGGCGGGGCAGCGGAGGGAACGTGCGCGAGCGAGCAAGCAATGTGATCTCTCTCTGGCTTGCAACAATGCTGCGACGCGCAACAGGCAGCGTCAGACACCAACGTCGTCAGCGTCAGCGTCGACGTCGACGTCAGCATCGGCGTCCAACCAGATTCTAACCAGACATGAAAATTTCACTTTTACCCATGCCACGACACACGCGCCCTCTCTCTCTCTCTCTCTCTGTTGCTCACTTGCCTTGTTCTGTCATTGCCGCAAACATGTTCGGCTGTGGTTCGATGTTCGAACTGAGTCGCGTGTCGCTACTGCGTGCAGCGGCAACGTGACCGTGCTCCGATTGGACTGCGGCTGTCGAGTGAAATGCTTTTACAAATTCAATTGCGATTCAGCATTCGTTCGAAGCGGTTGTGAATGCGCTCGCGACACGCGACATTTTAAAGAAACATTCGTTCATTCATTCAGTGAGTGCAAGAATCAAGAAACAAGAAGAAAGAACAACAAACAGTGAAAATTTCACACAAGAAAAGCCGTTACAAATCGTGTTCGTTAAAGAACCCGATCGTGATTTAAAAAGACAAACAAGTGTTAAGGAGAAACGACGATTGACCGTGCAGTGCAAAACAGTCTGTGATAAATTCGAATCCGAATCGGTTAAATCAGTCCTGAAACGGGTAATATGCCTGGATAAGCGACGACACTTTACTATGTCGATTGTGTGCACAGTGGAGCAGAAGTTGAATTTTCATTTCAAAGACGCTGCAAATACGGGAAAATTTCTCCTGTTTAAGCAAAACAATAATAACAACAACAACCAGAACAACATTATCAACAACAGCAACAACCAGAACAAGAATATCAACAACAACATAGGCAACATTAACAGTTGCAGCACAACAACAACCATTGATAAGTCACAATGTAAGTGCAACAAGAACAGCAACAAAAACAGTGCATAAATTTGTTTATTAGTTAACAACGCAAAATAAACTCATGCGAAATACCCAGAGAGAGAGAAAGAGAGATAGAGAGGGTGTGAAGAGAGTGTGTGGGGTGAGAGCGCAGCAGCAGCGCGCTTAGTCATGTTGTTTTTGTGAATTTCGACCCAGGCAGCGTCTGCGACTGCGACAGCGACTGCAGCGCAGCTGCTTTGGGGGCTGCGGCGTAGGAGTCGTAGGGGTTGCCGGCAGCAGCGACGTCGACAGAGTCTGGCTGCTGTTGCTGCTGCTGCTGCTGCTGACGTGAGTAAGCCAGTTTATAGGAGAACGAGAACAAGAGTGTCTCTGTGTGTGTGTGTGTGTGTGTGAGAGAGTGTGCACTTGTGTGTGTGTTCTAGCACATTGAACTGCAAATGCCAATTCGATGGTCACGGTGAGGGTGAGAGACGACAGAGAGACGACGACGATGTCGACAGAGACAAACACACACACACAGAATAACACAAATACAGACAGGCAACAACAAATCTCGACGTGCGATTTCTTGTTTACGTTGCCATTGCCATTGTCGTGTAAATTTTACACACACATACATACATTTGAATTTGTGTGTCTGTGTGTATACGTGTGTTCTGTCGTCTAATTTGCTGATTCTTGCATCATTTGCCGTAATCATTGTGTAAATGGCCGCGCTAAAAATGAAAGCAATACATATACACACACACATACACTCACACAGCAAGGCGCACACAGACAGGCGAATTTCTCTGCAGCAGCACAGGGCAAGGGCAAGGCCAAGGACCAGACAAAGAGAGACGCACAAATACACATACCGTCACGCACATAAATGCGCCCACTGTGCGTTTGCGTGTTTGTGCGTGTTTGTATGTTTGGCCAGACATGATCATATTAGACTGTTTGGCGTTCCTCGGCGTCGTCTTTTGTTTTGATTGCACTTCTTCCACACACAACACACACAGACACACTCGATAAGGCGATAAGGGAAAGTGCGCAGATTTAGTGAGCACCCATTTGGCTTTATATAGCTATATATGCCATATAAAGTGCTGAATATACTAGGTTTGTTTGTCATTATGGCGCAATTGCAAACAAGTAAGTAGTCGAATAGATGATTTCAGTTTTCGAGAATTTTCACACAAGTGCATTGATTACTATATGGGGTATACTATATGTTTTTTATAGGCTGATTGCTGGATTGCAACTAGCTGGAAGTTAGGAAAGTAGGAAGGGAAATTTTAGAATGACGAATAAAGGGAATTTAAAAATTAGTAAATATAAATTTAGAGGATAATGAGAAGGAATTTAAAATTAGGTAAGATGTAAGTGAAGGAGAAGGGCACGAATTTACGAATTTTTTGTATATATTTTTATAGTGTTTTGTAGTATAATTATAATATATAATATATAAAAAATTAAAAAATATGTAGGGCTTGTTTTCTGCTTTTTTGAATTTTTAAACAAGAAAATAAAGAAATAAAAATAATATATATGTATATTTTTATTATAGAAAAACAATCTTATATCTTTTGTCTATACATAGTATTATTGTGAATGAATATTTCAACAGACATAGTTTCTAATTTTTGACGTAGAAAGTGTCTGTTAGATAGATTTTTATAGTATGATATTATAATTAAAGAGCTGCAGCTGAGTTGGGTATTTAGATCGATACGTCTTGCTTTATATAGTGGTATTATAGATAAAAGACCTTTCATATAATATATATATTTTTATCTATCATGCATTGAGTCATTTAATAAGCAAAAGATGTCTTTGTCTTTATCAACATAATAGGAGTGCAATGATGTAATTATACAAAGAACAAAGAAAGTTGTTGATTGCTTTAAATGAGTATTAGAATTATAAATTGACTCTACTTTATCTAATACCTTATCTAATATATATATTGCAATATTATCTTAACTCTTGCAGATACTGAACAATATCTGCGACTGCAGCACTACAGCCAGCAGCAGGAGCAACTGGAGCTAGACTTGGAGCAAGAACAAGAGGAGCGGGAACGGTTCGAAGCAACGAGATACGCTCAGGCAATGCCTGAGGTGCTCAACGGCACACCCACACACACACACAACAAAGCATCCGCTGCGGCGGCATCCTCCGGCCCAATGATGAGCAGCGTGCGCCTGACCACAATATCGCCAACGTTGTCGATCAACGGCAGCTCCAATGAAGCCTCAAATTGTAAGTGGGAATGTGAAACAAACAGAATATAAGCAAGTTTACTTATTTCCATCTCTCTCTCTCTCTCCTTCCTCTACAGTGCATCCACTGTCCATGTACGGTGGTTCAATCAGTCCACAGTCCAACGACAGCGGCATGTCGGACAGTCACAGTCACAGCCACAGCCTGGGCAAGTTCGGGCCTGGCGGAGGCTACGGTGGCAATGGCGGACAGAACGGTGGCGGAGGCTCGTCACAGTCCACACTGACAGCCGCACAGAAGGAGCTCTTCTCGCAGCGCAAGCAGCGCGAGTTCACGCCGGACAACAAGAAGGACGAGAGCTACTGGGATCGCCGGCGACGCAACAATGAGGCAGCCAAGCGGAGTCGCGAGAAGCGACGTTACAACGACATGGTGTTGGAGCAGCGCGTCATTGAGCTGACCAAGGAGAATCATGTGCTCAAGGCACAGCTGGACGCCATACGCGACAAGTTCAACATATCCGGCGAGAATCTTGTCAGTGTGGAGAAAATCCTGGCATCGCTGCCCACCAGCGAACAGGTGTTGAGCAATACAAAGCGCGCCAAGATGAGCAGCGGCAGCAGCAGTAGCAGCAGCAGCGGCGTTGGCTCCTCCTCCCTTTCGTCTTCCTCCTCATCTTCGTCTTCCTCCTCGTCGTCGGGCTCATCGCCATCTGGCGCTGGTGGCAGCTCACCCACTGGGCACATTCATGGCGGCGGCTACAGCACAGTGGGCAATGCGCCACCACTCTCGCCCATTATCTATGGCAGCCAGAGCAACAGCAACTCCATGTCTCGCGACTCATCCTCATCCGTTGCGGCCAAGAGTGCGCATCATGTGGGGCAACACGGACTGGCGCCACCACCGCCACCGCATTCACTTGCACATCCAGTACATGCGTACCAGCAGCAGCACCACCACCAGGCACAACAAGGCGCGGACGCGTCCATGCTGGTGCAGCCCATGTCCAGCAGCAGCAGCAGCGAACGCCCAGCCGTCGTCGCCAGCAGCGCTATAGCCAATCTGCAGGTGTTGCAGCAGGCACTGCATCGCAATGTGCGGCCCGAGGATCTGGACAGTCTGCGCAAGGTGGTCGCAGTGGGTGCACTGTACAATGCAGCCGCTGTTGGTGCCACAGCGCCGCAAGCAGGCGCCGCCATCTATGCCCCATCGCCAGCAGCAGCAGCAGCAGCAGGAGTTGCTGGCGCACAACCCGCTTCCACGTACGTGACCATCAGCAAGGAACAGCTGGAGGCAGCCAGTTATCTGCACAGTCACAGCCACATTGAGGGCGCCGTGAGCAGCAGTGGCGTTGTGGATGCTGTGAGCAGCTCCTGCAACTCGGTGGTCAGCTCGGCGGCGGCTAGTGTGTTGAACTTGTCGCGCCGCGCTGCTGCCAGCTCGCCCAGCAGCTACGAGCACATGCTCTCGTCCACAACCTCCTCGACACATCACTCATCCGCCTCGTCAGCTCTTTCGTCGTCCGCCTCTTCCGCCTCATCGTCGGGTGCCGTGTCCGGGGACGATGAACAGGAGCATGATCCCTCCGAGGAGGTCAGCCACCATCAGCATCATCCTCACTCGCATACACACTCCCACGGACACTCACACGGGCATTCGCATGCGCATCCTCTGCAGCACTCTCATGTGGCACACAATCTGGCGCCGATGCAGCAGCAGCGACAGAGCCCAACACAGCAGCGACAGGAGTCCAGCCAGGGCAGCAGCGATGCCAACAATTGTTTGCCACTTAAGTTGCGCCACAAGTCGCACCTGGGCGACAAAGATGCCGCTGCCACGGCGCTGCTTTCGCTGCAGCACATCAAGCAGGAGCCAAGCTGCAATCGTGCCTCGCCCCCGGCATGGAACGATGGTGGCGACAATTCAAGTGACGAACGCGACTCGGGCATCTCCATAGCCAGCGCCGAGTGGACAACACAGTTCCAGCGCAAGTTGCTTGCCCCCAAGGATAATGCGGGCGTGGCCGCTGGCGTCGCTGTCGTCTCTACTGTGGAACGCGATCAGATGCTCAAGAGCCAGTTAGAGCGATTGGAATCCGAAGTGGCCAGCATCAAGAGCATGATGATACTGGCTGAGTAGAGAGAGGCAGAGAGAGAGGGAGAGACAGAGTGGAAGAGAGACGAGGAGAGAGAGCGAAGAGACAGAAATTTTTGGTTTGGAAATGGAACTTTAAAAAAGCTTATCAGGCGGATCCTAGTGCCCGAGATCGGCAGACAAAACCTACTAAACATATGCAAATGGTATATAGTATATACCCGTTGTATTAGAGACATATATCTATATATAATCTGTGTATTATTCTTGTTATTTCGTATTTCTGTGTAGAGTTTTCAATATTACTATCGTATTGTATCGTATCGTACTATATACTATATCGATCTCGTCTTATCGGCAAAGTATACCTAACACAATTGTTTGTAATTTCTTCTATGAGCAAACTCATCAACTAACCCATACATACAACTTTTCGGGTCTGTACCGATCTACCCCGATTTATTGTTGTTCTCTAAGTTTCCTTACCGAGCAGAAGAAGAAACATGTACATACACACACACACACACACTTACATATATATTGACTATTTTACGTATTTAATATAAACTTTGCTATAGTATTCTTAATTGTTACCGATATATAAGTTCAACATACATATTCCTATGCTATCACTGTAAATAGCCCGTACATACCTTAACGAATATATAAAAACCTATCAACACTATATAGTATATAGAAATATAAATGATACAATTAGTTGTAAGCTAAGCTTACCTATAAATAAAAAACATATATATAAAATATACAATGTATGTATAACTGTCTATATATAATATGTCTACATGTAGTTGGAAGCATCATCATATTATATATACAATATATATAAAAATACGAGATTAAATAAGCCAAGTTATAAAAAGAATTCCGTTCGTTTGGATTTAAAGGAAATGAATTAAACTAGGTACATATTTGTATGTGTACTATATCGTTTCGAATGTGAAATATGTGAGATATATATTATATATAACCAAGCCAAGGCCCCTCGTATTCATGTTGTGTTGTAGTCCATGTATGTGTGTGAAAGAAGCTTCAGAAGCTTACTTAGTTCTTAATAAGTTGTATTACTGTTAGCTCAAAATGCTACGAACTATGCTATGCAAATATTTATCAAGTTTTCAAACCCTTTAAAATATAAATACACACTAAATAGATACACATTATAGAGTTATGATTATTGATATTAATAAATACTTATAGGATTTAGAGCTATATGCAATGAGCACACGCACTAAGAAAGTGACACACTACCCTTACACACCTACGTATTACAAATACATTAATACAAACACTATCTGATTGATTATGATGATACCAATTACATGTATACATGTATATAGAAAATATATATGTATTTGAATCGTTTGTTCTATGAAAATAAAAATATTTATAATGTTTATATTGAAAATTCGGTGTTTGCATTTATTTACTGATGTGGATGGGCATTATTTATATATGAGCTTGATTTCCAGTTGTGTTGATACAACTTCTGTTGATCTCTGGAAATATTGCAAGTATAGTCTTCAAGAAAAGAATATAATATATAGAGTATTATAAAGGATATCTTTCCCTTTGTGGGAGAATGAAAAACAAAGGAAACCTCGAAGTATCAACTCCATTCCCCAAATATATAGTATTGCACAATTGATATATTTATACTCTTGCAGAGGGTATCTTCACTTTGGCCAGGAGTTTGCAGCGAGTCTTATCTCTTACCCCAAAAAGAATATATTATCTGAATCAGCATCAACAGAGGCATCGAACTAGCCCTGTCAGTCTGAAAGGTATCTTAATGAAGCTTAATAAGCATGCTTCTTAATGCTACGAACTGTATATAAGTCGGAACGAGCCGGATCGTACCGATATATTGTATAACTGCCATACAAACTATGGGCCGATTTTTTGTTGCTTGTCACGAAACTATCGCACGATTTTAGTTGTTTGTCACGAAATTGTTTCCAAATTCACCACGTCGGAGTTATACTATATACATACATATATAATACACATATTAAATTTCAAATCGGACTACAATATTATATAGCTGCCATAGGAACAAACGACTAAAATGAAAGTTTTTATATTAAGAGTAGTTCTGATTTTAGAAATAATTAATCAGTGCCAATCAATGTGAGACAAAACATTGAATATACATAATAACATTCAATTCTGTACCATTATATACAACCAGTATTGGAATGATCGCAGCCTTTAAAAACCTGGAAGGGCATAGCACCTTCGGCATGCCGAAGGTAGCTTTCCTTTTTGTTTTTATTTTAGAAGAAAGAACAAACAGCGTATTTCAAATGTTCGACTCTATTGTATATGCCTGTCATACTTTAGATTCCTCCAAATAAAAACACTTCAATATCGAGAATATTATAATAATCGTTTATTAGAACTTCTGATTAGCTCACAATGAAAAAAGTGTTGAGTATACTATGTACAAATGTTTAGAATAATACAATATATAATATATAAGTAGATTTAGATGTATATATCTTACGATTTTAATTAATACGAGATACAATCTTAAATGAGTATACTGACTTAATTTTCATTAATCTTGTATGCATGTCTATATACTATATATTATATAGTATATAATAGATTCTTGTAATAGCTTGTGTATATCTTAAACATCACATGAAAAGTTTCTAGTTTTGTTTCTGTTTCTGTTACTTTTGCGCGGAGAATATTTCGGAATATTTCTTTTGACATTCACAAAAAATCGTGTATTCTATATATATGGTATATGTATAGTATATGTATGCATATATAATTCTCTTCTATTTGGTTTTGGTGTCTTAACCTAGGAAAAACGCATCACGCCCACAAAAGTTAAAGACGTAGATGAAGACCTGTTCGTAAATCTTATGTCGAGGGAGGAATGGAGGGAGGGTGGAGTATATATAGTATATATTCATGTACAGTATAAAAGGTACCATACACACATATGTAAATACTGGAGGTGTGTCTGTGAGTGGCGTGTGTGCGTTTGAGTTTGATAGATAGAGAGAGAGAGTGGGTTGTAAATACTCACATCATCTGTAAGCCTCGTTTGGCCCGATATTTGCTTGCATATAGAGGTCGCCTTGGGGTCACAAGTATTTCCCATATACGGGAGAGGGTACTTAAATTGCTTAGATCGAGGATTTTGGTTGGTAACATGGTAAATTGTACTAGCTACAGAAAAGTGCACCAAAAATGATGCATGCCACACGAGAGATACCTTATAAGTAAATCGATCCATCGACAAGTTGTGTGTGTTCTCCATATCTTTTTTTTTTTTTTTTTTTTTTGTTGTTTTGGCTGAAAAAAATCCATAAAAATTCGTCGTTCTATCTACTAAATAGGTTTGTTTTGTTTTCGATTTTGTTTCTTGGCGTTATCTAAGAGAGGTCGAAAGTTTTTCGTTTTTGGAAAACGTTGATTTTGGCAATATACCATAGCGCATCATCGTGGTATATCGGTAGAGTCGGTAGTATCGGTAGTTGGGTTGCGGTTGTAATCGTTATCGTAATCGTAATCGTAATTTTTATCGAGTGTAAAAGGTTGCGGCTATCTCATTTGTTATCATTATCGTAATCGTTATCGTTATCGAGTGTAAAAGGTACATGGTTAAGATTGTGCCTCGCGACTTGGCGCGGCAATCGTCGATCAGTCCGACCCGCTAGAGGCTGCCGCCAGGGTTGCCAGCGTCGAGGGTGCCGCAGTGCCACCACCTGGCGTTGCCTGTGCCGTACTCTGCTGCTGATCCAGGCCACTCCACGGATGCACCATATCGTAGTACTTAAGGTAATCATAATCGAATAGCTCGAAATCGATGCGATATATCTTGAGCAATTGGTCCAATGTTGTGCGATCGAGATCGGCGAAATAACGCTCGGCCAGCTGTTCCGACTTGACGCCCGCACGTCCCAGGTTGCCGATCTTGCGCAGCTTGCGTCGCGGCAGCTTGCCCAGCAGCAGCGATTCGAGGCCCGCCTGCCGTATGATGAACTCCGAATCCCGTTGAAACGTCTCCGTTTTGCCGATAATACTGAAATTGACGCTGCACGGTGTGCAGAAACTATAGACAGGTGCCCAGTGCTCGTCGAAACGTCGCCCCGCCGCATGCTCCTCGATTAGGAAGCGCACAAACTCCTCGAAAGTGGGTCCACAACGCGGATACAATTGCGCCTGACTGCGATGCCGGAATCGATGGACGATCTTGTTGCCCAACGCCTTGTAGAAACTGTTGCGATTCCCCTCCAACTTGTTGCGATATGCGCTGAGTATGCGCTCGAAGGGATCACGCACGAAGAGGAAGGACAATGCACTCGGCAACAACTCCAGCAGCTCGCCCAGCTCTGGTCGTGGAAAGCGTTGACGCGCCAGTTCCAATGGCTGCACTTCTGTACGCTGCAGATACTTCAGATCGTAGCCAGCTGGAGTAGGGAAAGAGAAGAGGAGGTTGAAATATTATATATTAGTAGGATATGTGCGAAACTAAGAGAAAAGGAGTATGGAATTAAATTAGAAAACTTAAATTGAAAGACTTGCACAACCTATTCCCATTTTACTTGAAGCTGTTCTCCATAAGTGGGAATACTCGAATACTTGAGCAGAAGTGTAGTTCCTCAGAAGTTATATACATATGCATACATACATATATATACACATATATATGTTCTTAATCAGCACCAACAGCCGAGTCAATATATGCATGTCCATCAATATGCCCCTCTGTTTGAAAATCTAGATTTTTGAGACTTGCGAAAACTGTTCTCACTTTACTTTTGAGCTGTTCTCCATAAGTGGGAATACTTTATTAGCAGAAGGGTGCTTCCCTACAAAGTATATATTAATATATATTCTTAATAAGCACTAACAACCAATTCAATATATATTCATATCAAGCTATACATATGCCTCTCCGTTTAAAAATCTAGATTTTAGAGACTTTAAGAGATGGGACACCCAAATTTATTCGCCATTTATCTTAATATTTCGCGCAGATATTGTATAATTTCGGTTTTTTTTTTAAATTTACGCTCTTCTCACCCAAGACTACCTAATTGTAATCGAAATATTAAAATTAGAATGTTTATTTTTGTTAATCACAATAAATAACGGACTAAATGATTTTTGTATTTGGTTGCGGAAGGATAATAAGGGGAATACTAATATCCAAGACGCACCTACAAAGTATGCAACATAAAAAGCAAAATATAGAAGTTGAATATTTAAGTAATTGTTTTGGTCAGCTGGGTAGCGGATATATCATATTAAAGCACACTAGACTGGATATAGCTTTCGTCTTGTTTTATAAAAATAAACTATTCTCCAGTTTTCCGACCTGTTTCTCCGTATTTTTAAATTATGTTATGTACACAGATAAACGTTGTTACTAGATTTATATTACTGGGAATGGAAAAGTCTTCCTAATTGCAGCAACACCAGCGCTGCTCAGTCCACCACCCAAACTTACCCAATATATTGAAGTAATACATCCACGTGCTGCTTGCCGCCTTGAAGACATTGCACCAAACCAGATTGTTGTGGCCGGGGGATATGAAGAACTCCCAGGGATTCGGTGGGTACTTTTCCTGCAGCTTGTAGTGCTCACAGACGGTGGCCAAATGTTCGCGTCGCAGTTTCAGATCCCGCTCAGTGCGGCTGTGCAGTTCCTCGGAGTACTCGTAGACGGGATTCAAGGTGCTTGCCGGTGTTGCTGTTGTCTCCACCTGAGCACTGCCATTGGCGGCGGTGGCAACGCGATGCTGCTGCTGCTGCTCGAGCAGACGTTGCCGCTGCAACTGTTGACGCTTTAACTTGAGCTGTTGCTTTGAGGGCTCCGCCAGTAGCTCGGATGCCTCTAGTTCAGCGGCAGAGGCACGCTCGCGATGCTCGAAGGCGTTCAACGATTCACGGAACAGAAAAGCAAAGTAGCAGACCCCGACCAGGATGCAGGTGCCCCACTTGAGGTAAGCGTGCAGGCGGCGTCCCGACCGGAAACGGAAGTGCATTTTCACACCAAGTCCAATCTGGTTTTCCTTCTATCTACATTCTTTGGCAAAAGCTGGGTGCTATAAAAGAATAATAATATGAATAAACTTAAGCACTTTTATTTAAAACAAAGTTACCTGTGCGTGTAGATACTCTATAAATATATATCCTCTGTATCCGATTGGGGTTAATAAGCTCCTGCAAAATCAAAAACAATTTGGAATATTTCTTCTATATAGCAAAGCAAAATGGTCTAGAAGTTTCCCAGCGGGACTACAATAATATATTATACATATGAACATACATATGTGCGTGTACACACACACACACACACACATACAAACATACATGTGCAGGGATACGCAGAAATAACTTAATCGTCGTCGACGCCGACGAAGTCGTGCCCCGAGAGAGCAAGTATGAGAGAAGGAGAGAGAGGGCAAGCGCCCAAACGACACTTGTTGGTGTGTGTACATGCACACGCACACAGGGGCGGCGCCAGGCTTCGAGGCGCCCGGGATTTGCCAGAAAATGTGAAAAAATAATTGTAATAACCTAAATACATTTTTTTATATTTTAGTTATTTGGTCAAGTTAATTTTTACAATTAACAAGTGACAGCCCTGGATAAAATAATTGTGACAACCCTAATATATTTGTATACTATACATTAATATGATTTTCCAAGCTACGTGTAGTTTCAAAACCTAATCATTCTTTACATTCATCTTTATATATAGAAGATATAACTTTTCAAAATCCTGCATATCAAATATGAATGCTGAGATGCGATTGCTGAAACTTTAGTTGTTTGGTCAAGTTAATTTTTACAATTAACAAGTGACAACCCTGGACATTCATTGGTTCTTTTGGTACCCTAAGACTTATCAATCAATTATTAAATAGTAAAAAGTATCATTTGAGAAAATTGGCAATGAATACTAGTTTAATCTTCTTTTTTCTATGTTTTTAATAAAATAAATAAAGTTTTCTGTCTGGTTTAACTTAAAAATTCCTGGTTATGAACAAAAAAAAATCAAATCTAGGAACATTTTTCCTTTTGGATGAAAATTTAAGAATCATTTCAGGAAAAAATTGGAGATTCTCCAAAGCATAGTTTGTTTAAAGCAAAATGATTTACTTTATTTTAATTCACTCACCAAGGTCCAACAGTGAGTTTATCATTTATTTGCGCCCTTAGGGCCGCCCCCTTGCGCCGCCACTGCACACAAACACAGCAGAAACACACGCACACACACTCACACGTACTGGGCTGCTGGCAAGCTACGTCACACTCGGAAAATAGGACACCATCCTCCGAGTGTCAACATTTGCCTTCTGCCTTTTGCTTCTCTGACTTTTCGGCTATATATACATATATATGTATATATATATATATATAGATGTATAGCTTTATATATATAGCTTTAAGTGCGCCTCTTAACTGCTCGACAGAAATCTAGCTGAGCACTCGAGCCACTCACTCTTTAAAGGGCAGCGAGGCAAAAACTATTCCCAACGGAAAAGCTGGAAAAACCCGTAAGTTCAGATATGAAACCCGAAACAAACCGTACTTTCTTATATAGAAAACTTTAAGAGTGCTTTCCCATTAGCAGGTCTGTCCTTAACACTACCTTGATGCCTGGTTCAGCTCAAGTTCTGCTTGACTCTGTAGTCATTGTTCTTACCTGACGGTGACTTGGTGGTTTCTATTGTGCTCCTTGTTGTCCTGCTGTGTATTCCTTCTGTGGCAGCTTCGCCGTGCTGCTCCGAACGGCGACTCGCACTCAACTGTCGCTCTGTTGGGCTTTTGCTGTCCGCCTGTGAAAGCATTCCATGCGAAGTCGCCGAGATGTTTTCGCGAAATGCGCAGGCGCTTGGAGAGTAGAGCACAGCGCACTGTTGCTGCTGCCCCAAGAGCAGGAAGATGTGGCAAGCCACCACCCCCGCTTGTGCACTGCTCATCATGTAGAGCAGCTCAAGGTGCAGTTCCAATTGCAAGTCGAGATCAACAGCAGAGAACTCAGATCGATCAGGAGATTTCTTTTTACTTTTTTTACTTTGCTATTATGTGTATGTAACAGGCAGAAAGGAATATCTAGAAGAGAAAGAAGTATGTTGTATATATTGAGATGATTCGATATAGATATAAAATGAATTAAGATGATTAACCATAAACGTAATGTCCTACACATTCCAAATCGTATTATTGTTGATGAAGTTAAGAGGTGAAAAATAATGAAAAATATTGTTAGAGGATGGTAATCTAATAGTCAGTCTGTTTGTATGATAACCTAAATCTCAGAGACAATAAATTTGGTGACAATATGATTTAATATCTCGAAATCGATAGTTAAATATTTATTACATTTTTAAATTTTGTCTGCGATCGATAAGTGTATAAGTTATTTAGGACTTAACTACAGTGATCAAACAGGACGCAAGCAGACTGGATTGAAGATTTTCTACATGTTTTTTTTAAATTCTACTAATTTCCTTGGTGAAGATGTATGAATTTTTCAGTCCATATTATATATATATATTTACTTACATGTACATATATTCTTATTCAACTGGCAAGTCGAACTATCTTGTTTACAACTTGATAAGTCAGAACGGAAACTTTGGCTTATTTTTATATTTCAAGATATGAAACTCCCTACTATAATATATAATGAGAATACAAACACTAGGTTGAGACTAGACAGAATAGTTGCAAGGGTATATAGAGTCACAAAGCACGCCGAGCGTAGTTTTTATTAATACATAATAATATAGAACAATTTGTTAAACCATTTTCTTTTAGTTTTTTTTAGCTAACGCTGTCAACAAATGTAATGAAAATTAAAAGTATCTTCTATTTGACACTATTTATTATCACAATACCGTTGTTTGTGCAAACCAAAATCAATAAATATGTAGGTTGGAATATATATCTCGACCCACAAAGTTTTGAGAAATCTATACAGATCGACAACCAACTGCTGGTCAAGCTGTGCGCCATAGAGACCAAGGAATGTGCTCGATTGCATGCGATATTAATCAAATTGGCATATTTCGTAGAAGTCGTGAAAAAGGCGAACCATATAACAATTGGAGCTTTGGACTGTGCAAAGCATTGGCAATTTTGTTTCACCAAGAACATGACTACTTACCCGAAACTAATGCTGATTGAGCAGCGGGGAAAGCTTTATAGGTCGATAGATAACCAATATATAGATGTCCCCGATCTGCTGCAGATGCTTCAGTTGCCCAATTTAAGGACGCCAAGAGATCAAACGTATTGCCCACACCAGCAGGTGTTGACTCTCTCCCTTGACGAATTATCAACTCTTGTTCCCAAGGCGGTGTTCTTCATTAAGTTCTTCACAGTCCAATGCGTCCTTTGCACAAAAATTATAAGAATGTGGAAATCTCTTGCTTTTCGCTTGAACTCCCATCATGGAATGGCCTGTATTGCTGAATTTGATTGTTACCTAACTCCTGAGAATAGGAACAAATGCAGCTCGTTGGGGGTCAAGAAAGTTCCGACACTTGTGTGGTTCGAGTTCGGGAAATGGGTCCGAACATATAACGGGGACCAAAACTCTCGCGCTTGTGAGAAGTTTGTCTTTGAAATGCTCAAATATAACGGAACATATGTAGCAGGGGCTAACCAGTCAAGATTTCCAATGAAACTCTTTTTAGTTTTGTTTCTTAGTTACGTTCCGACGCTTTAAGACACTTTAATTGAATTACATGTGGAATATTATATACACTAACGAATAACAAAAAGATTTGAGAAAGTAGTAGTCACCCCAAGAAGGCATCCTAGACGATACAAACTATGTATGTCTATATCTATAAATACATGTATGAGCAAATACAAAAGAGTAACCAAATTTCTTTATATCCTACGCACCCCGCAAAAATCAAAAACGTACTATATTGTGATATATTTACATATGTATATAATATCATTAAATATAAAGAGGTGCTTTGCAATGTGGAGGTAAGTGATTGTTTTCTGTAATTTATTATAATCTAAAATATATAAATAGATAAACAGAAGTTATTAAAATCAACATTAACATACTTCTTCTGCCTATGCCTTACAGTTGCTTTCGATGGTTTCTCATGGAAAAGGCAAAGAAATATAATACTTAATCTTACTATTGGAGCGCTCGAATGTATTTCGATTTCGTTCTCAGGACGTGATAACCTTCCCATGAGGACCACAAGGCACAGACAAAATAGCTGTGACGTGCACCGAGAAAGCCCATGTCCATGGCGGGCCCATTTGGCGCTCTTGCCAAAACGACACTTGTTGGTATGTACGTACGCACTCAATTACCTCCTCCTAATTTTCTGTTAGCGAACTACGTCACACTCGGAATGTAGGACATCCTTCGAGAGTGTCAACATTTGCCATTTGGTTCGTGTGCCGCTTTGGTCATTGTGCTCCTCGCACTCAACTGTCGCTCTTTTGCTGTCCGCCTGTGAAGGGATTGCCTGCGAGCTGCGCAAGCGTTGAGAGAGAGGACCGCACTTGTGCTGTCAAGAAGGAACAGCTGAGGGCAGAAACTATTCCCAACATGGAGAACAGTTCGCACAGGAACCTTAACTGTAGTTAGATCATTCTGATCTCTTATTTTCCTTTAAAGAAAATTCATTTTGGTTTTTTATAATTTTTGTGTATATTAAATCTTTGTATTTTCTTTTTTCTATAAATAATTTTTTACTTTAAAGTTAAAGTACAAACAAATAATTAATAATAAACTTCTAATACTACGGTTTTAAGACACTTTCGTTTTTGTTGTTGTTCATCTTCATCTTGTTGTGTTGTTGTTTATGCATTTGCTTCCTTTTCTTTAAATATATTATTTTAATCATATAAGTGTGTTTGTTTCTCTCTGTGTATATGTGTTTGTCTTTGTTGCAATATTTGCCTGCGTGTGTGTGTGAGAGTGTTTGTTTTTGTTAATGGCATATAAAAATTATCTTTATACAATTATGCCAATAACAATTTTGCATTTATTTATTTGGGGGTTATTGTTGTTGTTGCTCGTTTTCAAAAAATATATAAAGGGAAGGGAAATAACATTGATCGGGGCAATGGGAAATGGGAGGATTTAAACAGTACCCAGAGGTATAATATATATCGGTACTATATATGCAAGTGTTATGCTAAGGGATAAGTGTAAGTGTGTCTGTGTGAGTGTGTGTTCTTGCTTTAAAAAATAAACATGTACAAAGTATCAAAAGACTTATTTCATATATAGCAATCCATACAATACATACATAAGATAATAATCATATTTTGAACAATATATATATATATATATGTATATATGCGTGTGACAAAAAAAAAGACCAAAACGAAACCAAAATATATAATCATATACTATATACATGCATATGTAAATATGCGTATACATATATATATAAGTATATATTCCCACACATATATATTCTCGTTCATTCAATGTGTTTTTGTTTGTTTTATTGGTTTTTGTATAGCGCTTTTTGCTTTTGCTTTGCTTTGCCTTGCTGTGCATCTTTGTTTCCCCCTTATTTGTTCAAATAACATTTAGCAAAAATATAGCCTGCCTTATATACAATACAACTTTTGCTTCTTGTTTTTGTTTTTCTTCATCTTCTTCTTGTTTTATGTATGCAAAATATATAACACTATATATACGATCTGTTTTCTCCTATGTGTATATACGGTATATACACACATATATGTTCATCCGCTTTTCAAAACGACAAACACGTTTCGGTATTTTTTCTTTTTTTTTTAGATATTTTTTGTTTTTTTTTCTGTCTGGATTTCACGTTAAGTTTCGCGCTTTGCCTTGACTAACTTATTGCAAAAAGGTTTCATGTGCATACATATTGGTAGAATTTCCGTAATATTATTTTCTATATATGACTTACAATGTACGGTTTTTTCTCTTTAAAACTAAAAAACAATATTTTTTCGAAACAACGCAAACTTATAGATTAAAAAAACTATAGACTATATCTGTATATATCGTGTGCATAGATTTTAAAAATATTATCCAAATAAAAATCGTAAATGTATGGTCTGTATGTTTTCTTTTTGTTTCTGATTTCCTCGATTTTTCTGTTTTTATGTGTGTTTTTTCCCTATTTTCAGTAAAGACAATAATCTTTTGTTTTATTTACTAAAAAACATGTTTTATGTTGCAGTTTTATCAGAATTATGTCTAAAATATATACAAGAGCTGGTTGGGAGAAGTGAAAATGAATGAAATACGCATGTGTGTTGTTGTTGTAAGAGCAAGTTGTATCGGTTAGCTACAGTGAAGTGTTAGTGTCATATATTGGTAATATATTTCGGAATATATATTTGATTTTGTATTTCAACTAATTTGTTCAAATTTGTATTATTTCTTTTGAGCTATACACAATGTTGTCACTTGACTAGCAAATCCATTTATCAAGAGAGAGTTTTGAATGGAAAGTAGTGGAGAGAGGAGAGAATTTTAAGAGAAGAGAGATGCAATCATGCGTTTGGGTCTGTGTGTGTGTATGTGTGTGTGATGCTGCTCGAATTGAGATGCAACATTATTGCAACCTTTGAAATACAACTAACTATACAAAATATGAATTAAAAAATATTATAATAAACCACTTTGAACAATTGCACACGAAAGCAGTTAGGATTGTTGTTGTTGCTGTTACTGTTGTTCTTGTTGTTATTGTTGCTGTATGTTTCGTGTGTCTGTGGAAACAACGGAGCCACTAGGCCAGCTGCGATGAGCTATCATCATTTACACAAGACTCGTTGGCAAACTCCTGAAAACTCAGCCCCAGATTGTTGTTGGATAATGGCACTAGGCTGAGAACATCGTTAACATCTCGCCACTGCTGGTGGTGGTTGTGGTGATCCTGCTGGATGATCTGATGCTTACCCACATCCGCACTAATCACATCATCATCATCATTGCCATGCTCGAGTTCATCATCATTCTCGCTGAGGATGTTATTGAGACACATGTTGAACTCATCGTAGTCCACATAGTTGCCGCAGTCTAAACCAGTCGCGTTGCCCAGTTCCGGCATTAGCAGGCTTACAGCATCGACGTTCACATCAGCATCCGTATCCGCACCTCCTCCTACTTCGCTGCTCCTGTTGCTGCTGCTGTTGTTGTGGTAGGTCACTAAATGCAAATGATCATCAGTTTCATCTTCTGCTCCCATAAAACTAAAATCGTTTTTCTCTGGTGCTTCTAAGAGGCTCAGCGCTGTAGATAAATCAACAAGACGTTCCTCATCATCATCATCAGCATCAACATCAGCTTCATCATCATTATGATCGCCAGCACCATTAACCACGACATCATTCATATCGACATTGCTGCTCTCTTCCAATTCGGCATCAAAGTTATGCGCCTGGACCAAGGGGAAATGGGTGTTGCTGATATCGAATCGATCTGCATTCTCCAGTTCGATTAATTCGATTAGATCATCGTTGTCATCAGCTTCGCCCGGTGTATGGTTCAAGCCCTTAGCCAAGGCGCAAAACTCTGGTCACTTATAGTCACGAGATGTTCTTCTCCGCCGTCCCTCGGTCAACATGGACTCCCCGATAACTGTAAATTGAACTCGTTAGTAGGTATTTCGTGGATAACACTATGCCATCTTAACAACTTACCCGCACTGCGCGTCTTACGGCGCGCCTCTGCAACACTCTCAACGTTTGCGTTTGTTGCATTCGTACTATTTGCAGCGCTGCCAGCAACTCCTATGCCATTGCCGCCGCCGGCGGCTCCTTTACCTGGCGTCCCTTTGGGCTCTGCTGCAGCGGCGGCAGCAGCAGCCGCTGCCGCTGCATTGCTGCGACTGTAGATAATCTTATTGGCAGCGGCACTAGCTCGAACGCTTCGCCTGGTTCCGATCTTCTCGTCCGTTGGCGAATTGGCATTCACAATGTTGTTGTTGTTGGTGATGACTGTGCTACCTGTGGCAGCGGCTGCTGTCGCGCCACGTGTTGCATGCACCAAACTGGCATTGTTATTGCTGCTGCTATTGGGAGTTGCTGTTGTTGTCGTCAGACCGACAGATTGCTGTGTTGCACCTGCTCCCGCAATGGTATTGTTATTATTTGTGGCACCAACCGGTTGAGTTTTTCCTGTCTTCTGCACTTGGCTGGGCGTGGCGTTCAATAGATTGGGGGTTTCTGGGAATGCAGAATGTAATCATTAACTTTTTATTTTAATTTTATTGAATTAAACTCACTTTGCGGCTGTTGTTGCTGCTGCTGCTGCTGTTGATGCTGCGCATTGCGTCGTGTCACATGTTTCTCTTCCACTTGCGCCTTCGAGTTCCGAACCTTGCCAGCCACCTCGATAAGCGGCTCATCCGAATCGGAAGTATCAATTTCGATCTTCTTTGACAGCACATGATTGAGTCCTTGAGTCGCTTCTCCGCTTGTCTCTGAGTTGATGCTGTTGTTGTTATTATTGCTGCTGCTGTTGCCGCCACTAATGCGCGTCCGTTTGGTATTATTGCTGCTGCTGTTGGCCTCAACAAGGAGATTGGAGTCACTGTTTCCATCATTACTGCTACCACATTCCGACTCTTGACGACGCCGTTTATTGTTGTTGTTGTTGTGAGCTTGTTGCGTTGGCGTTCCCAAGCGTGGACTTGGTGTTGATGTTGATGTTGCGCGTGCCACATTCCTGACCAGCACAATTGGTGTTGTTGATGGAGTTGCAGTTGCTGCTGTTGCTACCGGGGTAGTTGTTGTTGTTGTAGCTGGCTCTGGGCTGCTTTTGGGTGCATCCAAAGGACTCTCTAGGCGACTGCTTGCACGTGTGCGTATACGCGGCGTCTCTGCATCGGACTGAACAGGTATTTCTATCGATATAGGCTGCAGTGAATCATTTGATGATTTCTCCTTCTCCTCCTTGACCGGCATAGACTCGCTCTTGATTTTCTCTTCCGTCTTCAGCTCCAGTTTAACAGGCGTGGCTGCTGTTGCCTCCTCCTTTTTTATTTGTATTGTGGTTTGTATGTCCAGCTTGTTATTTTCCACTTTCACTTTGGCCTCCGTTTTGACATCTGCTATAGTTGCTTCCACGAGTGACAACTTACCATCGTCTGCTGCTATATCTGTCAGTTTCTTTATGAGATCATCATGTTCGAGTATATCGTGCTCTCCATTCAATTTCGCATTGTTCGATTGCGAATTAAAGCCACTGTTTATATTTCCTGCCGCCGCTGCTGCCGTCTCCTTGAGTACACTGGCCACAATAGTCTCCAAATCCTCTGGGAAATCACTTTCCATCTTCGCCAGCTCCTTGTCAATCTCATCAGCGTGTTGCAACTGCTGCTGCTGCTCCTGATTACAATTGTTTTTTGGTATTGCTGCCGTCGTTGTTCCTGTTGTTACTACTGGAGCAATTGTGATGGATTGAGTTACTGCTGTTGATGTTGCACTCGCTGCTGTTGCCTGCTTGCTATTCAAATGCTGCTGCTGCTGTTGTTGTTGCTGCTGCAACTGTATGGGACTGCTTGAGGATTGCTGATGTGGACTCTTCTCACTTAACGCATCCATGGACTCAATGCCACTGTCTTCACCGCCACCGTTGTTACCATGACCCGGTGTTCCGCTTCCATTGCTGGCCGGCGAGTTACGCAATGTGCTGCTTGCCAGAACCGATGCTGGTGTTGGTGACGCCGTGCTTGGTGTCTGCTGACTAACATTATTCACTTTCTGTTGATGCGCCGATGTCATTGTTGTTGCTGATGATACTGTACTCCCAGCATTCCCATTGCCACTTGCAACAGTAACAACGTTTGGCAGCTCACTCACGTTCATCGAATTCATTGATATTGCCACCGGCAGCTTCCTCTCGCCCAGCATTGGCAATGTTGTCGCTGTTGCAGTTGTGGCAGAAGCTGTTGTCGTTGTTACTGTTATTGTACCTGGATCCGTGCCGCTCGCTGTTGCAAGTTTGCTAATCTCGACACGCTTCAGCGTTGTCGCACTGGGCAACATTGTTACGGCCGCCGCCAGTTGTTGTTGCTGCTGTTGCTGTTGTTGCTGCTGCTTTTGTAGCTGCAGCTGCTGAACGGCGGTTATATATGGCGGCGGCTTATGGTTTTTTGTCATCGGTTTACCACCCACAATGGGTGTGATCGTGGCTGCAGTCTTAATGGGATTCTTCAGACTTAAATTGCTTAGCATACGATTGTTATTGTTGTTGTTGTTGCTGCCGCTGCTGCTGTTATTGCTGCTGCTGCCGTTGTTGTTATTATTATTGTTGCTGCTGTTATTGTTGTTGTTACTATTACTATTATTGTTGTTGTTGCTGGTGCTACTTGTAATGGCGCTCAACGTTATGCTACTCGGCAGCGAGGTGGCAATCTTGCTTAGCTGTTGCTGTTGCTGCAGTGTCGTCGCTGTGCCAGTGTTGGTTGAACCCACCGTCAGTAGTTGCCCATCGCCACCAGACTGAGCCGCTGCTGCTGCTGCCTGCTGCGCTTGCGTCTTGTGTGCCTCAACAATTGCACTTATTGTCAGTCCATTCTTCCCCGCAACAATTGTTGTTGTTTTAGCATTTGTTGTTAGCTGTTGCTGAGGTGGTCCTCCTGTTGCTGGCATTTGCTGTGCTGCTTTCTGGATGAGAACGCCCCCGCCTGTGCTGGGTAAACCATTTAAATGAGGACCGGGGTTCGGTTTTGACTGCTTGGTCTCTGTTGATCCATCTCCTGCTGGCAGTAATGTCGTCTGTTGCTGTTGCTGCTGCTGCTGTTGTTGTTGTTGCAACTCCTGGTCACTGAATGTGCGCTTCAGCTGACGAATCTTGTGTTCCTCTTCGAAAGCAGGCGCCTTCCTGCGCTCCTTACGTGTATTTTTCACAACCACTGAGTTCTTGCCACGTAGTCGAATCTGCAACGGAGGAACGCGTGGTTCGTTCAGGCCAGCACCAGCAACAGGTTGCTGCTGCTGCTGCTGTTGCAAAGTAGTTTGCTGTTGCTGCTGTTGGTAGTTGCTGTACAAAGCATGTT
This sequence comes from Zaprionus gabonicus, assembly GCA_018903695.1. NCBI lineage: Eukaryota > Metazoa > Arthropoda > Insecta > Diptera > Drosophilidae > Zaprionus > Zaprionus gabonicus. The sequence continues at coordinate 17,616,525 of JAEIFO010001553.1, forward strand.
GATGTTGCTGAGGCTGTTGCTGTTGTTGCAGGTGCTGCTGTTGTTGTTGTGGATGCTGTTGTTGTTGTGGATGCAGTTGTTGTTGCTGCTGCAGATGCGTCTGCTGTTGTTGCAGATGCTGTTGTTGTTGCTGCTGCTGCTGTTGTACTTGGTGTTGCTGCTGCTGTTGTACTTGCAGTTGCTGCTGTATTGTTACTTGCTGCTGCTGTTGCATATTGGGCAAACTGAGTAACTGTTGCTGTTGCTGCATTGGTTGCATGTGTGGCTGCTGCTGCTGCTGCTGCAAGTGATTGCTATCCATAATGGCATTATGCTGCACATGCGGATTATCATATTGAGAATTTGGATGCATTTCCATCTTTTCCAGTTTCAGTCGCAGTTTAATTTTCTCATCAGCTGCTGCTGCAGACGCTGCTGCCGCCGCTGCTGCAGCTGCTGTCTTAGCCTTTGCATTGCCCTTTGCCCGCTCACGCTTAGGTTTTGGCGTTGTCACCGCTGTTGGATCCTTCACTTTACGCTCCTTGACACCCTGCTGTAGCTTCTCACGCAGCAAATTTGGCTTTGCCTTCTTGTTGCTGTTGCCCGTGACTGGGAGTGGGGAGTTGCCAATCAGCGGAGAGCTGTTTCCTGAACGTGGCGAATCTCCGACAAAGGCAGTACTTTGAATTTGTTGTATTTGGGCTGACATGGGCTGACCTAGATTAGTAATCTGTTGCTGCTGTTGTTGTTGCTGCTGCTGCTGCTTGGAGTTCGCGTGATTTGCTTTGTATTGCGGCGTTTTTCTTGCACGATTCGTAGCTGACTTGTTGGAGGTGAGTGAATCACGCGAACGTTCCTGATCGCTACTGCCCGCCAGTGGCAGCTGCTGACCGGACATGGCCGAGTTGGAGTCCTCCTCAAAGAGATTGGTGGGCAGCAGCATATCGTTTGCCGGATTGAAGCCACCATAACTGCTCAGGCCACTTGACATACTACTGCGAAATTGAAGTTGTGCCGTCTCCTGCTCTGCCTCAGTATCACTGTCATCGCTGGCCATGGGCTCCATATCGCCTGTGTGTGGATTGATAATAAATTGCTTCTGCTGCACATTGCCAACACGCTGAGACTGCTGCTGCTGTTGTTGTTGCTGCTGCTGCTGTTGTTGCTGCTGCAACTGCACCAATTTCTTTTGCGCTATAAGCTGTGCATTTGAATGTTGCTGCTGTTGCATCTGAAGTTGCTGCTGCTGTTGTTGCTGTGTGCGATGCGCCAGTTGCTGCTGTTGCTGTTGCATCTGAATCTGACGTTGCAACTGTTGTCGTTGCTGCTGCTGTTGTTGTTGTTGCTGCAGTTGCATTTGCTGTAACTGAGACAGTTGTTGTTGTTGTCTCGGCTGCTGCTGCACCTGTTGTTGCTGCTGTTGCAACATTTGTTGTTGGTTGAAAGTTTGAATTTGCGGCTGTTGTTGCTGTTGCAATTCCATGCAGACAGTGCCGTCTTGTAGCGTACTAAGCGCATCACCCACATCCATGCCCACCGCCGACAGGTTATCCTCTATCAAGTCCAAATCTAGATCCTTAGCATCCTGCAGCAATGATTCGAGCTCGTTTTTATCCTCGATACTCAGCGTTGAGTCGAGATCACAGTTGAGAGTTGGCAGTAAAGCATCCAAATCGTTAGTTGACAATACATCTAGATCGGACAACGAGATTAACGGATCATTAAGGCCTTGATTCACCGCTGCTGCTGCTTGCGGAACAGCTGACACAATTGTCTGTTGTTGTTGTTGCACCAATTGTTGACCTTGATTTGTTAACAGTTGCTGCTGCTGCTGGAGCTGCTGCTGTTGTTGTTGTTGCTGCGGCGTCTGTTGTCGTTGTCCTGGTCCAACTATCGGCCCATTTCCTGGTGGCACCATGTCAGCCGGCAATTGCGTTGGGCCATTGCCCAAGTTAATTTGTTGTTGCTGCTGCTGCAAGTTGTATTGCATCTGATACCGTGTGAACTCCTGAAAACTGCTCTTGGTTGCCGAGTCCATTGGCTTATTGAGCGCAGGCCAACGCGAATTTGCCGCCGCTTGGTTGTAATCAGGTGGCGGAGGCAGCTGCGCGTTATTGCTCGTGCCGGCTACAGGTACATGGTGTGCATTTTGCATTGTTGCCATTGGCGCCAGCTCCTTCTGTTGCTGCTGTTGTTGTAGCTGCGCTAATTGCTGTGGATGTGGGCTGTTGGGTGCCGTTGAGGGCGATAACAGCGAAGGCGGTGGCGGCGCAGACTGATGATTGGCCATCAATGGACTGTGCATCGAATGGTGGCTAGAGGCAGGTGAATGAGCAACCGGCGAAGCGCCTCCATGAGCCATAAACTGCTGCTGTGCCTGGGGCGAGGCCAGTGGCATGCTCATAAGGCGTTGCTGCTGCGGCTGTTGCGGATGTGGTGGCAGACCGGCTCGGATTTGTTGCTGCCTCAATTGTTGCTGCGGCTGTTGTAGGTTTATATTACTGAAGCAATCTGCGATTGATAAAGAAATAAAGTTAGAATTGTTTAATCAGTTTTAAGATTGTAAATTACTTACCATTTGTTTGCTGTTGTTGTTGTTGCTGTGCAATAAACTGCTGCTGCTGTTGTTGGGGTGACAAGAAGCGCGGCTGCATGCCTTGCATTTGATGCTGGCGTTGTTGGTGCACCACCTGCTGCTGCTGATGAACTTGCTGCTGTTGTTGTTGTTGCTGGTGTCGAAGGTTTGCGTGTTGAAAGCGGTGTGTTGGTGGACCTTGGCTATACAGATTCGCTGTACCGCTTGGACTCAGTAGCATTTGCGGTTGTTGTTGCTGCATACTACGCATTACCACAGGACCAACACCGCCAACACCACCTGTAGGAGAGGATGGCACCACAGGACTCGGTAGACTACCAGTGTCGGGGGGAGGTGCACCTGTCGGTGCCATAACGAATTCGTTAGGTGTCGCAGGGGAGCATCGCATCGGCGAGTTTGAACTCATCATTTGCGCGCTGGGACTCATGCTGACAATGGGTGACTGCGGTGTTGTTGGTGCAGTCTGCATTTGCGGCGATTTCATTTGGCTTGACATCGAGTTTCCATCGTTTTGCAGAAGATTTACTAACAGCGGTGATGATATTGCAATATTGTTACTGCCCGTCGACGTAGCTGTTGGTGCAGGGGATGCAGATGCAGATGATGGCGGCATGTGATAGCTCTGCTGCGCTGGCTTCGCCGTCGCACTCGACGTTACAGATACTGTATTGCTATTGCTTGCTGATGCAGTCAGAGTTGAATTCGCACTTGCGCTTGAACTCGGCCCTAGACCAGGATATGGCGGAGGCGGATGTATGAATTGAGATTTATTTGAAATTCCTGCACCCATTGCCGTCGTAACGATCTCACCGTTAGGCGTCGTTTGGCTATTCAACAGCTTGAGAGTCACATTCGGAGGTGGCGGCGGTGGTGGCCCCAAACTACCCGTTGTGGTACCTGCTGTCTCTCTGCCCTGCAATACACGTGCCTGCCGCATGCTCTCGAATGGAAAATCTCTTGGCACATTGAGTGTGCCTGCCGGTGAGGGCAGCAAAGGCACTTTGCCCTCCATGGGGCAAACAGTGTTCGGAGATTTAAAGACAGGCGGAGTTGTTGCTGCATTGTTAAACTGCGTGGGCGGCGTATGTGGAGGCGGCGGCAGCGGCTGCTGTTGCATTATTTTTTGCTGCGGCAACGCATTTCGTCGCTGCTGCTGCTGCTGCAGGTGTTGCTGCTGGCTTGAGATTGCATCGTTTTGTGACAGTTGCAGTCGTTGTTGTTGTTGCTGCTGCTGTTGTACATAGGCTGCCTTGCTGGTACTAGGACCATCAAAGGCGGGTGCCGACAACTGCTGTGTCGTCCCCAATGTGCCGACGCCAACTGAAAGGGCGGCCTTGTTGGAAGACGTGCCAGCCGCCTCAATCGTACCACCAGTGACATCGTTTATATTATCTGTAAGAATCGTACGATTCGAATTAGCACGGCTCTAATATAATTAAATTTGATTAATAAATACCTTTTGTTATTTTAATATCTTGTCCTCCAACTTTTAAAGTTATCACAGAATCGTCTTCAGGCTGCACGGACAGAATACCGAGGGCACGCAGAGTTGAATTGCCCTCGGCTGCCAGTTGACGCAGTCGTTGTGCTGCATCCCAGGGGAGAGACACCGATATCCGCACAGACGGTTCAAGCTGCTGCAAATAATAGAGCATTGCGAATTTGTTTAACCATGTATACTTTAAATGTAGTTATTTAAATAGTAAATTCCAGCTTGTTTCGGGAAATAGGAAATATGAGGCAGTGAAATTATTAGCGATGTCATTTATATCGATAAATAAAATTCACTCACTATCGGTAAATGCATTTACGTTTGCAGCCCTGACGATTAAACGACACAAAACACTTGGACACTCTCAAAATAACACTCATATTTAAATCGTTTAATTTCTACTGACATTCATTAATATTGTTTAAATTTTATTTTCATATTCCCTTTTAAATTAGTTCACTTCTAATTGTTGTTTCCGACAATGGCAAGCGAAATCAAAAACCAATTAAACATTTTGACATTTCTGTTTTGTGCTGCTGCTTCGTTAGTGTGTGAGCGAGATGGTTATATGAGCTTGTTGGAAATTCCAACAACAATTTATTTTAACAACAGAAATATTATATGGATTTAGATGCAGCTTCATCGAATAGATAAAAACTCCATGCCGCCAGTAAGAATTTTACTTCTATTAATATTTTGAAATCCTATTTTTTTTTTGTAAAAATCTTGTTTTGTTTTGCGGCTACAGGTTGCTCACGTTCTCATTTTGGTCTCTTGTTATCGATACCCCGTCGCCATTTTTCTTCTGGCTCTTGGAAGGGTGTGTGTGCAAGAGGGGAAAGGTAACCAAAATACTGCTGTGGCCACCTTCGTTGGTAAACGGCGGGCAGTGGATCGCGCCTCAATAAAATCCCAAAAAATAGAATCACACACACATAAGCACTCACACACTGAACGCATGACACGTCCAAAAGAGTTTTTTTTTTCATTCTGTAAATGAAAGCTACGTGGGTGACGCAAGTGTTTATTAAGCCACCTCCTCGACCCCTCACCACCTCTCTCAACTTTTACACCACTTATCAAATGCAATAATCATAGATCAGCTGTTTTTGCAAAGTTGGTGGCGGCAAAAGAAAAGAAAGCTACAATAGGCACGAGAGCACGAGAGAGCACAACTTCACTCGTTAAGGAAAAGGAGAGTGAAACGGAAAGGGCGCTTGCCTGCATTCACTTCACAGCATTTCACATCATTCACTTCTTAACTAATCGTACTCACCTGTTTAAGTGGCATATCATCACACGGCAATCGCACCCGTCGAAGATTTAATTGGCAAAGCGGTGCACAAATTTAGCATTTAGCACTATCTCTCACACACAATTCTTGCAAATTTTTCTATTACTATAATCACGAATGTGTACCGAAATCATCATCATCGTGACCAATAAATGAATGAATTATATTCAAAATTATAACCCGCGCATTTGGTTTCTTTCGTCCTTTGTATTTAAACAATTGCATGTTTGCACAACGCACATTATTCACGATTTGTATATGTATTTGTATTTGTTACAGACTGGTTGCTATTTCCTTTTGGGATATGACACAAAAACACACAGTTGCAAACACTGTACCGCCTCCCACACTGACAATTGTTTTTGTTCACTAGCTGAAATAATGTTGTCTTTTTCCGTCTAAACGCCTGTTTGTTGTCCACATACATGTATACAATTGTAATGTATGTTTATCTGTAGCTAAACATCAATTTGTTGATACTTCATTCGTATTTAACATTAACCTCTGCATCTTTGTTGTTTCCGACGCGTTTCTCGGTTTGAGACAACGTGTGGTGCGGGCACGGACACGGGCACGGGCGGGCAGCACTTGGGCGCTCCTCTGCTGCTACTGCTGATTGCGATTTTTTAGAGTTTTCAACGTTTTTAACTTGTTTTCACTGCGTTAAAACGCACGCACGGCTATTTACAAAACTTATTATGCATTTTCTACAGATTTATGATAATTATAATGGTGGCACAGTCGTTCATTTAATGCATATAAACTATTAATATTGCTTTTCACTGGCGAAGAATCTTTTTCTTGTCACGATTTGCGTTTCGAACAAAATTTTCTGTCGTAAATTTAAACGATGTGCAAGCGGGCAAAATGTTTTTAACCACACATGCAGTTAACCAATTATTTTAATTTGCTTTTCAGCTTATTGCTATGTCTCTAGCGTAGTGTTTTTGTTGTTTATTTTGTACAAAAATCTTCGTAATTATTGAAATTCCACGAACAATAACAACCGCCATTTGCATTCGCCTTCAGTGGTAGCCATTTTTATTTTCCAGTCAGTGTTACCCCATTAGGCATACATAAAATGTCCTATATTTGACGTAAAATCTAATTTTCAGGGCTTCTGAACTAAATAATTTTACAATACTGTATGAGCCACACATATTGAATGTATAATATAAACAAAAGAATATACATTTTGAATTAGACTGACAATGTTAGGCTCGGCTGCAAAATTTTATATAAATCAGCTTTCAGACAATTTTAAATGTTGTCAAAACAGCTAAAACATTCTAATAGTAAAAACAATGGCATGGTGTAAAAATTAGTAAGTCACTGCCAGAAACAGGTCTACAATAACTAAAAACTTTTCGTATTTATTCGTTTTAATTTCTTAATTCAAAAATCTGCGTTTTTTATAAACCAAATATCAAAAATTTTTAAGGTATGTTGCTCGTGCGAGTCAAAAATGAGAAGTGTGGCAACCTACTGTAGCAGTGCCCAAATACGGTAACACTAAGATTCAGGCTGTGTGGCAACATTAGGCAGTGAATATTCTTTGCAAATGTGAGTAAAACGGGAAGAAATAAAAAAATAAATATAATCATCGCCAATAAGTAGCACTTTGCTAAATAGGGCTGAAAATAATATGTACATTCAAATAACATAGATAAACTGGTCTACAGAGTGAAGGCTTTGGCCAATAATTGCAATTTAAAGTTACATAACTGTAATACGCACACACAGCTGACCAAGAAAATTCTCTTCCCCCACAGCAAACTAAAGATTAAAGATGGCAAATCCTCCAGCAACCTCCAGCAGCGCCGGACCCGTTCTGCGTGGTCTGCACAATGCGACCATCAAGCGCAACCTTGCCGTCTCTCTGGGTCTGACCGCAATCATTACGGTTGCCTTCAAGCTGTTCGTCAACGACCCCAAGAAGACCGCCTATGCCGAGTTCTACCAGTATGGATATAATCAATTTCCTATTAGCAGGATTATATAATCAATGTATTTCAATTGCAGGAAATATGACGCCAACAAGTCCTTCGAGCGCATGAAGGCTGCCGGTCGTTTCCAGTCGTGCTAAACAGACGGTTACCCTTATGGATAGTATAAGACATGATAAAGTGTGTTACTCTGCTGTATTGAAAACTAAATAGATTTCAATTCGTTGTCTGTGCGTTGCGCTGTTTTATTTTGGACTTCCTCTAGTTCATCCCCTGCCTGCAAGTCACAAGTCGGGCTTAAAACCATTTATTTACAATCTTATCGAAATAGTGCACATAACAAACAGAAAAAAACACATACAGATAAAAGGTACTTATTAAAATCTAATTGCAAAATCCTTGTAGTCCAGACGGTTCAGATTACTTTGATTAATCACATCGCATCGTTCGATCTGACAACCGGGAGATCCCTCGGTCGAAAGCCAGGCGATCCTAAAATGATGTTTAGTTATTAAAAATGGATATCATGATTATAATTATAATTTACTTACATTTTGTCCACCTCATCCTTGGGACCCTGCATTTTTCCCACAATTGTGCCGCGTTTGCTGTTCTTCACCCAACCCGTAATGCCTTTCTTGGTGCAACGATCTCGCGTGTCTTTGGTGAGATTCAGGCCTGTCGATTATACAAACAATCAGCTATATAGTACAATGTCTAGAGACCGAAACAAAGCCAAGGACATCAAGATACGGGCTGCGCTATAAGGTTTATTTATAGCACATAGCAATGATCATTATGATAGGGTTAAGATCCTAATCAGCTTGCACTTCACCTTGCACATGTCCGAACACCTCAAACTCCAGTGTGATCAATTGTCGTATGTCCGGAATGCCCATTTTTTCTCAAATCTCTCTGACGCTTTGATTATGTAAAGTTCTGTTTTAGCTAAAAGTAATTCTGTTTTTTACCGGAGACTTATCACGTGAACTCTAATGCATTTCATACTACGTTTAAGATAGTAGCGAACTGATTGCGATTATTTTTTGGTGCGGTACGATATATGATTTTCAACAAACCGTCGACGAATTGAAACTAAAATGCCAAAAGTAAAAAATTCAACATTTTACGCCTTGCTAGCAAAATATCAATTGCTTTCTATTTTGCGATTTGCTTTCGATTGCGATTTGTATTGCGTATTTGTATTTATTTTAGCCGCCCGACTATTTTCACAGTTTCCTCTTACTTTTTTATTTTAAGCATAAATCGGTTCGAGAATTTCACGATTCGAGGGTGCACATGCTTGGATACCCTAACCGCCGTTTAAGATTAAGGAATACAAAACATAATACTTAACTGAACAAGTAGAAAAAAATTTACCTTTTTCATAGGTAGACATTTAAGAACTGTAGACTTGTATTCAGATATCTTCATTATAATACCCTTTTTTTGTTAAAAAGTTAAAACTATGAAGTAATGAAAGGCCTAGCCCTATATAAGACAAGCTAAGATCTGATACGATCATTAGCTCATGAAAATTGTTCTTGCCTTCTTAATTGTACCATAAACAATTTTGAAATACTGTCCTTCTGAATGTACATATTAATACTATCAAAATTGTTGAGAATTTGCTCTTCAGCAAAATAAAACGTTCTTCGATTCAATGTTAGCGTGAAAAATGAAAAGCATTTAGAGGATAGATCCGCTATAATATTTTTGATTTGTTATTTTTTGTTTTTGTTTTTTTGTATTTACAATTCTTTATTAAATCGAAAGCGAAATTGAAAGACATCGAAACTTGTGGTACTAGTGCTTTGTACAGATACAGTTATCATTTTGTACAGTTCTAGAACGATATACATATGTATTAATGCTTACAAATACAGATACAGGCTGGCCTTTAAGTATGCTCGCTTCCGGTCGAGCATCATCTATCGACGTGGTTACAATTAAGTTACAATTAGTTTAACACCTAGATATATCATAACATATAACGGTAAGGTAAAGATAACGGTAACGGTAACGGTAACGTGGCGACCTTCAAATGATCTGAACGCTGGCATGTGAGGGCTTCTCGATAAGACTGTGTTGAGCCTCCTTGTCTTTCTCGGAGTGCATTCCCAGCGTCGGGTGCTCCCCTGCCGCTTTAAGGTAATGATAATGCGGTGCCTCGCCAGGTCGATGCAGTTCGGCGGCGTACTTCTTACGACGCTCGCGCAGGAAATGCAATCGCACATAATTGATGGGCAGGTGTACGCTCTCCGCACCGGGTCCCTCAGCATCGATGAATACACCGCGCACCAAAATCGAGTTCGAGCACTTGAGGGCGGCGAGCAACAGGAACGGAATGATGTGCGTTATCCAGAAGCTCATCAGGCGGTCATCTGTAGAAGAGACAATGAATTAATGCCTACGGAGGATCAGTTGAATTTTGAACTTTACCCGGATAGACGTAAACATCCAACAGATTCCAGATACCACGCCAAGCATTCACTGCGCCAAAGAAGGTCATTAGGTAGTAAATATCGCATATGATTAACTTCAGAATGCCGCTGATGCGACGACAGACGTAACGCATCAGGGGTTGAATGAGGAAGGTCACGAAGACGGTCAGATAACCGATTAACTGTGCGACGGATAAGAAGATAATAAAGAAGTGAAATACAATTATCTATCGTAAGAGGTGCTGTGTTTGCTTACCAAAGATCCCCAGGCTGACTTTGCCTTGTCCTTGGGAAATAACGTCAGGTCAAAGATGCCCCAAACTCCACGCCAGGCAATAACCACCAAGCTGCCAATAACGAATACCGAGAACAGCGTGTCCAGCACATACAGACCAGGTTGATTGAAACCCTAGACGGAAATGTTGATAAGTTAGCTCGCAATAAATCAAAAATCTAGTGTAGTCTTCCTACAAATTGGTTAGACCCTTACTAGTTCGTTATCCCTACCTTATTAGTATTTGTAATTGTTAAATATCTTGTTTAAAGAGAAGATGAGCTAGGTCTTTGGAGACTTATTTCAATTCAGTTGGATTTGGAATAAAGGGATTCCTAAGATGGATTTCGAATCTCTAGCAAATTTTTAAGAACCTTGGGTAAACCGGAAGTTGGGCATGCGAAGGACTTACGACAGACGGATAGGTTAATTTGGGTGATAGATCATACCAGGGGGATATATAAACAGATAAGTACAGCTTAAGCAACTCGGTTTAACCTCTACTCAGAGTCTAAAGGGTTTGTTAATTTTCCTCTCCTTCTTATATACCATTTTCAGAGCAGTAAATAAGTATTCAAAAAATCTGCAGAATTCTATTTAACTCACCGGTATCTTAAACATGGTGTCCACCTCGAAGTAGTCGCTCTTGTGGTCCATGGTAACCGTGTAGGGTGCTGCGCCCAGATTGCGTAGCGTGCGTGTGCCGATAAGGAAGAGCAGCGCAACGAGTGTGACCACCGAAATGATTGCAAGCGAATCGATGCTGGTCAACCAGTCACAGATCATCCATGCACCGCGCCACATATTGACACAGACGATGCCAAAGACGGCAGTGTAGAGTCGAGAGACGGCGTAGTAGGTAAGTCGCCGCTTGTCGGGATGAATGTGATCCTTGAAGAAGTTCTGTGTGATCGTGAACAGAAAATGACCCACGCCACCGATTACAAAGGAGGCAAGTGCCGAGAAGGGCAGACTGTTTGGGAAGAGGAGCACCCCCATCAGTTCCCATGTGCCACGCCAATAGGCAATTACGCAGGGCGCGACAACGAGGCAGGTGAGCAGCACGTCCAATATCTCCAGCAGTAGTTCGTGCGCATCACGACGTGGTGCATCCGGCAGATGCTTTTCGGGATGCACCTTGTGGTGTGTGTGATGTGTGTGTGTGTGCGTGTGATGCGGGTTCGAATGGACATGTTGCTGGTGCTGGTGCTGATGCTGCGCCTGCAGTTGTGCGGGATGGTGTAGCTGGTGGTGTGCCTCCAATGGCGGTGGCGGTGGTTTCGTACAGCTGCCAACTATAATCGGTGTCGGCCCTGCCCCACCTGTCTCCGAGGTCAACATGATGTTTGCGACCTTCTCTAATTGTCGTCGTCGCCGGAATCTCGTCTGATGCTCGTTTGATTAGATTGGTTTGCTCGTGTTTAGGGTGCACTTAGGGCCACTCCTGATGCTCCGTTGCTCGCCTCGACCTCAACCTGGGCGACTCTCAACTGATCATCCGTGTTTTAATGCCGTTTTTGCAGTCGCCGAATCGCAATCGTGTTGACATTGTGTAGATAGAGAGCGCACGCTTCCTCTGCTGCCTGCGCCTGCCGTCCGCACCTTCCCCTCGCCCTATGAGTGGGGTCCACCAATGATGAGCGTTGCAGTGCTTGCACTGATAATGCGCCCCGACTGATAATTAGTGCAGTATGTTAGTTAGTTAACTAACAGTCTGGCCGGCTGGCCTTCGCCTCCTTTGCTGCGCCCGCCTCCACCTCCTCCTCCGTCAGCTGCCACCTGCTGACAATCGTCTATCTAGCGTCTGTCGCGATTGTATAATCCGCATCCACAGTCACATCCACATCCACTTGATGCCGTATACTACTCGCTGCCTGCAAGAGAATAGCAAGAGAATCGTCGTCAAGTGATGCCGCCCAAAACGATAAACGATAAAAAGCAAACGCGCTTGTACAATTTGCATGGTTTATGGGATATACGTTCAGAGTTTTACGAAGCGCTAATTAGAAGTTTATTGACTGTTTGTCCAGAGTTTGCCGACTATGCGAATTATATCTAATAATACGCGTGGCTAATCAGCTAATTGCCGAGCCCCTATCATACGATCTAGATGGGGGAGTGCCTAGTGCAGTTATAGGTTCTACGATAAGCTAGTGTTTCAAGGACTCCTCGCAGAAATACTAGTGCGTTTCTTGAGAAGGTTTGGATTTGTTTGAAGAAGTTGAATTTTGCTAAGAATACTATGGGTAACTAATCTAAACTGCATCATTTTAGATGGATACTTCTTTATAAAAAAAACTATTTAGAAATTCTTATACACTTCTATAGACTTATGCACTTCTCTCTCAGGAGGTTAATTCATTTAATAAATCAAACAAGAAAGCCAAATTCGATAGTGTTCGAATAAAATATACCCGCTACCTATCAGATTAAAACGATTTATTAAATATTTATCTTCTGTATTTAGCGAATTAATTGTTGCTTACTTTTCAGGAGCCCCTTGTAAATTATTTTTCTCTTTAAATGATTTCTCAAATAAGCTCAACGTTATTTATCCCTTCGCAACCTTCATTGGGACGGGATATTCTAGCATTAAACTTATATGGGCAAAATGGTATCTAAGTATCGTATATTCTAAAACAAACTAGATCTGCGCGCAAGGATATGACATGGTAGTCATACCTTTTCTGAGATCTAGTGCTATAAAGACGAGCAAACAGACATATATTCTTTTTGTCATATACATTTTCGATTGGCACAGAGTTGTAATACCCTTTTGCCTTATTGGCAGCGATAATTAATACATCAATATCACGATGGATACTTAATATTCATATAGTTTATTTCACTATTTTCTAGAATTAAGCTAATCATTCAATAAATATTGATTAAAATCAATATAATATTGTAAGCAAACTCAATTTATATAATTTATATTATTATTATTCCAATAACAAATAAATTAATACGAGTAATTATTAAGATTATTATGATAAAATATAACTCGGGGAAAAAAGAAAAACAACAACTTTGACCTCGAGTCAGCAAAAAATGAAAACAAAGGTCGCCAAAACCCTATGATAAAATATAACAATATGTTATGTAAGAAAAAATTCCCTCACTCTTTCTTTAATGTAAAATCAACTTTCTTTGGTCTAAGTAACCTGCTGTCTCTTATGGGTTATTTCCACTTTGGTTTTATTTACTCCCAGACACGATTTTTGGCAATGTAACCTGGCGCTGTCTGCCCCCGCAAGAAGGGTGTGCGGAGCCACTTAAATATCGCTTGGCTCAAGTACTTAATGGACTCAATTGACGATGCTATCGTTGTATGCCAAGAATAAAAGTATATCCCAGGCGGACAATAGAAACGAAAGCGAAAGTGAACAAGCAAAGACATTGACAGGGGCCGAAGATGGGGTCGAAGATGAGGCCGAAGATTGAAACGTGTTCGCAGTATGATCGTATACATAGGTAGCTCGGTGACTTTCGGGGGTGATCATCAGGGCTGAACGAATTTGAGTTTGAACTACGAGCGTGTCAAGGCGCCAAGACTAACGTGTAAGGCATGTGTGTATAAATACATATGTGGAGTGCGTGTGTGTTTGTGTGTGTGTGACTCTCTCGTGCATAGTCTGCTGCTAATTAGACAAAAACCCCAAGCAGATGGTTGAATTAAAATGATTTAAGCTGGCGCAGGATGTTTGTGATTTGTCTATTTTAAGAGAGAGACAACGTGGCGAATGCGCAATAATTAAACCATCTGCTTGCTGACCTCTGCTTCCCATCCCTGCCCTGCCACTGCCATTGCTACTGCTGCTGCGTCTGCAATTTACAAGGTAAAATGAAACATAGCAAACGTTGCTGCAGCTGCTACTGCTACTGCTGCTGTTGAGTTTGGGTCAAGCGCATTCGCATTTATTCGCAAAGTGGTGAATTTGCCCACTAAATGGTAACCCGCTGAGCGACTCATTAAGCCTTGCCCAGGCCGCTCAGCAAGACTTCCTCGTAATGTTCAGGGGGGCATTTCAAGATCACAGAGAGGGTGGGACAGGTTGCAAGAGAGACAGAGGAAGAGAGAGAAACAAGAGAGACACAAATAGTTTCGTATGGCACCTTGTATTAAAATATAATATGCATACCTTTCATATAAAAATGATTAAACTGAATACTAATTTCATTGACTTTTTCACGATTTTATATTGGCAAAATCAACAGTATTTTCTTTTAGGAAATCATTTATTGGGCCTTTTTTCCTTGATTGATAATATTATCAATTTATTGAGTCATGCTTTCCCCATTGTGGCTCGTTTCTGGAATGTATTATATTTAAAAGGCATAGGATATATCTATTTATAGAAAGAACCAGTTAAAAAACGGAGCCCTTGCGAACCGCACATCCTGCAAACGCCTAGCTACGGGCCTGGATGCAGATAGATAGAGAGAAAGAGAGAGAGAGATCGAGAGGACTTCCTCGCATAGTTTCCTGTGCCATTCCAAGTTCAAACTCAACAAATCAAACAAGCAAATTCTCGCATTGTACTCCAATTAGAATGCTTCTAATTGGAATTGACAAGCAGGAACGGGTGACAATGCAGTTGCAGCTACTGGCAAATTGACGCAGCTCGTAAGGCTTGGGATAGCAAGCATAGCAACCCCCAGCTCAGCTTAGCTCTAAGCTAATTACATCTATCAACAGATCTAGCTACAGACACAAATATAGACGGATATTTATACAGTGGTTCTTAGCATATTTCGTACATGGATGTAATTAACTTTACAGTGTTTTATGTGCTGAACTGTAAAAGTAATTAATAAAGTATAAATCAGTGTTTTTTGAGGTTCTTTTCAGTAATGACTTTCGAAGAAACTGGAAACTGAAGATGTTCAATTTTTTGGTACAACAAATAACAATGCATATTTAATAATTCTGAAAGAACGCTTCCATATTCTAGATTCTTTGTACGACCATTGTCTGTCATGAATCCTCTTACTACCCGTCATCGGACTTTTACATTATTAATAATTGATGCACTACTTTAAACCAGGTCATTGGAAAAAGAATATATTTATCAAAAATAACAGTATGACCACCTTATTAAGGATACTACAAATTTTGTTGTCTATATAAAAAGTAACAAATAATAGATACTACCATATTCGATAAACTATTTACAAGAACGCATCCCCTAAATAAAAATATAGAAAACTTAATCTTAACTATTCCCTCAAATGACTCTAACAATACTGGGTTTTTAATTTGTTCAATAGTTTAACGGCTCAGGTGATATTTAACTTAAAAGTTCAGTATAGCCTTGCACGAAATAATCTAGGAACCACTGTATATCTGTCTATATCTGTGTCTGTTGCTAGATCTGTTGATAGATGTAGCTGGCTCTCTAATCAATTGTTTGCCTTAGTTTAGTGGGGGTCTTTGTGAGTTTTTCATACTTTTTACGAGCATCTTCTTGTGCAAACATTCGCTTTGATTCGCAATTTGCTTTTTCCATTATCAGCTAGCTAGGCGTGATCACACGAAATATCGCGATCCTCAATCGGAATTAATCTCTTTTATTTCGACTAGTAATTGCAGCAGAACATCTAATAATAATGCCATATCTGTCTGTCATTTGACGGCTACTTCTTATAATATATCGCATCTGTGGTAACTTTATCTTATCGTAATCGCTTGCCAAAACAAATCATTGCTAATCGACAATCAACTATCGATTTACAATCCTCCAAACAAGACGAAAGAGTGAGCAAAAAACTCAACACAAACACAAACTGAAATCCCCATGGCACACACAACAAACACACGCAGAGAGAGAGAAAGAGTGAGAGTGTGGGTACAGCAACGAGTGCAGATGTGACAAGAACAACGCGACGAGGTGACAATTGTTTACCGTTTGAAATTAGCAGCAGTTATGTTGTTGGCGGCGTCTCCGGCGATTGCACTGTGTGTGTGTGTTTGAGTGTAGGTGGGGGTGCGTGAGAGTGACAGAGAGAGAGAGCGCGGTCAAACGAGCACGAATTTTATTACTTGAGCAACGTATGCGTGTGCGTGAGCTGCGTGCGTGTGCGTAGTGCGTGACACGGCACGACACGTGAGGAACTATTGACGCGCCACAGGCTGCTGCATTATCTGTCCGCACCGGAAATGAGCTGCGTTTCGTATTCGATTTCGATTATCGTTCGATTCGATTCAATTCGATTCGATTGTTGATCGAGCGTAGATGGACGCGCACGGTTTGCCGAAGAAGTTTATGGTTCGAATGAGCGTACGCGACTTTCGGCGCTACTATATATACTTATAGGAATAGCAAAAGTCGCGCGCGCAAGCACACAAACACACTCACACACACACACAGAGGGACAGAGAGATGGGCGTACACACACACAGTGGCAAATGCAATCTAGTTTATTTATACGGTTATTTCAACTCCGAGAGATTTTTGCGCACTTTGCTCAGTGCTCGACAACAGACTGAGTGAATGACTGAGCTGCGTTTGAGGCGAGTCTTGGATTTGAACTGAGTTAGGGTCGTGTCGTGTCTCATCGCCGTGTGCTGTTATCCCCCGATCGGGTGTGAGCGAGCTTATCAAAAATAGTGCTTGATTTCAGATATAGTATCTCATTCCACAGCACAATCGAGCACACTGAGCTCAGCATAACATTGCTCTCATATTCAGTGCTAAAAGACAAAGTCCGAAACAAAATTCGGTATTGTCAGCGAAATGTCAAAATGTGCTAGTTTTGATCTTTTTTATGGTTGAGCAGCGCTTAAAGCTTAGCTGGATAGGCACATTACATATGTATAAGGTGTCGTTCAATCTGTAGCTTAATCTTTTCTTTTTATCGGAGAGCATAACGGGTTTATCTTTTATACATAAAAGTTATTTGTAACGATGATTGTCGATTTTTGTTCTTATAAATATGTATATTGAGTGATGATAATTAAAATAATAAGTTTCATTTTTAATTTTAGAAAAAAATAATAACTCTGACTTGTTTCAGATAAATTGATAAATAAAACTTAAATGTTTTTACTCAGATAATGGGATTATAAATATAATAAGATATTTGGTATCCTTGAAAAATATTTAAAATTATCCTTTCATAGCAATATTTATATTAGCCAAAACCTTTATTTGCGGTCTCTGATATTTATAGTATTTTTATTGTTATTATATTATTCCTCTTCTTCGTTATCAAAGTAAGAGGCTTTTAGCATTTGTGAAATATAGCAAGCATTTTAAGCGGGCGATGAGGTGATAACGGACAAATAAAGCACGATATAGAAACCGGGTGTCATCAACGTCATACTGACACCCTCAATGAATCAAATGTGTTGATCTTTTCTTTTCAGATCGCGGCTGACCCATTGATCGTTACAATTGAAGCGTTTCCATTCGATATTCGATACATTCAGTGGAAAAGGCGCAAATAATAAACATGCCGATTGCGATTGCGCACTTAGCATTTAGCACCCTGTTCTAAAAGGGGGAGGGGGGCTACTAATCAAATTTAAAAATCATTTGCACTTAATTAACTTAATACAGTACGAATCGATTCATACATATTCATTAGCAACAACAACTATCATGGGAACTCAGAATGCGATTACAAATGCGAATGGGGACCAACTTTCCCTACAGAGTGTGGCGTTAATTAATAACGGATAGACGTAGCCACACGTAGCACTAATTTCAGATAAAATATATCATTAAATCATTTCATCACTTGCGATTGTGCAAGTTTTATAGATTTCCGACTGCGGGCTTAATGTAATCCAAAGATCTTGACACTCTCAACACGTAATTAACTATTGACAAATGCTATGATATCTATGTATTTGCGAGATTCATAATCCCTAACCTGTACAATCATTATATGATATATGAATAGTCTTTATACTGAATTGTATTATATCTTTAACTTGATAAACAAGTTAATATATTATATTGATATGATATAGGAATACTACATTTATTATAGTATTACTATTCTAATAAACTTGAAAGAAAACTTCCATCAAACATACAAGTATATACATAATAGCTCTGATCCACACATATTTCCGTTTATCTCTTACACTTAATAATATCCAAACTTCCCGATACTTCTATATAGCTAACATCAGGGAAGTCAGGAATCAAAGTTCACCAAAGTTCGAGCAGCAAATTATTGGATTAGCATATTAAATGCGTAATAAAAACACACATAAATGTAAATGTATATACACTGACCTAGCATAAGGTTGGTTTATTTCTGTCACTTTTCGCCGAACTCCGATATTCAAATCGCGCCTGACACAGATATTACCGAGCGACTTATGGTGTGTTATAGCGTCGACAATTAATTAAATCAGTTACCTATGCAAATCAGTGGCGCGTTTGGAATTTATTATATTTGTATTATAGGTATTATCTGTGCTTAGTCCGTTTAATAGTATTAATTAGTGTGTGTGGGCCAGAAGCAACACATATTTACATACCTACTATAAATATCAAGTCATTCAAGTTGGACACAAGCTATACCGCAGACTGAACGCTTCTCAAATATTTGGCAAACTGTCGTCTCCCAAACGTAACTGAACCTATTGCCGGGACGCTTATCAGCGTGTTGATAAGCGCAGGCAGGCGAGAGGAATATGTAGACTACTCTTTTACTCGCTTGTGCTACAAGTGGCGACAGGCGGGTTAGCCGCCTAGATGTTCTACAGCTGCTCCATAAATCTATATACATTAAACTTATTCATAGATCGCCTCAATCAAAGAAACATGAAAACAGGCTAAACACGCGAACAGATCAAAAGAAGTCGGCGGTGGGTTACCCTATAAAGGAGGTAAAGAAATTGAGATGCTTAAAATTACATAGAATATACTGATGAATATAACTGATCTTGTGAGAGACTTTGATCATCTTCGATTCTACAAAATATTTAGTACATCTCCTATATAAACCAATAATTATATTGTCGTTTTGGCGTTATCCCATAAGTGATCTATCAGCCAAATCGCCCTCTTGCCCTCTATTGATACAGGGTCTATACAAGGCATAAAAATCCAGGGGTCATAAAACTCGTACAACACTTGCCTATCAATCGGTTATCAATATATTACAATATTATAGAAAAAGCAAGTGCAATCATCTGTCCGAAGCTCACGTTAATTTGCTTATCTGTCTGATGTGCTCATGCACATAGTATGCTATATATTATGCAAATCAATTAAAAGGTAATATGTAAATTGAAAATATTCCAACGGATCAGACTTAAAGACCCTTCCACTGTTTTGAATCGCAAAACCAAAAATATAATAATGCATCACTGTTTTTCGACTCACTTCTTATTAGTATAGAAATGTGTAGGGTATCAACATAAAACTTAATTGATTTGCTTGTGGCGATAAGCGGTAAAAAGACTTGCGAGTCATACTAAAGATCAATGTCTTATTTTATGCCGATTATAATTTAAATCGAGATAAGCGCGCGTAGTGGTCACATGGGAAATACCAAAAGTCAAGTATAGTTTTAGGCATAATAAAAATATGGTGATTGATTTGATTTTCTGAAATTCCACTCTTCAAAATTGAAAAGTTAAGTACAATATTTTAGGAGTTAGTTTCTTAGAAAATAAAGAATGGCGACACTCAAGTCGGTACCTCCCCAATATAGTTTTACTCTAGTCACTTTAGTTAAATAAAATGAATAACAATATTGAAATTATCTTTATGTTCTCATTAAAATCCGGTCCCCACCTGAAACTCCATACATACATACTTTATGTTCATATTTTGAATACATATTCACACACGTCAATAAAAGATCAGACGACTAATCAAAGAGCGTCTACAGCTCTCAGCAGACAGTGCGATACTGTTTTAACTGGTTTGGTGTTGTATCAAATCTTTGGGCGGTATATTGTTTAGAATTCTCAAGTAGTTTTCCACAATCGTTGGTATTTTATTGGCTTATTGTTTATGGCATTCGACTGTGACTCAGACAGTTCCAACTCCCAAAGTTCTTATCAGAGGGCACGCACGCGCACAAGTGTTCCACCTTTCCACTGGCTCTCCATGAAAATGTATATCAATGTGTTTGTGGGTTTATGCAAAATCCGATTAAGTACATCCGTCGTTTATAATTACCAAAAGTTTCCATTAGCGAATTGTAGACTGCCCTTGAAGAGTTTTAAAGGGCCGGGCATATGGGGTAAACATGATAATAACTCTTTGAAATTTGTGCTTTAATAGCATCGACAACAAGATAGCACGAGCTTCGTTGCTCAAGACAATAAATAACAGTAAACATTGTTTTTTTTTGTATTTTGTTTTTGGTTTATTACTCAAATATGTGTGTGTATACATATATGGACTTTATATATCCCCAATATTCATGAGTGATAGTTTTGTACGTCTATTTTATACATCAAATCAACAAAGAGGTTTTTTTTTCTTTTCTTTTCGAATATACACATGTATATGTTTTATATATATATAGTAAGTAGTATTAGTATATGAATAAATCGAGGAATGAAACTCGTTAGATGCGAGACTACAATTTTTAGACTTAAGTGACTAATTACAATCTAAAATATGCGACTACTGTGCACACATTTATAGCATATAGCATATATATTTGGTAAGTTGGGACGTCTGGTGCCGTAGCTGTCGTGCTGTCAAGGAATGCGTTCTTCTCCGATGTCAATGAAGTTGGGGGATAAAATCAACTGTCCGATATCGCTGCGTATGTGGACAATTTTGGACCTGGTTGACCACAGGCGCTGCAAGACGGCAGTTAAGCTGGGACTGTACTGGGTTGATGGTGATGTTGTTGGTGATGTTGTTGGTGATGTTGATCCTGGGAGACATTCCTTGTGCAGCTTCGTAACAAAATTCATTGACTAAATGTGCTAGCTAGTTATTATGAATGTTACGATAAAGCTGTGTGCGATTTTCTTATATAGAGAGCGAAAGAGATTTATGTGGTTCCATACAGCTCAGCGGATCCATACGGAATCATGAGTATTGTGTATTATGTGCGCGTGCGTCTGGAATGTTACTAGGGTCCTCTGCTGCTGCTTCTCTCTCTCTAGTTGAAGAGTCGCTTCAGTATACTCTGGATAGTCGTCACGGATTGATCCTCGATGAGGAACGTGCGATGGTTGCCCTCGACTGTGTGCACTTCAACGGGTTTCGTGCAAACCTGTAAATCATAAGAAATCCCCAATTAGTAAATGACAGAAGGTTACATTTGCTTTGTCACTCTTACCTCCTTTAGGCGGTAGTCCTCATCCAGTTTAGCCGAGTTATCGGTGGGCTTCACCAGCGTCACCTTCGACTTCAGCTTCAGTTTGGGGGTGAAGCTGTCAGCCAGTTCCAGTTTCTTGTAGAACAGCTTAGCGGCTGTTTTGATCTGCAGAGAGAAAGAGAGATATATTGTTAGTCCCCATTTGAGTTGCTCGACAGGATGCTGTGCAACTTACCGTTTCCGCAGGCTGGTTGATCTCAACGCTCAATAGCTCAGCGAACTTCTCGAGCTTCTCCTCCCATGTGGGAATCACTAGGAGCAAGCGGACCAGCTATAAGAAGAAAGATTTATATAAATATCGGGCAACTCGATGAAGACTATATTCCTCTGTGCTACTTACCGACTTGTAGTCAATGTTAGCCAGCACAATGCCAAAGTAGGCCAGGCCGTAGCTCTGATTGCTGTTGTCATCGTCGACGGTGTAGCGCTGCTTGAAGCTGCTAGTGTACCAGTTGACATAGGTGGGCGCACCGTCCAACATGACCACGTTGGCGATCTCGTTGGTCTCCTCCAGAATGCCGGCCATCACGTAGGTGAGCAGGCAGCCGAAAGAGTAGCCGGCTAGCTTGTAGGGTCCCTTGGGTTGCACTGTGCGCAGCTGCTTGATGTAGAACTTGGCTGCAGCCTCCACAGATTCCAGGGGTACCGTGTTGGTGAATTGCAGACCATAGGCGGGAACCTCAAGGCGCTTAGCCAGCGGCACAAGTGCCGAAGCGAAGCCCTCGATGGGTGCAATGAAGAAGATGGGGGTCTGTTTGCTACCCGCTGGTGCGGCTGTCTCCAGTTTCACAATCTCCTCGGTGGGTATCAGTGCGGTGGTGAAGACCACCTGAGTGCCATCACCCAGTGGGCTGGCGGTACGTGAGGGGGGTGTAGACTTGGCAGCGGGTTCAGCAGGCTTTGCAGCTTCGGTTGTGCTTGCAGCAGCAGGTGGAGCGGCGCCGCCATCCATTTGCTTGAGGGCACCGAAGGTGAGCTGACGAATCTCCTGCGTGGACAGAACAATGTCAAAGTTACGCTCCAGGGTCTGCTTGATTTCGGCTCCCATCAGTGAGTCCATGCCCAGATCGGCCAGCGAAGCACCATCCTGAATGTTCTTGATGTCACGCAGACCCAAAATGTTCGAGATGGTCGAGATGAGACTGACGCCAGCAGAGGAGTCGGACTTGCGCTTCTCAGCAACCACCATGGAGGCTAGCACTGGATGAGGCTGTTGCAGGAACAGATCGATGGTCTGCAGACACGATGGCATACGCTGGGGCAGAGTGCCTCCGATGACGGTATCGTTGTCGCCGAGGTTCTCCAGCACCAGACCGGTGTCACCGATGGCTCCCCACTGAATGGATGTGCCAGGGAATCCACTCTGCTGACGCTGCTCGCAGATGCGCTCCATGGCAGAGTTGGCCAGACCGTAGTTCGTTTGGCCAATGTTACCACGACCGCACGAGACACTCGAGAAGCAGATGAAGTAGTCCAACTCGGTACAGATGGTGCGAGAGTATTGATCCAAGAACTTGGTAGCTGTCACCTTGGGATCGGCGACAGTCTTGAAGTCCTTGGCGGTCTGATCCTCGATCAGAGCATCGCGCAGCACGGCAGCCAAGTTGAAGATACCTCCGACAAGTGCCAACTTGTTGCTGTCCTCCAGCAGCTTCTTGGCACCAGCGGCGGTGGTCACATCGTTGGTATCGATAACCACCTTGACGCCACGTTCCTGCCAGCGACGGATCATCAGACCCTGGTAGCCGGTCTTCACACCCGAACGCGAGGTCAGCACAATGTAGCGGGCACCGCGGGTGACCAACCAGTTGGTCAACTCCAGACCGAAACCACCAAGACCTCCGACCAGGATGTAGCTCTTCTCCGGGTGCATGTAGGTGCGTGGAATGGCGTTGATCAGACGTGGCTTGGGCAGCAGCGTCTTCTTGCCATCCTCCTCATCGCGCACCTTGATCACCACCTTGCCGATGTGTTTGCCGGAGGCCATGAAACGGAATGCCTGCTCCACCTGCTTGTCATTGAACACCGACGTGGGCAGGGGCACAACTGCGCCGCTCTTGATGCCCTCGGCAACGAGTGAGACCACTTGGTTCTGCATCTCCTCCTCGCCCTCCATCACACTGTCCAACAAGATGCCATGGAACGAGGTGTTCTTCAGGAACACCGACATGCCCAGCGGGCTGTTGTTGCTCAGATCGAACTTGCCGATCTCCAGGAAACGTCCATTGAGTCCCAGACAGCGAATGGATGCCTGCAACTTCTCCTCAGAGAGGGAGTTGAGCACCAGATCCACACCGCGTCCCTGAGTCTCACGCATGATCAGTTGCTCGAACGAAGTGTCACGAGAGTTGCCAATGTTGCGTGCCTGCAGCTTGGGGAAGCGCTTCAGCAGGAACTCACGTTTCTCCTTGCTGCCCACAGTGGTGAAGACGGTCAGACCGTGGTGCAGAGCCACCGAAATGGCAGCCTGTCCCACACCACCAGAGCCGGCGTGAATGAGAATGCGCTCACCCTTCTTCATCTGGCCACGCACCAAGAGGGCGTAGTAGACGGTGGCATAGACACAAGGCACCGTGGAGGCCTCCTCCATGGTCCACTTCTCGGGTATCTGCCACATCATGCGCTTGCTGGCCAAGCAAGTGGTGGCCAAAGACTTGGCTGGCACCATGGCCATGACACGACGTCCGGTTGAGTCGCGACCGGCGAACTCCAGACCCAGCACACAATCCTGCTCGGCCAAATCACCAGGCAGAGCATCGGCAGCCAGTTTACCCGAAGACAACATGACGTCACGGAAGTTAACCGGCGCATAGTAGACGGTGCAAGTCTCTAGATCCTTCTTGGCGGTGGTATCAGCCTTGGCACCTTCGATCCACTTCAGCGAGGCCAAGTCACCCTTGACGAGGGCGTTCACATAGGCGTGCTCCACCTGCAGTGTAGCCTGTTGTGTCTCCAGCTTCAGATGGCGATAGGTTCCCCAGTTGCCGTTCTTAAGTACGTTCGAAATCAGATCCTTCTCCAGCTGCTTAAGGTAGAAGGGTGAGGTGAGTGAGAACTTCTCGGAGACGGCATCCTGCACGAACACAAGGCGAGCCAATTTGCCACCGTTCTCGTTCTTGATGCAGGTCATCAGACCAACAGCTCCAAAGAGTTCCTCATTCTGGCAAACCACATAGACGAACTGCTCCTCCGTGGCGGCTGTGGCCAGTGCAGCCTTCAGACTGTCAACCCAGTTGAAGTTCTGTTCGGTGACTGGAACAATGATGGATTTGCGTGTCTTCAGGTCGACGCGACGACGAGCAAGCACCAGCACACGTGTGCCGCCCAAGGTCTGCTCCTGCACGGCAACAAAGCCAAACTTCTCCAGCAGAGCACGTCCCGTCTTGCTGTAAGTGCTGAGACTCTCCTCGAAGATCAGGAAACCAGTATCGCGAATGGTGGCAATGCTGTTCTCCAGAGTCTTGGTATCAGGACGCGAGAGCACATCGAGAGCGAAGACAAAGTGACAGTTCTGCTCGACTGGCTCCTTAAGGATATCCTTGGAAATGACACGCACACCCGAATCTCCCAAAACACTTGCGATAGTCTCCTCGTTGTTGTTCGACGTGGCAACGGCAACATCTCCAGTCAGCACAGGCTCACCCTCGATGATCTGCAGCAGATTATTGGCAAGCAATACATCGGGATTGCGTCCGTTGGCCAACTCGACACCCTTCAACTTGACAGCGCCGCTAGAGTTCTCAATGATCAGCTGAATAGCCACATCCAGAGCATGCAGACGTGCCTTCTCGGTGTTCTCGTTCAGTTCGATGGTGTTGTTGTTGGGCACAAAGCTGTAACGCTCCAGGGTAGGAGGATTCTGAGTGCCAGGACGACGTTGGGCCAGCGAAGCCTTCAGGCCACGCAGCTCGACGCCACCGCTCTTGATCACGTTGATGTCGTTGTACCAGTCAACGGGCAGACCCACATTTGTCTGTGCATCCTTGCTCAGCTCATTGATCAATTGCAAGTGCTTCAGGGGATTGATGACGGCCTTCTCAATGCGCGTGGGCAGGTACAGCTCACGCAGGTTCTTGCTGAGAATGCTGAACTGCAGCATGGTGTCCATGAAGCTGATCCAGTTGTCCACCCACTGCAAATGACCCGCCGAGGCATAAGTGTCAGAGTCGACAATGCCGCGGAAAATGCCACCATAGTCGTAGCCACGCAGACGCAACTCCTTGTAGACATCATTGGTAGCCAATGGCTTGGCCACTGCGCTGGGCTTCTGCGCATCCAGGGGCAGTTCCTCGTTGTCAATGTTCTCGGGAATGGTAATCTTGCCAGAGACGGCCAAGCTGCCGCTCTCACAGATCTCAAAGTTTCCGGTGCCGTCAAAGAAGTTGATGCCGAACTTGACAACGGCGCTCTTGTTCAGAATTGTGGCACGATGGAAGACCAAATTCTCCAGGACAACTGGTGTCTTATGGAACTCACCACCGCGCATCTTAGCAAAGGTCATCCAGGCCAGAGTCATGTAGCCAGTGGCCGGGAACAGTATACGTCCATCGATGGTGTGGCCAGCGAGGAAGGCATCCTCCTCCTTGGACAGATCAACCTCGACAATAGTCTCGCCCGACGTAGTCTCCTTGCCGAACTTGGCGACCAGCCACTTCTGGGTGTGATCCCAACCGATCTTGGAGTTCAACATGGGGGTACCACGTCCAACGGGGTAGCTGACGGGACGCACCAGGTTGAGTACCTGAGGCTGAGCGCCAGCAGCGAATAGTTTACCCACATTGGTCAAGAAGAACTCCACATTGTTCTCGTGTCCACGCTTCACCAGACTCAGATTGGTTGCATCTGGGCCGAGAGCACGCTTCAGAATGGCCTGCAGCAGACCGTGAGGAGCAATCTCAATGGAGATGGCATTCTTGGGCACATGCTGCAGAGCCTCGTGGAAGAGCACAGGCGACAGCAGATTGTTGACATGGTAAGCAGCCGATGATTGGGCGGCGATGGTGTTGCCCCATGCGGCTTCGGGAATGCTGGTGCTCACCCAGCGGGGTGTGCGGTTCTTGGCATTGGGTATAATCTTCTCCAGACTCTTGCGTAGTTTTGGTCCAGCATCAGCAATGTATTTGCTGTGGAAAGCATATCCACTGCTGTTCACCGCCTTGGCAAAGACACCCTGTGCATTCAGCTTGGCGACGAGAGCATCGATCGATGCATCCGGTCCCGAGATGGTGCAGTTATCCTCGCTGTTGTGGCAGACGGGGAAACAGTCACTGGGCACTTGCTTGTGGGCCTCCTCCCAGCTGAGGCCAACGGCAGCCATCTTGCCCTTGGGCAACTGAGTGTCCAAGATGCTCTTGCCACGCCAGTAGGCAGCAAGCACGGTCTGTTCGGGGGTGAAGCAACCGTCGGCATAGGCACAGCCCAACTCACCCACCGAGTGACCAATGATGCCATCGGGATGAATGTTCAACGAGCTAAGCAAGTCAGTGAGGGCAACCTGCATGGCGGCAATCGAGATGAACGAGTTGAGGATGTTCTCGAAGCTCTTGTCTGTCGAGCGGGTGAGCACATCGATTAGGTCCACTCCCTCTGGCTTGAGTACATCGGCACAACGTTGAATTGTCTTGGCAAAGGCATCGATCTGCATCAGATCCTTGGCCATGCTGGCCCATTGGCTGCCCATGCCCGAGTAGATGTACCACACAGGGCGCTTGTCATCGCTGAACTCCACAACCTCGCGCTGCAGGGAACCCTTGTTGTTGACCACGGTGTAGCCGCGGAAGTAGTGCAGGGGAATTGGCTTCGAGTGAATGTCGTTGATCAGCTGCAGGTACTCGTCGTCACCGTTGTGGTCCGCTGCAGATTCAAGCAGCTCCTGCACAGCCTCGAAGGTGCGGCCAGATGCAATCACCACCTTGGGTGAATCGTTGCGTGGTGTAAGTGCTTTGGGTTTGGGGTTAGACTTCAGGATAACGTGAGCATTGGCACCGCCAAAACCGAATGAGTTCAGACCAATGATGCCACCGTTCCAGGGCAGATTCTTGTCTACGACCTTGAGGCGTCCGTCGAGCAGACCGTACAAGTCTGGGTTGGGTTTGTTGTAGTGCAGATTTCCGGGAATAACACCCTCCTCCATGGCAATAAGTAGCTTGGCCACAGAGCACACACCCGATGCGGGTTCCGAGTGACCCATGTTGGATTTAACCGAACCAATCAACAAGGGGCCACTGCGATTCTTGCAGAAGAAGTCGGTGATCGAGTTAACCTCCTGAGGATCACCGACCTTAGTGCCAGTACCGTGAGCCTCTACATAGACCACCTCGTTGGGGTTCAAGCCGATTTCCTCGTAGGTTTCGCGAATCAAACGGTTCTGCATGCTGCCAATGGGATAAGTGATACCCTGCTCCTTGTAACCATCGGTGTTGGTGCGCACATTCAAGATGGAGGCGTACACACGCTTGGCAGACGATGCACGCTGCAGCAGCAGCACAACACAACCGTCGGAACGGACATAACCATTGCCAGACTCATCGAAGGCTTTGCAGCTACCGTCGGGGCTCAACATGTTCAGGCGCTTGAACTGCAGTGACATGGTCGGCTTCAGGATGAGACCAGCACCGGCAACAATAGCGTTATCGATCTTGCCCTCACGCATATCGGAGAAGGCCTGTTCCAAAGCATACAGCGAACTGGAGCAGGCGGTATCAATGCTGTAACTGGGTCCCTTGAAGTCGAAGGTGAACGAGATGCGATTGGCGAACATAGCACGTGCACAACCAGTCAAACCGTAGCCATTGACACGATCGGGATCACAGCACCAATGCTGCTCCGTTTCGGAGGTGGAGACACCAATGTACACACCAGTGCGAGAGCCACGCAAGTCACTAGGATTCAAACCTGCATCAATGATCGACTCGTGGGTCAACTCCAGCATGATACGCAGCAGAGGATCCATGCACTCGGCTTGCTTTTGATGCACACCAAAGAACTGTTGATCAAAGTTCTCCAGATCCTCCTGCTTGATCTTTCCCATTCTGTCGGGCAAGCCATAGAGACCTGAAACACAGAGTGAGTTTAATTAGAAAAATCTTCTATTTGGGGGGAAAGGTCTTTAGACTTACCGCGCTCCCAACGACGGGGATCATCGTTGACCATATCGACGCCATTGAAGAGATTCTGCTTGAACTCCTCAATGTTTGAACTTTCAGGTAGACGTCCAGAGAAACCAGAGATGACGACATCATCGTTCAGCTGCTGCTGGCGCGGCACATAGTGTCCACCACCCAGGTCCAATTGGGGGGCAGTACGTGTCGTCGCTGGCTCAGCGGTGATAACATCTTCGGCAAAACGGGCTGGCATCTTGTTCTTCTTGGTCTCTTCTACTGTCTCTTCGTTAACTATGGTGGAGGTTTCCTTGGATGTGCTTGGTGTTAGCTGCTCGCTTGTAGCGTTCTCTGCGTCAAAGGCGTCAGGTTGTTGCGAATTATCTTGTTGCTGTTTCTTATTTCGACGGCGTCGCCGACGACGATGTGCTCGTGCGTTTTTACCGTTATTTTGTGCAGTGTGCGTGCTAGCGATATTCTCCTTGAGTGCAACAGCTTGCTGATCCACGGCGTGCAACAGCTTCTAGCGACTGCAACAAGATCGAATAAAATATACAAAAATTAATCGATATTATCGGTTTATTATTAAATTAACATGAGTGAAGGGATAAGAATGCACCTGAATCGTCATATTGATAACGCTGTTATCGTTAATCGAAAGATCTGCAATGCACGTTTTAATTCAGAATCAATCTAAATTATACAATAAATTTATACTCTCAATTATACGACCTAATGACATCATTTTAATCTTATCTGAATTTGATATGCTTGACTACAAGATACCCTAGGTGAAGGCTCGTATCAAGCAAATTTAATTGTGCATTAAATATATATTCTCAATTATACGACAAATTGACTAATTTCAATCTTATCTAAAATTTGTTTTCTCTGACTAGTCGACTACGAGATACCCTGACTGAAACTTCTTATCAAACATATTGCACATCAGTTAAAGTGTGCGATTTAATTGATAAGTACTTTACGATCAATAATAAATGTTTTTAAACTAGAATACTTTGCTTAGTTTTTTATTGCCTATTTCCAAGCGCAACAAAAAATATATAAAAATATAAATAAATTACAATTTTCTATAGTTTTTCTCTACACTTTGCACAATTTGTATAAATTTATCAAGAGTTCAAAAAACTAATAACTTTTCAATCGTCAGTATGAATTTGTTTACACTGGTGGCCAAATGAAACGTAACAGCTGTGCTCTGTTAACATAGCGCATTAACAGAGTTGGATTATGCTATTGTTAAAAAGCTTCATCAATGTTCGGGGCACTCTCTACTCGTATAAAGCTCTCCCGTCCAGGCATCAGATTTGTAGTGGGTTGCAGCAATTGAAAATCAGGTGATTTCTGGAGAAGCTGCGTCTGCTCTCACTTGTAGCTCTCGCTCTTTCTCTCTCTTTGGAGCATTAGCGTACTTGTGGCGTGATTAGTGAATGCTTAACAGTGCGCGGCGGCAGCATGCATGCATGTGTGTGTGTGTGTGTGTACATACCAAGTAATTTGTAATCGGTTTATATATGTGAGTGTGTGTCAGTGCTCAGCATAACAGTGCAACGCGAAACATGTTAACATAGGAGGGTAGGCCAGGCTCGTTCCCAGCTGATACAGCACACACATACAGACACATACAGACACACACACTGTGACGTATGCATGTTGGGCATGCCGCTTTCTTATTCGCCGACAAAACTCGTATGATGTGCAGAATGGCACAACAAAAGCAATGGTGAAAAGTCAGTTAGAGTTGAACTCGGTGGTTTGGCAAGTCTGCGAGAGTTTGAGGAACTGTTCCAAACATGCATACTTTTGTTTGTGTGTGTGTGTGTGTGAAAGAACTACAAATTATAACAATGCGAAAAATAAGGCAAAGGCGAATGCGAAATACTCTAAATAAAGAAATGTGTATTGGGAGATGCTTATTTAGATTAATTTGCATATCTATAAAATCCAAAGCCGGCAAAATTAATATGCAGACGTGTCTACACACGCACATATTTGTATGTATGTATATGTATGTTTATGTTTTGGGAGAGAATCAGCCCGAGAGCACGAGAGAAAAGAGAGCAATGCTACGCACAGTGGCACAGAAGACCAATGTAGCGGAAAATAATTAATAATACCAATATTTTAATGAAATTTGATACACTTTATTAACTGTGGCTTTATGTACTGATTTACTATCAATTTTTATGTATTTGAGCCTGTTAAATAATTTATTGATATTGTGAAAAGATTACTGATTGTTTAAAATTGGTAAAGATTAAATAGCTGCCTACATCCCCGAGTTTCTTACATTTTTTAGGGCTATATTTATCATGAATTTATGTAAAAGAATTATTTGGCTGGCGCTTAAATTTTTTTCATTGTATTTTTAAAATAATTCAATTTATATTTATTTTAAGCAAAATCCGCTATGTAGGCAGCTATTTAAACTTTACCATAAAATTAAATGCACAATTTTAAAATAATACAAGATCAGAAATATAGATAGACAGATAGATTTATGCTTTACTTTCCCTTTCAATAAATTGGCAATAAATAAATGTATGGCATTTAAATTTGGTAATATGTATATATAAGTTAACATATTGGCAAGCAATTAATTTTCCGCAAGACAAATTTGGCAATAATAGCCTTATTTTTTTGCATATATCTCTTTTTTGTCCCACTGTGCGAGGGCGGCATGCTTTAGTAACGGAAGAGACGCCGCAAAGGTTTTCGGCATTTGTTCTGCAGCACAGCCGGCAAACCACGCACACACATACACAGACGCACACACACACACACACACACACACACACACTGATATGCTCCCAGACGCACACACACCCGCTCGTGGTAGTTCACGAGCGTGACGCCTGCTCATGAGCAATTTGTAGAGAGCGAGATAAGGTGGCGTGATTTCTCAAGTTCATTGAAGTATTATTCCCCATATTTTCGTTGGCGTCGTCGACGTCGACGTTGTCATCTGTGTGCCGCCGCCGATCGTATTGTTTGCCATGCATAACTTGTGTGTGTTTGCCTATAGCAACAACAAGTACAGCGACACTCACTTGAATATATCCTTTTACATTAATTACTTAGACACAGTGTGTGTATACGAGTACACCTATTGATTATCAGCAATTCTATCGCACCACAGTCCGAAAATTGCGTCATTATATACATAAACAAAGGTGTAAACAAAAGTGCCTGTAAGCAATAAAAATAAAACAACAACAGCAGTACCCCTTTTCTTCCTCTTGCTCTGCCTGCACCCACTCAATCGCAATACTGGAACCCCTAGAGACCCGCTTCGCTTTTTTATGCACTTGTTTCTATTTTCACAAATATCGATTGTGGGGCACCTGCACCTAGTGTGTGTGTGTGTGTGCACGGGATACACACATACGTACATCTGCGCAGATACGCATCGTACCACCCACGCGTCAGGTCTACTTGAATCGCATGAGGCGCGCGCCCGCCTCAAGTTCATTGTCAGTGCGATAAGCGGTGAGAGTATGAGGTGATGATTAGCTCCAATTGGTATTGTATAGTGATAGTGGATTATTATTAAATGTTGAATGAAAATACAC
This sequence comes from Zaprionus gabonicus, assembly GCA_018903695.1. Taxonomy (NCBI): domain Eukaryota; kingdom Metazoa; phylum Arthropoda; class Insecta; order Diptera; family Drosophilidae; genus Zaprionus; species Zaprionus gabonicus. Next base: position 17,648,556 of record JAEIFO010001553.1, read on the forward strand.
GAGTATTATTATGTAGTTGTGGCATATCTCTGTGTGTCTTAAGTACATTCGATTATTGCGTAGCGAATTTTCTTATCGGTGATTCAAATTTTTCCAATCATCTGTGACGTTTTGCTTTTCCGTTACTCTTTATGGAAATCATATAAGTCGAGTGCCTTGTCAATTAGTAGCCGAAACCCTATCAAGTCGAAATAAATCCAAAGCTGACATACATATGCATCTGTATGTGATAATGTATGTGTACTATCACGAAGCCTATTAACTTTAATAGAAGTCGCAATTGCGATGACCACAAAGTCAGTCTAAGGTTCTTGAGACGAAAAAACTATTCGAGTCTGAGTTGATTTGGAGTTTGGTCAATAATAAAAATTCTAATATGGTTATGAAAGGCAAATTTTGCTTTAAAACAATGTATTCGAATTTGTTTATCAACGTCATTTAAGGGGGTCCAGACGTTCAAAAGTAACAACTACAGAGATGATGTGAGAAACAACAACGGGCTAAAGTGCGAATTATTTTTGACACTTTGTACTGAATTGATCGCCTGATATATTTGCATATTACTATTTTTCTTTTTTTTTTTTTTAATATTTCATGAGTTCATAGAAGTTATAGGAAAGTTTTGATATTTCGAAAATACTTTTAGATAAATTAAAATATTCTACTTTTATTAATGGAGTTCTTAAGAAAATTTTTCGTGCATGTTTTTTTTTTTTTTTGAATTCTTGGAAATCCTTTTAGGTATCATAATATTCTCTGTGCTCATCATGTATTAATGGAGTTGCAAGGAAAGTATTTTCAAGAAATCACTTTAGATATGTATCTTCATTTTCAGTTCTCTTAGGTTTGGCCACAACATATTCCCAGTTGTTCCTGCTTCCTCTGACCTAACACTCCACGTTTTATATGATGTATTTGTGTGTGTGTGTTTTCTCCATAGAGTACATACCTAAAAATCAGGCGATTCCTCGACGACGACAGCTGTTTTGTGAGTCAACTCAGCAGCAACCACTTGCCCTGAATGTGTGTTTGTGTTAGTGTTAGAGCTAGCTAAAAGTCGATTGGCGGTTTTCGGCAGTTGGTCCTTACTGCGTGTTGAAAACCGTTGGCAACTTCTACTATACGACGGCACAGGCGAATTAATTAATGAGATCAAAAAAACAGTAATTTGCTTTTATGATCTATGTATGTATGTATGGAATGGTGATTGTGGCACTTGAAAGCACTTTTACTTCAAATAATTCCACTGTCGATTTGTCGATTGTTCTTCGGTAATTGATGTTTTAATTTAACTCAGCCATACACTTTGCTTTACACTTGTAAAGGGATAGCGGTTAATGGCAAAAGAACCGTTTGCTTTTGCGCGACCAAACGACGGCGAAATGCGAAACAACGAATAGTCGCGGCATCAGGTGAGCGACGCCTTTTATATGACAACTGCCGGGTTGAACCAAAAGCTTCTCTTCTCTGCGCAATGAGAGCAAGACCAAAAGAGAGAAAGAGAGAGAGACCGAGAGCGAGATAAGGCGCACGCATACTGGAAAGCTCTCAGCTGCTGCTGCTCTCCGCTGTTAACCTTTTGTGATATTTAGAGGGCCGCCCGTTGTCGCGACGGCTGGGCTGCTGTTAGTCTGCTGTTGTTGCTCTGTTGTTGTTGTTATTGTTGTTCTTGCTCTGTTGCCCTTGTAAAATGCTGTGCAGAAATAATGTGAGTGTTTGAATTCTTGGCAGAGATAACAGTTGGTCGACCGTTAAATGCGTGACACTCTACCGGGGAAAATCAGCAGTTTTTTGGAATCGTACCATATGCATGTTTATATTATGAGTACGTCTTGATTGATAAGGCGCTATAGAGTGGCGAGTTGCAGGAGCAGCAGTAGTGGGTACTGATAATCAATCGACTTATAGATGAGAGGGTGTTGATTATAATGTTTGCACATACACATTCATTCTATATGTATGTATGTAAACACGTGTGTCTGTGTGTAATTGAAAGCTGTGATTCATCCAATCGGGCATACATAGGGCACGCGCATGAAATGGGAAATACATTAATAAAGCGAACACGAAGAAATAATAAAAAACAATATCAACTTGTAGAGACACTTATACAGTTTAAAGTCGGTATAATTACAGTATATCTAATCGGTTCATGCACATTAAACTTTAAAATTAGGTTTATAAAATAACTGATGTGAGGGAGGAGTACTATGAATGCTTATGCAAAACCCGTTCAATGATCTGTAATGTTTGCGCCTCCTTGAGGAAAGTTCGATGTGTTCCCTCGACGACATGCATATCGATCTGGGCGCTGCAAATCTAAAGGGGAGTGTTGAAAAACGTTATAGCATGTAACAGGATGGATTAAGTTAGGTAGTACCTCTTTCAGACCGTAGTCGTCCTGCGACATTATGGCATTATGTTCAGCTGACTTGATGAGCACCACATCGCTGTTAAGTTGCTTTACCCCCTTGTAACTTTCGGATAGCTGAAGCTTTTGCTTGAACATGCAGGCAGCTTTCTTGATCTGGGGAAATGTAATGTTAAAAGATCGTTACTACGGTTTACTTGTGTGGATATCACAGTCCTTAGGGGTTTATTTTCTCTTCTTGAGGTCAATTTCTTAATAATCCCCGAAAGTACTTGAGTTATGTTAATTTCTCCGTAACCATGCGAGTGCAGATAAGATTCTGATAAGGTTCCCAGTACTATTTTTATACACAGGGGTTTTTATTCGACTAGATAACTCACCACGTCCTTGGATTGTTGAGTGTGTCCCGCTAAAGTCTCCGCCAATTTGTCCAGCTTTAATGTCCACGAGTTGACGCAATCGAGTGTTTGAAGCAGCTGCAGGTGGAGATATAGCATTATGATAGGAGGGAGAAACGGGGAAAGGTAACTGCCACTAGCACTACGCACCTGATTGTAGTCCACGTCAGCGAGTAGTGCTCCAAAGTAGGCTAACGTCATGGATTGCTGACGGTTCAAATTGTCCGTTTGCTTCTTGGCCTCCTGCACGTAACCGCTGGCCATAGTGGGTGCTCCGTCCAGCATGATGACCTTGACACCGAAGCGACGCTGTTCCAGTGCGACGCCAATCGCATGTGCAAGCAGGCAACCGAAGGAGTAACCCACAATGTTGTAGGGTCCTTGTGGCTGCAGCTTCTGGATCTGCTGCAAGTAGTAGGCAGCACATTCTTCTATCGAGTCCAGAGGCACCTGCTCCGTACACTGCAGCCCATAGGCAGGACAAGAGAGCGATGCGGCCAATGCCTCGACGGCTATTGTGAATCCCTCGATGGGGGCTAGGAAGAAGACAGCAGGCTCCTCGCTAATCGTTGCCTTCGATGGCAGACGCACGAGTACGTTCTGTGGTAATACTTCCTTGGCGAATACCTTGCGGGTTTCATCGGTCTGTGCGATAGTCGTCTGTGCAGACTGCTTGGAGGTCTGCTTCGACAATGGAGTTGCTCCTGTAGCTGAACCAGATCCCGATGTGGAAGCGGATGCAGTTGCTGCTGGTGCATCCTGCGTATCGATTTGCTTGAGCGCACTAAAGGTGAGCTGACGAATCTCCTGTGCCGACAGCACCAGATCGTAGTTCCGCTCCAGCGTCTGTTTGATCTCTGTGCTCATCAGTGAGTCCATGCCCAGGTCGAAGAGCGTCGTCTTGTCCTGAATGCTGTTCACATCACGCAGTCCCATGATGTTGGCTATCGTTAGAATAAGACTCTGTTTATTCGACTGCTCTGTCTTGCGCTTCTCGGCCAGCACCATGGAGGCGAGCACAGGATGCGGTTGCTGCATGAAGCTGTCCAGCGTCTGCAGACAGTCGGCCATGCGTTGGGGTAGAGTGCCTCCCACGACAGTTTCGTTGTTACCCATGTGCTCGATGATGAGACCAGTGTCTCCTATGGCGCCCCATTGAATGGCTGTACCGGGGTAACCCTCTGCCTGTCGCTGCTCACAGATGCGCTCCATTGCTGAGTTGGCCAGACCGTAGTTCGTCTGCCCGGGATTGCCACGTCCAGCGGCCAAGCTAGAGAAGCATATGAAGTGCTCCAGAGCGGGGCACATGCTGCGAGACCATTTGTCCAGGTGGATAGTGGCAAGTATTTTGGGAGCGGCAACTGCCTCGAATTGCTTCACGGTTTGATCCTCGAAGAGTGAATCCCTTAGAACTGCGGCCAGATTGAAGATGCCTCCGACCAGAGCGACCTTGTTGCTGCTCTCTAGCATCTTCTTGCAACCTGCTGCAGAGGTACAATCATTCGCATCGACAACCACCTGAACGCCGCGTTCGGTCCAGCGACGGATCATCAGGGCCTGGTAGCCAGTCTTCAGGCCTGAATGAGTGTTGAGCACAATGTGACGGGCACCGCGATCCACCAACCAGTTGGTCAGTTCCAGGCCGAAGCCACCTAGGCCACCAACAATGATGTAGCTCTTCTCGGGATGCATGTAAATGCGAGGAATCGCATTGATGAGGCGTGGCTTGGGCACTGCCGCCGACTGTTCCTCGTTGCGCACCTTGATGATCACCTTACCGATGTGCTTGCCGGAGGCCATGAAACGGAATGCCTTCTCGATTTCCCGATCGGCATAGACAGTGGTGGGCAGAGGAACAACAGCCCCACTTCGTATACCCTCTTCAACAAGAGCCACAATATGTTTCTGCATCTCCTCCTCGCCCTCCATCACACTGTCCAGCAAGATGCCATGGAATGAGGTGTTTTTCAGGAACACCGACATGCCCAGCGGACTGTTGTTGCTCAGATCGAACTTGCCAATCTCCAGGAAACGTCCATTGATTGCCAGACAGCGAATAGAGGCCAGCAGCTTCTCCTCGGAAAGAGAGTTAAGCACCAATTCGACGCCTTCGCCGTTGGTCTCATTCAAGATCAGTTGCTCAAACGAAGTGTCTCGAGAGTTGCCAATGTTGCGTGCCAGCAGTTTGGGGAAGCGCTTCAGCAGGAATTCACGTTTCTCCTTGCTGCCCACAGTGGTGAAGACGGTCAGACCGTGATGAAGAGCCACCGAAATGGCAGCCTGTCCCACACCACCAGAACCTGCGTGAATGAGAATGCGCTCACCCTTCTTCATCTTTCCACGCACCACGAGAGCGTAGTAGACAGTTGCATAGACACATGGCACCGTGGAGGCTTCTTCCATGGACCAATTATCCGGTATATTCCAGAGCAGATTCCTATTAGCCAAGCAATTGGTGGCCAATGACTTGGCTGTCACCATGGCCATAATGCGACGACCCTTGGAGTCGCGACCGGCGAACTCCAAGCCCAACACGCAATCCTGATGCGCCAAATCGCCAGGCAAAGCGTCGACTCCCAGTTTACCTGTGGCCAACATGACATCGCGGAAATTGAGTGGGGCATAGTACACGGTGCAGGGCTCCCACTTGGCATCTAGGTGACTGCTTGTGCGAGGACTCTCGATCCACTTGAGTGAAGAGAGATCACCCTTGATAAGTGTATTGACATAGGCCTGCTCGACAGTCAGCAGAGGTAGCTGCACTTCCAGTGGCAAGTGGCGATAGCTGCCCCAGTTGCCATTGCGATAGACATTGATGCACATGTCCTTGGCCAACTGATCGGCGTAGAAGGGTGCACGGAGGGAGAATGTAGGCAAACCGACGTCCTGCAACAGGTAAAGCCTCAGCCGGTTGGCGCTCTGTTCTCGCCGCAGGCAATTGATGAATCCCAGTGCACCTGTGCTCGGTTCCCCTTGGGCTACCAGGTAGACCAGGCTGTTTGGATCGTTCTGCGCTTTAGCCAGAGTCGTCTTTAGCTCTGCGATCCACTTGAACTGATCGTTGGAGAGCTGCACAACAAGCGACTTGGAGGGATTCCTTTCGATTAGCTTTCTTGCCAGGACTAGCACGCGATCTTTATCGTAGAACTGCTCCAGCACCGGTACCAGCTGCAGATGCTTCAGTTGATCCTTTCCTCGATTCTGGTAAGCAGAAGCGCTTTCCTCCAGCAGCAGGAATCCCGTCTCCGCCTTGAGGGTTTCCAGACTGTGACGCAGCTGAACTTCACTGGAGAGCAGATCGGTGGCATGTAGAAAGTCGCATTGCTTGTCCACAGCACCTGTAGCCAGATCTCCAACAATCACCCGCACTCCTGACTCCGCCAAAGATGCGCTCAGCTCCGACTCGCTGTGACTCGTTGTGGTAACCACGGCAAGATCAGCTACGAGAATCGGTTCCCGCTCAATGATCTGAAGTAATTTTAAAGCGTTTAGGCTCTCTGGACAACTGCTGCGAGAGCCAGCAATCTCCACGCCCTTCACCTTCGCGGCAGCTCCACAATTCTCGATGACAAGCTGCATGGCCACCGTGAGAGCGTTAGTCTTGACACGTTCCTGATCCACACGAGGTGCCACGGCATCCTGTTTGTACGGCACGAAGCTGTAACGCTCCAAGCTGGGTGCACTCTGTCCCGCCTGGCGGCGTTGCGTTTGTGTTGTCTTCATGCGATGAATCTCAACACCGCCGCACTTGATCAGAGCAATATTGCGGTGCCAGGAGACGGGCAGCTTCTGTTGATGCTGCTTGGCCAGCTCAAGGTGTCGCAAGGGATCGATAACGATACGTTCGATCCCGGTGGGCACATACAGCTCCCGTAAACTGTTGCTGAGTATACGGAACTGCAGCATGGTATCTATGAAGCTGATCCAGTTGTCTGACCACTGCAGACGCCCATTGACGGCCTGAAGATCGCTTTCAAGTATCCCTTGGAATAGACCATCGTAGTCGTAGCCACGCAAGCGCAATTCCTTGTAAATATCCTTTGTTGTAAGCTTCGTTATACCAGGCGTGCTCGGAACTGTAGCTGGATTCAGTTGCTCCTCTTGGCCGTTGGTTAGCAGTCGCATCTTGCCGGATGCAACCAACGTGCTACCCTCACAGATTTCAAAACTGTTGTTGCCCTGAAAGTAGTTCACGGCCAACTTGACAGCGGCGGTTGCACTCAATCCAAGAATGGTGGCCCTATGAAAGACCACGTCTTCGAAGAGCACAGGCGTGCGCTGGTAGTCCTTGCCCTGCTGCTGGGCGAGCATCATCCAGGCTAACGTGAGGTAACCCGTTGCCGGGAAGAGGATGCGTCCATCGATTGTGTGGCCGGCCAAGAAGGCGTTCTCCTCCTTGCTTAGATCCAGCTCCACAGACAGCTGGCTACCCTGACGGGCACCCTTGAATCGTGGGTAGTTCCATTTCTGTCGATGATCCCAGCCAACCAGTGAGCCCAACATGGGTGTGCCACGCGAAACGGGATAACTGACCCCGGCTCCAGCACCAGGAAGTCGCAGCAGTTGCGGCTGTCCACCCACAGCGTAGAGTTGCCCAATTTGACTTAGCAGGAACTCTAGATTGTTGGGATGTCCTCGCTGCATCAGGCTGACGTAGCTGATCTCTGGTCCCAGTGAACGAAGTATCGCACGGAACAGACCATGCGGAGCGATCTCCACAATCACTGCATTTTTGGGTATGTGCGAAATGGCCTCGTTGAAGAGCACCGGCGAGATCAGATTGTTAATGAAATAAGCCGCGGAGGCAGTGCGACAGGCGGGCGTCTCCCAATCCCTCTCTGGTGCACTGGTGCTCAACCAGAGTTCACTTCGCTGTTTCGGTTCGGTGATCAAACGCTCTAGATTCTTGCGCAGCATAGGCGCTGCATCGGCTATATAGCGACTGTGGAAGGCGTAACCACCCGAGGCAACTGCTCGAACGAAGATTCCTTTTGCATTTAACTGCTCAATGGCTGCATCCATGGAAGCCACCGGGCCAGAGACGGTACAATTATCATCGCTGTTATGGCACACGGCATAACAGTCCGAGGGTAGATGTGCCCGAATCTCATTCCAACCAAGACCCACTGCTGCCATCTTGCCCGGCACTAGACCCTTGGTCTCCAGTACACTCTTGCCACGCCAATAGGCCGCTAGCACAGTCTGCTTGGCCGTCAAACAACCGTCCATGTACGCAGCACCCAACTCTCCTGCAGAGTGTCCAATAATTCCATCTGCACGAATACCCAGCGTACGCAAGAGATCCGTCAATGCAACCTGCACTGCTGCAATGGAGACAAAGGAGTACAGCATGTTGTCGAACAGACTCTCTGTCGAACGCGTGAGCACCTCTATCAGATCAAAGTCCATTGGAGCGAGCGCCTGAAGAGAGAGGAAGGAAGAGGTAGAGAAGATGGTAATATAAGGTTCTTTAAAAGGAGATATATTGGTCGCGAAGTAATGGATCTTACTAGATTAGGGTAGTCAGTGATTCATAAAGGTCTCCTGCACTATATTTAATTATATACTAATCGACTCACCTCAGCACAAACTTGTATAGATTTGTTGAAGGTCTCCAGCTGCATTAGATCCTTAGCCATGCTAGCCCATTGGCTGCCCATGCCGGCGTAGACAAACCAAATAGGACGTGACTCCTCCTCGTAGGGCAGCACTTCCAGCTTGGGTGAACCGGTGGCACTTAGCAGTGCATAACCACGATATGGATGCAGTGGAATAGGCTTGGAGTGAATATCGTTGATCAGTGAAAGGAATTCGTCGTCGTTGCGATGCTTTGTGGCCGCCTCCAATAGCTGCTGTACTGCTTGTTCGGTACGACCTGAACAAATCACGAGTTTTATTGCCTGACTGGGCTTGGCTTCGCAGGTTCCTTTCGGCTTCTCTTTAGCATGTGACTTGAGAATGACGTGCGCATTGGCTCCACCAAACCCAAAGGAGTTTAGACCAATGATGCCGCCACGCCAGGGCAGATTGCGGTCAACGACCTTCAGTCTACCCTCGATCAGAGCAGGCACTGCAGGATTAGGAGTACGATAGTGTAGATTTCTGGGTATAATGCCCTCTTCCATGGCAATGATCATCTTGGCCAGTGCACTAATGCCTGACGCCGGCTCTGCATGACCCATGTTGGACTTCACCGAACCAATAAGCAACGGACTGGGACGTTTCGGATGGCAGAAGAAGTTGCCCAGCATGTTGGCCTCCTGATCATCGCCCACAGGGGTGCCGCTGCCATGCGCCTCCACATAGACTACCTTATCGGGATTGAGACCGATCTCACCGTATGTCTCCTTCAGCAATTGATGCTGCATGCGACCATCGGGAAAGGTAACACCCTGCTCCTTGAAGCCATCCGTGTTGGTACCCACATTCAGTATGGACGCGTAGATACGCTTCGCATGCGCGTTACGTTGCAGGAAGACTACGGCGCAGGTATCGGCCCGAGCGTATCCGTTGGCCGCCGCATCAAAAGTCTTGCACGATCCGTCGTGACTAACGATGCCGAGACGCAGGAATTGTAGTGCGAATATCGGTTTCAGGATAAGATTCACGCCAGCAACTATCGCGTAATCACACTTTCCACTGCGCATGTCTGCGTAGGCATGCGAGAGAGCTACCAGCGAGCTGGAGCAGGCGGTGTCCACAATGAAGCTAGGCCCCTTGAAGTCAAACGTGTAAGAGATGCGATTGGCGAACATGGCGCGGGCACAACCCGTCAGGCAGTAACCATTGATGCTGCTCGGCTCCATGTTGGGAATCTCGTGCTCCGTCTCCACAAATGAGAGTCCAATGTAGACGCCCGTTCGGCTGCCGCGCAGCTCCGTCGGATTGATGCCCGCATCGATGATGGCCTCGTGTGTTAGTTCCAGCAGCATGCGCATACACGGATCCATGAGCTCTGCCTGCTTTTGGTGTACACTAAAAAATGTATCGTCAAACTTCTCCAGATCCTCGTCTCGCATTTTGGCCATGCGCTCGGGTAGGCCATATATGCCTATATGCAGAGGGATCATTTGTGGGGGTTCGTTCAGTGCGATCATTCAGAGCTAGGCACAACACTTTGTTGTACCGAGTGATAATTACCTGCCTCCCAGCGTCTAGGATCGCCAGTGACCATATCGATTCCATTGAGCAGATTGTACTTGAACTCTTCTATGTTACTGCTCTCGGGTAATTTGCCCGAAAGTCCAGAGATCACGATATCCCCCTCCACAACACCAGCCTCGTCGTTCGTAGCGACGCTTGCTTGTTGCGCTTTCTTCTTATTGGCCATTTTGTTTTGCGCTATATTCTAATGGTTCAGGGTCGGACTGATTGGCCAAAGGTCTAGATAAATTTAATGATATACCATGAAATTTAAATTCAGTTTACTACAGCACCGAACGAGGTGAGAAGTCGGGAATGGGAGGATAAGACCTTCATTATCAAAATATACCCTGGTAGGTACTTATATCCTGCGATCGTTCCAATACTAGTTATATAAAATGGTGCAAAATTGAATGATATTGTCTTTCACATTGATTGGCACTAATAAATTATTTTTTTAAATCAGAACTAGTCTTAAAACCTTTGTTTCGGCCGATTGTTCCTATCGCAGTTTTATGATGTGGTGGCTCTAATTTGATGAATATTATATGCATATCATATATATAGAATAATCCCGATGATGTAGATAATCGGCCAAAAAAATCTCAACAAACAATTATAAATACATCATATATACATCATAAAAAATAAAATAATAAGAAAAAAATAGAATTTTTGTATGTCTGTCATTTTTACATCATTAAAACTGAGCCGAGAGGTTCAAATGTTATCAAATTCGATACATTTAAACATGAATTGACTTCAAAAAACATGTAATCCTCCGAGGTCTTTGAGCTTATTTCTCAATTTTATTTGAATTTGGAATTTGCATTGGGTCATTTGCTGTTATTTATCAGGGCGCTTTGCATATGCGATAGGCACTAATCGAGCACTGTAAATATTCATTGGAATCACGACACAAATGCCTTTTGGCATTGTTGCACTTGACACACACACAGAGTAAAACCTTCACTCACAGAAGTGCAAAAACGATGCTGGTTATCTTGGGTATCCTTTGGAGTGGTTTTTATTTTGTTGTAAGCCGTTAAGGATATACACCGATATTGTCACTATTGTTTTTATTCGATTATCCTGTCGATTATCCACGTTATCGCACTGTTATCGCTTCGACTTGATCCGACGGCACACTGAACGCGTCGCGCAGTTTTCACATTCCTTTTATCTATTCGCTCTAGGGGGGACAGCGACCAAAGCTAAAAACTGCATAAATAATCGAGCCCATCCATAATAGATACTAAGCCCTCCCCGCAAAGAACTCGGCATTTCATAATGACTGCGCTTCAGGCGCGTTCGTAATCCATTGAATAATTCATGATCATGCTAAGTTGAATTCGTTAGAAGCACCAGATAGAATAAAAACAGAAAACTGCGACGCATACAAGGAACCAGGACAGGCGAACCGAGACATCAAAAAATTTCATTAGTTGTGCTCATTGTGTCCACTGTCGGTCGGTGTCAGTGTCAGTGACCGTGCACATGCCCTGCTAATTAGTCCAAGTGTGCGACGCCATGTTGACCTAGTTATTGTTGTTGTTGTTTCTCGTAGTTCGAAATCGATACTCACTATTTCGTACACGATATTTTGTGCACAACAGGTGATACTCTACTATCGATGTCGTGATTGGCTCTGAAGGACACGATACTCGACTATCGATATATGTCCAGCCAAACTCTAAGCCGCCACACGATACATAGTAGCACATTCTACTCGATACCAGCGCAAAAAAATATCAAAACTATTGTGAATTGTAAATTGTAATAACTTTATTACAGACGATTTCAAGGATTTGCCGGCGTTCGTGCGTTGACTAGGTGCTTTTTTATCTGCCTGATCAGTAGACTGCTAAATGAGCCGACAGCCAGGGTGGCCTTATTATTCTTTTTGTGGGTCGGGCAGCAACTGGCTGCCTTCTTTGGGATACACAATTTTGGCTTAAATCTTGCGGTGATCTTGCGCTTGCCGCCCGCAACGCGTGGCACCTTCTTCTACAGAATGTTGGGGATGACAAAGTGCATGAATATATCGCATGAAGACACGCGTCTTACTGTTTTTCTCGATGATTTTTTTGGTTTTCGTGGATACTCTGGCAACTTGTTCTTAGGGAATAATTTAAAGGGTATTCGGATACGTTTATTTGTGAGTGATAGTAGTCCTAGATCCATGCCCAGCTCCACAGCGAACTCTACAGCACGAAGCAGTGAACCGTACGGAGCAAGAACCTCATCCATTATGGCGTCCTTAAGCTCAAAACAGAGTTCTTCAATTGAGCAGCCTGAAAATTGTATTGGGGAATTGAAAAAGGGATACATCACCATTGCAGTTTGCTGAATACTTACACAAATCTGGCTGACGACTTAGTAAATCGAGTATGTATGGCAACAGAGTTGTGGTATTTACTTCCATTTCAAATTTTTATAATATTACTAAAACTCAACTAATTCAAGCGTATTTGTTAATAGATGTATGATGTATGATTAGGTTTTGAAAAATCGTACGCCTCGAGCAACTGACTTCGATTAGAAGGCCTGCTGTACTCCCAAAAAAGTTGAAATGATTGCAATTCGGTTATCGGATATATTTTATCTTTATTTTGGTAATTTTTTTAAAGCTACATAATTAGATTGCAATTATCTATAGAGCCTACGAGCTTTACTTCTTGTTTAGAGTTATAAACACAGCTAAGGTCTCTAACTTACCTATATATATAACTAATCATATACATACGTGTAGATATATTCTCACATATATAGAATCATCTGTAAGTTTTTAATTATTTTTTCAATAGAATAATGATAATGTTCTTAGTAACTAATTGATTATACAGGCCCACAAAAAAAAAAAACAAAAAAGTTCTGTTTTTTTTATTAAATATTAAATGCTTTGTTAATGTTTATGTTTATATCGACTAGATGTTTGTAGTAGAATTTAATTACATTTAAAAAAAATACAATAATTAGATCAGAAACCAATAATTTCTTAACGGAAAGTAAAAAAAATATTTTTTTCAGTGTGTAAAGTGTTTCTTCACATACTGTACATAGATATATCCTCACATATACAGAACCATCTGTAGGTTTTCAATTATTTTTTTCAATAGAATAATTGTCTTAGTCAATAATTAATTTTCTTTTTGATTATATAGCTGTCACTTGACCTTCATTCTTCGAGATTTAACTGATTATAATCACTCAGGTCAATTCAAGGTATAGAACTGTTTGACGTGTGTAAAAGCTTTTACTTTATTGCTGATTCTTCAAGAAATTCCGATTAGTATTATAAATAGCAATAAACTAAACCTAAAGATTAAGGTTCACATGGATCAGGGCATAACATTTTAAACATATATTTGAATATTGAAATAAGTCTTCGAAAAGTGAGAATAAAAACTAATGCAAAGCTAAAGATTAGAAATCATTGCGACATTTCATACATTTAAACATTAAAATACCTGTACAAAATATAAATTTGCTATCAAAAAAAAAAAAAAAAAATAAAAAAAAAAATTAATAAACCTTGTAAAAAATTAGGAATCTCATGAACCCAAAAAAAACATTTTCTTAGCTCCCAAAACATTTGGTGTATTTTTGCACGCAGATCGCGTGTACGATTTGCCTTGTAGCAGAACCCAAGTGAATGTTTCGCCAATCGAGGTTCGGCGATCGCCGAAGTTTTCCTATCGACAGTGACTAGACGTCTGCATGGGCACAGCACAGTAACAACGACGACAAATTGCGGCGGAGGCCAAAAATAGATGGTGCAAATGAAAAAAAGAAAAACAATAACAAAAAAACAAAAACAAAAATAAAACCGGCAAAAAGTGAGACGAAAAGAAAACAAAGACGCGTGCTCGCGCGACTTCACCTGATCGGGTCGATCGGCAAACGATCGCCCGATAGGCCGATAGGCTGGCAACAGCAGACGAGGACGCTTTCGGCAAGCCTTGACCTTGATTGGGCGATAGCCAGCACTGGAAGAATCTATGCATCGATGGGTGTGTGTGTTTGCCGGGCTAGAGATCTCACGAAACACGACTGTGCGATGTGATTAGAGCAGCACAGCGCCGCGTGCTGTCGGCTGCGTGCTGTCTGCCTGCTGCCGCTGCCTTTTACCTCGGCCGGCGGCTCGCTGATAAGTGATAAGCCGGCGATTGGCCAGTCAAGCAGGCGCTGACACCAAATTAAAACTGTACGGAAATTTACACCAAACATGAGTTAGCGTGTGCCAAGAGAATTTTATTTTGTTTTGATTCCATTCCGGCGATGATAATGCCTGCGTTGTCGGTTATTGTCGGAAGTATTTGCTCATATATGCTGCTGCTCGGCACATGTTTGTCTGGCAATGTTGACTAATTCGCGTGCGGAGCACTCTCTCTCACTCTCTTTACCTGTTAGGGGTAAGTGCTTTAAATCACGCATACGACCCGTTGCCCTTCAAGATGCAGGTGATGATGATGTTGACCGATAAGAGCAAGCTCTAACGCTTCAACGCACTGCAGCTGACAACAGTTTCACGGTTACTTAAAGGTGAGCCGCAGCAGGCGCTTGAGATTAGCTACAGGCTACGACTAAGTGAAGGTAGTGCAGCGGGTACCTTTACACAGACGTAGAGCAAGCGGCAATTGCCTACGTCACTGGGGTCCCCGGGCCAGCTGATGTGATGTAAGTGTAAACGTGCGCAAAGAAAAACACTTGCGTCACACATTCCAAGACTCTCAAAGTATTCCAAAGCTTTGTATGAATACGAAAGAGCGTTCTAGATGGTTTTGTTTGTAGTGCTTATCGAGGCTTTGGTCGAAGAACTTCTTGATTCTGCCTTGTGTTGGCGGTTAAAGTGGTTTAAATGCTTTTGCTGTATTCTGAAGTAGTAAAAAGCAGACTTAAACCGGTTTGGGGTGATCTGATTATTAATCAGATGAGTACTATCGATTTTAAGTGTAGTACAAGTGACTCCAAGCACCCTGGAGAACCATTGATAAGGATCTTAATATGTGATATACAATGAACTGCATATTGCGACTTAGACTGGAGACCTTCTTCAATTCTGTGTGTAGCTTAAAAGGTTATCAAAATTGTCATTTAATTCAAAGGGTTAAAGCCTCCCCTTAGAACTTATTTGGCAAAAAATACGATTGTACATTGAATTTCACAAATGTTCTTTTCTCTTGAACCAAAAATCAAACTAAATTTGTAAAAAGACCTAAGGGTTCAGTCAGTGATATAGAGCTTCTTTAAACTATATATTCTATATGTTTGAGCTGGAAGTGATGTTTGCCTTGTTTTCACGTTTCAAACGGAGATAAGAGCACCATATTATACATTCATTCTTATAGATGTTCTTATCTCTTGAACCAGCAGCCTGATTAGGTGTTGTATAAATGAAGGTAATGTTGAGCACTCGCACTTTAAACACAGATCAAGATGCTCTTTATAAATATGTATATAAATAATTTTATATAATTTGGGAACAGAAAAACCTTTGGGTTGACTGGTGTACATTGTGAATTTATTTTTCAAATTTCGATTCCATTCAGTATTTTTCCAATTTGCCTTTATATGCGTAGCTTGTGGCAGGGTATATCTGTTTAATTATATTCAATGCATGAGGTCAGACGTTCAGGGTGTCCCACGTGGGCCTCACAAGAAAATTGAAAGCACGCGCCGAGACTACTATCTGTCATTCCAATAGTTTTTCAATTTTTCGATTTCAATTTTCTTCCTCACTTTTTCTATTTAGGTTTCTCGGAGTGTGCTCGAAAGTCATTATTAATCAGACCCTTATAACGCATTAGCACATGCGTCCTTGACTATTAAAAACAATTCACATTTGCGTCGTCTACTATTTAATTTAATTTGTTAATTTATGTGTTGCTTAATGGAATTTTACTTAAAATTTTATTATTTAATTTTAAAATAAATTAGTGGTGTTTACGTCAATCCCTTTTTTGGCTTCGATAAAACATGTCTGGCTTATTTCTGTGTGTTTCTGACCTATGTAAAGCTAGATAAATATTTATATCTTAATTCCATTGAATGCCCAAACCTTTGCTATCAACAATTGAATTCTGGTAAGAACTTTAAGAAATAAAAACAAACTCTTATACTTATTACAGATACTCCCACTGCTGTTTTATTGTATTCATTTCAATAACAATTTGTGTTGTTAAATTTTCCATGGAAGAAATCCGTACGTCTCGACTTGATTATGTTACTGTCTACTGATTGGATCGGTCTCGTGATATGCTCATTTTGTAAATAGTTGTTAGTGCCCCAGACGCAAGCCTTATCGGTTTAGTTCGTGTAAAAAAATGGAACTCAATTCAATATTTTCATTCGTTCCAAAGTTCGGTTTAAACCAAAAAGAAAGTGTTATCGCTTTGAATAATCAAGTACTTTATAATTAGACAGGTTTTAAAATTAAATTTCACGTGCCATTGAGTAAGTTTCAAAGCTGTATATATGTGTTACTCTTTTTCCCCTTAAAAGTTCGCATGATCTGTTTATTGGAAATCGAT